>CM077088.1:183313913-183913913 GCA_039513925.1 Platanthera zijinensis | reverse complement strand
TGAGAAGAAAGGGGAGGGGGTGGCCGGCGGCCAAGGTAGAGAGAGGGAGAGAGGGGTTGGCCGAAATTTGCCAAAGAGGGGGGGGGGAGGAAAATTCTCTCAAGAATCTCTAGGTTTTTTCAATTTTCATTCTTTCAATACTTAATCAAACAAAACATGGCTATATATAGCCTTACACCACTCAATCTCCTCCATACATATTTAGAATAAAATAAAAACAATTCCAAAATTAAAATGCATGAAAATGGAAGCAAATATATGATGGTTATAAGTATCCATCATAATTACAAGAATAAAAATATAATAATAAGATTTCTTAAATTAAAATATTGCTTAAATAGAAATTGCCATAAATAGAAATTGCATAAAATGATAAAAGATAAATAATAAAATATATAATTATAATTATAATTATATATTTTATTTAAAATGGTGCCGGCAGACGTCGTGCAAAATATGAAGCGGCGTTGGCGAAGGAGCGTCACGGCATTGACGAAGAAGCGTCGCGGCGTTGGCGAAGAGCGTCGTCATCAATTCTCCCACACTTAAAATCACTCATCTCCGATGAGTGGCCCGTGAGGGGGGAACAGTCAGAAGAAAGCAGCAATATTGGGGCAAGTCTGGCCATAAAAGTTGGAGGGTGTCAATTATAAAATTGACATGAACCTCCCTCTGATACCAAATTGATGCAGGCCCATGGTATGGAAGAGAGATTTTCTTGAAAACGTCCAACAGTTATATGGGGAGGAGGTGTGGGGGGCTCGGATTGTGATAGAGGGAGGAGGCCGGTTTTGGCTTGTTGGGTGGAAGGGGTCGGTTTTCTTCGTAGAGGAAGAGGAGGGCTCGGGTAGCTAGAGGAATAGGAAGATATGAAGGAGGGAGAAGAAAACCAAGAAAGGGGAGAGGGAGGAGAAGGCTGAATATTGTCCTAGGGGGAGGAAAGAGAGGAGGTGGCCGAGAGAGATTAAAGAGGGAGAGGAGGTGGCGGCTTTGGACTTGGCCGAGCCCTAAGGGGGTGGTGGTGGCTGACGGCTTGGAGGGAAAAGGGTGGCCGATATTTTTTTGGGGAAGTAAAAGTGGGCTTGGGTTGGGGTGGTGGAGGTGAGGGAGAATATTGAGGAGGAGAAGGAGAAGGGAGAAAAGAGGTAGCCGAGATTGAGAAGAAAGGGGAGGGGGTGGCCGGCGGCCAAGGTAGAGAGAGGGAGAGAGGGGTTGGCCGAAATTTGCCAAAGAGGGGGGGGGGAGGAAAATTCTCTCAAGAATCTCTAGGTTTTTTCAATTTTTCATTCTTTCAATACTTAATCAAACAAAACATGGCTATATATAGCCTTACACCACTCAATCTCCTCCATACATATTTAGAATAAAATAAAAACAATTCCAAAATTAAAATGCATGAAAATGGAAGCAAATATATGATGGTTATAAGTATCCATCATAATTACAAGAATAAAAATATAATAATAAGATTTCTTAAATTAAAATATTGCTTAAATAGAAATTGCCATAAATAGAAATTGCATAAAATGATAAAAGATAAATAATAAAATATATAATTATAATTATAATTATATATTTTATTTAAAATGGTGCCGGCAGACGTCGTGCAAAATATGAAGCGGCATTGGCGAAGGAGCGTCACGGCATTGACGAAGAAGCGTCGCGGCGTTGGCGAAGAGCGTCGTCATCATGAAGGCAGAATGCAGGAGCCCCGGTGGATTATTACAGTCATTGCCCATGCCCGAGTGGAAGTTTAAGGATATCTCCATGGACTTCGTCCACGGTTTGCCCTGCTCACGCTCAAGGAATGATTCAGTATGGGTGATCGTTGACCGCCTGATGAAGGTAGCCTGGTTTATTCCTATGAAGAAAGAAGCTCATGTTGATTTTTTTGTACGCCTCTTTGTGGAGCAGTTCGTACGGTATCATGGTATGTCAAAGAAAATTATTTCTGAACGGGATGGTCGATTTACCTCTAAGGAATGGAGGGTCGTACAGGAATACCTGGGTTCACGTCTTACCTTTAGCACAACATTCCATCCTCAGACGGAAGGGCAGTCTGAGAGAACCATCAGAACATTGGAGGACCTATTGAGACTGTGTGTATTGGATAGAGGAGAGTCGTGGGAAAGGCTCTTACCCCTGGTGGAATTTTCATATAACAACAGTCACCAGGCTAGTATCGGGATGGCTCCCCATGAAGCCCTTTATAGAAGAAGGTGTAGAACCCCCTTGTCATGGGTACAAGATTAAGACACAAAGGTTTTGGGTATTGAATACATCGATGACACTGATGCGGTGGTTAAACTAATACGGGACCGTATGCTTGAGGCTCAAATTCGTTAGGCTAAATATTATAATGCGAAGCACCGGGTGGTAGAATTTCAAGTGGGTGACAAAGTGTTCCTGAAGATCCGGCCAATGCATGGAGTGTCACGGGTACGTGGTATGAAGAAGCTCAGCCCAAGGTATGTTGGGGCTTACACTATATTGGAAAAGATTGACCCTTTGGCCTACCGGTTGGAGTTGCCACCAGAGCTGAAGAATCTTCATGACGTATTCCATGTGTCGTCTCTCCGGAAGGCGCAGTTGCGACCCGATCGGCATATTCCCACCATTGATGGAGCAGTAGCGACCGATAGATCTGTACGACTAGAGCCGGTGCGGATAGTAGACAACGAGATAAGGATTTTGCGCCACAAGAGGGTTCCTTTGGTAAAGGCGTTGTGGTCTTATCATAGGAAGGAGGAGTATACATAGGAGACGGTGGACTTGATGCAAAAGCGCTACCCGGAGTTGTTTCCTTTAGGTAAAAATTTAAAAGCATGTTTTAATTTATTTTTCACGCTTTCCTCTCCCCATAGCCTTAGCATGATTTTAGGGACGAAATCTTTTATTTTGTTTATAGGATTTGCAACGTCCCAATTCGCGCTAGGCCCCTCGTGCGCGCTTTTGAGTCAGGAGAGACGATTTGGGCTCAGGGAGTGCTGGTAACTAGGCTTACACTTGTGTAAGGGAAGAGAAGTCAGTCTAGAGTAGGACACGGGTAGTGACACGGGCGTGTCCATACTCGTGTGGTGCTCTGGTACCTGGGATGGAAATTCGTGGAGTTTTCAGAGAAGGACACGGGTAGTGATACGGGCGTGTCCCCTACCCGTATGTGTAACTGACATCGTCGATTGTGTGTCCCGAGCAGGACACGGGTAGAGACACAGGCGTGTCCCTACCCGTGTACAATGTATCCAAGAGTTTCCCGAGCAGGACACGGGTAAGATACGGGCGTGTCCCTACCCGTATGCATATCTCCAGGAAGCCGGTTGTTTCTCCCGAGAAGGACATGGGTAGAACACGGACATGAACACGACCGTGTCGCGTGACATGGGTAGTGGACACGGGCGTGTCCCTACCCGTGTTTGTGTCCAAACGACACTCTAACTGTCGACGACGCTTTACCCGAGCAGGATACGGGTAGGCACACGAGCGTGTCCCTACCTGTGTTGGTCCTATATATATAGGATTTCTGAAACTTTGGCCATTTTTCATCATCTTCCCAAGCCTTTTCTGTGGAGATACTGGTGTTGGAGTAATCTTCATCCCGTGAAGAACCACCGCTGCCCAGGAGAAGAAGATGCTGCTGCGAGGGGTGACGAGAGCCATGGCCGAAAATGGTGGAAATGCCAGAAACGAGGTTAGCTTCCTCCCCTCTCCCTTGGTACTAGATCTCTAGTTATTCCTAGGAGAGATATTGACTCAAAAGAGTCTTGATGTGTGAGATGAAGATTTCTAGGAAGAGGCCATACTAGGACTTGCGTTCTAGGGTTTAGTCATCTTTAACCTCTCCTTCCTTTAATGTGATGATGGGGGATGGTCTCGTGAAGAGAAATGGCCTTATGAGGGTGAATAAGGGAGGAGGAATTTCTGGTTGTGATTTGGGAAGATCGTCTAGAGGAGGAAGACGAACCGATGCTGTTTGTTCCGCCTTAAGATGCGCGTAGAAATCTGCTTTCTGCGCGCAGCGATCGTCGTGGCCATTTTTAGATAAGAAACGGCCAGATCTGGGCTTTTGACTAAACAAGAAAGTCGTAGCCCATGGAAATACCTTTCCAAAGAGTTGTTACACGTCTTCATGCAAAGTCTGTAGCCACTGAAAATTCTGATCAAAAGGCATGGTTGCCAAGCTAAGTGTGCAGTATCTGTATTTTGTACGCAGCAAACTTGAAGCCGACTACAAGCATGATACGGCCAGATTTGGGCTTTCGACTAAACACGAAAGTCATAGCCCTTGGAAATACCTTTCCAACGAAGGGTTAAATGTTTACACTGGATTCCTGTAGCACCCAAAATCTCTGTTTGAAGTTATGTACTTTACTCATTTCTTGCACATTTTGTTCTTAGGTTTAAGTAAATTCCTGATAGGAGTTGGTAGAGGGTTTGCTGTGAGTTGTTAGATAGATCCTTTGTAATCAAATGGCGAAGTGAAACGTACTTGAAAGAAATGATTTGGTTGATAGATCCTTAAGTTAACTAGTGGGTAGACGAGTTGGATTGTATAGACAAACAAGTTATGTGAACCGGTAAGATGAGCTTGATACTAGCAATGCGATGAATATTGTGTAGAAGAGGATTGAATATGGTTAGTGCATGAAAATGTGGAAGGGTTGAGAGTACGTGAATGTTTGCCGCACTTGATCGATTGTGTTGATAAGGGACTCAGTGAGGAGCCCTTGTGAGCTATTGAGCTCGAAATGTGAGATTGCATGCGGTGTGAGTCGACACGTGGTGTCGTAATCCTGGGTTGAGGATAGTGTGGCAGGTCTATGGGCATGCCAATCATAACACTGACGGGAGTTGACAGTTAGACCTTGGGAGGTTGGGCTTGGTCCTCAGTTCTCATTCCCGGGGCTCCTTCCGTGCCGATTGAACAGTTGGGCTTGGTCCTCGTGCTTTTCCGAGGCTCCTTCTGGGTCACATCAAAGGCCAGTTCGGGGCTTGGCTCTCGGTGCACATCTACCCGAGACTTCCGCTGAGCCATAGTACGCGTGTGAGCTCCGTTATTGTGTTCTTAGTGTTGAGGCATATGGAGGCTTAGGCTAGGTAGTGTAGAGACCAGCCTAGTAGTGGAGATTCCCGCTCTACTTTCACCGTCTGGCCACAACGGATGATGCCTGAGAGGTTAGCTACCTACTCGAAAAGTGGGAACTAAGAGTTTGTGTTGACACAACAATTGCTTGTGCATGATCATGGGTGATTAATTGCATAGCATTCATGGCATTGCATTATATCGCATACACAAGATCCTCATCGTATAAGTTTGTATGAACACTCTTATACGATGAGTTACTTTACTGTTGAGCCAAACCTCAACTTATATGTATGTTGGGGCATTCATATAAGATGAGTTACTTTCTGTTGTATCTTTACTCTTTCATACTCTGTTGTAGATGATAGAATTGCTAGGGCAATTGGTTTGCTTATTTATTGTGCTGCTATATACATACATTGTTTACTGATCACTCTATACCACCTGATTGTACTATTGCTTTATATACATATATTGTACCTTGTTCCTTTCTCCGCTCGGTGCCGAGGAGTCACCGGGGGAGCGGATGTGATAGCCACTTAGTCGTTATGACTAATGGTTTCTATGTCTTCCTTTTTAGGAGGAAACCCCGCAGATGGAGCAGCAGCAGGTTTTGCAGCAGGATAGCCAGGCCAGAACGACAGGGCCTGAAGGGATGGTACTGTCGTTACCGTCGGTGACTGATGTGAGTTTTTGAGAGACTTTTGATGTAGCCCCTTTTGGGCAAGTTTACTCGTACTCTGATACTTTGGAAGCTTGATGAAGCTTCTTTATTTGTTGTACTTTTGGACTAATTATATGCTTTATGAGAATTTTGACTTCTTGATTTTATTCTGGTTGGGTTGGCATGATTTATATTGGTAAAGGATGGCAGAATAGGAGTCTTGTAGTACAGGCTAGCCCGAGTGCTAGCGCTACCGCAAGGCGGCTGTTCTGGGCATAAGACTCCCCTCGAGCCGTGTTTTGTGTTGCGGGAGGGGGGTCTTACACCTTTTAAGATTCTCGACATCGAAGAAGCGAAAGAAGGAGGCACAGTGCCTGTTTGCGGTGAGGCAGAAGCAAGATGAGATGTTGGGTCACTATGTTGACCGGTTTCAGGAGGAGATCCTCCTGGTCTAGGAGGTCCCAGGGTATGCGCTGATGCTCGCCTTCACCCCCGGGTTGAGGCCAGGGTTCTTTAGCATGGAGCTGAAGAGAATTCCCCCTCTCTTTTGAGGAGCTTAAGGAGAGGGAGGCGAAGGAGATAGACTTCGAAAGGGCCAACCCAGCTTTTGCCAGGAAGCTGGCCAGGTTAGCGGAAGATGATGTGAAGGAGCCAGGAGCAAGAAGATAGAGAGAGCATAGGGAAGAGAGAAGGAGAGAGGAGCCCCAAGGGCAGTAGGGGAAGCAGGTGCAGCATCAAGGCTGGAGGGCCCGGGAGCCAAACAATCGGTTGGGTTGGAGGCTCCAAGAGGGTCGCCCCCAGGGGCAGGGCGGAGGCTTCCAGGGAAGGGAAAACTTCTGTAAGCCAAGGAGGTTTGATCAGCCGTCGTGGAGGCACAGATAAAGGGGTCACTTCCCGCCGCAGCAAGAAGCTATGGAGGTTGGCCGAGGTAGAGGAGGAAAGAGAGGAGTTAGGGGAGGAGCTAGAAGAAGAGGAGGCAGAGAAGGGAGAGGGGGCAGGGTGGCGTTGCCTTTCTGTGATTTTCACTAGGAGGAGGGTCACGCGACGGCCACCTGCCCATAGTTCTTAGAGATAAGAGAGGCTAGGGGCTGGGGAGGAAGGATCCACTAATAAGGATTGAGGAATTACAACAGGGAGAAGGGGAAGACAGATGTAAGGACTGGGTGGACGTAGGAACCCAGGGAGGGATCGGGGTGATCCATGGAGGAGTTGGGATTGAGGCAACCCGTAAGGGGAGCCTTCAGACCATGTTCCGAACGGGGGTATCCTCGACCTCCCAGGCTGTCCTCTCATCGGCGGACATGCCAGACTTCGAGAACCCATTCTGTGACGCCTTGGTGATCAAGACGGCGGTAGAGAACTTCACGGTCTCCAGGATCCTAGTCGACAATGGGAGCTACGTGAACGTAATCTTCAAGAAGGCCTTTGACGACATGAAGGTCGAGGCCAAGAGGGTCTTAGCTTCGGACGGACCATTGTTTGGGTTTTTAGGAGAGAGGAAGGAGGTAGAAGGAGGAGTAGGGCTGCATATGAAGTTGGAGGCATGTCACAGAACTATAGGTTCGTTATAGTGGATGCCCCAAGCAGTTATAATGCCATCTTTGGGCGCCCCCTCATCAGCACCTTTCGCTGCGTCCCCTCCTCATTCCACCAATGTCTCAAGTTCAACAATGGAGGGGTACAGGTTAGGATCAAGGGGGACATGAAGGTGGCGAGGAAATGTTATGTGACGACGGTCAACACCATATATTGGATGGCAGAGGCGGAGGAGTTGGAGAGGGAGATGACAGTGCGGAAAGAGGTTTTCGAGGGAGAAGAGGCGAGACTGGAGGAGGCAAGCGAGGATATGGCGGAGGAGCAGAGAGGAGTTGTGCATGAGATCTAGAGGGATTCAGGGTCGGAGGCATAAGAGGGTCGGTAGGAGGAAGGAGTAGAGGAAGGGCGAGGAGGAGAAGGAGTCGAGATGGAGTCCCTAAGGGGTGTGGAAGTTGAGCAACATGAGAGCCTGGGGGGTGATGGAAGTTGAGGAAGCAGGAGGGGAGGAAGAGTTTCGGTAGGAAGAGGAGGCAAGGGATGGCTGGGAGAAGTTGTGGATGGAGCTGGCTGAGGAAGTGGTTGAGATGGAAGTCTTCACCAGCGCCGACCAGGTGAAAAGGGTGCGGATCAGCGGGGCTTAGGTCCCGAGGTCCAGGAGCGGATGCGGGCTTGCATCTAGAGCACATCGACATCTTTTCTTGGAGCGCGGCGGACATGCCTGGCATCTATGCGGATGTATCCTTCCACCGCCTGAACCTGGACCCCCGGACGCCCCATTCGTCAGAAGATGAGGACCATCGCTACTAAGCTGGTGGAGCCCATCTAGTGAGGAGTTCATCAGCTTCTGCACCCAAATGGGGATAGATCTTAGGTTTGCCTCCGTCCACCACCCTAGGAGTAATGTCCAGGTGGAGGCGGCAAACAAGATTATTGTAAGCTTGCTCAATAAGAAGGTGGTGAACTTGAGGGGGAATTGGTGGAATAACTCCCCTCTATAATGTGGGCCTTGCGGACAACCCCGAACACGGCCACCGGCGAGACCCCCTTCAAACTTTTCCATGGGTGTGAGGCAGTCCTGCACGTGGAGTTCGAGGTTCGATCACCGTGGGTTACGGCCGCGGGTGAAGGAGACGAGGTTTGAAGGTTGGCAAATGATGGGTAGTTGCGCCTCTCGTTGGACATAGTGGAGGAGCTGCGCAATATCGCAGCTATCCGGCAGGAGGAGATCAAACGACGGATGGCGAAATACTTTGACAAGCATATCAGAATCAAATAATTCGCAGAAGGAGATCTGGTGCTAAAGAAAGTTGATAATGCGGGAAGATCAACCCCCGTAGGCAAGCTAAACTCAAACTGGGAAGGGCCTTACATTGTTCAAAGGGTCTTAAGAACGGGACATTACCACCTCCAGGACATGGAGAGGAGGTCCAAGAGCTACACCTGGAGCGGTGACAACTTAAAACGCATCTACCCATGAGGGGTGGGGAAGGTGAAATTGTATATTAAAAGTCAAGTTTATTATATTACATTCACTAACTTGTTTTAGCTTTACCTATTGTGAAATTAGGATGGTAAGGAGATTAAATGATTGCACTACCCCGAGCCTGGCTCGGCCCCATGTAGACCCGCTGCGCAGCCTCCCACTAGCTGGCAGGTCCAAAGGCTTGCCTGTAGGGGTAAGGGATACCCCGAGTACTTCTCGGCCCCGGGTAGACTCGCTGCTCAGGCTCTCATTAGCTGGGCAGGGTAGAAGGCACACCTGGGGGGAAAGGATTTGTTCTTGGAGATACTTCAGCTTGGAAATTCTTACACTACCCCGAGCCTGGCTCGGCCCCAGGTAGACCCACTGCGTAGGCTCTCACTAGCTTGCAGGTCCGAAGGCTTGCTTGTGGAGGTAAGGGATACCGCGAGTGCTGCTCGGCCCCGGGTAGACTCGCTACTCAAGCTCTCATTAGCTGGGCAGGGTGGTAGTCACACTTGGGGGGAAAGGACTTGGTATTGGAAATGTTCTTGGAGATACTTAAGCTTGGAAATTCTTGCACTACCCCGAGCCTGGCTCAGCCCCAGGTATACCCGCTACGCAGGCTCCCACTAGCTGGCTGGTCCGAAGGCTCGCCTGTGGGGGTAATGGATACCCCGAGTGCTGTTCGGACCTGGGTAGACTCTCTACTCAGGCTCTCATTAGCTAGGCATGGTGGAAGGCACACTTGGGGGAAAGGATTTGTTCTTGGAAATGCTTCAGCTTGGAAACTTTTGCACTACCCCGAGCCTGGCTCGGCCTCAGGCAGACTAGCTACGCAGGCTCTCTCTAGCTGGCAAGTCCAATGACTCTCCTATGGGGTTAAGGGTACCCCGAGTGCTGCTCGGCCCCCAGTAGACTCATTGCTTAGGCTCTCATTAGCTGGGCAGGGCGGTAGACACACCTGGGGGGAAAGGACTTGGTCTTGGATTTGTTCTTGGAGATTCTTCAGCTTGGAAAATTTTGCTCCATCCCGAGCAAGGCTGGGCTCCGAGTAGACTCGCTGTCCAGTCTCTCATTCAACCGGGTAGGACAGGAGGCACACCTAGGAGGAAGGGGAAAGAGTTTGAGAACCTCTTTGAGCAGGAGGGTCTCGGCAAGAGGTTCTCGGCAACGGGAGTTCTCGGCAGGGAGCCATTTGCGGGAAGCTCTTGGACAGATAGCGTGAAGTTCTCGGTGAAACCTCGTTTGTTTGAAAAAGGACGCCGAATCTCTTAAGAACCTACAGTTGGCGCTTTCGGCAAATGGCTCTCGGTAGAAAAGCACTCAGTAAAAATGTAACACCCCTATCCGTCGGATAGCATATAGCAGAAGGTCCGGCCGGGGCCCGACGCCATATACTACGGACAGACCGGTTGGTTACGCATTGAAACCATACAACTAATCAGAGCGTCCTACACAACACCTAGCGGAAGCAAATTTAATTAAGTTGCAAAAAGATAAGAACCCTGCCACAAAGCATGAATGTCCACTACAACCCAGGAATGAGTACATACACAAAAGAGAACTGGCCTTAAGGCCTTACAATGTTCACTTAACAAAATAGTGTCATCCAAACCTCGGTACGCAGGCCGGCCACACATGAGTACAAGAGGTAAAACACTCAAAACAAGGCCTTCGGGGGCCAGCACAGCAACTTGGGCTTTAGCCCGCTATTTACCTCTCGGCTCCGCAGCACCTGCAAGCAACAACCCACCGCACGGTGGTAAACAAAGGCAACGGTCATCAATGCTGACCAAATTATAACGATTCCGCCCCCAAACCGGGGCGGCAAAGCTTCTTCCCTACACTTGTTAGCAAAACACGCAACACAGCCAAACAAGCATCTCAACATAGGTGCACGCTCTCACGGTCGTACACCCCGTGCTCTCAGGGCACTTACTCGGCGAAGCCAGTCCGAACCCCGTCCGGTCCTCGACTCCACCACCACCCCCAGGATGGCAATCTTTGTGAGCATTTAGTCTTCTCAGCCGCAGCCTAGACTCGATCTCCAAATCTCAGTAAGTCCCACGTAAACTTTAGGTCGCTTTAACCGAGCAGGTGGAGCGGGTAGAGGGCTACTAGTCCGTTGCTCACTCCGCCACTGCCATTTGGCCCTTTGGCGCGGACTAAGCTTTCCCCAGTCCCAAATAACGATCAAACACGGTACTTAGCCCTGCTAAGTACCCGGTTGGCTCCCAGGCCACCGATATGACAGAACTACATTTCCGTCCAAGATTTTCGGGTGCACCTCGGGTTTCACCCCCAAGGCTCCCTGCCGCAATCAAACATGATTCATAGCCCCGCTATGTTCCCGGCTGGCACCCAGGCCACCGAGATGGCAGAACTTCGTTTCTGCCCAGATTTCCGGGTGCACCTCGGGGTTAATCCCCAAGATTCCCTGATGCATTCTACCGCATAGCAACCCGAAAACAACCACAACGCTCGGAGTCTTCTCCAGCTAAAATATGCATAACAAAACATCACCGATCCGGAACACACGTCCGGGTAGGCTTCACACAACATGCCTATGTCCGTACTACGATTTCGGACTCTAACAAGGGGGACTTTACTTATCTACCCCAAGGAATACCACGATCTCGCCGCACACTCGCGGGAGAGGGGTTTTCCCATGCAAAGGAAGAAGAGCTTCACATGCTCAAGAAGAGAATCGTTACCCTTTCGCTTTTCCTCGGCACCATGACGATCCACTCGGATGGAAAGCACCGTATCGGCCTCGCCTTCGCGGATCCGGACTCGGATCGAGAATCGGAGCTCCGAAGCTCCTCCGGCGGCCGGATCTTGAACTCCTCCTTCCACCTTGCTCTCCCTTCTCTCTAAAATCTTAGAGAGAGAATGGCCAAAGGAAAATGGGTTTCTAAACCCTATTTCCCGACTATAACCACCCAGGAGCAGCCCCCCACCGTCGGATCCAAAGCCAAGGAAACGAACGATCGAGATTAGATCTGAAATCCCAAAAACTGGGCCGAACACGGCTTGACACACGGCCGTGTGTCTGGCCGTGTAGCTCATTCGCCGATCGACACGGGTCTTGACACGCCGTGTTCGAGGCCGTGTGCCCCACACACGGCTTGAGACACGGTCGTGTGTCTCAGGCCGTGTCCTTCTCTGACTCGAGACTGCACAAAAATGCATTCGACCACTGAACACGGGTAGGCACACGGCCGTGTGCCCCTGAGATGACCTCAAATCGAAAAGTGGTCAACATGAAAGTTGTAGATCTCGTCGAGACGAACAAAATTCATGTTGACCATTTTTCCACCCGACACCGTTTTGACCCTAAAACGGTGCCCGAACGCGATCATCTCCGAGGTTGGGGTCTTACAACTAAAGCTCAATTGGTGATGAGAGTTGAAAGAACTCCATAGTTAAGCGTGCTCGGGCTGGAGTAGTACTGGGATGGGTGACCTCCTGGGAAGTCCCCGTAGTGCGGGCTTGACTATCGAGTTTGCCTCATCAAAGGGAGGCTGTGGCCACCAACAACCCGCCGGTTGGCTGGAGAGGGGTTGGGGTGCTTGGGCTGCAGCCCGGTAGCGTCGCCTAGAGCGGAGCCGTGATGCTGTCACGTTGGATCGGCTAGGGGCGTTATAATAAAAAGTGCACTTTGATGATGAGAGTTGAAAGAACTCCATAGTTAAGCGTGCTCGGGCTGGAGTAGTACTGGGATGGGTGACCTCCTGGGAAGTCCCCGTAGTGCGGGCTTGACTATCGAGTTTGCCTCATCAAAGGGAGGCTGTGGCCACCAACAACCCGCCGGTTGGCTGGAGAGGGGTTGGGGTGCTTGGGCTGCAGCCCGGTAGCGTCGCCTAGAGCGGAGCCGTGACGCTGTCACGTTGGATCGGCTAGGGGCGTTATAAAAAACACGCTTGGCCTTAAACTCTCGGTAGGGTTTCACCTATTAATCTATCACTAAGGGGTGAAACTCTCCTAAGGAGGCTGAGGGCCTCGGCGAGAGCGCACTTAAGAAGCATCTGACATAATATAAATTGCTTTTATTAGAAGACGAGAAGTATAAAACCGATCATATATATTAATATACGAATGTGTTCACAAAAAATGATTACATGCGAGAACATCTCGCGCATTCAAAAAGAACAAAAAAGAGAGGGCGGCTAAAATCTTTAGTGGGTTTCTACGGATTCCCCGCTCGAGCTCTCGCCATAGCTCCTGCCTGAGCTTTCGCCAAAGCTCTCGCCGGATGTCTCACCAGCTACAATGGGAGATTTCGGGACATCCAAGGGCGGGGAATCAGGTGCTCCCGGGGGCTTAGGGATAGGCTCTAAAAGCCATGGGAGAAGCCTGTGGGCAATGATGGTCTCGCCGCCCTCATTCAAACACCCCATATCTCACAGAGTCTCTATCGATAGCCTGGCCATTGTCTGGGCGTTGACCTGCAGCAGCTTGTCGATGTCGTACTCGGAGTAGTGGCGGCTCCTCAGCCTCTTTTCCAGTAAGGGAGGAGGCGGGATCGCAGCCATAGCCGCTTCCACATGCTGGAGCTAGGACTTCAGCAGGACGTTCTCGCATTCTACACCGGCCAGCTTTGCGCGAAGCAGCATGCTCTGGGCGGAGTCTTGTGCGTGAAAGAAAGCTCGTCAGCACATAAAGAAGGAAAGGGAAAGCGGATTATGAACTAAGGGGGTGAGAAGCCTTGGAGGATCTCGCTTACCTCATTTGTCGGGCGTAGAGATAGAAGTCGCCGGGCATCCGCCAGATAGACCTTCAGGGAGACCGCATTGGCCACTACCTCGTCTCTCTCTGTGTGCATTTCGATGAAGTTGTGGTTGATGATAATGCTTCGACGCGCACACATATGCACAAGCTCAATCCCACGCATCAAGGCCCGGATGGAGTCGAAGGCCAATAGCCGGGTGGGCGACGGATCAAAGTGGTCGCGTCCATGCGGCTGTAAAGGCCATAGGCCAATACGAAAGCATCGCTGGTGACCTTGTATTTCTCCATCCAGCTGGGAAGGAGGGTGGATATCGAGGCTCGGTTGGTTTCAGGATCCCAATGGATCAAGGGCTTCCCCTCCGCGTCCAAGAACTTGTCGTCGTAGCCAAAGTTCCGATTCCCTCTCAACATCGGCTTGGGGGAACTTGGGTAGAAGTCTCGGCGGCCACCCTCTCATCTCCAGCTCCACCTGTGGCCGACGAGTTATCGGCAGGAGCCCTGGCGATAGCCTCAGCAGTGGTAGTCGCCCCTCTCTCGACAACAACTCGAGCTGGAGATGCCATCACGGACTTACCCGTGTCCGCACCGGTTGGCTTGGATCTTTTAAAAGGGGAGGGGGAGAAGGCGCTGGTTTTTGCTTCTCGTCGACAGACTTGGAGGGAGGAGCTGGCTCATCTCGGCAGGCAAGAGCTGCGAATTTCAAAAGGGCCAAGGGGTCGGTCGCAGCCCGAGTCACGTCGAACGGCTAGTGCAGAGGGATTTCTCGCTCACCTGCGAGATCAACATCAATTAATTTTATACATCTTAAAGTAAAGAATTGCATGGTAAAGGCAAGATCATACCTTCGTCGGGAGGTATGAGATGAAGGGACTCGATGTCTTTCCTGAGGAACTAGAGTCCTTGGTCCCAAAGAACTCTAGGATGGCGCTCTTGCGTGACCCAAGTGTGGGCAGCTTGTAGGCGGCATCATCATATTGGACGGGAACGAGAGGAACAATGTCGACGTCACCCGAAATGTAGACGAACTTATCTCTCCAGTGATGGTTCTTGTTAGCAAGGCATCAGGTCTTGAGCAGCTTCCCTGAGAAGAAGACCACCCCACCGCTCTTGTCCCGGAAGATGAAGAGATTCCAAAAGATGGGTAGGCTGAACTCTATTTGCTCGGCTCGCATGTAGCAGATGAACGCTACCAGTATGGAGACCGAGTTGGGATTAAGGCTTCATTTGGTTCGGCGGTGGAAGGTCGATCCGGCTGGTGTAAACAGAGTGTTCGAACTGGAGAGGGGAGGTGTCTGCTCCAAACAGAGCTTTTGGGAGCATTTCTCAAGGCGGGCGGGTGAAAACGCCGCTAGAGGTTCATTTGTTTACCCTCCTTCTGCCAGCATTTGCCCAAAACGGAGCAGCTAAACGCCCAAACAAATAGAGCCAAAGTTATGCGGGAACAACCCCGTAGTATCGTAGGTCTTGACGCATCTCAGGCCAGAGGGGGAGGCGGAAGCCCACCTCAAAATGCTCTAGGGAGATGGAGAGCTCCCCCTCTCACGCGAGATTGACCCTGTCATTATTGCCCAGGTTTCTCGCGGTGAATCTGGCGGGGATTAAGTTGGTAGTTATTAGTTAGTATTCGTTTAGGGTTAGGCGACAAGGAGGAAACTTGTGCTTTAGGAACGCTTGCGCGCAATTGGAATGTCCTTTGATCTTGCCCGACATCGTGATTAAGGGGTTCAAGGCGAGAACTATTGGGAATAGGGCGAGAGCGAGAGAAAGTGGCGAACGCAAATGAAGTCACGGAGAGGCGCGAGAGCGGCAAGAAAGGAGGCAAGGGTTTCAGATCAGAGAAATAAATGCGATAGATTGACTAGCCTATTTATAGAAAATCGTGTTAATGATGTTTTTTCAAAAAATACGGTGGGGGTACGATCGTCAAGCCCCGAGGAGTCAGCGCCTCGCTTTCCTTTCTAACATGTTTTGGTCGCCTAAGCCAACATGGGGGGGACTCCTAGGCGAGACCCCGGCCCAGAGATAAAATAGTGACTAATAAACAGGAAGCTAGTGTTCGCGCAAGTACCACAAAATAAAGCGTGAAACAAAAAAGTAGAGGGCAAAGCAGAAATTAAACAGGGGATCTCGCCGGGCAAGAACCGCATAATAAATAATAATAATAATAATAATTCAGCATTAGTTATTTTCCAAATTCAAGAAGCGGTACATCGGGGGAAAGGTAGGCCGAGATATGGGGGAGGCGAGACGTCATTATTTAGTATTGCTCCCAGAGCCATCGTCCCCGGTCCCGCCTTACCGTCCTCAGAGGAACCCGCGGATTGAAATAAGATGTCAAGGAGGTGCACACAAGGTTGATCAGGCGTGCTTGGTCCCGAATCTGCGCAACATACCGCCCTGGGGATGTCTCGGCGGTAAGTGTATCCTGTCGCTCAGTCTCACCAAGGAGGTGGGAGTAGTCCCGCTCTATGACCGCCATTCGCCGCTCCACCATCTTGTGGAGGCCCTCACTGTTGAGGAGTTGGCCCGCTCCCGTCACACGAGCTTCGAGAAGAATGCCTCCACCCTCTTTCGTCGTTTCCTGCCGTTCCTGGCAGCGTCTAGGAACTCTTCCATCTCGTCAGAAGAAGGGAAGGGGGAGCTCTTGGCGTCTTCCCTTTCCTCTTCATCTTCGTCTTCGTCTTCATCTTCCTCCTCTTCGGGTCCCGCCCGAGGCTCCGTACCCCCTGGTAAGAGAGAGAGTTCCAGTCATGACAAGGGATAAAGTGGAGGGAGTGGTGATTTCTCGCATACCTGCAATATGGCGAGAGCCATCAACCGATGGCGGCTGAGAAGGTTCACCCCCCCCCCCCGGGTTCCTTTCAAAAGGGGAGGTGGAGCGGCTTGCCTCGTACCGGGCGGAATGTATTACGCGTGATGATCCCAGCCTGGCCAGGAGCAGGGGCTGAGAGGTCCTCCCTCGCAGGAAGGCGAGCCTCCTGTGAAGGCGCAGAGGGTTCGATGGCAACTCCTCCCGCTGGTAGGGCGAGATCAGCGGCCAGGGTGTCCTGGTTGGCGAGCACGATTTCGTTTCCCCGGGTGGCGAGACCCCGGCTGGCGGGAGCTATCGCTGTGGGAAGTCAATTTAGCAGCAGTGGAACACATTGATTGGAATGAAAAATTGGACAAAATGGGGGTAAAATGTTACTTAGGGTTCTCAGAGGGTCAGCCAGAGGAGTGGCCTCCGGGACCCGTGGTGGATCCCTGGGGAGGAGAGGCTCCGATTCTGGGGGCACCAGCGGGGACCCGGCGCCGACATCTTGAACCGCCTCTTATGAGAATTACGACATATCAATCATCGATCTTTCTTTTTATACATCAGTTCACAGTTATCGATAGTCAGCGAATCAGAGAGACGTACCTTCTACGAAGGAGAAGGATTATCCGCGTGGCTTGGGGTCGGGGTAGGAAAGCCCCAGTTCTCGTTCAAAAGGTCTCGCCTGACCGACTTTGCTTTCTTTTTTTTCTTCTTCTTAAGCTGGGGGGGCTCAGTGGCCGACACCTTTCTCGCCAGCCAGGGGGCCACCAGGGAACTATTGGCACGGGCTCATGCCTATGCCGTATCAATGCGGTCTTGCAGGCCTTGCGAGAGCGGCTTCTCGACACGTTCAGGGCGCATGGCGAGATCGCGTGAGGACTCCACAGGGGGGTGACAGGCGCAGGAATGGAATTTTGACTACAAGAAGATTTATATATACATAGCCGTGGGATGGCCCACAAAAAGATTCCTTTTCAGGACAACACGTGCTCAGCAAATATAAAGGGTTGAAAATGTCTTTTCAAGCGTAGGGCTAGCTCGAAAAGAGCTGGGATTGTGTACAACCTCATATTCGCTGAGTGGGACCCAGAAACACCCAAGGCCAGGTTTGGGCTAGCTTTGGGCTAGCCTCGGGTGAAAAAAGACTACTCTCGGCTATGTCAGGGTTTAGCTCAGCTCAACCCCTCGAATTTTGTCAAGCTCAGCTTGGGTCTCGTCGAGCTGGGCTTGACGTTTGTTGAGCAGGTTCAGGATAAGAGAGCTCTCGCACAAGTGCAGGTGAGAGCGTTCGCGCACGGG
This sequence comes from Platanthera zijinensis, assembly GCA_039513925.1. Lineage (NCBI taxonomy): Eukaryota > Viridiplantae > Streptophyta > Magnoliopsida > Asparagales > Orchidaceae > Platanthera > Platanthera zijinensis. The sequence goes on along the minus strand of CM077088.1, from coordinate 183,896,344 downwards.
TAAGCGGTTCGTCGAGTATAGTTCGACGCTCGTCAAAGACAGATCAGTCTTCGGCTGAGACATATTCCCTCCAAGGGGCGGGCGAGAAGGTTCGCGCCTCGCGAGGGCGGGAGCAGGCACGGTCTGTAGCATTCTTTAATATCCTTTTAGCTCCTGCCTGGTGAGGGCGGGAGAGTTCTCGGCAAGGCATAAGCGCGAGAGCCTTCAATTCTCGACAGGAAGGCTCCCGCCGGGTAGGGCCCATGGTGAAATTACCTGGATGCCCTCAGGTGAAATTACCTGTATGCCCCCCAGGGTCTGCATTTAGCTCTTCAGAACAACAGAGTTTTGCTGTTGGCAGACCAGACAAGGGTAATTTAGTAATTTTAGGTCAACAAAGACTATAAATAGACCCACAGGGGCTCCTCAGAAGGCAAGCTTTCATATTTTCTTAAGATCTTCTAGTGCTGTCTGGGGAGCTCCTAGCCCAGCATTTGGCTTTGGAGGGGAAGCGCTCGGAGATCTTCAAGGTTAGAGGTGGGACCTCCCAACTAAGGTTTGGGTCGGTTTCTGGTCCTTTACTACCAGTCAGAGGTCGGAGCTTGGGAGAAGTAGGTGTTGGCTACACCCCTGATTTCGAACTTTCGCCAAGGTCAAATTTTGGCTTCAACAGGTAGCTCCTCCTCGCGGGCTAATTCTATTATTTTTGGCTTGGGCAGAAATGCCAATACCATGTTTAATGAAGATGTTCAGACCCGCACCCTTCGTGTTCGTCTAAATACCTGTGAATTCTAAAGCATGCCCGCCACATGTTTGACAAAATGCCTCAACTAATATTGCTAGTAGTTCAACCCCTCCTGAGGCGGACTCTCAATCAGCTCTAAATCATAATGCCAAATCAGCTCTAAATAGCGAAATTAATATGCGTCCCTAAACTATAACAAAATGTTTATATTGGTGGTTATGGTTTGCGGATAGCCGCATAACCATCATAACCACCTCCTATAGGCTATAAAAGGAGCCAAATGCCTACTCATTTCTTACCTTTTTTTCCTTCAAGTCTTCTTTTTCCTCAGGTTAGAGCTCTGCCAAATTTATCCTACGAGCAATACCTGAGCAGCACTCAAGCCGCACCAAAGCCATATACGAGGCATGTTCAAGCCACCTAATGAAGCTCAATCTCTCAGTTTCCAAGTGACCTTCGCAACCGCAAACTTAAGTTCTTCGCTCCCACATTCATTGTCAGCGGGTCATCCAGCGAAGCCCATCGTCGCAAAGAGCAATTTGTACAAACACCGGATGCGACGACCTGTCTCCTGTCATGTGTTAATCATTCTCTCACCTCAAAATTGTAACGAGAGGCGGCATGTCGCCCTCGATTCAATGAACAAGTTGTAACGTCCAGGAAATAGTGGACTTTGACTGTCACAGATCCAGTCACGTGGGTTTTTACCCAGTTGAGGGGTTTTTCCACGTGAAAACTTCGTGTGTACGATCAATCTACTTCATTGACTGTGTGTGCGCTCGACTGTTCTGAGAGATAATACGGTTCAGGTTATTATTTATAACAAACACCGAACGCAACGACCTATCGTCCATCGTGTGTTAAGTGTTCTCTCAACTAAAAATTTTAATGAGAGGCGGCATGTCATCCTCGATTCAACGAACAAGTTGTAACAGCAGGAAATAATGGACTTTGACTGTCACAGATCCGGTCACATGGTTTTTTACCCGGTTGAGGGGTTTTTCCATGTTAAAACCTCGTGTGTACGATCAACCTACTTCATTGACTGTGTGTGCGCTCGACCGTTCCAAGAGCTAACTCGGTTCAGGTTATTTTAGTCCGACTGGTACATCGAGTTAGATCGCAACACACACAAACACACACACACACACACACACACACACACACACACACACACACACACACACACACACACACAGTAACATCCTTCAAACAACTAGACCCCTTAGAGTGGTTTTGTCATGACAAGGTCATGACAAAATCCTATGAAGCTCAAGAGACTAAGTGAACTTAGGCATGAATGTGAAAACCACCTTGGTCTGTAAATGGTAATTTCCAATTACCCACCCTAGAGTTTAACTTTAGTGCTTCAACTTGACTCCATGACCCCAATATAACATCCCTAACCCTACGAGAGGTCCATTGGGTCACTAACCACCCATTAGGGCCAACCAAGAGGTAAAGTTGACCAAGGATCAACTCAAACCCAAATTAGGTCAAATTGCCCAAAGTTGACCTAATTTGGGCTACACCAAGCCACAAGTGGACTAGGGGGATGTCAATGGGATCAGCTACACCCCATTAGGTCAGTCATATCACCCAAAATGACTTAGGGCTAGGCTTAGATGGCTAGGGTTAGCCAAGCCAAAAAAGTGGAGAAAAGGCCATATCAAGCCCAATCCACTTGGGCTAGGCCCATTTGAGGTGACCCACTAGCCTCATGAGGTTTATAATTACCCAATTTGTCATTCTTTTGATGGAAATGGTGACTAGGAGAGAGAAACCTCAAGTTGTCCTTTAATGGAGGAGAGAGAAAGAGAGTAAAATGGCCATTCATGGCTTGGAAGGCCAAGGGGCCTCCTCTCTTCATCTCCAATGGCTTGACTCATCTCCCCCATCAGTTCTAAGAAGATCAAGGGACTTTCCAGGCCCTTTCAGTGGATGGGTGCACTGAACTACCACTTGGCCGAAAACCTCCACTCATGTTCATTAATGGTATTAAAGCCTAGACCTCTCCTCTCCCCAATCTGAGGCTTTTAAAAGCTTCACCGGGTTGAGAGCAATCATTTCCACTCTTTCCCTGAAGCAGCCGGGCCCTCTGGTAGTGTTGTTGCAGAGCACCGAGCGGTGCCACCACCGTCAATGTCAACCCGACGATCGGCTAGGCTCCAGCCCTCCCAGAAGGTCCTATCATCTTCCTCTTTCTCAGTGGATAGATCCACATCTACTGACCGCAAGGTTTGGGGCAAATTGGCCCTAGATCAAGCTGGCCGAGAGCTTGGTTTTCAAGCTTTTTCTTCCACCCACATTTCACTGTTCCGACCACCTCCGGCCGGCCAACCACCGCGAATCGTCATCCACCACCTCAATGAAGGTGGTGGTGGCGGTGGCCGACTGGGAGGAGGCGTGGGTGGCCGGGAATTCACGAGAAAACATCGCCCAGGACAGGCCAAACCTGATCATTGGCGCGTTGGGAACGATGAAGGGATGTCGTCCATCCTTGCACCAAGATTCGTGCTGCTGATGTTTTTTATTAATTCATTAATATTTCATTTCCATCACATACTTGGAAGTGTTTTGATTTAATTATTAAAAATACTTGGATGCTTTTTCTGGAAAAATGGTTAACATCAAAGTTGTAGCAGTTTGAGTTTAGTTTATTTTAAAATTGGTTTCAACGAATTTGGGTCACTGGTCTGACCACAGCACACCAAATGGTGCCAGCTTTACCTAGGGTTAACCACACACAAATTTGTGTGCCCCGACTAAACTACTCATCCAAATGCCTTGAAATTTAGATCATAGGTTAGTCTCATCTATAACTCAGACATATCTAAAAATAGAATTTTTTTAATACATTTTTCTATAGTTTTAAAAAACATTTAATAAATCATGTATGATTTAGTTAAGGGGTCTATTGACCTCACAATTCCCCACAATTTTGGTGGATGACCCTTAGGGTCATGATAAGTCTCCGGTAAAAATCTCAGCCCATTTGGGGTTGATTTGATTAGGTATTGATGTGACAAAAATTTGGTCCCTTAAGGGTAAATTAGGGAAAGTGTGTATTTGATGAGTTGAATGGCCAAACCTCATCCAAAAGGGTTGAAACTTTGGCCACTGCCTCAAAGTCCTCTAAAGCACCCCCTCAAGTGATTTTGAGTGGTTTGGGGTGGAGATGCCCAAAGACCCTAGTATAGGCCTTAGGGTTGAAGTTTGGGGCCTAGTGAAGGACATGAGACTATATGTTCTTGGATGGTCTTGGAACTAGGTTGGTGAGTTCCTAGGGTAAAAATAAGATCTATAAAGTGGTTTTAGAATTTTTAGTAACATATACCCTCTTTTAAATAGTTATGGATAGTTTAGGGCACTTTGGTCCAATATTTAATTTAATGTTCAAGTGAATTTGGATACTCATGAAACTCTAGCAGTGATCTTGATTAGATGATATTGTTCCCTAAAAATTTTATTTTGAATTTTGGATTGATAATTTTAGTACTTCATTCACAAACTCTAAGTTTGATTAGAACACAAAATAATTACTTTAGAGTTATTTGATTACTGGAAAATTATGAAACTTGGTCAGGAAACATTTGAGAATATAATAATGCTCTGTGAATTTTTATAAAAATACTGGAAGAGTTTCATATAGGATCCTTCACAAGTGTCCATTTGTTGAATATTTTAATATAATTCATTTATGTGACCAAATGATATTGGAAAATTGTAATTTTTGGTCAGTAGCTCTTTCAGGTCATAACTGTCATCCAGTAATTTTATCATAATTTTTAGAAGGCTGATTCTATTTTTACCCTAATTAAATTAATATTATGCTTGTTTGTTCCTTAATTTATGGAAGGTAAAATCCACCATGGAAAATTTTGATTTTTGGTATTTACTATTATTTTGATTTTATTACTTTATCATAATTTTGTTGAGGCCATAGCTTGTCATAAAATTATACTTGGTGTTCAAAAGTCTAGGTGGCCAGATTTTGCAGAAAATATAATAAATGCAAATAAATTAGAAAAATTATAACCTTCTGAATTTATTCATAAAGTATCATGATAGAATCCCAATAATAATCTTAGGTCATTTGGATGATTATTTGGAGTATCACCATTCATGCACATCTTATAGGTTAGTTGCTCTACACATAGTAGAAATTGTAAAAGTAGGGAAGCATTTGGAACTTGTATGGGAAAGGGTAATTGATGTACCTGGTCTGATTGGAATATATAGGGTCACCAAAATAATGTAGGTTGTGTGAGCCCAGTTGCGTAAGGGAAGAGTTATGCTCGGGATCGACGGTGGACCGTCCTTCCCTTGAGAGAGAATGTCTAAATAAGATTAGAGCTAGTTCAAGAGTAATGATAACAAATTTGGTCATGGGTAGATACTGATGTAACCCTAGTTCTGATTTGGGCAAGGATTACTATTAGGATGTTTAGATTGACCCATCTTGTATAGTCTAGGGTCATTTGATTTTCCAGGGTTTTGACTTTGAAGATTTCAAGTTCAGGAAATTCAATTCGACGATAGTCTAACTTAGCTCGATGATCGTCAATATCAGATCGACGAACTCAAGGCTCCTCCTCTGAGTTGAGCTCGACGAACTCCGAGCTCAGGTCGACGAACGCAGATCTCAAGTCAAAAACTCAGCTCGATGAAAGCCAAGCCCAAATCGGCGAACTCTGAGCTGAGGTCGACGAAATGATTGATACGATCAACGATTTCTCTAGGCAGTTACAGTTACTAAAGATGGAATAAATTCAAGGATTAATTACAACCAATTAAACTGAGACACTTAATGTTAAATATTCTTAATGAATATAACCGTTCTAAGGCAGCATTAAATATGGATTAAATCAGAGAGTTTAATGCTATTTGATTCCTAAGGCTGCTACCATTCTCGGGGAATGCTTCAGTCATTTCAGATGGAATGAATTCAAAGGTTTAAATTCCTCTCAGGACATTTAAAATATATTATTAGAAGTTTTTCTAGAAGTAGAGTCACACATAGACAGTTACAAACTTACCGATTCAGACTTTCTGCCTCAAGCTTTTCTTCCAGCAAACAATCATCATTCTGAGATCTTCACAATCACTCAGATACATATACTGGAAGGAGAAGTTTTATTTGAAGGCATACACCCTGAAGTAAAGCTTCCTCTCCGAAACAATTCTACATCTCAGGAGGAGCTTTGACAAAAACAGAAAATCCACTAATCTTCTCAGATTATTGAGAAAGAGAAGACATCATCATTTTCTCTTCCTTACTGTAAAAGGGTTTTTAACTCCCTTCAAAAGTTATCCTTTGGTTGTCAAGTATCCTGATCAAAAGACTTGGTTTGGTTTTTGGGCACCTGGTCAAAAGCTCAAAGGGTTGTCAGATCTCAATTGAAATAGATCTTATGGTGACAGGGCAACTGAGCAAAAACCTATGGTGGCAGGGCACCTGATCAAAAACCGATAGTGGATTCCTACCATGGTGGTAGAAGAGTGGATGTACCCAAGTTTTTGGGGAACCACTATAATCTTCTTGTGTCGTCTGGTTTGCCTTTGCTTTCTTTTTTTGTGCTGAATGTTTCCTTTATATATATACATATATATATAAACTATAGAGTAAGTAAGATCTATCCCTTCACTTTCAATTAGTATCAGAGGCAGGTTGTTTGGTTTCATAGGCTAACACCTGAACCAAAAGATTTTTGATAGATCCCATTCACTCTATATCATGGCACAAAATAAGGAGTATTCAAGCACCAGACCTCTAGTGTGCAATCTGAATAAGTTTGCACTTTGGAAGACAAGGATCATTCTTTAAATGAATTCTATTGATAAAGACATATACAATTATATTTTGACAGGTCCCCCTACACCAATTACAACAATAAGAACAAGTGCAGTTCCACCACCTGAGTGGATTGATGCTTAGAAGAAACTGAAAATCGCAGATGCCAAAGCCATGAACAGTTTGGCTTCATCAATGTCTAATGATATTTTTCAGGAAGTTGCTGAATGCTCTTCAGCAAAGGATATTTGGAATTCTCTCACAGCAATGGTTACTAAAACATGGAGTGAATTAGATTCAGAAACTTCATCCTGTACAACTAAAGATGAAGAAGAATCAAGAGCAAGAGAATTCTATTTGATGACAATAAATGCATCTTGTAGTAATTTTGATTTAAAATCTGAGTCTGAAGAAGACCCGGTAATCTCCTCTTTTGTTTTCATTGAACACTTTAAAACAGATTTTCAATTATTACATAAAGATTTGATTCAATCTGAGAAGGAAATAAAACTTCTCAGAGAGAAATTAACTGAACAAAATAATCTGTCTTCTGAAAACCTAAAACTTAAAGAAGTTTTAAAAAATGTTCTTGAACAGATAGTTTCTTTAAAATCAGCAAAAGGGAAAGAAAAGTTAGAAGATTTAGATAAAGCAACTAAAGTTTTATATAATATTAAACCAAAACCAATTAAGAATTTTCAGAAAAATTATGTTCAAAATATTTCGTCGAACTTAGATCGATGAAATAATCATCATTCGTCGAACTCCGATCGACGAACTATAAACGCTAAATTTTAGTATAATTATCAAAGAAACTGTGATCGACGAAATCCATATGATTCGTCGAACCGAGATCGACGAATGAGGAACACAAAAAACAAATACTATGATTCTGTGAATGGAGCTCGACAAACCCACTTCCATTCATCGAACTCAGATCGACGAAATCAATATGATTCATCGAATTCAAATTTTCAAAACAAAATTTTAATTCATTTCAAAAATATAATCAAACACAAAAAATTATGAATTCTTTTACTCAATGGATCATCCCTCCTAGGAAACATCATCCACTAGGTTATAAAGATCAACCAGAGTATTCTTATATTTCCAATTATTGTTATGAATGATAGGACCCAAGGTAATCTGGGTTGGGGACACCTAACCTTCTTTTCAAGAAAAGATCTATCCTATAACAGAGGAACAGTGGTACTTGATAGTCTCCAGAAGCTATTGTGTCTACAACCTCTCTTCAAAAAATCTATAGGTTATTAAGATCTAAAGCTGGGTAAAAGGGAAGCTGAAGATTTTACTAGAGAGCTTTCTCTCACCAAATCATCTTCAGTTCTTCCATCAGCAGCTCATCAGAAAGATTCTCTATTTTAATTTATAACTTTTAATCTTTGTCGTTTATAAACATTGTCAAAGCACCTTTGTATATCTACTGAAGATTTATAATTCAGTCATATTTCTTTATGCTTTTTATTCTGTCTTTATAAATAGTATCCTCACCCAAATAGGGGGAGATTGTTGGAACCCTAGTTCTTATTTGGACAAGGATTACTATTAGGATGCTTAGATTGACCCATCTTGTATAGTCTAGGGTCATAGGATTTTCTAGGGTTTTGACTTTGAAGATTTCAAGTTCAGGAAATTCAGTTCGATGATAGTCTAACTCAGCTCGATGATCGTCGATCTCAGATCGACGAACTCAGAGCTCTTCCTCTGAGTTGAGCTCGACGAACTCCGAGCTCAGGTCGACAAACGCTGATCTCAAGTCAGAAACTCAGCTCGATGAAAGCCAAGCCAAGATCAACGAACTCCGAGCTGAGTTTGACGAAATGATTGCTGCGATCGACGATTTCTTTATGAAGTTGCAGTTACTAAAGATAGAATAAATTCAAGGATTAATTACTGCCAATTAAACTCAGACACTTAATGCTAAATATTCTTAATGAATATAGCCGTTCTAAGGCAGCATTAAATATGGATTAAATTAGAAAGTTTAATGTTATTTGTTTCCCAAGGCAGCTATCATTCTCAGTGAATGCTTCAGCTGTTTCAGATGGAATGAATTTGAAGGTTTGAATTCCCCTCAGGACATTTAAAATATTTCATAAGAAGTTTTTCTAGAAGCAGAGTGACACACAGACAGTTACAGACTTACTGATTTAGACTTTCTGCCTCAAGATTTTCTTCCAGCAAACAATCATCATTCTGAGATTAACTTCACAATAACTCAGATACATATACTGGAAGGAGAAGTTTTCTTTGAAGGCCTACACCCTGAAGCAAAGCTTCCTCTCCTGAACAATTCTACATCTTAGGGGGAGCTTTGACAATAACAGAAAATCCACTAGTCTTCTCAGATTATTGAGAAAGAGAAGACATCATCATTTTCTCTTCCTTACTATAATAGGATTTTTTACTCCCTTCAAAAGTTATCCTTTGGTTGTCAAGTCTCTTGATCAAAAGACTTGGTTTAGTTTTTGGGCACCTGGTCAAAATCTCAAAGGGTTATCAGATCTCCCTTGAAATAGATCTTGTGGTGACAGGACACCTGAGCAAAAACCTGTGGTGGTAGGGCACCTTATCAAAAACCTTTAGTGGATTCCTACCTGGGTGGTAGAAGAGTGAATGTACCCAAGTTTTTAGGGAACCACTATAATCTCCTTGTGTCGTCTGGTTTGCCTTTGCTTTCTTTTTCTGTGCTGAATGTTTCCTTTATATGTATATATATATATATAAACTCTAGAGTAAGTAAGATCTATCCCTTCACTTTCAGATACCAATAATAATAAGTACCTTGCGAAAGGGAACTTTGGGCTTCAGCCCATCGTAGTTCCTAATGCCCTTGAGAGCCCTTCATAGGGAATGCCCTGGGCAGTCCAAGGTTAACCTTAAACCGTGTAAAGTGGTTCTTTAGGATAGCGAATGACCTAGAGGGGGTGAATAGGTCCAAATCAAATCTTGACTGCTTTAAATCACACAAATTACTTAGTATGTTTATCAATACAACCACAACATTTAAGTTCACAGATAATTTACTGATTACAGCACATAATTCAGCACAACACAGCACACAATAGTTTTATAGTGGTTCCCCAATTTATGGGTACATCCACTTTCCCCCTTCACCTATCTAGCAGTGAACTAGATTTGGCCAAACTTCTTCTTTATTTTCCTCAGATCCTAAGATCTTACACCTCAGGACCCAACTGGTTCTTATAACTCAGATTCCTCCTCAAGAACCCTACCTCAGAGTGCACCTCCACTCCTACCCTTTAGGCAAACCCTTGATCTACAATCTCAAAACCTTCCAGTTCCTACAACTAATAGAAATTCCCCCCCCCCCTTCCACTACCTCAGGCACACAACCCTATCTTAGCCTTTATAATTTAGGCTTACAACTCAGAGAAATTAATCTCCTACCCTCGATCTACAAATAGATCTTACAAAATTATAATATCAAAAGGAATTTTGCGTCTTGAAATATCACCCAGAAGGAAAGTGATTGGTGACTTCTTCTTGATCAGATCTTGATGTAAACTTCTTCCTTTATCCTTGCTATGAAGAGAATGATCCAACCCTTCTTAGCTTTTTCAAAACTTCTTGAAGGATAAGTTAGGGTTGAACTTGGCTGGAGAAGTTTGAAGGTTATCATCAATCTGTCTTCTTTCCATCTTCAGAATTATACAGAATTGATCTGACAGCCTTGATGAGAAGAAATTGAGAGTTATATTTTTTTTCTATTTCTGTCAAGTTGATCCCCTTATATAGGCTTTGGCAAGATTGATCGGCTGCCTCGGTTAATCCACTAACAACTGACAGTTGTCAGAACTTCAAGCTTTGAATTCTGTACTTAGAAGAAATTCTATCTAGAGAGCTTCTGCAAGGTGTTGACACTTTTGTACTTAATTATATCGACACCAGTCCTGGGTGTCGACACTACTCTTAAAGGGATGTAGACATCAATCTGTGTGTGTCAACACAGCTAGATTCTAGTCCCAAAACAAGTGTGAAATGTGTTGACACTAGTCCTAAATGTCGACACAGCTGATTTCTTGTCTGACGGTGTCGACCCAAGTCTTGTGTGTCGACACAGCTTTCATTCAGTCTCGACACTACTTTTATCAATTGTGTCGACACTAGTTCTGAGTGTCGACACAACTTGCTTCTTTGACTGACTATGTCGACCCAAGTCCTGGGTGTTGACACAGCTTGCCTCTTGTCTCGACACAACTTGAATAAGGGTGTCCACACTAGTCCTGAGTGTCGACACAACTTGATTCCTTATCTCAGCACAACTTTTACAAAGGTGTCGACACTTGTCTAGTGTCTCGACTTGTCTAGTGTCTCGACACTTTTGTACTTAGTTTATTTTTCCTGCATAAATAAACTTAACATACATTAAATACAAATTTGTGTATATCATTGAGTTGAAATGGCTTCTTCAAATCAGGTACACAATTCCCAATATACCCAACAATCTCCTCATATTTGGAGAAGTCATAACCACGATTCAATGATATACTTCATGATACCAAAATATGATGATAAAGATATAAATTCAACAGTGCTGAACAAAAAAAAATTGAAGTTACACAATTGATTACATAGATAGAATACAGTGCAACCCAAATTTTCATTATATCTTGACAAAAGATTTCAATTATCAGATTTGTTAAATTGTTCTTATAAAGCAAAAATTACAAAATGTTCAAAGATAAAATATTCTAGGAAAGATCTAGTTCTCTGATGACAATCCCTTTTCCTAATTGAATCTTGACTTTAACTTCAGACTCTTTGTCATCAACTATCTTTTTGTCTTTGTCAATCTTGGCCTTAGTGATCTTTTCCTCTTTAAGCTTTTGCCTTTCAAAATAGTGAAATACCTTGGGAAAGTATTTGCTAGGCTCAACAAAATTAGCCGAAATCTTCCCTGCCTCCAGATCATGTCTGAATTTTGGGATTACTTCCTGCTGCTTTAAGTTCTTAGCCAATTCTTGCTCTATATACCATTTTCCCCTATTAGTAGCATTAGAGTTCGCTACTTTCCATGCAGTGAGTATAATTGATCTAGAAGTTGGGCTCCACTATTTAAAGTCTAACCTGGCTTCAGCTTGTTCCCTGAACCTTTTCTTTGATAGCTAAGCTTCTTTTTCTTTAATCAAAGCAGAATCAGACATTTACACTTCTTCACATATTATATTTTGAACTTGTGGTGGAGGACTGTACATTGTTTGGACAACAGCTTGAATGTCCTCAAAATTATTTTGTGCAGGAGGCTTGTACATGGATGATTGCACACCAGTATGAATAGCCTCAAAAGCTGTTGGCTGGCAACCAGACTCAGCAGTTTGGTCACCATCATACTATAGGGGAGGATGTTCTAAAGTGTCTCTAATGTTGTTAGATATCCAGGTAGCATGCTTAGATCTAGCCTTTATCATCACCATCTCCCCCTTTATGACTTCTCTTTCTATATGATCTCTGAGGTCATTCTTGTGAAATCTTACTTGACCATCTAGATGATTGTTTCTAGAAGTTAAAGTGTTCTTGACTTTCAGTAAATGATCATCCAAATCCTTGTCAGAAGCCTTGATATCCTTGATCAATGTTGCTGAATGAGCTGTCAGCTTGGTTTCAATATCCTGGGAGGTTGAAGCAATCTTTTTCTCCAAAGCAGTAGTTTGTTTCTTAATTTCTTCTAATGTAGTATCATGCATAATTTTCATATTCTCATTCATCCTTGTTTGATTCTCCATGACTTAACCTTGTTTGATAGCTATTTCTTCTTCAATTTTCTTGGATTCTACTTGCTGTTTTGCAATGTAAACCACAACATTTGCTCTCCTTTGGAAGAAATCAGTCATATCTGTCTTAAGTACATTTACTTCAAATCTGATAGACTAAATGTCCCGAGCCAGTTGAAACTGCAGCTCCTTGTTGCTTTCATCTACATATTTCTCTATTTGAGTCCTTTACTGGTCAAGCATAATCTATAGTTGAACTAACAGTAAACATGAATCCACAATAGTGTTGGAGTTGATTCAGACTGAATAATCCTTTTATATGTAAGACCCCCCTCCCGGAACACAACACACGGCACGAGGGGAGTCTTATGCCCGAAATAGCCGCCTTGCGGTAGCACTAACACATGGGTTAGCCTTTACCATAAGACGCCTATTCCGCCAGCTACAATCCATATCATAACAATTATGCCAACCCAACCATAACAGGAAGGTAAAGCAGTTCAATTCACAGCTAAGTTTAATTCCAAAAGAGCGGAAAGTAGCAAGCGCAACAGGCTTGTACAAAAGAACAAGAGTCTAGAAATGTTTTGCCAAACGGCTACATGAAAACACTCACGACTGTCACTGACGGTGCCGATGGCACCACCACCTCAGGTCCTATCGTCCGGGCCTGGCTGTCCTGCTGCATAGTCCGTTGCTGCTCTACCTGCGGGGTTTCCTCCTAAAAAGGAAGACGTAGCAACCGTTAGTCATAAGACTAAGTGGCTTCACATCTGCTCCCCCGGCGACTCCTCAGCACCGGGCGGAGAAAGGAACAAAGGTACAATATGTATATATATAAGCAAGTAAACAAGCAGGTGACTGTAAATATGGTGGAGTACAAACTACGCTACACAACTAGCAGTTCTACAAATATCTATATACATGACAGCAGGTATAAGTAATCAGAATAGTAACTTAACTTATAAGAGTGCCCATACAAACTTATAAGTTAAGGGTCGGCTTAACAGTAAAGTAACTCATCGTATAGGAGTGCCCATACAAACTTATACGATGAGGATCTTGTGTATGAAATGAATGACATGATATGAATGTTATGCTATGGCCGAATCATGCGCACGCACATGCAAGTTGCTATGTCGACACAGACTTGAAGTTCCCACTTTTCGAACAGGTAGCTAACCTCTCAGGCGTCGTCCGTCGTGGCCAGACGGCGACAGTGGAGCGGGCGTCTCCACTACTAGGTGGTATCACACTACCTATCCTAGGCCCCCGTACGCCTCAACGCTAAAAACACAACAGCGGAGCTCTCATGCGTACTACGGCTCAGAAGGGGTCTTGGGTAAATGTGCACCAAGAACACAGCCCAACCTGGCCTTTGATTTCGAACCGGATGGAACCTCGGAAACGCACGAGGTGCAAGCCCAACCGTTCTCATGGCGCGGAGGAGATCTCGGGTTATGGACACCAAGTATCTAACCCTACCGCCCAAGGTCTACCCATTGGCTCCCATCGGTGTGACGACTGGCGAACCCGTAGACCTGCCACAGTCATTATCTCAATATCGCGACACGATGAATCGTCGCACATCACATGCCCCAAAACAACTCACTCGATGCTACCCGTAGGTAGGCTATAACTCTAAGCATCGGTTGTTAATAAACCCCTTGGGCTCGGATTACGGTTACAAAATACTCTTCACATAGTGTTCATCATATTCACGCCCATCTATTCAATGAATTCACCTCAACACTTCGCATAATAGATATGTTCAACACCAAACTATATAAATATATTCTATACCAATCTCAACCCTTAAATTCTAGCCTTCTCATCCAATCCATTTCTCTACCAATACATGGTTATTCCTTATTACACAACCAAATGAGTAACCATGCTAAATTACAGTAACTACAGCATTATAAATATATGGGAGCAAGATAACAAATGAGCAAATCACAACCATTGCAAGAGTGCTAGCATTATAAATTAACAAGTGCATTAACATAGGATAGCCCGATACTAAAACTGGGATTCCTGGAGCTACAGGAATCCGATCACAATGCACAACCCCTCGTTGGAAAGGTATTCGCGAGGGCTACGACTTTCGTGTTGAGTCGATCGCCCAGATCTGATCGCAACATACCAGAAATTCAACTCGAATACGTACAGGAAACAATTTCCTGTACAGGATTTTCCCGAACGCAGCGGACTCGAACCCGCTTTCCCGTGGCTACAGGTATCGCATGGAAACGTGCAACCACTCGTTGGAAAGGTAATTTCAAGGGCTACGACTTTCGTGTTGAGTCGATCACCCAGATTTGGCCAGAATACCTCTGAAATTGGCCACGAAGGTCGCCGCGTGCAGAAATCAGATTTCTGCACGCATCTTAAGGCGAGATGAACGGCATCCGTTCATCTTCTTCCTTGCAACGACCTCGCATAAACTTCTCCAGAAATCACACCCAACCTTATTTCTCCTTTCAAAGCCAAACCCTCAACGAAAACCCCTCTCATCTCCACTTTGAATGATGAGAAGGTTGAGGGAGACTAAGCCTAGCAAACCTAGGCATGGCTTATCCTAAGAACTCTCCTCCTCACCATCAAGACTCTATGGAGTCGATGTCTCTCCTAAATAACTATAGATATAGCACCAAGGGAGAGGGGAGGAAGCTCACCTCAAGTCCAGCGGTGCCACCATGGCCGGCCATGAGCCTCGCACTCCTTCGTAGCGGCATTTCGTTTCCGCCAAAGATGGCCCGGCAATCTTCCTCCAAGGATGGCTCCGGCAAGCCTCTTCCTCCTCCAGCTAAGAGAACTCCCTCAGAAATTTCGGGGCTGAAGAAAGGGGATGAAATGCTAGGGTTTCACAACTTTTTCCTTTTTATACACCGCAGACACGGGTAGGCACACGGCCGTGTTCCTACCCGTGTTCAGGTGACACGGCCGTGTCACCTGCCGTGTTTAGGGCCGTGTTCATCCCAGAACATCTTTCTGCCATGTCAGGGTTGCGGCACACGGGTAGAGACACGACCGTGTCTCGACCTGTGTCCTCAGCACACGGGTAGGGATACGCCCGTGTCCCAATACCCGTGTACCTCTCTGACTGCTATAAGCTTGGCATGAGGCACACGGGTATGGACACGGCCGTGTCCATACCCGTGTCGGCCAAAATCACTGTTTTGCCTTGTTTTCCTCATTTCCCATACGTTCGCACCTGTTCACCCACACCCCCATTGGGCTCACCACAGCCCCCTAGACATAAATACGCAATCGAGGGGCCTAGCGCGAATTGGGACGTTACAAATCCTATAAACAAAATAAAAGATTTCGTCCCCGAAATCAGGGTAAGGCTACGAGAGTGAAACACATAAAAAGGGAACTATGCTTTCAAATAAAATTCTTACTTGGAGTAAATAATTCCGGGTAGCGCCCTCGCATTAAATCCTTTGGCTCCCATGTGAACTCCTCCTTCCCATGATTAGACCATAGCACTTTCACCAAGGGAACACTTTTGCGGCGCAAGGTTCTTGTCTCGTTATCAACGATCCGCACCGGCTCCAGCCGCACAGACCTATCAGACGCCACGGCACCATCCGCCGTGGGGATATACTGTTCAGGCCGCAACAAAGCCTTCCGAAGCGACGATATATGGAACACGTCGTGAAGGTTCTCCAGCTCCGGTGGTAACTCCAATCGATATGCCAGAGGGCCAATACTTTCCACTACGACATAGGGCCCGACATACCTTGGGCTGAGCTTCTTGACTCCACGCACCCGCGACACTCCGTGCATCGGTCGAATCTTCAGGAACACCTTATCACCCACTTGAAACTCCACCATACGGTGCCTTGCGTTGTAATATTTTGCCTGTCGGCTTTGAGCCTCTAGCATTCGATCCCGGATCAACCTAACCACCGCGTCCGTGTCATCAATATACTTATTTCCCAATGTCTTCGGATCTTCGTCTTGCACCCAGGACAAGGGTGTTCTACACCTCCTTCCATACAAAGCTTCATGAGGTGCCATTCCAATACTGGCTTGATGACTGTTATTATAAGAGAATTCCACGAGAGGTAAGAGCCTCTCCCATGGTTCTCCTTTATCTAGCACACACAACCTCAAAAGGTCCTCCAATGTTTGGATGGTTCGTTCAGATTGCCCGTCCGTTTGTGGGTGAAAGGTTGTGCTAAAGGCGAGGCGCGAGCCCAAATAAGCATGTACAGCCCTCCATTCTCTTGAAGTAAACCGACCATCCCGGTCGGAGATGATCGTCTTCGGCACACCATGGTACCGCACAAATTGTTCCACAAAGAGACGCACTAAGACGCCCACTTGCGCCTCCTTCTTCATTGGGATAAATCGGGCTACCTTGGTCAACCGGTCAACTATCACCCACACAGAATCATTCCCCGAGCGCGAGCGAGGTAACCCATGGACGAAGTCCATGGAGATGTCCTCGAATTTCCATTCGGGGATGGGCAACGACTGTAGCATTCCACCGGGGCTTCTACACTCCGCCTTCACCATTTGGCAGGCCACACAATGAGTAACAAAGTACTTGACATCCCTCTTCATGCCCGGCCAATACAATGTCTTTCTCAAATCGGTGTACATCTTCGCGATCCCCGGGTGCACCGAGTACTTGGAGCAATGGGCCTCCTTTAGAATATCCTCCCGAATATTGTCACCTTCGGGGATGTAAAGCCGGCCACGAAAATGGACGAGGCCGTCTTTTAGGGAGTATTCTTCCGTAGTCCCATCCTCCATTGACTTGAAAGCCGGGGTTAAAGCCGCATCCTTCTTTTGTTCCGTCCGGATCCGGTCTCGTATGTTGCAAACAATACTCATCGCGGCCAAATATTCTGTATACTCTTCCGATCGATTCTTAAAGACCAAAGTGATTTCCATCTCTTGCAGTGTCCGGATTAACTCCATCCTCATCAAGCGGGATTCCGTGCTCGTTCCCGGTGCCTTTCGGCTCAAGGCATCAGCTACGGAATTAACCTTCCCGGGGTGGTAATTCAAGGTGAATTCATAGTCGCACAAGAACTCCAACCACCGCCGCTGTCTCAAGTTTAACTCCTTTTGGGTGTGAACGTACTTCAGATTTTTGTGATCCGAGTAGATCTCGCAGTGGACGCCATATAAATAATGCCTCCAAATCTTCAAGGCGAATACCACCGCTCCCAATTCTAGATCATGCACCGGGTAGCTGGCTTCATGCTTCTTCAACTGTCTTGAAGCATAAGCGATCACATGCCCATTCTGCATCAACACAGCTCCCATCCCTTGGTACGACGCATCCGTGTAAACTTGAAAGCCCTCCTTCCCAGATGGAAGAGCTAGGATGGGTGCAGTCGTCAATCTGTCCTTCAACTCTTGGAATGCAGCTTCGCACTGGGGTGTCCATTCAAATGGCACACCCTTCTTGGTCAGCGTAGTAAGGGGAAGGGCGATCTTCGAGAAGCCTTTCACGAACTTGCGATAGTACCCGGCAAGTCCAAGAAAGCTCCGTATGTCGGCCGCTGACTTCAATGGCGACCACTCCTTCACGGCCCGCACCTTGGCCGGATCTACAGCTAGCCCCGCCCCACTAATCACATGTCCCAAGAACGCGACCTCTCGAAGCCAAAACTCGCATTTGCTGAACTTGGCAAACAAAGTGTGCTCCTTTAGCTTCCTCAGCACTAAAGTTAGATGTTCAGCGTGTTCTGCTTCAGTCTTGGAGTAGACTAGGATATCATCGATGAACACGATGACAAAGATGTCCAAATAAGGGCTGAACACCTTGTTCATCAAGCTCATAAAGGCGGAAGGGGCGTTTGTGAGCCCAAACGGCATCACGGTGAATTCATACAAACCATATCTCGAACTGAACGCCGTCTTCTGAATGTCATCTTCTTGTATCCTCAGCTGATAATATCCCGAACGCAGATCTAACTTGGAGAACCAATACGATCCCACCAATTGATGAAATAATTCATCAATGCGCGGTAGGGGATAGGTGTTCCGCACCGTTAACCGGTTCAACTTGGGCGAACGAACCCTGCTTCCACCAATTCCTGAAGCTGGACTCTAAACTCTGCAAGTTCCTTCGGAGCCATTCGGTATGGAGCTCGCGAGACGGGCTTGGCACCCGGAATTAGCTTGGTTTGGAAGTCCACTTCCCTATGCGGGGGTAGTCCCGGCAATTTCTCGGGAAATACCTCGGGAAATTCTCGCACCACCCGCACATCCTTGACCTCTAATGTCAATTTCTTCAACTCGAAGCAAATTACATAGACCTCGTCCCCTTCCATATGAGATTTCATAACTTGGATTGAAGATAATAATTTACGGGGTGCGAATTTAATACCTTGGAAGATGACTTCCGAGTCTCCATGCCTCAACATAACTTGCTTCTCCGCACAATTGATCCTGGCGTGGTGCCAGTCCAACCACTTCATGCCCAGGATGAGATCGAACTCCGGGATTCTTAACACTGTAGCCGGAGTTTCAAAGAACTTTCCTCCAATAAGGGTGTCGAAGTCGCAACTTGCTGACGACGTCATCTCAGAGCCGTCCGGAAGGCGCACCCTTTGAGTAGTGCCCGTGAAGTATTGCACTCCCTCCAAGTCCTTCACGAAGTCCGCCGAAATGAACGAGTGAGACGCACCCGTGTCAAATAACGTATAGGCGGGTCTCCCGCTAACCATGACAGTGCCTAGGTTCCAAAAAGGTAATCACTATTTAGAATTGCGCATATCATTTGTATCGTAAATCTAACAGGTCATATAATATTAATAAATTTTGCACGTACCGGTGATGACTTCCTGCGGATTTCTCTCCTGAGTCATATCCAATGCGAATACATGCTCCCGTGCATGTCCTTGATTTCTCCCTGGTGGTCCTCTTCCTCGGCCACGCATGTGCCCTCGCCCCCGTGGAGCTACTGGAGGGGGAGCAATAGGAGCACCCCCGATCAGTCGCGGGCAAACTCGTCGGACATGCCCCGGTTGGTTGCACTCAAAACATATCACCTCACGTCGGCCCCCAGGTTGTTGATAATGTTGCTGCTGCGGTGGTGGAGGTAATTGCGGAATTGGGTACTCCACCCGATAGTTCCGGTTGACCCACCGACCGCCTCTGTGGTTTCCCCTTCCTCTGCCATGATCATTCCGCCTTCTATTACTAGGGCCGACTTTAATTACTCCTTCCGCAGGTCTCTTGCCACATCCCATGTGGTCCGCCTCCAGTCTCTTTGCCATGTCAATGATTTCTGCCAGGCTTACATCGGCTATAAACAAAAGGGCCTGCCTCAGGGGGTCCCTTAATCCTTTGTAGAAGCGCTTCGCGTAGCCTCTATCATCCAAATCATAGGAATCGGCAAACCTAGCGAGGTGTTGGAACTCCCTCTGGTACTCCGTTACCGATTTCGATCCCTGCTTCAGCTGCAGAAATCTTTCTTCAAGTTCATCCCGAGCAGAAGAAGGGATGAAGTGATCCAGAAAGGCCTCGGTGAACTCGTTCCAACTGATGTCCGTGTACAACCGCCCTTGGAAGGTGGAGCCCATGAGGGACTTCCACCACCTTTTGGCGTGCTGCTCTAGCAGCGTCACTACCAATGTCACCGCCATGCTGTTCGGACATCTTATGCCAGCCATCAATTCCTGCACGGTATCAAGCCATTCCTCGGTGCGCACCGGCGATTCTGTCCCAAGATAGGCAGGAGGGGACAGGGCATGGAAGGTGCTCAACCAGTTGGAGCCTGGCGCTTGTTGTTGCACCGGAGCTTGCTGGGCTTTAAATGCATCCAATATGGCTGACAGCGTTTGTCCCAGTTCCGACTGCTGGAATTGTGAAGGGACGGAAGGGGTAGGAGTGTCCCCAACCGGCTCCACCTGTGCTGGGACCTATACGCAAGGTACAAATTAGGGTCAGGTTGGCTAAAACTAATGTCAAAGTTGGACAACTTAGTGCGAATTACATATGGGCACACCACTGCTTCCGCTAAGTCGGTTTGTCCCTAAACCGACTAATCGAACGGGAGTGGCCCATTGTTACATGACTGCTCTAGTTGAAGATCGGCTATGTCTGATACCATTTGTAAGACCCCCCTCCCGGAACACAACACACGGCACGAGGGGAGTCTTATGCCCGAAATAGCCGCCTTGCGGTAGCACTAACACACGGGTTAGCCTTTACCATAAGACGCCTATTCCGCCGGCTACAATCCATATCATAACAATTATGCCAACCCAACCATAACAGGAAGGTAAAGCAGTTCAATTCACAGCTAAGTTTAATTCCAAAAGAGCGGAAAGTAGCAAGCGCAACAGGCTTGTACAAAAGAACAAGAGTCTAGAAATGTTTTGCCAAACGGCTACATGAAAACACTCACGACTGTCACTGACGGTGCCGATGGCACCACCACCTCAGGTCCTATCGTCCGGGCCTGGCTGTCCTGCTGCATAGTCCGTTGCTGCTCTACCTGCGGGGTTTCCTCCTAAAAAGGAAGACGTAGCAACCGTTAGTCATAAGACTAAGTGGCTTCACATCCGCTCCCCCGGCGACTCCTCGGCACCGGGCGGAGAAAGGAACAAAGGTACAATATGTATATATATAAGCAAGTAAACAAGCAGGTGACTGTAAATATGGTGGAGTACAAACTACGCTACACAACTAGCAGTTCTACAAATATCTATATACATGACAGCAGGTATAAGTAATCAGAATAGTAACTTAACTTATAAGAGTGCCCATACAAACTTATAAGTTAAGGGTCGGCTTAACAGTAAAGTAACTCATCGTATAGGAGTGCCCATACAAACTTATACGATGAGGATCTTGTGTATGCAATGAATGACATGATATGAATGTTATGCTATGGCCGAATCATGCGCACGCACATGCAAGTTGCTATGTCGACACAGACTTGATGTTCCCACTTTTCGAGCAGGTAGCTAACCTCTCAGGCGTCGTCCGTCGTGGCCAGACGGCGACAGTGGAGCGGGCGTCTCCACTACTAGGTGGTATCACACTACCTATCCTAGGCCCCCGTACGCCTCAATGCTAAAAACACAACAGCGGAGCTCTCATGCGTACTACGGCTCAGAAGGGGTCTTGGGTAAATGTGCACCAAGAACACAGCCCAACCTGGCCTTTGATTTCGAACCGGATGGAACTTCGGAAACGCACGAGGTGCAAGCCCAACCGTTCTCATGGCGCGGAGGAGATCTCGGGTTATGGACACCAAGTATCTAACCCTACCGCCCAAGGTCTACCCATTGGCTCCCATCGGTGTGACGACTGGCGAACCCGTAGACCTGCCACAGTCATTATCTCAATATCGCGACACGATGAATCGTCGCACATCACATGCCCCAAAACAACTCACTCGATGCTACCCGTAGGGAGGCTATAACTCTAAGCATCGGTTGTTAATAAACCCCTTGGGCTCGGATTACGGTTACAAAATACTCTTCACATAGTGTTCATCATATTCACGCCCATCTACTCAATGAATTCACCTCAACACTTCGCATAATAGATATGTTCAACACCAAACTATATAAATATATTCTATACCAATCTCAACCCTTAATTTCTAGCCTTCTCATCCAATCCATTTCTCTACCAATACATGGTTATTCCTTATTACACAACCAAATGAGTAACCATGCTAAATTACAGTAACTACAGCATTATAAATATATGGGAGCAAGATAACAAATGAGCAAATCACAACCATTGCAAGAGTGCTAGCATTATAAATTAACAAGTGCATTAACATAGGATAGCCCGATACTAAAACTGGGATTCCCGGAGCTACAGGAATCCGATCACAATGCACAACCCCTAGTTGGAAAGGTATTCGCGAGGGCTACGACTTTCGTGTTGAGTCGATCGCCCAGTTCTGGTCGCAACATACCAGAAATTCAACTCGAATACGTACAGGAAACAGTTTCCTGTACAGGATTTTCCCGAACGCAGCGGACTCGAACCCGCTTTCCCGTGGCTACAGGTATCGCATGGAAACGTGCAACCACTCGTTGGAAAGGTAATTTCAAGGGCTACGACTTTCGTGTTGAGTTGATCACCCAGATTTGGCCAGAATACCTCTGAAATTGGCCACGAAGGTCGCCGCGTGCAGAAATCAGATTTCTGCACGCATCTTAAGGCGAGATGAACGGCATCCGTTCATCTTCTTCCTTGCAACGACCTCGCATAAACTTCTCCAGAAATCACACCCAACCTTATTTCTCCTTTCAAAGCCAAACCCTCAACGAAAACCCCTCTCATCTCCACTTTGAATGATGAGAAGGTTGAGGGAGACTAAGCCTAGCAAACCTAGGCATGGCTTATCCTAAGAACTCTCCTCCTCACCATCAAGACTCTATGGAGTCGATGTCTCTCCTAAATAACTATAGATCTAGCACCAAGGGAGAGGGGAGGAAGCTCACCTCAAGTCCAGCGGTGCCACCATGGCCGGCCATGAGCCTCGCACTCCTTCGTAGCGACATTTCGTTTCCGCCAAAGATGGCCCGGCAATCTTCCTCCAAGGATGGCTCCGGCAAGCCTCTTCCTCCTCCAGCCAAGAGAACTCCCTCAGAAATTTCGGGGCTGAAGAAAGGGGATGAAATGCTAGGGTTTCACAACTTTTTCCTTTTTATACACCGCAGACACGGGTAGGCACACGGCCGTGTTCCTACCCGTGTTCAGGTGACACGGCCGTGTCACCTGCCGTGTTTAGGGCCGTGTTCATCCCAGAACATCTTTCTGCCATGTCGGGGTTGCGGCACACGGGTAGAGACACGGCCGTGTCTCGACCCGTGTCCTCAGCGCACGGGTAGGGACACGCCCGTGTCCCAATACCCGTGTACCTCTCTGACTGCTATAAGCTTGGCATGAGGCACACGGGTATGGACACGGCCGTGTCCATACCCGTGTCGGCCAAAATCACCGTTTTGCCTTGTTTTCCTCATTTCCCATACGTTCGCACCTGTTCACCCACACCCCCATTGGGCTCACCACAGCCCCCTAGACATAAATACGCAATCGAGGGGCCTAGCGCGAATTGGGACGTTACAAATCCTATAAACAAAATAAAAGATTTCGTCCCCGAAATCAGGGTAAGGCTACGGGAGTGAAACACATAAAAAGGGAACTATGCTTTCAAATAAAATTCTTACCTGGAGTAAATAATTCCGGGTAGCGCCCTCGCATTAAATCCTTTGGCTCCCATGTGAACTCCTCCTTCCCATGATTAGACCATAGCACTTTCACCAAGGGAACACTTTTGCGGCGCAAGGTTCTTGTCTCGTTATCAACGATCTGCACCGGCTCCAGCCGCACAGATCTATCAGACGCCACGGCACCATCCGCCGTGGGGATATACTGTTCAGGCCGCAACAAAGCCTTCCGAAGCGACGATATATGGAACACGTCGTGAAGGTTCTCCAGCTCCGGTGGTAACTCTAATCGATAGGCCAGAGGGCCAATCCTTTCCACTACGACATAGGGCCCGACATACCTTGGGCTGAGCTTCTTGACTCCACGCACCCGCGACACTCCGTGCATCGGTCGAATCTTTAGGAACACCTTATCACCCACTTGAAACTCCACCATACGGTGCCATGCGTTGTAATATTTCGCCTGTCGGCTTTGAGCCTCTAGCATTCGATCCCGGATCAACCTAACCACCGCGTCCGTGTCATCAATATACTCATTTCCCAATGTCTTCGGATCTTCGTCTTGCACCCAGGACAAGGGTGTTCTACACCTCCTTCCATACAAAGCTTCATGAGGTGCCATTCCAATACTGGCTTGATGACTGTTATTATAAGAGAATTCCACGAGAGGTAAGAGCCTCTCCCATGGTTCTCCTTTATCTAGCACACACAACCTCAAAAGGTCCTCCAATGTTCGGATGGTTCGTTCAGATTGCCCGTCCGTTTGTGGGTGAAAGGCTGTGATAAAGGCGAGACGCGAGCCCAAATAAGCCTGTACAGCCCTCCATTCTCTTGAAGTAAACCGACCATTCCGGTCGGAGACGATCGTCTTCGGCACACCATGGTACCGCACAAATTGTTCCACAAAGAGACGCACTAAGACGCCCACTTGCGCCTCCTTCTTCATTGGGATAAATCGGGCTACCTTGGTCAACCGGTCAACTATCACCCACACAGAATCATTCCCCGAGCGCGAGCGAGGTAACCCATGGACGAAGTCCATGGAGATGTCCTCGAATTTCCATTCGGGGATGGGCAACGACTGTAGCATTCACCGGGGCTTCTACACTCCGCCTTCACCATTTGGCAGGCCACACAATGAGTAACAAAGTACTTGACATCCCTCTTCATGCCCGGCCAACACAATGTCTTTCTCAAATCGGTGTACATCTTCGCGATCCCCGGGTGCACCGAGTACTTGGAGCAATGGGCCTCCTTTAGAATATCCTCCCGAATGTTGTCACCTTCGGGGATGTAAAGCCGGCCACGAAAATGGACGAGGCCGTCTTTTAGGGAGTATTCTTCCGTAGTCCCATCCTCCATTGACTTGAAAGCCGGGGTTAAAGCCGCATCCTTCTTTTGTTCCGTCCGGATCCGGTCTCGTATGTTGCAAACTATACTCATCGCGGCCAAATATTCTGTATACTCTTCCGATCGATTCTTAAAGACCAAAGTGATTTCCATCTCTTGCAGTGTCCGGATTAACTCCATCCTCATCAAGCGGGATTCCGTGCTCGTTCCCGGTGCCTTTCGGCTCAAGGCATCAGCTACGGAATTAACCTTCCCGGGGTGGTAATTCAAGGTGAATTCGTAGTCGCACAAGAACTCCAACCACCGCCGCTGTCTCAAGTTTAACTCCTTTTGGGTGTGAACGTACTTCAGATTTTTGTGATCCGAGTAGATCTCGCAGTGGACGCCATATAAATAATGCCTCCAAATCTTCAAGGCGAATACCACCGCTCCCAATTCTAGATCATGCACCGGGTAGCTGGCTTCATGCTTCTTCAACTGTCTTGAAGCATAAGCGATCACATGCCCATTCTGCATCAACACAGCTCCCATCCCTTGGTACGACGCATCCGTGTAAACTTGAAAGCCCTCCTTCCCAGATGGAAGAGCTAGGATGGGTGCAGTCGTCAATCTGTCCTTTAACTCTTGGAATGCAGCTTCGCACTGGGGTGTCCATTCAAACGGCACACCCTTCTTGGTCAGCGTAGTAAGGGGAAGGGCGATCTTCGAGAAGCCTTTCACGAACTTGCGATAGTACCCGGCAAGTCCAAGAAAGCTCCGTATGTCGGCCGCTGACTTCAATGGCGACCACTCCTTCACGGCCCGCACCTTGGCCGGATCTACAGCTAGCCCCGCCCCACTAATCACATGTCCCAAGAACGTGACCTCTCGAAGCCAAAACTCGCATTTGCTGAACTTGGCAAACAAAGTGTGCTCCTTTAGCTTCCTCAGCACTAAAGTTAGATGTTCGGCGTGTTCTGCTTCAGTCTTGGAGTAGACTAGGATATCATCGATGAACACGATGACAAAGATGTCCAAATAAGGGCTGAACACCTTGTTCATCAAGCTCATAAAGGCGGAAGGGGCGTTTGTGAGCCCAAACGGCATCACGGTGAATTCATACAAACCATATCTCGAACTGAACGCCGTCTTCTGAATGTCATCTTCTTGTATCCTCAGCTGATAATATCCCGAACGCAGATCTAACTTGGAGAACCAATACGATCCCACCAATTGATCAAATAATTCATCAATGCGCGGTAGGGGATAGGTGTTCCGCACCGTTAACCGGTTCAACTCTCGATAATCAATACATAACCGCAGGGTGCCATCCTTCTTTTTGACGAACAAAACGGGCGCTCCCCAAGGCGACGAGCTTGCGCGAACGAACCCTGCTTCCACCAATTCCTGAAGCTGGACTCTAAACTCTGCAAGTTCCTTCGGAGCCATTCGGTATGGAGCTCGCGAGACGGGCTTGGCACCCGGAATTAGCTTGATTTGGAAGTCCACTTCCCTATGCGGGGGTAGTCCCGGCAATTTCTCGGGAAATACCTCGGGAAATTCTCGCACCACCCGCACATCCTTGACCTCTAATGTCAATTTCTTCAACTCGAAGCAAATTACATAGACCTCGTCCCCTTCCATATGAGATTTCATAACTTGGATTGAAGATAATAATTTACGGGGTGCGAATTTAATACCTTGGAAGATGACTTCCGAGTCTCCATGCCTCAACATAACTTGCTTCTCCGCATAATTGATCCTGGCGTGGTGCCAGTCCAACCACTTCATGCCCAGGATGAGATCGAACTCCGGGATTCTTAACACTGTAGCCGGAGTTTCAAAGAACTTTCCTCCAATAAGGGTGTCGAAGTCGCAACTTGCTGACGACGTCATCTCAGAGCCGTCCGGAAGGCGCACCCTTTGAGTAGTGCCCATGAAGTGTTGCACTCCCTCCAAGTCCTTCACGAAGTCCGCCGAAATGAACGAGTGAGACGCACCCGTGTCAAATAACGTATAGGCGGGTCTCCCGCTAACCATGACAGTGCCTAGGTTCCAAAAAGGTAATCACTATTCAGAATTGCGCATATCATTTGTATCGTAAATCTAACAGGTCATATAATATTAATAAATTTTGCACGTACCGGTGATGACTTCCTGCGGATTTCTCTCCTGAGTCATATCCAATGCGAATACATGCTCCCGTGCATGTCCTTGATTTCTCCCTGGTGGTCCTCTTCCTCGGCCACGCATGTGCCCTCGCCCCCGTGGAGCTACTGGAGGGGGAGCAATAGGAGCACCCCCGATCAGTCGCGGGCAAACTCGTCGGACATGCCCCGGTTGGTTGCACTCAAAACATATCACCTCACGTCGGCCCCCAGGTTGTTGATAATGTTGCTGCTGCGGTGGTGGAGGTAATTGCGGAATTGGGTACTCCACCCGATAGTTCCGGTTGACCCACCGACCGCCTCTGTGGTTTCCCCTTCCTCTGCCATGATCATTCCGCCTTCTATTACTAGGGCCGACTTCAATTACTCCTTCCGCAGGTCTCTTGCCACATCCCATGTGGTCCGCCTCCAGTCTCTTTGCCATGTCAATGATTTCTGCCAGGCTTGCATCGGCTATAAACAAAAGGGCCTGCCTCAGGGGGTCCCTTAATCCTTTGTAGAAGCGCTTCGCGTAGCCTCTATCGTCCAAATCATAGGAATCGGCAAACCTAGCGAGGTGTTGGAACTCCCTCTGGTACTCCGTTACCGATTTCGATCCCTGCTTCAGCTGCAGAAATCTTTCTTCAAGTTCATCCCGAGCAGAAGAAGGGATGAAGTGATCCAGAAAGGCCTCGGTGAACTCGTTCCAACTGATGTCCGTGTACAACCGCCCTTGGAAGGTGGAACCCATGAGGGACTTCCACCACCTTTTGGCGTGCTGCTCTAGCAGCGTCACTACCAATGTCACCGCCATGCTGTTCGGACATCTTATGCCAGCCATCAATTCCTGCACGGTATCAAGCCATTCCTCGGTGCGCACCGGTGATTCTGTCCCAAGATAGGCAGGAGGGGACAGGGCACGGAAGGTGCTCAACCAGTTGGAGCCTGGCGCTTGTTGTTGCACCGGAGCTTGCTGGGCTTTAAATGCATCCAATATGGCTGACAGCGTTTGTCCCAGTTCCGACTGCTGGAATTGTGAAGGGACGGAAGGGGTAGGAGTGTCCCCAACCGGCTCCACCTGCGCTGGGACCTATACGCAAGGTACAAATTAGGGTCAGGTTGGCTAAAACTAATGTCAAAGTTGGACAACTTAGTGCGAATTACATATGGGCACACCACTGCTTCCGCTAAGTCGGTTTGTCCCTAAACCGACTAATCGAACGGGAGTGGCCCATTGTTACATGACTGCTCTAGTTGAAGATCGGCTAAGTCTGATACCATTTGTAAGACCCCCCTCCCGGAACACAACACACGGCACGAGGGGAGTCTTATGCCCGAAATAGCCGCCTTGCGGTAGCACTAACACACGGGTTAGCCTTTACCATAAGACGCCTATTCCGCCGGCTACAATCCATATCATAACAATT
This sequence comes from Platanthera zijinensis, assembly GCA_039513925.1. Taxonomy (NCBI): domain Eukaryota; kingdom Viridiplantae; phylum Streptophyta; class Magnoliopsida; order Asparagales; family Orchidaceae; genus Platanthera; species Platanthera zijinensis. Next base: position 183,867,993 of record CM077088.1, on the reverse strand, counting down.
ATGCCAACCCAACCATAACAGGAAGGTAAAGCAGTTCAATTCACAGCTAAGTTTAATTCCAAAAGAGCGGAAAGTAGCAAGCGCAACAGGCTTGTACAAAAGAACAAGAGTCTAGAAATGTTTTGCCAAACGGCTACATGAAAACACTCACGACTGTCACTGACGGTGCCGATGGCACCACCACCTCAGGTCCTATCGTCCGGGCCTGGCTGTCCTGCTGCATAGTCCGTTGCTGCTCTACCTGCGGGGTTTCCTCCTAAAAAGGAAGACGTAGCAACCGTTAGTCATAAGACTAAGTGGCTTCACATCCGCTCCCCCGGCGACTCCTCGGCACCGGGCGGAGAAAGGAACAAAGGTACAATATGTATATATATAAGCAAGTAAACAAGCAGGTGACTGTAAATATGGTGGAGTACAAACTACGCTACACAACTAGCAGTTCTACAAATATCTATATACATGACAGCAGGTATAAGTAATCAGAATAGTAACTTAACTTATAAGAGTGCCCATACAAACTTATAAGTTAAGGGTCGGCTTAACAGTAAAGTAACTCATCGTATAGGAGTGCCCATACAAACTTATACGATGAGGATCTTGTGTATGCAATGAATGACATGATATGAATGTTATGCTATGGCCGAATCATGCGCACGCACATGCAAGTTGCTATGTCGACACAGACTTGAAGTTCGCACTTTTCGAGCAGGTAGCTAACCTCTCAGGCGTCGTCCGTCGTGGCCAGACGGCGACAGTGGAGCGGGCGTCTCCACTACTAGGTGGTATCACACTACCTATCCTAGGCCCCCGTACGCCTCAACGCTAAAAACACAACAGCGGAGCTCTCATGCGTACTACGGCTCAGAAGGGGTCTTGGGTAAATGTGCACCAAGAACACAGCCCAACCTGGCCTTTGATTTCGAACCGGATGGAACCTCGGAAACGCACGAGGTGCAAGCCCAACCGTTCTCATGGCGCGGAGGAGATCTCGGGTTATGGACACCAAGTATCTAACCCTACCGCCCAAGGTCTACCCATTGGCTCCCATCGGTGTGACGACTGGCGAACCCGTAGACCTGCCACAGTCATTATCTCAATATCGCGACACGATGAATCGTCGCACATCACATGCCCCAAAACAACTCACTCGATGCTACCCGTAGAGAGGCTACAACTCTAAGCATCGGTTGTTAATAAACCCCTTGGGCTCGGATTACGGTTACAAAATACTCTTCACATAGTGTTCATCATATTCACGCCCATCTATTCAATGAATTCACCTCAACACTTCGCATAATAGATATGTTCAACTCCAAACTATATAAATATATTCTATATCAATCTCAACCCTTAATTTCTAGCCTTCTCATCCAATCCATTTCTCTACCAATACATGGTTATTCCTTATTACACAACCAAATGAGTAACCATGCTAAATTACAGTAACTACAGCATTATAAATATATGGGAGCAAGATAACAAATGAGCAAATCACAACCATTGCAAGAGTGCTAGCATTATAAATTAACAAGTGCATTAACATAGGATAGCCCGATACTAAAACTGGGATTCCCGGAGCTACAGGAATCCGATCACAATGCACAACCCCTCGTTGGAAAGGTATTCGCGAGGGCTACGACTTTCGTGTTGAGTCGATCGCCCAGATCTGGTCGCAACATACCAGAAATTCAACTCGAATACGTACAGGAAACAGTTTCCTGTACAGGATTTTCCCGTTCGCAGCGGACTCGAACCCGCTTTCCCGTGGCTACAGGTATCGCATGGAAACGTGCAACCACTCGTTGGAAAGGTAATTTCAAGGGCTACGACTTTCGTGTTGAGTCGATCACCCAGATTTGGCCAGAATACCTCTGAAATTGGCCACGAAGGTCGCCGCGTGCAGAAATCAGATTTCTGCACGCATCTTAAGGCGAGATGAACGGCATCCGTTCATCTTCTTCCTTGCAACGACCTCGCATAAACTTCTCCAGAAATCACACCCAACCTTATTTCTCCTTTCAAAGCCAAACCCTCAACGAAAACCCCTCTCATCTCCACTTTGAATGATGAGAAGGTTGAGGGAGACTAAGCCTAGCAAACCTAGGCATGGCTTATCCTAAGAACTCTCCTCCTCACCATCAAGACTCTATGGAGTCGATGTCTCTCCTAAATAACTATAGATCTAGCACCAAGGGAGAGGGGAGGAAGCTCACCTCAAGTCTAGCGGTGCCACCATGGCCGGCCATGAGCCTCGCACTCCTTCGTAGCGGCATTTCGTTTCCGCCAAAGATGGCCCGGCAATCTTCCTCCAAGGATGGCTCCGGCAAGCCTCTTCCTCCTCCAACCAAAAGAACTCCCTCAGAAATTTCGGGGCTGAAGAAAGGGGATGAAATGCTAGGGTTTCACAACTTTTTCCTTTTTATACACCGCAGACACGGGTAGGCACACGGCCGTGTTCCTACCCGTGTTCAGGTGACACGGCCGTGTCACCTGCCGTGTTTAGGGCCGTGTTCATCCCAGAACATCTTTCTGCCATGTCGGGGTTGCGGCACACGGGTAGAGACACGACCGTGTCTCGACCCGTGTCCTCAGCACACGGGTAGGGACACGCCCGTGTCCCAATACCCGTGTACCTCTCTGACTGCTATAAGCTTGGCATGAGGCACACGGGTATGGACACGGCCGTGTCCATACCTGTGTCGGCCAAAATCACTGTTTTGCCTTGTTTTCCTCATTTCCCATACGTTCGCACCTGTTCACCCACACCCCCATTGGGCTCACCACAGCCCCCTAGACTAAATACGCAATCGAGGGGCCTAATGCGCGAATTGGGACGTTACATTATAACTCCTACTTCTCCTTTTCAGTGCTGATAATTTTCTTTTCTTCTAAAGAGTGGCTACTTCTTTCTCAAAGTCAGAAGTACTTACCACTTCAACAAATTTTTGTTGTTCATCACCTCTAGTACTTGGGGATAGATCTGGTAACTCCACCTCAACCAATGCAACCTCTTAACCAATGTTGGTGATATCCAGGTTGATCTCACCTTGCTGACCTTCAGCATATGGAACAGGTTCCTCTAGAAGTTCTATCATCTCCACTTGGAAATGTATATTTGAATCCAGAAGTGTTTCTTCTTCAGTTTCCTTAAGGATTTCATTCTCCATTTATTTGGCAGGCATTTCCTTGTCAGGAACCTCTGTTTTTTCCAGTTCTTATACAACTTCCATTATTATTCTATTTACAGTATCGATTTTAATTTCTGGCTGATCATTGAGGTTCTCCCCCTCAATAGGATCATTCTCTTGAACAGTCTTCCCCTGCACCTGATCACTATTTCCAGGTGAGGGCCTTGGATAATTCTCTTGTTCTCCATCATCATTTTTATCTGAACTGAAACTAACTTATGCTTTCGAATTACTTGAAGAATCTTCTTCCACCGCCACAGTTTTCTTGTTTTTCTCTTTCTTCTTCTCAGGTTCTGGTGATTCCTTTGTCAAAACTCTATCCCATTTAGATAGAATCCTCATGTTCATCCTTCTCATGTGGTTAATTTTAGATCCAAGCTTTAGGTTGAGGCTGTCAGGTATGACTTGGACTAGGTAGAGACTTATAATTCTTCCCATGTTAGGCTTCTTAATACTCTCTACTATTTTGTCAAAAACAATCTTGCTCCAGTTTGTCTTGATTTTGAAAATAATTCTAGTCATTATTTTAAACATTGAAGTAGAAATTCTGTCATGTGCTCCTATTTTGCAGAGCAGCACTTTACCTACAACTTCTGACAAAAATTTCCCTTGTAAATTCATTCCTTTCCTTGCTAATGTGCTTCTAATCCTTATGGTTGGGGCCAATCCACACCACGCAAGTGCTTCTGCAATCTTCCCAGATTCCAGCTGATTTTCTTGATCAATCTTTGATAAGTGAAATACTTTGGCTAGTCGTCGGGTGCAGATCTTGACCTTTGAGCCATTTACCTTAGTTTTAATCTTTTCAGCATTAGAATCCATATAGCATTGGAGAATTATTCTTGAACTTCTCTTTTCCAAATGTTAGACGGTTCTGAAAGTAAAAATTCTAGACCTGCCTTAGTGATTAGGTCAATGACGTTCCTAATTTCATCTTGCACTGAGACAAATCTATTGCTCACGAGTTAATAGACTTCATTGATGTTGTCGACATTCTTGGGAGACATTGGAGATGAGATAAATTGAGGAAGAGATGTGTCGACTAAAGGAATTTTAGGTCTTGACACACAAGGATCAAAAGTTCAAGAGATCAAGAAAGCATAGTCGACTTCTACTCTTACACCTTATTTATAGTAGATGTTGTTGAAGTTGAAAAGGCGTGCTCTATTTAGTCTGTTTTAAGTTTTAGGAAATGACCTAGTGTCGACACAGGAAAACTAATCTATCGAGATGTGTCGACTTAAGTCGACACAAGGATTATGTCTCTCGACACATACCTTAGGGTCTCGACACCCTTATGTCTCGACACTTATTTTAGTGTCTCGACACTTACACAATTTTCTTGACACAAACTCTCGTGTCTTGACACAATTTTAACTTAGTCAAATTTTGTTTTTTGAAATGTATATTCTTGACTTTTATGATGTCTAACTTGTTAATTTAGGTTGGTAGACTTTTTACTTAACTTATATAAGTTGAACAGGTATATTATTATTTTTATTATTTTTATTTTTAGGCACCAATTAAAATGGTTATTCTATGTTTAACATACCTAGTTCAAACTTTATGAAATTAAACTTGTTTTCATCCAAGGGGTTTGTGAATATATCAGTAATTTGACTTTTAATTGGAGTATAATGTAATCTGATATTGCCTTTTTCAACATTTTCTCTAAGAAAGTGATATCTAATTTCTATATGTTTGGTTCTACTATGAGAAACAGGATTATTAGCAATTGAGATTGCACTAGTAGAATCACAATACTTAATAAATTTACTTAGTTGTATACTGTAGTCCAAAAGTTGATGCTGAATCCATAGTACCTTTGCACAACAGCTCCCAGTTGATATATACTCAGACTTAGTTGTTGAAATAGATAAACTTGTTTGCTTTTTACTACTCCAACTAATGAGTCTTATCCCCAGTAATTGACAAGTTCCTGATATACTCTTTCTATCTTCTTTACATCCTGCAAAATCAGCATCTGTGAATCCAATTAGACCACAATCACCATTTCTAGGATACCAAAGCCCAAGATTGGGTGTGCCCTTTAGATATCTCAGTATTCTTTTAGCAGTAGTATACTGAGACTCTTTAGGGCATGCTTGGTATCTGGCACAGACACATGTTGAAAACATGATATCTTGTCAACTAGCTGTCAAGTAGAGGAGTGATCCAATGATGCCTTTATAAAAGGATTCATCCACTTGTTTCCCAGATTCATCCTTATGTAGTGACACTGAGGAACCCATTGGGGTTCTCATGGTAGAAGAATTTTCCATACCATACTTCTTAATCAACTCCTTAGTGAACTTAGACTAAGAGATGGATATACCATCTTCAGATTGTCTTACTTGGAATCCCAAGAAGAACTTCAGTTCACCCATGCTGCTCATTTCAAACTTGTCATGCATAAGCTTGGTAAATTTTCTACATAACAGCTCATTAGTAGACCATAAAATGATGTCATCTACATAAATCTGGACCAAGATGTTTGAAACTTTGATCTCCCTAAGGAATAATATCTTATATCTCTTCCCCCTAGAAAACTCGTTCTCTATAAGAAGGTAGATAAGGTCTCATACCAGGCTCTAGGTGCCTGTTTTAACCCATACCATGATTTATGTAATCTGAAGACATGAGAGTTAAGTTTAGGATTTACAAAACCTAATGGTTGTTCTGCATAGACCTCTTCCTTCAAAGTACCATTAAGAAATGCAGATTTTACATCCATCTGGTAGACTTTATATCATTTGTAAGTTGCATGAGCTAAAAATAATCTAATGGATTCTAACCTAGCTATAAGTGCAAAGGTTTGGTCAAAGTCTATTCCTTCCTCTTGTCTATATCCCTTAGCCACAAGTCTTGCTTTGTTTTTAACTATAACTCCATTCTCATCTAATTTATTCCTATAAATCCACTTTGTTCCTATGACATTGTGATTTCGGTCTAGGAACTAGACTCCAGACCTTAAATCTCTCAAATTGATTTAGCTCTTCTTGCATTGTCATAATCTAGTTGGGGTCTGAATTGGCTTCATCATACTTCTTAGGTTCCATCTGAGAGAGAAAGCTAGAGAACAGAACCTCATTATGATGTCTACTCCTAGTAGTCAATCCTAGCCTGGCATCACCTATTATTTGATCAATAGGATGATCTCTAAGGTGCCTAACAGCTACAGGCAGATTCCTACCATCACTTAGATCTACAGGTAAAGGAGGATGAATCTTTTCCTACCACTAGGAAGTGACTGTGTCTTCTATAGGAATTGCAACATTGTTTCTAGCCTCTAATTCTATATCAGATGAATCTCCTATATCTAATTTTTCTATCTTAGAATCAATATCTTTTAGACTATAATTATTAGATTATTTAGTATGTAAGACAGAAGTTTCTTCAAAAACAACATTAATTGATTCTTCTCCAACTTGATGTTTCAAGTTGTAGATCCTATATGCCTTGCTATGATTACTGTAGCCTACAAAAATACCTTCATAGGACTTCTCTGAAAACTTAGTTAGATAAGTCTTCCCATTGTCTAAGACAAATCACTTACTTCCAAAGATTTTAAAATAGGACAGACTTGGTTTTTTTCCTTTCATTAGTTCATAGGGAGTCTTATTGTGACTTTTGTTGATCAAGGCCCTATTTTGAACATAACATGCAGTGTTCACTACCTCAGCCTAGAAATATTCTGGGAGAGATGTGTCACTTAGCATAGTTCTAGCAGCCTCAATGAGCTTTTTATTTTTCCTCTCAGCAACCCCATTTTGTTGGGGTGTTCTTGGAGAGGAGAATTCCTGAAGGATCCCTTATTCTTTACAGAAATTTATCATTCTTTCAGATTGAAATTCCGTATCATTGTCACTTTTGAACTTGATCACAGAACAACACTTTTCATTTTTAATTTGTTTGACAAAATCAGCAAGAATGTCCAGGTTTCAGACTTTCTCCTTAGAAAGAATACCCAATAAAATTTAGAGTGATCATTTACAATCACATAGGTGTAAGACTTTCTACCGAAACTAAGAATTTGCATAGGACCAAATAGATCCATATGAAGTAAGTACAGACACCTCTCAGTGTCTTTATACTGAATGCTCTTAAAGGAGACTTTTGTCTTTTTACATTTTTGACAAGCAGAACACATGCCTTCTTTGGAGCATATTAGCTGGGGACTATTTCTAACTGTGAGAAACGAACTAAAACAACCCGGAAGCGGTTTAAACTGGAACTTTATTATCCGAAAAAGATATATATTACAAAGGTATTGCCTCCCTTATATAGAATGGAGGAGAGAAGAGAGAATACAGATAAGAGATGTGGGACTAAAAAATTACATGACACAAGCGGACTGTACAGACACAAACCGCACAAGCCGCGTGGTTAGACAGAAGGGCTAACCGCTCGGCAACTGTCAGAGAGAGAGAGAGAGAGATCGCCATGTGAGACCGCTAGACCGCCCGGTCTCCAAGTTGCCAGTGACAAACCGCTAGACCGCTTGGACCACACACAGCAACACACAGCAACCAGACCGCTGAAGGGAAACCGCCTATCCGCGCTGTCATCAATCCGCCAAGCCAGACCGCCAGACCGCCCGGTCACCAAATTAAACACTCCCCCTCAAGTTGGAGCATATATATCGATCATGCCCAGCTTGTCACAAATATGGAAAAACGAGGCGGATACTGGCTTGGTGAAGATGTCTGCCATCTCTTTATAAGAAGTGACGAAGGGAGTGAAAATTTGTTCCTTCAAAATCTCTTCACAAATGAAATGACAGTCGACCTCAATATGCTTGGTTCTTTCATGGAAGACTGGATTTTTGGAGATGTATATGACAGCCTTGTTGTCACAAAACATAGGTAGAGGATGGTTGTAGACCTCTCCTAAATCTAGCATGAGAGCCCGTAGCCAATTTAACGCATAAGTGGTCGATGCCATACTCTGATACTTTGCTTCAGCACTGGACCTGGAAACAACAGACTGCTTCTTTCTCTTCCAGCTTACCAGATTTCCCCCAACAAAGGTGCAGAAACCGAAGGTAGACTTGCGATCCCCTTTGTCATCAGCGTAACTCGCATTTGAGTATGCTTTAACCCTCAGATGACCATTCTTATGAAAGAGTAATCCTTTCCCAGGGGCTGCTTTGACATACTCCAAGATCTGCAAGGCAGACTGAAGATGGCACTCCCTGGGTGCTTGTATGAATTGACTCACCTTGCCCAAAGCATAGGAAATGTCGGGCCTGGTCACTATGAGATATATGAGCTTGCCAACTAGATGCCTTTACCGCGTAGTATCTGAAAGAAGAGGTGAATAATCTGCCAAGGTTTTGTCTTCTCCAATAGCCATAGGGTATCAGGCAGGTTTGGCTCCAGTCAATCCTGCTTCTTTTAGAAGGTCAAGGGCATACTTACGCTGGGAGAGGACTAAGGAGTTGTGCTTCCGAGAGATTTCGATCCCCAAAAAGTACTTCAGAGATTTCATATCTTTTGTGACCAGATGTTGACGAAGATGCCGCTTTGTGAAGGCTACCCCTTCCTGATCATCGACAGTGATAAGAATATCATCAACATACACAGCAAGAACCACTAGCCCCGATGAGGTTTTGCGAATAAATAGGGAGTGATCGGCAGAGCTGCGCGCAAAACCAACGGCAGCCACAATACTGCTGAACTTATCAAACCAAGCTCGAGGGCTCTGCTTGAGACCATAGATTGCCTTCTTCAGTCGGCATACACGTGTCTCCCCCTGAGCAACATACCCAAGAGGTTACTCCATGTAGACGGCCTCCTGAAGATCACCATAAAGGAAGGCATTCTTAACATCTAGCTGGGAAATCGGCCAATCTTTATTGACCGCCACAGAGATAAGGACCCATATAGTGCTGAGACGAGACACAGGAGAGAAGGTGTCAAAGTAATCAACCCCATAGGTCTGAGTAAAGCCCTTTACAACAAGACGAGCCTTATAACGGTCCACAGCGCCATCCGGGCTAAATTTGACCACAAAGACCCAGCGACAGCAAACAACCTCAGTACCGAAGGGAGGAGGAATAAGAGTCCAGGTACCTCGCTCCGTCAAGGTCGCCATTTCCTCATCCATGGCCATCTTCCAGTGAGGAATAGCAAGGGCCTCCTCATAGGAACGAGGTGTGGCAGTGACAAAGATAGCCAGCGCAAAGGCCCTGTGAGAAGAAGTAAGACGATCATATGAAACAACAGCAGCAAGGGGGTGTAGGATACACTTCTGCACCCCTTTGTGAAGAGCTACAGGAAGATCCAGGTCGTCGGGTTCCTCGGTATCCAGAGCATCTGTGGCAGAGAGAGCTGGCCCGGGAGGAGAGAGCGACGGTAGCAGAGATGAGGGAGATGGAGGCGGAGAGAGAGGAGTGGACAAAGATGGAGCAGGGGTGGATATCGCAGGAGGAGACGAGGGAACAAAGGGAATAACAGGAGAATCAGAGACTGGGGGAAGAGAAGAGGAAGCTTGGGGAAGAGAAGAGGAGTCATCCGAGAAGTAGGAGGCATTCTCGAAGAAGGTAACGTCAGCGGAGATGAACTGCTTATGAAGAACAGGGTCAAAGCAACAGTAGCTTTTCTGAGTGGTGGAGTACCCTAGAAAGATACATTTGGTGGAGCGAGGGGAGAGCTTATCACGGGTGGCAGATGGGGCATGGACAAATGCAGTGCACCCAAAGATTCGGAGATGGAGAGGAAAAGGCTCCTTGCCCGGATACATTATGGAGAATGGGGTTTTCCCGTGGAGAACTGAGGAGGGAATGCGATTGATGAGGTAGCAGGCAAAGAGAACAACATAGCCCTAATATGTGCGAGGGACATGCATCTGAGTCATCAATGTGCGAGCGACATCGAGGAGGTGTCGGTTTTTGCATTCCGCCACCCCATTTTTATGGGATGTATAAACACAGCTCGTCTGATGAATAATTCCATGTTGCACACAAAAAGAGGAAAAAACATGACTCAAGTATTCTTTAGCATTGTCAGAGTGAAATGTTTTAATAGAAATACAAAACTGATTTTTAATTAAATGATAAAAGGAGAGCCATACATCAAAAAGTTCAGAGCGATCTCGTAAGAGATACACCCAAGTACATCTAGAAAAATCATCAATGAAAGTTACAAAATAAGAACTACCCCGACCAATGGTGAGGGTAGGAGCAGGTACCCAGACATCTGAGTGCACTAGATCGAAAGGACGAGTGGAGCCCCGACCTTGCTTTGGCGGGAAGGAGGAACGATGATGCTTGCCAAGTTGACAAGCGTCGCAGTTGAGAGGAGTACTGGAGGGTAGGAGGTAGGGTAGAAGCTGATGTAGAAGCCGTGGTGGAGGATGACCGAGACGGATATGCCATTGGAGAAGATCCGTACAAGAAGAAGAGAAGGCGGACAAATCAGAAACGTTGTCGAGGAAGTAGAGGCCGTCGCTCTCAGTCCTAGTAGCAATCGTCCGTTTCGAGCTCGGATCCTGAAAAGAACAAGAAGTCGGAGTAAACGTCACCGAACACTGAAGCTGCTTGCATAAAGAGGTAACCGATAATAGATTGCACGGAAACTTGGGCACATAGAGAGTGTCTGCTAGTCGAAGGGACGGGGTAACATGAACCGCTCCTGACCTATGAACCGGGGAGGGAGAACCGTCTACAACGAGGACCGGGGGCAACCGATCATGCTGTTCGAGGAGAGAGAAGCACTAAGGATTGCCCGTCATGTGATTAGTTGCACTAGAGTCAATAAGCCATTTACCTTGAGTCACCACGTGAGAACTACCTGATGATGTGACCACAGAAGTAGACGGCTTAGAGGAGGAGGCGGAGGAGTCACCGGAGGGGCGAAGATGGGGATGCTTCGTCATGCAGCGATCTGAATTATGTCCGGTGCGGCCATAGTGAGAGCAGAGGTAGTGGGAAGAAGTACGTCCGCCAGACTGATGACTGCGGTTACCAGAGCCACTCCGCTGAGTTTTATTAGCATATAGGTCTGGTGGAGGAGCGGGCAGAAGCGGGCGCTGAAGGAGAGAGGTGACAGCGGCAATACGGGCAGTAGTGGCATCTAAGGTAGGAGATTCCGCCTCACCAAGAATTTGCTGGCGGATCATGTCATAAGTGTCAGGAAGCCGGAGCAGATAACACACAATTAGAAGCTCCTGGAAGTGCTTGTGTTGTTGAGCCTTATCCGCAGAAAACGGGCAATTTTAAAGAATCTCAGCCCTAAGGGCCTGAACCTGTTGGTAGGCAACAGCAAGAGACAAGGAAGGTCGGGCAAAGAGGTTCGCATACAATGTATAGATGCGGGACGTCTGAGCCCCTTTAGAGTACAGGGCGGCCAGATGAAGCCAAGTGGCCTTAACCGTCTCATCATGATGGATGACGGGAAGGCACTCATCGGATAGGCTGTTAGCGAGCCAAGTACGCACAAGAGAGTCACTCGCATCCCAGTCATCAAAGAGAGGTGAAGTGGTAGGAGGAGGGTAATCAACGAGATGGTGGCGTTTGCGTTGCGAGCGGAGGAGAAAGGTGAAAGAGACGCTCCAATCCGGGTAGTTGGAGCCGACAAGCTTGGAAACGGTGCCAAGGTTCCCGGAAGGAGTAGGAGGGAGAGGCGGAGCCGGATTGGTGATAGGGGTGGTGGCAGGAGTGGTGGCAGTAGAACCATCAGAAAGAGCCATAGGAGCGAACAACAGGAAGCCGCGCGGTTAGGCAACAAGACGCGCGGTAAGGAAGAAGAAGATCTGCAGCGGTCACGATGTCAGAGACCAGCGGCCAGAAAAGCCACGACCAAGCCGCAGAAGGCAACAAGCCGCGCGGTTAGGCAATAAGCCGCGCGATTAAGAAGAAGAAGATCTGCAGCGGTCACGATGTCAGACACCAGCGGCTAGAAAAGCCACGACCAAGCCGCAGAATCAAGCAGAGGGATAGAAGTCGAGCGGCTAAAATACAGTCTGCTCGAACAGAAGCAACAGGCAAAACAAGTCAAAGGGAAACAGGATGCGGCGAACAGGGCAACAGGTCGCGACGAACAAGGGTGGCGACTAAGCACTGGGACAAAGAGGTCACGCACACCGAGGGCAACGACAAGGAGAGAATGAGACCGCGCGGATAGGTCGCAAGCAGACAAAGCAAACCGCGCGGACATGGAGGACGCACAATCAGGAGGAAAGGATCGAGTCCTCTGATACCATGTGAGAAATGAACTAAAACAAGCCAGAAGTGGTTTAAACTGAAACTTTATTATCCAAAAAAGATAACTATTACAAAGGTATGGCCTCCCTTATATAGAATGGAGGAGAGAAGAGAGAATACAAATAAGAGATGTGGGACTAAAAAATTACATGACACAAGCGGGTTGTACAGACACAAACCGCACAAGCCGCGTGGTTAGACATAAGGGCTAACCGCTCGGCAACTGTTAGAGAGAGAGAGAGAGATCGTCATGTGAGACCGCTAGACCGCCCGGTCTCCAAGTTACAAGTGACAAATCGCTAGACCGCTTGGACCACAGACAACAACACACATCAACCAGACCGCTGAAGGGAAACCGCCTATCTGCGCGGTCATCAATCCGCCAAGCCAGATCGCCAGACCGCCCAGTCACCAACTTCAACACTAACTAAGTCCATTGAAAACAGCTTGCTCATAGCTTTATAATTTAAGTGAGCAAGCCTTTTGTGTCATTGCACACACAAAAAGTCTTTCTCACTTGCTACAAGGCATGCAGGAGAATTCTCATTTATGCTTAAGAAATTTAGATAATAGATATTGCCACTCCTAGTGCCTAACAAGATGATCACTTGCATTCTTTATCCGACACTTAACATTGTGGAATATGATTTCAAAACCTATATCACAAACCTGACTTAAGCTTATCAGATTGTGGTTCAATCCTTCACATAAGCTACTTTTGTGATTATTACTAGACCATTAGAAATGTTACCATATCCCTTTGTGAGTTCTTTTTCTGAACCTCCAAAGATTACTTTTGGTCCATCCTTTACTGAAGCATAGTCTCTTAGCAAACTTCTTGTTCCAGTCATATGCCTGGAACACCCACTGTCCAAGTACCATATTGGAATTTTTATGGTACTTGGATCCACCTGCAATCACAAAATTAATTAACCTTAGGCATACAAATATCTTTGGGGCTTTGGTTCCTGTTAGACTTAGCTATGTGAAGCACAGCAGGCTTTCTGAAAAGATGTGTCTGTGACATAAATGAGGGTGTTGTTTGATTGTACCAACAATCTAAGGCAAAATGCCCAACCTTACCATAACACCAACATTCAAATCTGTTATATCTTCTCTTAGGATACCCTTTTGAAGTTGTACTTATGGGCAACTTAGAGTTGATATTCAGATTCCATGGTAGAGGTGCAACATTGACACCTTTACCTTTCAGGTTTAAGTGTTGTGTACTGGGACCAAATCCAAGAATTCCTTGGATCCATGGATGGATCACTCCTTTTGGTTGTCTGTGTGTCTTATAGCCATTAGATTTTTATCCATTCCAGCAAGACTCTTTATTGACCTTACTGGTGGTGCACTCAAAACTTATGTGTCAAGGAACACATGATCCCTTGTATCTGTTAGAAGTCAGATGCTTGACTGGTTGCTTAGCTGGACCCATTGGGGATTTACCCTTAGGATCAAGTTTCTTATTGATCTTATTATCCTCAATATATCCTACACCACTTCTAAATGGTGCAGAAAATGTATCAATAATAGGTAATATAGAGTTAGGTCTTGATAACTGTTTCAGGAGCTGTCTTTCCTGAAGAAGCTTTGCTTCCAGGTCCTTAACAGTCATGGTTTGTACTGTAATAGTCTCAGTCAGACTATCTATTTTATTGTTTAAGTCTATTAGCTTCAGTTTTTGAAGTTCCAACTTAAAGTTGGCCCTCTCCAACTGTAGAAGTACTGCTCTCAAAGACTCTAGTTCTTTGGCTTGTACCTTAACTAGCTCTTTGCTTAGTATCAAGGCCTTCGACAACTTCCCATATTTGTCAATGAGTGTGTTGAAATCTTCTTCAGAATCTGAACCATGTTCACTATCATTAGAAGAATGTGAACATAATTCATTCTCTGATGCCGATCTAGAGCCTGAGGCAAAACTAGTAGTAAGAGGTTTTACCCTGGCATGATTTAAATAATCCTGATTTTCTTCTTCTGTTAGGGTCTTCAGCCCATGATCTGTATAGTCATCACTATCACTGGATGATAGTGTGATTCTTCTTCTATTGCTAGCCTCCTCAATGGCCATTAAACCCAAAAGAGTCTCCTCCTCTTCTGGTTCAGATGAATCTGTCTCACTATCTGAAAGAGTGGACTGTTTCTTCGCCAAGAGGCTTTTGCCCAACTTCTTGTGCTGTATAGTCTTCCAATTTTCAGACTTTTTCTCCTTATTTTTTACTGGGTAGTCAACAATGACATGCCCTTTCCTGTTACAGTAATAACAAACAAGATTAGTTTTAATGTGTTTATTCTGAGAAGAACCATACCTGTCCCCAGATTTCTTTTTTCTGGGTTTCTCTAAATCATCTGTCTTATTGTGAGAAGAGCCTCCACCTGGACCCTTCCAGCTACCCTGCCTTCTTCTCCTTAGCATCTTCTTGAATTTTCTTGAGAAGAGTTACAGTTCTTATTTAGTCATGTCCCCTCCTAATGAGGAAGATTTTGTGCATTCAGAGACTGCATCCTGTCTTTCTGAGGGAACAGATTTCTCCCTGACTTTCCTGGATGTCTCGGCCTTTAGGGCCAAAGACTTTTCTCTATTGTTTGCTCTTACTGAGTCTTCATCAGACTTCCTTAGATTCATATGTAGCTCATGAGATAACAGCTTGCCAAATAGAACCTGGGGGTCTATATTGGCTAAGTTGTCTATTTCTCTAATAACACAAATCTTGATGTCTCATTCCTTATTCAAGGGCCTCAAGAACTTGTCATTGAGTTCATAATTTGTAAACTTCCTTCCATATGTTCTCAGGTTCTTCACTATTCTGAAATTTTTTTTCAAAGCTCTCTGCCACTGTGTCTTTCTTGTCTTGCCTGAAGGCTTCATACTGCTGGTTTAATAGAGATTTTCTATCATCTCTAACCTCATCAGTGCCTTATATATACAATTAATGATTCCCACAATTCTTTGGAAGTTTTGCAATGAATCAAGTTTTGGAATGTAGAGTCATCTATAACACTGACAATTATATTCTGAGCCCTTTTGTCCAGATAGGCCAGAATTATCACATCCTTGTCCATCTCCATGCAGGTCTTAGGTTCCCTTATGTTGGCATCAAGAACTAACACTTTCATAGGTATGAAAGGTCCTTCCAATACAGTGATGTATATTCTTGGATCTGCAGCCTCCATGAATAGTGTAACTCTTTCCTTCCAAATCCCAAAGTTTTCTTTGGAGTAGACTGTGAGTTTGATTGAATTATTTTCTCTTTGAGCCATGATATATTCTCAGTTAATCCTTAGGATACTCACTAGGCTGTTATACATTTACAGTGAACCTTTGCTCTGATACCAAATGTAATGTGTTTGTTTAGGATAGAGAATGACCTAGAGGGGGGTGAATAGGTCCAAATCAAATCTTGACTACTTTAAATCACAGAAATTACTTAGTATGTTTATCAGTACAACCACAACATTCAAGTACACAGATAATCTACTGATTACAACACACAATTGAGCACAACACAACACAAAATAGTTTTATAGTGGTTCTCCAATTTATGGGTACATCCACTTTCCCCCTTCTAGGTAATAACAGTGTCAATGCCATCAAATACCTTGGTTTTACGCTCCGTCCTAGACGTTCCCGCACCAGTGATTATGATGTTTTGTTGAACCAAATAGCATCCAAAATCAGGAGTTGGGGTACCAGACATCTTTCTCTTGCCGGGAGGATTGCCCTATTCAAAATTTCGCTTGCGGCAATACCGCTCCATGCTTTAGCCAACTTACCGATTCTGGCGTCCTTCCTAAATAAAATCAACTCCTCTCTTAAACACTTCCTCTAGAGTGGATCAAGCACCAAAGGATCTATTCATTATCTAGCATGGGAGGACATCTGCCTCCCAAAAGATATGGGGGGATTTTGTATAAAAGACTTGGGGACCTGGAGGCAAGTCACTATGGGTAGGGTTATTTCTCAGGTCCTAAGGGGAGAATGCATTCTTCTTGCCCAGGTTCTCGACAGCAGATATGAGCATCAGGATCTCTACTCTCCCAAGAGAAAGCACTCAAAAATCTGGGAATCAATCCGTTTGGGATCAAATATTGTAGCAAAACATTCTTTTTGGATGGTTAGAAATGGCCTCTCGGTTTCAAACATCAATGACACTTTGCTAGGCCCGCTTATTATTGCTAAATGGCCTACTTTTCTTGAACATAACTGCTCTTCCAACGCTTCTTGTCGGGATGCTGGACAGTGAGGGACAATGGGATGACAACCGACTTGCCAGTTTTGCATCTGAACTTACTCAATACATTAAGGAGCTGCCTCGGGACAATATTGAAGGTGTGGATAAACTTGTCTGGGCCCATACCGAGAAGGAGACAATGGTCTCCTTGGTCATCAATGATGCTGAACGCAAGCCGTCTGACTGCGAAGGATGCGATATTTTGTTACGTCCCGGTGAACGTAACCTCTCTATTAATATATTTTTTTGTTATTAGTATTATGTAGAAGGGGTATTTTAGTCTTTATGTGTTTAGGGCTTCTTCTTATTGGGAAGGAGGGGTTTTGGGTTTGGTATGCTGAAAAACATTGTTCTTATTTTATCCGGTGAACGGCTGCTTCGGGAGGATTGTTCCCTGCACTGTTCAAGGGTCCGTTCAGGCTATGCCTTAGGATTCCAGTATCGTATGCAACTTCTTCTTCTTGATTGGTTATTTATCATTGTGTTGGGGGAGTATTGCACTTGTAACATGTTATAATGGAGGGTGTTAATCAGTTCATAGGGGAGTGGATCGGCTTGCTTCCATCAAGGTATCAGAGCTATATCGCGTCCGCCTCACGGTGCCGGTGTCGGAAGCCACGCGATCCAAGGATCAAGGGACCGATCTGGACGTTCTCAAGCAAAATTAGGAGGACTTGGCTCGCTCCGTCAAAACCATTAGCGAGGATGTCTGCATGCTCGTGGAAGCCTGGTAGGCTGAGAAGGTTGGGGATTCATCATGCGGGAGAGGAGGGGGATCCGCCGACAGTCACTCCAAAACACAAAATGCATCACATGTCGCTACTCGTTTTCCACGACTGGATTTTCCAAAATTTTGCGAGAGAGGACCTCATGGAATGGATCTATAAATGTGATCAGTTTTTTGACATTGATAACACACCGGAAGACATGAAGGTTAAGATGGCATCAATACATTTGGAGGGCAAGGCATTGTTCTTGCATCAAGCATATTTGAAGGCACGCCTTACACAACAATGGCCAAACTGGGAGGAGTACAGCCAAGAACTGCATAGCCGCTTCGGGTCGATTTTAGGGGATGATCCAATGAGTGAGTTGAAGAATTTACGCCAATGTGGATTGGTGCAAAACTATTTAGATGACTTCAAGTTGCTGCTGTATCGGGTGGCCTTGCCGGAGGAACACACAATCAGCTTTTTCCTCACCAGACTGCGAGATTAAATTGAGTTCGGGGTCCGCATGTTTCAACCAAAAACATTGCGGGATGTATTCTCCCTTGCTCAGCTACATGAACAACAATTGATAGTAAGGGGCAAGAATACCATGACCCCACCTACAAGGAAGATTACAAATGGGAGAAGACGAAAGTATCAAAATCGGGCAACAATCAAGGAACATCAGCTTTCAAACAGAAGTTGGGACCGACCGAAAGTCGCAGACTCACCTCATTGGAAATGGATGATAAACGAAAAGGGGGATTATGCTTTTGGTGCGATCAGACTTACGTGCCGGGCCACAAATGCCCAAACCGCCGGCAGGCTTATGCCTTGGAGGTCACGGTGGAGGCTGTGACAGATATCGAGTTGGAGGAGTACGACGTGGCCGTGTTGGACATGGATGGACAGGATGAGGAACAGCAGACACCCCAAGTCTCGGTACATGCTCTGACCAGAATCACATATTTCAACACCATGCGAGTGACAGCATCACACCAAGGCCAACCTATTCATGTTTTGATCGATTCAGGCAGTACTCATAACTTTTAGACGAAGCAACGATAAAGAGATTGAAGTGCAGCTTGGCACCTATCACACCATTCTCGGTGGCCATAGCGAACGAGAAAACGATTTAAAGTTCTCACAAGGTGGATAACTTTCAGTGGGCCATGCAAGGCATAGATTTCACGTTTTATATGCTGATATTACCTTTAGGTGGCTGTGATCTCGTTCTGGGAATGCGTAGATTTCACGTCCGATATGCTGATATTACCTTTAGGCGGCTGTGATCTCATTCTGGGAATTCAATGGCTGATCATGTTGGGCATGGTAAATTGGAACTTTTGTGATTTACGCATGGAGTTTAGTAGCAGTGGGAAAAGAATCAGCCTACGGGGCGCACAACCAAGTAATTTGTCATGGGGAAAGGAGAAACGAGTGCAGAAACACTTGGCTAAAGAGGGGAAACTCAACATGTTGGCGCTTTGTTAAATTCATGAAGAGGTTCACCACCGATGAGCCACAGACCACGCAAAAGGCTCCACGGGCTGCAGGAATTGGTAAGTGCAAGGAAGTAATCAAAACCCGGCAGCTCTGCATCAACTTCATGATATTATGGAGGTATTGGCAAGTGCAAGGGCTACCGCCAATAAGAGGTCAAGAACATCGCATTATACTAAAGAACGAAGGGACAAATGTCAATCTCCGCCCCTATCAGTACCCACCACTTAAAAAAATGGAAATTGAACTTCTTATTGGAGAGATGCTACAAACAGGCATGATTCGACATAGTTGCAGCCCTTTTTCTTCATCGGTGGTTTTGGTGAAAAAGAAGGACGGCTCTTGGAGTCTTTGTGTCAATTACAGGTAGTTAAATCAAAATACCATTAAGGACAAGTTTCCAATTCCGCTAGTGGAAGAGCTAATCGACGAACCGCATGGAGCACTCTATTTCTCAAAACATGACTTGCGGGCGGGCTACCACCAAGTGCGGATGGTGGAAGAAGACATCCAAAAGACGGCATTCAGAACCCACCAGGGTCACTATGAGTTTTTAGTGATGCCCTTTGGGTTAACCAATGCCCCATCGACGTTACAAAGCTTGATGAACCGCATTTTTCAAGGTCAGCTCAGAAAATTCAAACTAATATTTATTGACGATATTTTGATTTTCAGCTCAACATGGGAGGGGCACTTGGAGCATTTACGGTTTGCATTCCGCACACTTCGGGCACATCATCTTGTTCTCAAACGTAGCAAGTGTGATTTTGGACTACCACATATTCATTACTTCGGTCATATTATCTCCGGGCAAGGGGTATCCACCGATCCGACAAAAATACAAGCAATGTTGGATTGGCCAACCCCCCCCCCCCCCCCCACATCCATCAAAAGGATCCGTGGCTTTTTGGGCCTCACAGGTTACTACCACGGATTTATTCAATGGTATGGGGTGATCGCGCAACCATTGACGGAACTGCTTAAATGGAAAAGCTTCACATGGTCAGTCGCAGCAGAGACGACATTTCAAGCTTTAAAACATGCAGTGACAAACCCTTCGGTATTGCAACTACCGGATTTCCAGCAACAATTTATAATCGAGACGGATGCGGAGGAAATGGGAGTGGGGGCTGTGTTGTTACAAAGGGAGCGGCTGGTCGCATTCTTTAGCAAGGCTTTAGGACCGAAAAATGTCGGGCTATCGACTTATGAGAAGGAGTTGTTGGCAATTGTCATGGTCGTGCAGAAATTGCAGCATTATGTGATGGGGAGCTCATTTCTCATCTATACCGACCACCATAGCCTGAAGTTTATGCTTGAACAAAAGCTAGCAACGCCGGCGCAACAACGTTACTTGTCTAAATTAATGAGCTACGACTTCACCGTACAGTACAAACGGGGTCGGGACAATGCGTGTGCAGACGCTCTCTCACGAGTACATGAACAACCGGATGGCATCACATACACAATTACAATGGTACAGTTCGAATTGTTGAGAAGGATTAATCATCTTAGGAGCAAGATCCCCATATACAGGACATTATCAAAGCCAAGGAAGCTAGTGATGATGCTTTCCCGAAGTATGTCTCGAGAAACGGCATGTTAACGAGGAAGGAGAAGATCGTCGTGGGGAAGGAACTGACTACGAGAAGTCATCTGTTAGAGTTATACCACGACGGACCTATGGGAGGCCACTCGGGTATTACGACTACATATAAACACATGAAGCGCGTCGTTTATTGGAAGGGGCTGAAAACTGATGTATATGCTTTCATACAATAATGCACAACATGTCAACAATGCAAGGCTGAAAATCAGCATCCTGCGGGCTTACTCCAACCGCTTTCGATTACAGAGAGTGTAATACCCCCTCCCGGAACACAAAACACGGCACGAGAGGGGTCTTATGCAAAGAACAGCTGCTTTGCGGTAGCACTAACACTCGGGCTAGCCTGTACCACAAGACGCCTATTCTACCGGCCACAACCAATATCATTCATTGCCGACCTAACCAGAATATAAGACACCGAAGTCAAATCCACAAAAAGCATAAAAGTACATGAATATAACAAAAGTAGAGAAGCTACAACAAGCTTCTAATATAGAGTACGTAAATAGTTGCCCAAAAGGGTTACATCAAAAACCTCTCACACTCACATCAGTAACCGACGGTAGCGACGGTACCGTCCCCTCAGGCTCTGTTGTCTTGGCCTGGCTGTCCGGCTGCATAACCTGCTACTCCACATGTGGGGTTTCCTCCAAAAAAGTAAGACGTAGCAACCGTTAGTCATAAAGAATAAGTGGCTTCACATCCGCTCCCCGACGACTCCTCGGCACCGGGCGAAGAAAGGAACAGGGTATAATATAAATGAAACATAGGTACAAGTAGGTGGTATAGACTGAATATCACTATATATATAAAGCAGTGTAATAAATAAGTAACATCTTAATCTAGCAATTCTACCATCTACAGCAGCATAAGAGTATAGAGCTATAACAGAAACTAATTCAACTTATATGAATGCCCATACAAACATATAGGTTGAGGATCTTTCAGCGGTAAGTAACTCATCGTATAGGAGTGTCCCTACAAACTTATACGATGAGAATTTTGTGTATGTAATGAGGAGTAATGGCATGTATGCTATGCAATGACTCACCCATGATCACGCACAGGCAATTGCTATGTCAACACAGACTCGCAGTTCCCACTTTTCGAGAAGGTAGCTAACCTCGCAGGCATCATCCGTTGTGGCCATACGGTGACAGTGGAGCGGGCATCTCCACTACTAGGATGGTCTCCACACTACCTGGCCTAGGACTCTGTACGCCTCAACGCTAAGAACACAACATCGGAGCTCACACGCGTACTATGGCTCAGCGGGTGTCTCGGGTAGATGTTCACCGAGATCCAAGCCCCGAACTGGCCTAAGCTGTGATACGGAAGGAGCCTCGGAAATGAGCACGAGGACAAAGCCCAACCGTTCACTTGGCACGGAAGGAGCCTCGGGACGTGAACACCGAGGACCAAGCCCAACCGCCCAAGGTGTAGCTGTCAACTCCCATCTGTGTGACGATTGGTGAGCCCGTAGACCCGCCACACTAACCTTTACCCAAGATTATGACACCGCGTGTCGACTCACACCGCATGTAATACAACCACATCGTGGCACGGAAGGAGCCTCAGAAACGAGCACGAGGACCAAGCCCAACCGTCCAATATGACTCTTCTTACGACATCAACGACAATTATTTTACCAACCCAATCACTCGTGTGCTCATGAGTTAATCATCCGATTATCAACAACACGTGTTCATAACAATCAACACCGAACAATTACCCAAGCTCTAGTAAATCTTGTTATTAAACGACTAATTACCCTTCGTTCACTAACCCCCACCATGTCGTTTCGTTCAACCACATACCATTTCACCATTTGTTTACGTGGGGTCTATCCAGTAATTTCATCATGCGATGAATTATAACAATTAGGCATATTATGATTCGCCTACAACTTAACGTCAGATTATTATAAAACCTCTTCCGAGTCTAAACCCAACTATACACTAACCCAGGAATTTCAGGTGCAGAACACCTGCTGGACAGCAAATTCAACTGGAGATTCCCGTGGCTATAGGAATCCAATGAGTGTGTGTAACCCCTCGATGGAAAGTGCTTTCCATGGGCTACAACTTTAATGTTCATTCTGTAACCCAGATATGACTGTATCACACATGAAATTGGCTCCAAAGCCAGCTGGGTACAAAATACAATTTCTACACGCTTAGTCTTATAGCCCTCTACCTCGATCCGATATTCCCGTGGCTACAAACTTCACCTAAAGTCATGTAACCACTCGTTGGAAAGGTAATTCCAAGGGTTACAGATTTTGTGTTTAGTCGAAGGCCAAGATCTGGCCATACCTTGCCTGAAAATAGCAAAGAAGCTCGCTCCGTGCAGAACACATATTTTTGCACGCATCTTGAGGTGGAATGAACGTCATCGGTTCATCTTCCTTCTCAAGCCCATCCTTCTAAATCACAACCATAATGTACAACCCTGTACCCGGCCGAGTGGGATCCTCCCCACGGAGCGGGCTTGGGGCGAACTACGAGCGACGTTTTGGCGTGGCCCCGTTCGAGAACATGCGGATGCTCGTGCGGGCGTGCGGGTGTTTACGGGTGTAGGATTTCTAATATATATAATATATATTTGCATATTATATAATATATATATAATATAGTATATTATATAACATATATATTTACATATTATAATAAATATAATATAATATATTAGATAATATATATTATATAACATTTTTATGAGAGAAAAGGGGAGCAGGTGAAAAGGGCAAGGGGGGGCTCGGTACAGGAGGAGAGGGGAGAAAAGCAAAAAGGGGAAAAGAAAAGGGCGCCCGAGCTTTTTCTCCTTAGGGCTAGCCGGATCGGCTCGGCCGCCTGCAGCTTCCCCGACGCCGCCCCTCTCCCTCTCTCGGCCGCCTGGAGCAGCACATCCGCTCGGCCTCCTCCTCCTCTCCTGCCGCCGGCTTCAGCAGTCCAACGCCGCAAGGAGCAGGCCGGGCTCCGCCCCCTTCAGGTTTTCCCATCCAGGCCGCCTCCAGCGGGGCCGAGCTCCTCTCGGCCCCCTCTTCCCATCCAGGCCGCCTCCAGCGGGGCCGAGCTCCTCTCGGCCCCCTCTTCCCGTTCAGGCCGCCTCCAGCGGGGCCGAGCTCCTCTCGGCCCCCTCTTCCCGTTCAGGCCGCCTCCAGCGGGGCCGAGCTCCTCTCGGCCCCCTCTTCCCGCCACCGCCTAGGGCAAAGCAAGGCCCGAACTTGCTCTCCATCCTCATCGTCGCCGCCTGCATGGAGCAGCATGCACAGCCGCCTCTCTCCCTCTCGGTTTTCCTCTCACACGCCGCCTAGGGTAAGGCTCGGCCTAGGAGGGAGGCCGGCCACCGCCATCGCCGCCTCGAGCAAGGCTCGGCCTAAAAGGGAGATCAACCACCGGCACCTTCGTCAAAACACGCGTCAAGGGTAACGATGTTTCTTCTTGGGCAGGTGAAGCCCTTAATTTACATATTTGCATGGAGGCCCCTCTTCACCAATGGGTGGAGGAAGGGTGCTCTCCGACGGGTTGACGTGTTCGTCCCCGCAGTTGATTGCATTTAGTACCCGGAAGCGTGAGTACGGGTTTAGGCATGCTGTGTGAAGCCCATCCGGACGTATGAGCCGGATTGGTGATGTTCTGGGGTTCCCGGAGAAGACTCCGAGGAAGTTGTGCATTCTTTTTGTAGCGGAAAGCAGCGGGCCTAAGCCCATGTTTGTGCTAGCCCTAGAAGGCCTTTTTTGTTTATGTTGCCGGCCTGCGTGCCGATGTATGGAATGTATATTCCTGTAATATGGAATGCCCGTGATACTTTTGCTGGACCTAGGAAGTTTATGTTACGTTGGTGACGACCCAAAGGGGGCTATGGAAGAATAGAACTGCTAGGCGAGGTTATGCTACTAGGAGGGTGGTTAAAGGGCGTTGTGCATAGGCCCGAGGTGGCATCTTTAGTTAAGAGGGAGTGGATTTTGAGATCCTCCCTAGAGGTTCTGGTCGGCCAAGAGAGCCTCCCAAAGGTGCCCAATTAGCTCAGCATTTGGCTTAGGAGGGGAAGAGTTCGTTAGTCTTCCGGGTGTGTGGTGGGACCTCCACGCTGAGACCTTGGGCCTGTCCCTTACGTTCCTAGTCTAGTGCCTAGATCGTTCGCTTGAGTGTAGTAGGTGCGCGGTCACCCCTCTTTTGGGACCTCTAACTCCACAGAAACCGGTTCCCGGTTTCAACATTTATGGTGCGGTGAGCGTGGAGAGTGACCAGCACAGAAGAACTCAGGCGAACGCCATGGCTATAGAAGAGGAACCAAGTGACGACCAGGGTCATGCGTTGGAATTTCATATGTAAGGTCCTCATACTTGGAGTCATCCCATCCTATAGTTGTTCTCACCAATCCATTGCAGATAGGGCAAGGATCGTAAGGCAGTTCGTGAAGCGGAAAGTCAAAAGCAGTCTTCAAACGGTCATATAGTGGAGCCGAATGATCACACTTCTATCACAGTGGATTATGAGATTCCTGCCATCGAAAACAACGCGGTGGACTGCCTCAATGAAGGGATGGATATTTCTATTGATACAGTTCGTCTGAGCAACAAAGATGAAGTTAGGAGGGAGATGGAGGATAATAATAATATGAGAGGTGCAAAAAAAATACCAATGAGTATCTTCGTACTAAAGATCATGTAATTAAACCAGCTGATATCAAAACCAATCCATAAATAGCATAATTACATACCTAATAGAATTATCTCTAAAGATGAAAAAAGACAAATTACTTTTACCAAAGTACCTAAAAAACACCTGAGTGGAAATGAAGAGTAATTGGCAGACATATACATGGACAGTTGTATTGACAGAAATTACAGCATACTAAATGAATCTACTACATGTTATGTGTAAAATAATCGAAATTCTTTCGATACATATTCTCAAGCCAAATCAGTAACGAGAAAATACCTTCTTGCATGTTAACAAAATTATTCTAATAATTAAAAAAAAGCAGGGAATCCAAGCTAAAAACTGAAATAATCAAACCAAAACATTAGGGGAAAATAAGAACTTATAAAATTATGCTATCATTAAATAGCTGGCTCCTAGCAATTCATACGGAAAACATGTAACTTTCATCTACCTGCCATTAAGTGCCTCACTCTTAATCAGAGCTATCTTTTAAGCCATTATATATTCACTCTTTATGTGCATTTCCTTGAGAAAAAATAACAATCGAAGTCCTAGGTGTACATAGAAAGCAAAAAATTAACTGGCAAAAACTAAGTAAATAAGCAATTCAAAAGTTAAAGTGGCAAATTCAAGACTAATGATGTATTATAAGACTCCTTCTGTGAACTTTGGAAAATATGAAACAGAAAAAGACATAAACAAAGGATATAATTGCATACTAAGAGGTTCATTTAGTGGTTCCGGCGCAATGCGGAATTTAGGATAATTACGCGGGATTTCACAGATTTCTGCTGGGCGCAGCCACCGATGTTGTGCTTCTCGAAGTATTTGCTCAATATCTACGGTTGAACAAAATCATGTTAGATGATATTGAAATGTTGTAGATAAGTAGGAAAAGTCAACTCAGCATGAGGGAAGAGAAAAGAGAGAATATAGAAAGGTCAAGTTACTAAGCTAGTAAGTTCATACTAGGCATATTTTAGTGACAAATTATAAAGCTACCAGATGATCCTATATATAGTCAGCCATGATTTTTAATAGGTAAAGAAGAATGAAGATTAGCTTGATACCAATATTATGCATTATTCATGATATTAAAGTTTTTCTTCACTTGAAAACAAGATATTATTATTGATCCATTATGCAGTTAGTGTATGCATGTTTATAAAATCACAAAATGGCTACGATGAAAATGTCATCACAGGCTAAAACTTTGATATTCAGAGTAGGCATTCACGTCCTTCGTGCTCCTCCGGAGAATGAAGGTTGAGAAGTACTACCGCAATCTCCAATTAGTAAAAGCACCTTTGAGCTAGACAAAGATATACTATAAAATCCAAATTATTTCAAACGCATGCTCATTTCAATAGCTCAAGAGGCTTTTCATGAACATATACAGTATGATCATCAAGAGGTGATTGTCGGCATTCACTAATGAAGGGTGTGAATGTAGCTAATAAGTCCAGCAAGAGGTCATAATGGACTCAAGTATTTGTGTAGGTTTACTTTGGCAAAGGCATAAGTTTCCCGTCTTCATGCAAGATGTAACAGTTAGGTGGGTAGGGCAATCATTTGCCCTACCTAGATGCAGTGCTTCCTCTAGTGAGAAAAAGATACGAACTCGAAAAACAAAAGATGAGAGGAGAGCGATGGCTGACGCCTTCATAAAAAAAAATGAAGAATTGATTGTTATTCAATAAAATTTACTTTTGCTTTGATCAATCTTACCAAAATCAATTCGATTTACCTGATGCCGTTTCAGCAAAACATAGTTGGCAAAATTCAAGATTACTCAAGCCATATTTTGTTGGTGAAGGTGTTCTAACAGCTTCTCTATTTTATCACAGTGAAAACAAGGAAGTTTAGGTAAATCAATTATTGCTTTCTTGCACGATCACCTCTACATGCATTACCATATAAAAGGATTAGCCTATTCCTATATTTTGGAGTTCATTTGATATCTTTAACCCTTATTGCTACTTGATACTTGGCCAAATATTTTCTTCTTTGATTCAGTACCTAATTTCTTTATTTATAACATCAGTTTTTTAGGCTCTAAGAGCTGTCCAAGGAGTAACTGTTTGTAGAGGGGAGAAGTTTAGTGTCAGGGAGCAGGTTGAGTTTTCAGGAATTATCTACATTCCTTGGACTCCAGGTATTTACCGGGAAGTGGAGCTGAAGGTGGTTGGAGGTTGTTTGGAGAGGAGACCCCGAGAAGACCCGCTGACCAGGCTCTCATCAAGCTGGCAGGGATGTAGGCTCACTCGGTGGTTGGAGTTGTTTGGAGAGTAGACCCCGAGAAGACCCGCTGGCCAGGCTACCATCGAGCTGGCAGGGCTGTAGGCTCACTTGGTGGTTGGAGTTGTTTGGAGAGGAGACCCCGAGAAGACCCGCTGACCAGGCTCTCATCAAGCTGGCAGGCCTGTAGGCTCACTCGGTGGTTGGAGGTTGTTTGGAGAGTAGACCCCGAGAAGACCCGCTGGCCAGGCTACCATCGAGCTGACAGGGCTGTAGGCTCACTCGGTGGTTGGAGTTGTTTGGAGAGGAGACCCCGAGAATACCCGCTGACCAGGCTCTCATCAAGCTGGCAGGGTTGTAGGCTCACTCGGTGGTTGGAGGTTGTTTGGAGAGGAGACACCGAGAAGACCCGCTGACCAGGCTACCATCGAGCTGGCAGGGCTGTAGGCTCACTCGGCGGTTGGAGGTTGTTTGGAGAGGAGACCCCGAGAAGACCCGCTGACCAGGCTCTCATCAAGCTGGCAGGGCTGTAGGCTCACTCGGTGGTTGGAGGTTGTTTGGAGAGGAGACCCCGAGAAGACCCGCTGACCAGGTTACCATCGAGCTGGTAGGGCTGTAGGCTCACTCGGTGGTTGGAGTTGTTTGGAGAGGAGACCCCGAGAAGACCCGCTGACCAGGCTCTCATCAAGCTGGCAGGGCTGTAGGCTCACTCGGTGGTTGGAGGTTGTTTAGAGAGGAGACCCCGAGAAGACCTGCTGACCAGGCTACCATCGAGTTGGCAGGGCTGTAGGCTCACTCGGTGGTTGGAGTTGTTTTTGGAGAGGAGAACCCGAGAAGACCCGCTGACCAAGCTACCATCGAGCTGGCAGGGCTGTAGGCTCACTCGGTGGTTGGAGTTGTGTTTGGAGAGGAGACCCCGAGAAGACCCACTGACCAGGCTACCATCGAGCTGGCAGGGCTGTAGGCTC
This sequence comes from Platanthera zijinensis, assembly GCA_039513925.1. Taxonomy (NCBI): domain Eukaryota; kingdom Viridiplantae; phylum Streptophyta; class Magnoliopsida; order Asparagales; family Orchidaceae; genus Platanthera; species Platanthera zijinensis. Next base: position 183,839,667 of record CM077088.1, on the reverse strand, counting down.
ACTCGGTGGTTGGAGTTGTTTTTGGAGAGGAGACCCCGAGAAGACCCGCTGACCAGGCTCTCATCAAGCTGGCAGGGCTGTAGGCTCACTCGGTGGTTGGAGGTTGTTTGGAGAGGAGACCCCGAGAAGACCCACTGACCAGGCTCTCATCAAGCTGGCAGGGCTGTAGGCTCACTTGGTGGTTGGAGGTTGTTTGGAGAGGAGACCCCGAGAAGACCCGCTGACCAGGCTCTCATCAAGCTGGCAGGGCTGTAGGCTCACTCGGTGGTTGGAGTTGTTTTTGGGGAGGAGACCTCGAGAAGACCCGCTGACCAGGCTACCATCGAGCTGGCAGGGCTGTAGGCTCACTCGGTGGTTGGAGTTGTGTTTGGAGAGGAGACCCCGAGAAGACCCGCTGACCAGGCTACCATTGAGCTGGCAGGGCTGTAGGCTCACTCGGTGGTTGGAGTTGTTTTTGGAGAGGAGACCCCGAGAAGACCCGCTGACCAGGCTACCATCGAGCTGGCAGGGTTGTAGGCTCACTCGGTGGTTGGAGTTGTGTTTGGAGAGGAGACCCCGAGAAGACCCGCTGGTCAGGCTCTCATCAAGCTGGCAGAGTTGTAGGCTCACTCAGTGGTTGGAGGTTGTTTGGAGACTTTTGCACTACCCCGAGCCTGGCTCGGCCCCGGGTAGACTCGCTGCTCAGGCTCTCATTAGCTGGGCAGGGCGGTAGGCACACTTGGGGGGAAAGGACTTGGACTTGGAAAAGGTCTTGGAAAGGGTTGAATCTCATAAAAAAAGCGAGAAAATGTGCAATGCTTCTTCAAAAGGGGAATAACCATAGTTTAAACCGCAATTGAGATCAATAGTTTTATTTTGATGAACTGAATAGACTGATATTAATACATCACTTGTTTCATGTCTTATGAAGATAGTTAAATTGTTTGCAAAGCCGGCCGTATAAAAAACATCATCCGCTTTCATAACATGAAAAAGTAGCGTTATCGATCTTGTTTCCTTTAATGTTGATCTTGCTGATACATAAAATGTTTAGGAGGTAGTAGAGTAATTGTGTTTATACGAAGCACGCCCATCTGAAATAACAAACCCTTGCATTTCAAAACGTATACTGCCGTTGACTTCCACATCAGTTGATAATTTGGTTGGGTTTTTAATAAATAGATTGGTTTTTACCGCATGTTCATGATAGTGAGTTGATTCTTATTTGAGCCCTGGTCTGGAGCTCTTTTTATCTCCAAGTGGGGAATTTTCTTAAACTTTTTTTTGAGTCGGAACTCACTCGCCGAGTACTTGGGGTTGGACATTTCTTTTCGAGCTTGGACAACCTCGAAAAGAGCGGGGATTGTGTACAACCCCGTACCCGGCCGAGTGGGATCCTCCCCAGGGAGCGGGCTTGGGGCGAACTACGAGCGACGTTTTGGCGTGGCCCCGTTCGAGAACATGCGGATGCTCGTGCGGGCGTGCGGGTGTTTACGGGTGTAGGATTTCTAATATATATAATATATATTTGCATATTATATAATATATATAATATAGTATATTATATAACATATATATTTACATATTATAATAAATATAATATAATATATTAGATAATATATATTATATAACATTTTTATGAGAGAAAAGGGGAGCAGGTGAAAAGGGCAAGGGGGGGCTCGGTACAGGAGGAGAGGGGAGAAAAGCAAAAAGGGGAAAAGAAAAGGGAGCCCGAGCTTTTTCTCCTTAGGGCTAGCCGGATCGGCTCGACCGCCTGCAGCTTCCCCGACGCCGCCCCTCTCCCTCTCTCGGCCGCCTGGAGCAGCACATCCGCTCGGCCTCCTCCTCCTCTCCCGCCGCCGGCTTCAGCAGTCCAACGCCGCAAGGAGCAGGCCGGGCTCCGCCCCCTTCAGCTTTTCCCGTCCAGGCCGCCTCCAGCGGGGCCAAGCTCCTCTCGGCCCCCTCTTCCCGTCCAGGCCACCTCCAGCGGGGCCGAGCTCCTCTCGGCCCCCTCTTCCTGTTCAGGCTGCCTCCGCTCTCGGCCCCCTCTTCCCGTTCAGGCCACCTCCACCGGGGCCGAGCTCCTCTCGTCCCCCTCTTCCCGCCACCGCCTAGGGCAAAGCAAGGCCCGAACTTGCTCTCCATCCTCGTCGCCGCCGCCGGCATGGAGCTGCACGCACAGCCGCCTCTCTCCCTCTCGGTTTTCCTCTCACACGCCGCCTAGGGTAAGGCTCGGCCTAGGAGGGAGGCCGGCCACCACCATCGCCGTCTCGAGCAAGGCTCGGCCTAAAAGGGAGATCAACCACCGGCACCTTCGTCAAAACACGCGTCAAGGGTAACGATGTTTCTTCTTGGGCAGGTGAAGCCCTTAATTTACATATTTGCATGGAGGCCCCTCTTCACCAATGGGTGGATGAAGGGTGCTCTCCGACGGGTTGACGTGTTCGTCCCCGCAGTTGATTGCATTTAGTACCCGGAAGCGTGAGTACGGGTTTAGGCATGCTGTGTGAAGCCCATCCGGACGTATGAGCCGGATTGGTGATGTTCTGGGGTTCCCGGAGAAGACTCCGAGGAAGTTGTGCATTCTTTTTGTAGCAGAAAGCAGCGGGCCTAAGCCCAAGTTTGTGCTAGCCCTAGAAGGCCTTTTTTATTTATGTTGCCGGCCTGCGTGCCGAGGTATGGAATGTATATTCCTGTAATATGGAATTCCCGTGATACTTTTGCTGGACCTAGGAAGTTTATGTTACGTTGGTGACGACCCAAAGGGGGCTATGGAAGAATAGAACCACTAGGCGAGGTTATGCTACTAGGAGGGTGGTTAAAGGGCGTTGTGCATAGGCCCGAGGTGGCATCTTTAGTTAAGAGGGAGTGGATTTTGAGATCCTCCCTAGAGGTTCTGGTCGGCCAAGAGAGCCTCCCAAAGGTGCCCAATTAGCTCAGCATTTGGCTTAGGAGGGGAAGAGTTCGTTAGTCTTCCGGGTGTGTGGTGGGACCTCCACGCTGAGACCTTGGGCCTGTCCCTTACGTTCCTAGTCTAGTGCCTAGATCGTTCGCTTGAGTGTAGTAGGTGCGCGGTCACCCCTCTTTTGGGACCTCAAACTCCACAGAAACCGGTTCCCGGTTTCAACACATAAGTTCCTCCACCCGTATTCACTCTCTTAAGGCCATTCCTCTTCACGAAACCACCCCCATCATCACTTTGAAGGAAGGGGAGGTTGAAGATGACTAAACCTTAGAACACAAGTTCTAGCATGGCCCTCCTAGAAACCTTCATCTTACACATGAAGACTAATTTGAGTCGATGTCTCGCTTAAGAATAACTATAGATCTAGTACCAAGGGAGAGGGGAGGAAGCTCACCTCATTTCCAGCGGTTCCGCCATTTCCGGCCATGGATCTTGTCATTCTTCTCATCGGCATCCCTTTTCCTTGGCGGCGGTGGTGATTCCTCATGGAGTTTGGTTGGCTCAAGCAAGTTCTTCCCTCCTCCAAAAGTTTTCTCAAGAAGATGTGGCTTGGAAGAGAATGAAAACGGCTAGGGTTTCATTTTTCCTTTTTATTCAGAAGTGACACGGGTGCCCGTGTCCTTACCCGTATCCTGCTCGGGCAAAACGACATCAATGGTTCGACTGCCACTTCGTGCACATACACGGGTACTGACACACTCGTGTCTGTAACCGTATCAAGGTGACACGACTGTGGTTCTGTCCGTGTCTATACTCGTGTCCTGCTTGGGACACATTTCGTCGATCTTGCCTCGTCGTACATGGGTAGGGACACGCTAGTGTCTCTACCCGTGTCCTTCTCTGGACAAGCCTGCTTATTCCTAATAGATGCACACGGGTAGAGACACGCTCGTGTCTCTACCCGTGTCCTTCTCTGGTTAGACCACTAGGCACCATTTTCTTATCACCTGTTGGAACACTCTAATTTGGATTTGGGTCAGGATCACTATGTCTTTAGGACTATTATATTGACCCATCAATGTATAGCTAAGGGTCATAGGATGTGCTAAGTCAGAGGCTCTCAGAGATTGAAGAAATCAACCAAGAGAAACCAGTCAGAAGAAATCAGAATTCATCCTTGGCGTCGAGCTCAGATCGACGTTTTGAAGTTCAGGCGTCGAGATGAGATCGACGATCTCTGAGATCAGGTCCACGAGGCATTAAACTCCGTTCGACGATCGCTGAGCTCAGATCGACGTTTTCTGTCCCAGACCATCTCCAATACCTCTGAGCTCAGATCGACGATCGCCGAGCTCAGGTCGACGATCATCTTGTTGAGATCGACGATTTCTGCCATCACACTGAATGCAAGTTCCCAGGCAGATTTTCAGGATATTCTTGGTCCAATCAAAGTGAGCCGTTCATATTCCAACACAGCTTTATTACAAGACAGTTACAAGAATGTATTTATGGAGATTATAGCCGTTGGAGTAACTAAGAGGCAGCAGTAATAAATGCAAGAATTCAAATTACCATTGGTCTCCTATCAGAATATATACACAGAGATACAGAGAAGAAGAAATGGGTGAAAAAGAAGAGAATAACAAGAACATAGAGAATAAGAAGAAGAGAGAGAATAGTGGAGAGAAGAAAGTAGTACAGGAATCAGAGTTCCAGGAAGAACTCAACATCACCTGTACAGCCAGTGCTCTTCTCAGATCTGCTGTTCCAGGAAGCCTGAAGAGACAACTACTCTACATCAGTCTGAAGGCTTACTGGAAGATCAACATCATCAAGGCTTCATCATTCACACTCCAAGACAACTCACATTTCGGCCTTTGCTTAAATCATCATATGCTAGAGCAGTCTTTTATTGAAGACCTATCACCCTTTGAAAAGCTTCCACTCCTGAACCTCTGCTAATCTCAGGGGGAGCTTTGACAACATCATCAAAATCCACTTATGCTTCTCTTAGACTGTTGAACAGAGAAGACAACATCAACTCTCCCTTCCCTCCTGTAAAAGGGTTCTTGAACTCTCTTCAAAAGTTCTGCTTGGTTTCTGAGACCTTATCAAAACTCAGTGGTGGCAAGACACCTGATCAAAAAATCTAGATCTGGTTTTTGAGCACCTTGTCAAAAGCTCATTAGTGCCCAGGACACCTGATCAACTCATCCTGCAGTGGATTCCTACCTAGGTTGGTAGAAGGGTGGACTACCCAAGTTTAGGGGAACCACTATAAATTTCTTGTGTTGTCTGGTTTGCCTCTATTTCTTTTCTTTATTATTCTTGCTGTGTGTTTGCTCTAATCTCTAGGATAGATCTCCCTTTCGTCACCTAACGTCATGCCACTCAACGCCATGACACACGGGTAGGGACACGCCCGTGTCTTTACCCGTGTCATACTCAAAACAGGCACTCAACGCCAAGCCACTCAATTCCACGACATATGGGTAAGGACACGCCCGTGTCTCTACCCGTGTCATACTCAAAATAGGCACTCAATGCCATTCTTAAGACCACCCAGCGCCACTTGATTTCTGGTTGATGCACACGGGTAGGGACACTCCCGTGTCTCTACCTGTGTCCTATACAGACCCAACTTATCTTTTCCCCATGAGTGCGCGCCTGATCGCCTGCACTCTTTGAGCCTAAATCAGCTCTCTTGACTCAAAAGCACGCACATGGGGCCTAGCGCGAATCGGGACGTTACAAATCCTATAAACAAAATAAAAGATTTCGTCCCCGAAATCGGGTTAAGGCTACGGGAAGAGAAAAGCATAAAATAATCATAAAATAAAATATGCTTTTAAAGGTTACCTTGATGAAATAGCTCCGGGTAGCGCTTTTGCATCAAGTCCACCGGCTCCCACGTATACTCCTCTTTCCCATGATTGGACCACTGCACTTTTACTAGAGGAACACTTTTGTGGCTCAAAATCCTCGTCTCGCTGTCTACTATCCGCACAGGCTCTAGTCGCACCGACCTATCAGTCGCAACTGCTCCGTCACTGGTTGAGACATATTGTTCGGGCCGCAACAACGCCTTTCGAAGTGACGACACATGGAATACGTCATGAAGATTCTCTAGCTCCGGCGGTAACTCTAACCGATATTCAAACGGACCAATCCTTTACAATATGACGTAGGGCCTAACGTGCCTTGGGCTGAGCTTCTTCACACCACGTACCCGAGATACTCCATGCATCAGCCTGATCTTTAAAAATACCTTGTCCCCCACTTGAAATTCCACCATCTGGTGCTTTGCATTATAATACTTTGCAAGGCAACTTTGAGCCTCGAGCATGTGGTCCCGTATTAGCCTCACAGCCGCATCAGTATTATCTATGAATTCAATTCCCAAAGCCTTCAGATCTTCATCCTGCACCCAAGACAAGGGTGTTCTACACCTTCTTTCGTAAAGGGATTCATGGGGCGCTATCCCGATGCTAGCTTGTTGGCTGTTGTTGTATGAGAATTCTACCAAGGGTAGGATCCTTTCCCACGGCTCTCCTCTATCCAACACACACAACCTCATTAAGTCTTCCAATGTCCTGATAGTCCTTTCAGATTGCCCATCGGTCTGAGGGTGAAACGTTGTGCTGAAGGTAAGGCGCGAACCCAAATATTCCTGCACAACCTTCCATTCCTTAGAGGTAAACCGAGCATCCCGGTCAGAAACAATTGTCTTTGGCACGACATGATACCGTACGAATTGTTCCACAAAAAGGCGTACCAAAACATCCAGGTGAGCTTCTTTCTTCATAGGTATGAACCGGGCTACCTTTGTCAAGCGATCAAGGATTACCCATATCGAATCATTCCCTGAGCGGGAGAGAGGCAAACCGTGGACGAAGTCCATGGAGACATCCTCGAACTTCCACTCGGGGATGGGCAATGACTGCAATAATACACCGGGGCTCCTGCATTCTGCCTTCACCCTTTGACAGGCCTCGCAATGCGTAACAAAATGTCTGATGTCTTTCTTCATTCCCGGCCAACTCATGGTCTTCCGCCAGTCAGCGTACATCTTAGCAATCCTAGGGTGCACAGAATACTGAGATCAGTGTGCCTCTCTCAAGATATCTTCCCGAATTTTACCGCCCTTGGGAATGTAAAGCCGGCCACAGAAATGAACAAGATCGTCCATTAGAGAGTACTCGTTGGTTATCCCATCTTCAATTGACTTTATTACCGGGGCCAGAGCCTCATCCCTTCCATGCTCCGCCCGGATCCGGTCTCGAATATCGCAAACTATGCTCATCGTGGTCAAGTACTTTGTATACCCATCCGGTTGATCCTTATACACCAAGGTGATCTCCATCTCCTCAAGCATCCGAGCTAACTCCATACGCATCAACCGGGACTCGGGGCTTATTTCCGGTACCTTCCTGCTCAAAGCATTAGCTGCGGAATTTACCTTTATGGGGTGGTAGTTCAGGGTGAATTCATAATGGCACAAAAACTCCAACCACCGACGTTGTCTTAGATTCAATTCCTTCTAGGTATGGACGTACTTTAAGTTCTTATGATTCGAGAAGATTTCGCAGTGTACGCCATATAGGTAGTGCCTCCAAATCTTCAAGACGAACACCACTGCTCCCAACTCCAAATAATGTACTAGATAGTTGATTTTATGCTTCTTCTGTTGTCTTGAAGCATATGCGATCACATGCCCGTGCTGCATCAATACTGCTCCCATTCCTTGATATGATGCATCCGTGTAAACTTGAAATCCTTCCTTCCCGGATGGAAGGGCTAGGATGGGTGCGGATGTAAGTCTGTCCTTTAGTTCTTAAAACACAGCTTTACATTAGGGTGTCCACTCATACGGTACACCTTTCTTTGTTAGGGAAGTAAGAGGAAGAGCAATCTTTGAGAATCCCTTTATGAACTTGCGGTAGTACCCAGTAAGTCCAAGGAAACTTCGCATGTCGGCCGCTTACTTCAAATGCGACCACTCCTTCACGGCATGCACTTTGGCCGGATCCACCGCTAGCCCAACCCCACTGATCACATGACCCAAGAAAGCAACCTCCTTAAGCCAAAATTCACACTTGCTGAACTTGGCGAACAGGGCGTGCTCTTTTAACTTCTTCATCACTAAGGCCAGATGCCCGACATGTTCTTCCTCTGTCTTGGAGTAGACCAAGATGTCGTCGATGAAAACAATGACAAAGACATCTAGATAGGGCTCGAACACTTTGTTCATCAAGCTCATGAAAGCTGATGGGGCATTTGTGAGCCTAAATGGCATCACTGTGAACTCATACAGGCCGTACCTTGAGCTGAAAGCCGTTTTCTGAATATCATCCTCTTGTACTCTCAATTGATAATACCCCAAGCGCAAATCTAGCTCGGAAAACCAATGCGTTCCAACCAGTTGATCGAATAACTCATCGATCCGAGGTAACAGATAGGTGTTATGTACCGTCAGTCTGTTGAGCTCCCGATAGTCTATGCATAATCACAGGGTTCCATCTTTCTTCTTAACGAATAGAACAGGGGCTCCCCAAGGTGATGAGCTTGGGCGAACAAACCCTGATTCTACCAACTCTTGCAGCTGAACTCTAAACTCGGCGATTTCCTTCGGGGCCATTCTGTAAGGAGTCCTTGAGGCAGGCTTGGCACCCAGTACTAACTTGATTTGAAAATCTACTTCTCTGTGTGGGGGTAATCCTGGCAATTCCTCCAGAAATACTTCGGGGAAATTGTGCACCACTCGTACATCCTTGATATCCAACGCCAACTCCTTCAGCTCGAAATAAATCATGAAAACGTCATCCCCCTTCATGTGGGCTTTTAAAGCCTGGACTGAAGATAACATCATACGGGGCGCGAAGTTAATACCTTGAAAGATGACCTCCGAGTCTCCATGTCTCAATGAGATCTTCTTATGCGCGCAGTCAATCTTCGGATAGTGTCGATCTAGCGATACCATGCCCAGAATGAGGTCGAACTATGACATTCTCAAGACTGTGGCAGGGGTGTCGAAGAGCTTTCCTTCAAGGAGAACCTCAAACTCGCACTTTGCGGTTGCCATCATCTCCGATCCGTTTGGAAGGCGCACCCTTCGAGCAATACCAGTGAAGTATTGCACTCCATCTATATTTTTGATGAAGTCTTCAGACACAAAAGAGTGCGAGGCACCGGTGTCGAATAACGTATAGGCCAGTTTTCCGCCGACCATCACGGTGCCTAAGTGTCAATAATAACTCTCAAGCTAGGCATCTAGTATATCTTAAGCAACTTGAGGGTATTAATGAAAATAAAATGACAAACTGTAATCATACCTGCAATCACCTCCTGAGGGTTCCACTCTTGAGTCATGTCCAACGCATACATCTAATCCCGAGCGGGCCCGGGGTTTCCTCCTTGTGGTCCTCGTCCTCGACCACGCATGTGCCCCCGCCCTTGAGGAGCTACTAGAGGGAAAGCGAGAGGCGCATTTCCAAATAGTTGCGGGCAGTAGCATCTAATGTGGCCCGGTTGGTTTCATTCGAAGCACTCTCGCACCTGCCGCCCACCAGGTTGTTGAAATTATTGAGGTGGAGGCAATGCTGGCGGTTGCGGAATCCGGCGCTCCTTTCTAAAATTTTGGGGGAAACGTCCACCACCTCTTCGATATCCTATTACTCCTCTATTATCAAATCTCCTTCTATTGTTGGGGCCGGCTTCCATCATGCCCTCAGCTGGCCTCTTACCACTTCCCAAGTGGTCCGCTTACAACCTCTTCGCCATGTCGATAATCTCGGCTAGACTGGAGTCCGCAATAAACAAAAGGGCTTGCCTCAAGGGGTCTCGCAAGCCTTTGTAGAATCGTTTTGCATATCCTCTATCATCCGACTCATAAGAGTCAGCAAATCTAGCCAAGTGTTGAAACTCCCATTGGTATTCTATCACCGACTTGGACCCTTGCTTCAGTTGCAAAAACCTCTCTACAAGATCATCTTGAGAGCCAAGGGGATGAAATGCTCTAAAAAGACTTCAGAGAACTCGCTCCAACTGATATCCGTGTACACCTGTCCTTGAAAAGTGGAGCCCATAAGGGAATTCCACAACCTTTTGGCGTGCAGCTCTAAGAGTGTCACTACAAGGGTCACCGTCATATTGTTTGGGCACCTTATTCCTGCCAACAGTTCTTGTACAATGTCGAGCTATTCTTCCGTACGCACTGCCGACTCCGTCCCAAGGTAAGCAGGAGGGGAGAGAGCTCGAAAAGTGCTTAACCAATTAGATCCCCGACCCTGCTGTTGTATAGGGGCTTGCTGGGATTGGGACCTTAAGGTGTCAAGGTTAGCTATGAGCATCTACCCCAGCTCTGATTGTTGGAATTGTGTAGGTACGGACGGGGCGGGGGTGCCCCTTACTGGCTCAACATGTACTGGGATCTACATGTAAGGTACAAACTTAAGGTTAGGTCAGCTAATCTAAGGTCAAAGATGGACAAACTTAGTGTGAATTACATATGGCACACCACTGCTTCTGCTAAGTCAGTTTGTCCGCAAACTGACTAAATGAACGTGGTTGGTACCATTGTTGAATGACTTCTTCAGTTCAGGATCGTAGCAAGCTAATACCATTTGTAAGACCCCCCTCCCGGAACACAAAACACGGCACGAGAGGGGTCTTATGCCCAGAACAGCCGCCTTGCAGTAGCACTAACACTCGGGCTAGCCTGTACCACAAGATGCCTATTCTACTGGCCACAACCAATATCATTCATTGCCGACCTAACCATAATATAAGACACCGAAGTCAAATCCACACAAAGCATAAAAGTCCATGAATATAACAAAAGTAGAGAAGCTACAACAAGCTTCTAATATCAGAGTACAAAATAGTTGCCCAAAAGGGCTACATAAAAAACCTCTCACACTCACATCAGTAACTGACGGTAGTGACGGTACCGTCCCCTCAGGCCTTGTCGTCTTGGCCTGGCTGTCTGGCTGCATAACGTGCTGCTCCACCTACGGGGTTTTCTCCTAAAAAGAAAGACATAGCAACAGTTAGTCATAAAGACTAAGTGGCTTCACATCCGCTCCCCCCGACGACTCCTCGGCACCGGGCGGATAAAGGAACATGGTACAATATAAATGAAACATAGGTATAAGCAGGTAGTATAGACTGAATATCACTATGTATATAAAGCAGTGTAATAAATAAGCAACATCTTAATCTAGCAATTCTACCATCTACAGCAGCATAAGAGTATATAGCTATAACAGAAAGTAACTCAACTTATATAAATGCCCATACAAACATATAGGTTGAGGATCGTTCAGCAGTAAGCAACTCATCGTATAGGAGTGCCCATACAAACTTATACGATTAGGATCTTATGTATGTAATGAGGTGTAATGGCATGTATGCTATGCAATGACTTACCCATGATCACACACATGCAATTGCTATGTCGACACAGACTCGCAGTTCCCACTTTTCGAGCAGGTAGCTAACCTCTCAGGCGTCATCCGTCGTGGCCAGATGGTGAAAGTGGAGCGGGAATCTCCACTACTAGGTTGTTCTCCACACTACCTGTCCTAGGCCTCCATAGGCCTCAACGCTAAGAACATAACAGCAGAGCTTACACACGTACTACGGCTCAGCGGGTGTCTCGAGTAGATGTGCACCGAGATCCTAGCCCTAAACTGGCCTAAGGTGTGATACGGAAGGAGCCTCATAAATGAGCATGAGGACCAAGACCAACCGTTCACTTGGCATGGAAGGAGCCTCGGGACGTGAACACCGAGGACCAAGCCCAACCGCCCAAGGTCTAGCTGTCAACTCCCATATGTGTGACGATTGGCAAGCCTGTAGACCTGCAACACTATCCTTTACCCAGGATTACGACACCGCCTGTCGACTCACACTGTATGCAATACAACCACATCGTGGCATGGAAGGAGCCTCGGAAACGAGAACGAGGACCAAGCCCAACCGTCCATTAATGACTCTTCTTACGACATCAACGACAATTCTTTTACCAACCCAATCACTCGTGTGTTCATGAGTTAATCATCCGATTATCACCAACATGTGTTCATAACAACCAACACCGAACAATTACCCAAGCTCTAGTAAATCTTGTTATTAAACGACTAATTACCCTTCGTTCACTAACCCCCACCAAGTCGTTTCATTCAACCACATACGATTTAACCATTTGTATCATGCGTTGAATTATCACAATTAGGCATATTATGATTCGCCTACAACTTAATGTCGGATTGTTATAAAACCTCTTCCGATTCCAAACCCAACTATACACTAACTCAGGAATTTTAGGTGCAGAACACCGGCTGGACATCAACTACAATCGGAGATTCCTGTGGCTACAGGAATCCGGTGAGTGCGTGTAAACCCTCGATGGAAAGGTATTTCCATGGGATACAACTTGTATGTTCAGTCAGCAACCCAGATCAGACTGTACCATACATGAAATTGGCTCCAAAGCCTGCTGGGTACAGAATACAATTTCTGCATGCTTAGTCTGACAGCCCTCTACCTCGATCAGACATTCCCGTGGCTACAGACTTCACCTGAAGGCGTTTAACCACACGATTGAAATGTAATTCTAAGGGCTACGGCTTTTCTGTTTAGTCGAAGGCCCAGATCTGGTCATACCTTGCCTGAAAATAGCCAAGAAGGTCGTTGTGTGCAGAACGCAGATTTTTGCACGCATCTTGAGGCGGAATGAACAACATCGGTTCATCTTCCTCCTCAAGCCGATCCTCCCAAATCACAACCAGAAGTTCCTCCACCCTTATTCACCCTCTTAAGGCCATTCCTCTTCACGAAACCACCCCCATCATCACTTTGAAGGATGGGGAGTTTGAAGATGACTAAACCTTAGAACACAAGTTCTACCATGACCCTCCTAGAAACCTTCATCTCACACATCAAGACTCATTTGAGTCGATTTCTCGCCTACGAATAACTATAGATCTAGCACCAAGGGAGAGGGGAGGAAGCTCATCTCATTTCCAGCGGTTCCGTCATTTCCGGCCATGGATCTTGTCATTCATCTCGTCGGCATCCCTTTTCCTTGGCGGCAGTGGTGATTCCTCACGGAGTTTTGTTGGCTCTAGCAAGTTCTTCCCTCCTCCAGAAGTTTTGTCCAGAATATGTGGCTTGGAAGAGAATGAAAACGGCTAGTGTTTCATTTTTACTTTTTATTTAGAAGTGACACGGGTAGGGACACGCCCGTGTCCTTACCCGTGTCCTGCTCGGGCGAAATGGCGTCAACGGTTCGACTGCCGCTTCATGCACATACACGGGTACTGATATGCCCGTGTCTGTACCCGTGTCAAGGTGACACGGCCGTGGTTTTGTCTGTGTCTATACTCGTGTCCTGCTCGGGACACATTTCGTCGATCTTGCCTCATCATACATGGGTAGGGACACACCCGTGTCTCTACCCGTGTCCTTCTCTGGACAAGCCTGCTTATTCCTTATAGATGCACACGGGTAGAAACACGCCCGTGTATCTACCCGTGTCTTTCTCGGGTCAGACCACTCAGCATCATTATCTTATCACTCAATGCCAGGCCACTCAATGCCACGGCATACGGGTAGGGACACACCCGTGTCTCTACCCATGTCATACTCAAAACAGGCACTCAACGCCATGCCACTCAATACCATGGCACACGGGTAGTGACACGACCGTGTCTCTACCCGTTTCATACTCAAAACAGGCACTCAACGCCATTCTCAAGACCACCCAGCGCCACTTGAGTTCTGGAAGATGCACACGGGTAGGGACACGCCCGTGTCTCAACCCGTGTCCTACACATACCCAACTTCTATTTTCCCAACGAGTGCACGCCTGATCACCTGCACTCTCTGAGCCTAAATCAGCTCTCCTGACTCAAAAGCGCGTACAAGGGGCCTAACGCGAATCGGGACGTTATAGAGAGAGTTTGTCAAGACGTGGGAATGGACTTCATTGATGGGCTACCTTTGAGCCATTGAAAGTCAACCATCTTGGTGGTGGTCGATAGACTTAGCAAGCAAGCGCACTTTACTGCCCTCACTCACCCATATACGGCAGAGACAGTTGCCCGTGTGTTTTTGGATTCGGTCATCCGGCTGCATGAGATTCCCTCATCAATAGTGAGTGACCGCGACACGATCTTTATTAGCGACTTTTGGCAAGAGCTTTTCCGGGTCCTTCAAGTGCAACTTCATACCTCAACCACATATCATCCGCAATCGGATGGGCAGACAGAATTGGTTAACCGGTGCATAGAAAGCTACCTACAGTGCATGTGCTTCGAGAAACCCCACAATTGGGTGGAATGGCTGCCATTAGTGGAGTGGTGGTACAACATGTCGCATCACAACGCCATTCAAATTACACCGTACGAAGTGGTGCATGGGCAGGAACCGTCAGCAATTCTGCCCTATGTAGAGGGTTCGGCCCGGGTGGAGTCGGTGGACCGCTCGTTAGTTGCAAGGGATAAGGTGATGACAATACTGAAAGCAAATTTAGCACGAGCTCAAGAACATATGAATATGCTAGCGGACAAGAAAAGAAGAGAACATGTCTTGGAGATAGGAGACCTCGATTCGGTACGATTACAACCCTACCGTCAAGTAAGCTTGAGGGAGCACCGTCAACAAAAGTTATCCCTGCGTTTCTTTGGACCCTTTCCGGTGATCGAACAAGTGGGCACCGTGGCGTATAAGTTGGACCTCCCAAGGGTACTCGGATCCACCATACATTCCACATATCACAGTTGAGGAAGTACAAGGGAATTCCAACAGGTATCATTCAACCACTACCAACCACAGTTAATGCGGCCGGCAATGTGCTCGTAGAACCGGTAGCAATTTTGGACAGGCGCATCACTAACAGAGAGGGACGAGTCGTGACTCAACTCTTGATTCAATGGACCAACGACTCAAAGGCAACAACGACTTGGGAGGATCTTTGGACGGTTCGTCAAAGGTGGCTGAAGATTGTTCTTTGAGGTCAAGGAACATTTGTTGGGGGTGGTCTTGTTACGTCCTAGCGAACGTAAACTCTCTATTAATATGTTCTTTTTGTTATTAGTATTATGAAGAAGGGGTATTTTAGTCTTTATGTGTTTAGGGCTTCTTCTTATTGGGAAGGAGGGGTTTTGGGTTTTGTATGCTGAAAAACATTGTTTTTATTTTGTCTGGTGAACGACTGCTTCGGAAGGATTGTTCCCTTCACTGTTCAAGGGTCCGTTCAGGCTGTGCCTTATGATTCCAGTATCGTATGCAACTTCTTCTTCTTGCTTGGTTATTTATCGTTGTGTTGTGGGAGTATTGCACTTGTAGCAGGTTCTACCGGAGGGTGTTAATCAGTTCACAGGGGAGTGGATCGGCTTGCTTCCATCATATTTGGATGATCAAATCCCAACCACTAATGTCGACTTTACTTTGGTGAGCCACTTATAATTTTCTAACCACGTATTCTTGGTTGTATCATTACCGACTTCGCGAAAGTGCGGCATGCCCTTGGGGTTGCGGATTAGAGGAAAATATTGACCACATCCTTGGGGATTGCAGCTCACTCAAAAAGTTTGAACCGAGGGAGCAAGATTAAATATCCCTCCCCACATTTTATGTAAGAACTAGCTAGAACTTTTCAGGGATCCTTCCCATACTACTAATCTTCCTGAAATGGATTCCTTTCTCGCAGCTATCTTCTTCTACATATGGAAAGCCTGATGTTGTATGAATCAAGACGAATCCTACATGCAGCTACCTCTATCGTCATCAATTCTATTCAATACTATATGCATGACAACTGGACGTCCACTAGTAACCACCAATTCACATGGACTCCCCCGTCAGATAACTTCGATGGCCCGAAGGCTTGGTTCATGCGGTCGTGACCGCTTGACCGTTGAAAATAATGTTAAAATACTATCTGTACAGCTAAGCTCAAGAAGAGAAGAGGCAACAGCAAGCTCAATAGCTCATTGTCGTCAGAACTCTGATGGAAGCCAAGCACCTCTTTGTAAAGGTGTATACGTGGAAGAAACCTCATCTGAAAAGAAGCGGCGTACCTGCAAAGAGAAGTTGCATGGATAAGAAGAAAAGGGAGTGGCGCTCTGAAGCAGAACGACGCAAGGAAAAGGCACAGCGCAGAAGAGGCGCATTTGGAAAGTCCCGTTTAGGGCATTTGTTTTTACTTTTATATTGAAAAAGAAACTCTATATATTGGAGTATGTGTCGTGTAATTAGATTATGCATCTATTTTTAATATTTCCCAAAAGCTATTTTGCCATTCTGTGTTGTCACTTTCCACTTTATTCATTATTAATTCCAATAGTTTGGTATCAGAGCAATATGTGTTCCAAAGGAGGAATGTCGTCCTCAAAAATTCCAGTATTCAATGGGGAATACTATGAATACTGGGCTATACAAATGAGGACCTTGTTTATATCTTAAGGGCTTTGGGAAATCGTCCAAAATGGACCACCAGAGGTCAAAACTACATCTACCACACCTGCCACAGCAGAAGAATTAAAAGCACAGGCAGACAACTTAAAAAGAGATGCTAGAGCATTGGTTCCAATTCAACAAGGAGTAACCAATGTTATCTTTCCAAGAATAATGGATGCCACGTCAGCCCAAGAAGCATGGACAACATTGCAACTTGAGTATAAAGGGTCCCCTCAGGTAATAACCATTAAACTACAATCTGCTTCGAAATCTTTTGACACATTAATGATGAAAGGAGAAAGAGTACAAGATTTTATTGCACGTGCAACTACTGCAATAAATCAAATAAAACTGCTAGGGGATACCATAGAAGATAAACGGATAGTACCAAAGTTACAAAGGAGTTTATCTTCACAATATAATCATATTGTAGCAGCCATTCAGGATTTAAAAGATCTTTCAAATCTCAGTATATCTGAGTTATTATGATCACTACATGCACATGAGGACAGACTACAACCTCAGTCTGTGCCCTCAGAGCATGCCATGCATTTGAACACCACTCCCACTCACACAAAGAAAACATTTCAGAAAAACAAAACAGAAAATATGCCAGGAAACAGAGCCAGTCATAGTTTTGGAAATAGAGGTCGTGGTAGAGGAAGAACCACACCACAAGGAAGAAACTCTAATAGCAAAAATGGTTCTTTTCATTGCACCCTATGTAATAAGACAAATCATGAAGCTCATGACTGCTATTACAAGTGTAAAAGATGTAAAAGACCAACACACATGGACAAAGACTGTTGGTTTAAAGATAAAAATAAAACTAAACTGACAAATGAAGAAACCAAGGAGTCCATGTTTTTTCTAAATGATAATAGCACCCACCAAAATACAACTTGGTACATAGATAGTGGCTGTTCAAGCCATATGACTGGTAATAAAAATCTGTTTTTCTACCTAGATGAAAAATCAACTGCAGAAGTAGTGATGGGAGATGGGAACATACAACAGATAGTTGGGGTGAGAACTATTAAAGTTAAGATAGCAATGAATGAAGTAAAATACATATATTATGTAAGCTATGTTCCCTTTTTACAAACCAACTTACTAAGTGTTGGTCAGATAATCCAGAAGGGATATAAAGTTCATTTCACTTAAAATTCCTGCACAATCATAAGTCAAGAGGGCATAACAGAGGAAGTAGCAGGAATGACACACAATAGGGTATTTTCCCTAATCTTAAATCCTGTATTTGTTGTTGTGTTAACAAGTCAGACTCAAATTCTGCAAAGAACTAGGCTTTGGCATCAAAGATATGGACATTTGAAAGCCCAAGACCTAAATAAGTTAAAAACTCATCAAATGGTGATTGGGTTACCAGAGTTAACTATTGATAATAACATATGTGCGAATTGTGTTGAAGGAAAACAACATAGGCTACCTTTTCCCAAATTGTCTTACCAGAGAAGATTGTTACCTCTTGAACTTGTTCATACAGACCTTTGGGGTCCTTCTCCCACACCCTCATTTAGTGATAAGAGGTATTATCTATTGTTTGTTGATGACTGTAGCAGACATATGTGGATATACTTTCTTAAAAACAAATATGAAACCTTTGAAACTTTTCAACGTTTTAAAGCAATGGCAGAAAAACAGTTGGAAAGGCCAATTAAAATACTAAGATCTGATAGAGGTGGAGAATTCACCTCAAATGAATTCAATAATTTATGTATTAAAGAAGGTATAAGGAGAGATTTAACTGTCAGCAGATCACCTCAACAAAACGGTGTGGTAGAGAGGAGAAACCGCACAATTATAGAAATGGCAAGAACAATGATGCTAAGTAAAGGTCTGGGAAAAGAATTTTGGGCTGAAGCAGCACATACAGCTATGCATATCCTAAATAGATCACCCACTAAAGTCCTCATACAACAAACTCCATTTGAAGTGTTGTATAAGAGGAAGGCAGTTGTGAGTCACCTTAGAGTGTTTGGCTGCATAGCTCATGCTCTCATTCAAAAAGAAGACAGAGGAAAGTTGGATAGAAAAAGTGAGAGATGTATTTTTATTGGGTATAGTAATGAGTCTAAAGCCTATAGACTTTTTCAACCCATAAAACACAAGCTTATAATATCTCGGGATGTACTCTTTGATGAGGATAAGTGTTGGGGCTCTGATTCTGGACAGTCTTCACAATCCTGGAGAAATGTTGAAGGTAGTGATCCCTTCCATATCAATGAAACACAAAATAATGAATCTCAAATAGAAGACATTCAAACCTGTGAGCCATTGATGGTTGAAGCACAAGACCAATAAACTTTAGAAAATGAACACCCTGATGAACATTCTCCCAGATCCTCATGTTCATCACATTGTCCAAGTTCGTCATCACCCCTGAAAGTGAGTGAAAGATCTACCTTGACTCTAGAGGGGGGTGAATAGAGTATTTTAAAATAAAATTTACAATTAAAAATTGTAAGGCAGTGGAAGACTTAATTTACTTATATGTGTAAGGTGCTTGCAGTAAAATAAAACTAAAGCAGGAAAATAAAGAATCACACAGCACACAGCAAAGATAAACACACAGCAACCAGAAGACACAAGGATCTATAGTGGTTCCCCAAAAACCTGGGTACATCCACTCTTCTACAACCCTAGGTAGGAATCCACTGCAGGAGGGGTTGATCAGGTGTCCTGGGCACCAATGAGCTTTTGATAAGGTGCTCAAAAACCAAACCAAATTTTTTGATCAGGTTTCTTGCCACCATTGAGTTTTGATCAGGTCTTAGAAACCAAGAGTTCACTTTTAAAGGGAGAGATAACACTGTACAGATGGTAGAAAAAGAAAAGGGGTGAAGATGTCTTCTCTGTCTCAAATCACTGAGAGAAGACTAGTGGATTGTTGATGTTGTCAAAGCTCCCCCTGAGATGTAGAATGGTTCAGGAGTGAAAGCTTTGCTAGGGTGATAGGTCTTCAAATGCTTCAGATCTCCAGTAGAAGATGATTCCAGCAGATGCTGAAATGTTTGGTGTCTGGAGTCCTTGATGTTGAAGCTTTTGAACACTTGAAGATTTGGAGGAGTTGAGTAGCAGAAGATCTCCTCTACAATAGAATTTTCTTGTGTTCTTGAAGATTCAGTAGATTTGAAAATAACAGAAGATGAACTGGTAATCAGAGAGATTGTATTGTTCAATCTTCTGTATTGTAATCTAATTCTTCTGTATCTCTTTGTATACTCTGTATATTATTGTTAGATTGTTCTCCTTGCTATTTTTCTATATCCTTCTGCAGGAGTATATCAAAAATCTGACTTGGATGACCATTATTCAGTCATAAATGGCTTCTATAATTGACAACTGTATATGGGGAAAGTCCTAAGCAATATTCCATTTAGTCCTTCCTTGAAACTTGCATCAGATTGCTTGAAACGGCTAGAAAATCCTTTGCAATAAATGCAGAAAATAACTCTGAAAGAATTTGAATTAAATCCATAACTGTTCTTCAATTCGAATTCTGAAAGCGTCGATCTCTCATAAAAATTGTCGACCTGAGCTCAGCTATCGTCGACCTGAGCTCAGAGATTGGATTTTCACAACAGACAGAAAACGTTGAACTGAGCTCTACGATCGTCGAACTGAGCTAGCGACTAGGAGAATAACTGATGACAGATCGTTGATCTGAGCTCGAAGATCGTCGACCGGAGTTCGACTGATTCATAGAGTTGAGTTAAGAGAACGTCGAACGGAGTTCGACGTTTCGTCGAACTGAGCTCGACGAAAATTGTCTTGTCTCAGTACTTAGTCCTGATCTCTGAATGGTCCTGGGGGCAGCTCCAAACCTAAGTTCTAAGCCCTAGACTCATTCTAATTTGACCTTTTCAACTATACAACTAGGTCAAACAATTTTCCTGATAACATAGTGATCCTTGCCCAAATTAGTAATAGGGTGTTCCAACAACCCCCAAGAAAAACAAGGACATTAGAAGATATATATACACAAGGAGAGTTAGCCTTCACTATCTCCACTCCAGCCTACTTTGAAGAAGCTTACAAAATACCAGCATGGAAACAAGCCATGGATGAAGAAATGAGAATGGTAATTAAAAATAAAACCTGGACCTTGGTAAACAAGCCACCACAAACTGAGATAATTGGCTTAAAATGGGTGTACAAACTAAAAGAAAACGAGGATGGCTCAGTTTTAAAACATAAAGCTAGAATTGTAGCTAAAGGGTACTCTCAGATACCTTGTGTAGACTTTAATGAAACCTATGCTCCAGTTGTCAGGATGGAAACAATAAGAACACTTCTAGCTTATGTAGTACAAAATAATTTTACTGTTTTCCAGCTAGATGTTAAATCTGCCTTTCTTAATGGTGAGATAGAAGAGGATATATATGTAGAACAGCACAGAGGTTATGAAATATCAGGAGAAGAAGAGAAAGTGTACAAATTAGTAAAAGCCCTCTACAGTTTAAAACAGGATCCAAGGGCATTGAATGCAAACATTGATAAGTACCTAATTTCAAAGCAATTTCACAAAAGTAGTTCAGATCCATCATTGTACTCAAAAGATCTCAATGGCAGTAAAATTCTTGTTTGTATATATGTAGACGATCTCATTTTTACTGGAAATGATATTGGACTTATCAATACATTCAAAAAGGATATGGAAAACAAATATGAAATGACGGATATGGGACAGTTTCGTTACTTCCTTGGTCTGCAGATTCAACAGATCCCAAATACCATAATACTTTCTCAAACTAAATATGCAATGGATCTACTAAAGAAATTTAAGATGAAAGATTGTAATCCAGCCTTACTTCCAATGTCTCCAAACGACATTTTATTTCCTGCAGAAGACAAAGAAGCAATGGCAAATCCACAGTTATTTAGAAGCCTAGTTGGATCGTTGATATACCTGACAAATACAAGACCTGATATAGAATACTCAGTCAATTCTATTTCCCGGTTTATGAACAATCCAACAAAGGCTCGCTATGAAGCTGGCAAAAGAATCTTACAGTATGTACAAGGAACAAAACACTATGGAGTAATCTATCGAAGGCATCATCATAGTCAACTCACTGGGTATACCGATTAAGATTGGGGGGAGAAGCAAAGAAGACAGAAGAAGTGTTAGTGGGTATATATTTTCTTAGGCCAAAATGCCATCAGCTGGTCTTCCAAAAAAACAGTCAGTGGCCTTAAGCTCAGCAGAGGCTGAATATATGGCATTAAGTAAGGCTACTAGTGAAGCTATTTGGCTCAGAAGACTTATTGAAGAAATCTTCAAAGAAAAGGAATCAGAAACACTTATCTATTCTGATAGCTCTTCCGCCATAGCATTAGCGAAAAATCCGGTGTTTCACAGCCACAGTAAACACAGAGATAAGATATCATCATGTAAGAGAGAATATAGAAAAGGGAGAAATTTATTTGAAGCATTTACCCTCCGAACAGAAACTTGCTGATATACTTACTAAGCCTTTGGCAAGACAGCGTTTTGCATATTTACGCATGAAGATTGGAGTAGAAGACCTCTCGAGCTTAAGGGGGGTGTTAAAATACTATCTATACAGCTAAGCTCAAGAAGAGAAGAGGCAACTGCAACCTCAACAGCTCATGGTCGTCAGAACTCTGATGGAAGCCAAGCACCTCTTTGGAAAGGTGTACACGTGGAAGAAACCTCGTCTAAAAAGAAGCGGCGTACCTGCAAAGAGAAGTTGTGTGGATCAGAAGAAAAGGGAGAGGCGCTCTGAAGCAGAACGACGTAAGGAAAAGGCACAGCGCAGAAGAGGCGCATTTGGAAAGTCCCGTTTAGGGCATTTGTTTTTACTTTTACATTGAAAAAGAAACTCTATATATTGGAGTGTGTGCCGTGTAATTAGATTATGCATCTATTTTTAATATTTCCCAAAAGCTATTCTGTCATTTTGTGTTTTCACTTTCTACTTTATTGTATTATTAATTCCAATAAATAAGTCCTCACAAACGGAGCCTATGTTTGGATAACAATTGTGCTGGTCTGGGTTGTGTTCTCCGAGATTGACATGGCTCATTGGTTTCTGCCTTGGGCAAGCCGCACCGCATCAGATCTGTGGGGATGACTGAATTCAAGGTAGCAAAAGATGCTCTATTTTTTTCAAAAAGGCTGTCCTCCAGCTACTCGGGTGTTATCCTGGAAGGTGATTCGGCGGATGCTTGTTCGTGTATCAACTACATCCTCTCAGGCTACTTCTCGGGGGAGTATGAAACTACCATGGTAAAGCTACTGAAGGACTTCCCAAGAGTGATAATCTCTCTCATTGACCGGAAAGCAAACTCGGCGGCTAACCATGTTGCAAAGCTTGCTTGTCATGGTGATTTCTTGTGGGAAAGAGGTATGTCTCTTACCACTATTTTTTTCCCAGCTACTGTTGCATGATGCTCATTACTTGTAGACCTTTCATTTTTGCTTATTATTAATATATGGCTAAGCCTGACTTCAAGGAACCCAAAAACATTGGAGAGAGCTTCTAGTGATTGAAGAGAGCTTCTAGTGAGAGAGAGGGGAGTTGGTGGCGGCATGTGCGGTGGGGCGTACGGAGGGTGTGGAAGTCTTGGTTGCGCAGGTGCTACTTCCCCTTGCAGGGAGGGCCGGTTGCTCGGGTTTTGGGGTTGTCTAGTGGGCCTCAGCCCTTAGGGCTCAGGTTGTATGGGGAAGAAAAAGAAATGCAAGGATCAAGCTCTGTTTGCTGGCTCAGGAGCTCATCCATTGTTTGCGCACGACCGTGAGCAACACCAAATATATGGCCATAAAAATTGACTTAGAAAAAGCTTTTGATCCAATGCAATGGAGCTTTGTGAAACGTGCGCTTATGGCGTTTAACTTCCCCCCTCAATGGATCAATCTCATCATGGAGTGCATCTCTTCCCCTAGATTTGGGGTTCTCATTAACGGCTCGAGATCAAAGTAGATAAATGCAGCATGCGACCTGCATCAAGGCGGCTCCCTATACCCCTATTTATTCATCTTATGCTTTAATTTCCTATCTTTACTGATCAAGGCCAGCAATCTTCCAAGCATTGGCATAAAAATCAACCTATTAAGGCCAGCAAGCTTCCAAGCATTGGCATAAAAATCAACCTCGCTGCCCCAAATATCTCACATCTCTTGTTTGCTAATGATATGCTTCTATTTGACTCCGCAACAACTAAGATTGCGAAAGAGTTTGCAGGCAACTCCCACAAATCATGTATTCTCTTTTGTCCCAAAGTCCCGGCCACTACGAAAAGTAACATCCTACAATTTTTTGGACATGTGAGCTCAAATGCCTTCAGATACCTTGGTATCATGCTTCACCCTGGCAAGACTATGGCTGCGGATTTTACAGTCTCCTCGAATCTATTACGTGCAAAATCAGATCTTGGGTCCTTAGACATCTCTCATTGGCTGGTAGAGCTGCTCTAATCAAGAGCACACTCTCGGCGCTCCCTCTGCATGCTCTTGCAAATACCCCAATGCCGATATCAACAATAAAAAAAATTAACAACTTGCGGTCCTCCTTCTTTTGGACTGGGGATCATCTCAAGCATTCAATCTATTATGCCAAATGGTCGGATATCTGCTTACCGAAATACCGGGATGGGCTGGGGCTTAAAAACCTGCAGCTATGGCGGCGGCGTCGTGATGAGAAAAGTGGTGGCTCAAGTTGTAAGAGTTGAAGGGAGCTTCCTAGTGCGAACCATTGCTTCTAAGTATGCGGGCCAGAGCAGATTAATGTCCAATCGTAATCATTCAAAAATTTGGAAAAAAATATGTCTTGGCGATGAGATTGTTGAGAAGAATACGTTCTGGATGGTGGGTAATGGCATATCCATTTAAACCCTCAAAGATTGCTGGATTGGAGTTATACCGCTAAAAGAATGGACAACCTTTATAAACATCGCAGCCCTCCCCGACTTGGTTGCGGGGTTTCTTTATTCTAGCTCCAATTGGGCGACTGAACTGCTCACCAGGTTCAGCAAATTTCTGATTGATGCCAGTGTTCGTTCGCCAAGGGATGATGTGGGGGGAGCGGACAAGCTTGTCTGGGCCCACTCTGAGAAGGTGAACAAGGATTCAAGTGTCGTTTACGCCTTTGAATGCCCGCAGAGCAGGTTATATGGAGCGGAGTTTTGAAAATCTAATCTCAACCACGTATGATCATGACAATTTGGCGTATTATGAATGATATGTTACTGTTGGGTTTCTCTATAAGGATGGCACAACGCTTGTGCACGCAGCGGAAGGAATAAAACATCAAGACAACCCAAAAGAGATGGGATCGGGCCACGAATGTTGAATCAAGAAGTAAACAAAATTACTAGGCAAAATACCTTAGTGGCATTGAGTCACAACTCAACGGAGATGCTCCAAGCTTCGAGTCCTCGTCGGTGGTGAGTTCTACGTGGAATAATGTCCACGTCTCTGCAGAAATCCACACGAGAGGGAGAACACTGAGCTTCGTCGTACGAAGGGTCGGGAAGGAGATCAACCGCACCTTTGCACTTCCACGGACTGCTAGGTCTGCTCCAGGAAAAGCAACGCTGGCGACTGTCGCCAGAGAGGATGAGGTCGGCGGAGCGAGGAGGCGGCGGAAGCGAAACTCTTCCGTCCGGCGGGGCTCAGGATTTGGTAGAGCGAGCGGCGGAACACTTTCGTCGGGTTCGATCCAGCTACAGTAGAAATGCCAGATCTGTCGAGAGCACTGATCCCAAAACCCTAAGTCCCCTTTTATACCAAAAGCATAAAAGTATCGCTATCCGCACACCGCACAGGACAAGGCTTCTGAAAAATTCGGCGAGAATCACTTACAGGTTCGGCGTGAATCAGTAGGCGAGATCAACAGGCAGATTCGGCGAGAATCAGCAGCCAGATTCGGCGAGAATCAGCAGACAGTCTCGACGACACTATCTTCGATTCTCGACGATTTCAGCAAATTGATTCTCGAAGATTTTGCCTTAGTCGGCGAGACAGGCTCGACGACTCCCGTCGATTCTCGACGACTTTGCCTTAGTCGGCGAGATATACTCGACGACACCCTTTGATTCTCGACGATTTTTTGTTTGGCAACGTTTTCCCGACCTATTCTGGGTGGTGATTGGTAACCCTTACCAACACAGTCAATCTTCCAACTTCTCTACATGCTCTTATGTGCGACCATGCAGGCTCATATCGCGTTGGCAATGAGATTACATGTTTGACCACTTCTAGATCACCATGGTAACTCCAACAGTCTCCCACTTGATCTTGAAAGTATCAAACCAAAAACCTCACAAACAATGAGCGGCATCTAGCAATGCATCATTGCTCCCCAAGCAATAAGAGTTCATAACTCAAAAGCCTTTATGAACAATATCCCAGCGTTGTCTTTGTCCCTTTATCCCTTACATCTGGAAAGAACTAGAGGCATGGACCGTGTCACCCTCATAATAGCTCAATCCAAGTTTCTTGATCTAGAACGGACTTCCAGAGAATGGTGAGTCCAATATCACATACTGACTCAACCAAGCATGGCCATGCATTTCTCAGTCCAGTTCCATCAAGGGGCCCATGGACGTAACTCCTGTCATATAGAAGGACAAATCCCATATCTGCTCACACACAAACACCCAAATGATTCGTAACGTACCCAATAACCACCCTTATCATCAACCTTTCTCAAGGAAGACTTTAGATGGCATCAAAGCACGCTCTTCCTCACTTGATGAATGTTGTGATGTCAGGTCAAAGGACCACAACACCATTGCCAATAGAGACCTACTTGTGACACGATTAGATAACAATCCACAAAGTAGTCTCAGGATGGGTCTGTCCAGTACAACTTGTTCATTAACAAGTACCCACGTGATGACTTGATATCACAATATCATGACCTGTGAGAACTGGTCATCAGTCAACGCACGTGCTAGTCTTAAGGTATCATCATCACCCTAAGCTTCTATGATGATTCAACGACCAGGGACCTTTTAAGAATGAAGCTTCAAATAAATCATAGGCTCTCACATTCAAGTCACGTACTTGATGTCCTATGGAAGCGAACACTCTAAGGGTATTTATTATGTTACAATTAAACTATCACATAGAAAAATCACAATAAAAGAACTTGTCATTAATTGTAAAAAGAAACATTTGGTACACAATTCATCATATGAATAAACAATAAACAGCCAACAGAATATATGTTTACATGCAACCCACAAGGCTCTCACTAGAGTTGATCATTTAGGTATCGTATACCCATTGATCTAGTATGACCATCATGCTTTCTCTGCACGAGAGGCTTAGTCAGTGGATCCGCAATATTCTCCTCAGTTGGCACTCTGCAAATGTTCACATCTCCTCGTTCAACAATCTCACGAATAAGATGGAACCGCCGAAGTATGTTCTTGGAGCGTTGATGGGATCTAGGTTCCTTAGATTGTGCAATTGCACCATTGTTATCACAGTAGAGAACTACGGGACCAACAATGCTAGGAACTACATCCAGCTCGCCGATGAATTTCCTAATCCATACAGCCTCCTTCGATGTGTTAGCCGCAGCAATATACTCGGCCTCTGTTGTAGAATCAACAACTGTCTCTTGCTTGGAACTCTTCCAGCTCACAGCTCCTCCATTAAGGCAAAACACAAAACCTGACTGAGACTTTGAGTCGTCTCTATCAGTTTGGAAGCTAGCATCCGTGTAATTACTTACAACGAGCTCTTCCTCTCCACCATAGACCAAGAACACATCCTTAGTCCTTCTCAAGTACTTCAAGATATTCTTGACTTCAATCCAGTGACATTCATCGAGTTCTGACTGATACCTGCTAGTCATGCTCAAAGCAAAGGAGACATCGGGTCGAGTACATAACATCGCATACATGATTGATCCAATTGCCGAGGCATATGGAATCAACTTCATGCGGTCCTTATCTTCACAAGATTTTGGACACTGGTCCTTAGAGAGATTCACACCATGAGACATGGGTAAAAATCCTTTCTTGGACTCAAGCATGTTGAACCGCTTCAACACCTTCTCAATGTATGTACTCTGGGTCAAACCCAGCAACTTCTTCGATCTATCTCTATAGATCTTAATACCGAGTATGTAAGTCGCTTCACCCAAGTCCTTCATAAAAAAGCAGTTCCCTAGGTTGTTCTTAACAACTTTCAGGGCAGGAATGTCATTCCCAATCAAAATTATGTCATCTACAGACAATATCAGGAAGACAACAATGCTCCCACTGATTCGCTTGTAAACACAAGGCTCATCTTCATTCTTGATGAAACCAAACTCTTTGATTTTCTCATCAAAACCAAGATTCCAACTTCGAGAGGCCTGTTTCAGTCCATAGATGGACTTGTTCAGCTTGCATATTTTAGTGGCTTCATTTGGGGATACAAAACCCTCGGGTTATGTCATGTACACTTCCTCAAGGAGGTTTCCATTAAGGAAAGCCGTTTTGACATCCATCTGCCAAATCTCGTAGTCATAATACGCAGCAATAGCAAGCAATATCCTTATGGACTTTACCATGGCAACAAGGGAAAAAGTCCCATCATAGTCAATACCATGAATTTGCTTGAAACCTTTAGCCACCAGTCGCCCTTTGAATGTTTGTACATTCCCATCCATGTCGGTCTTCTTCTTGAAGACCCATTTGCACCCTATGGGTCGTACCCCTTCAGGTGGTTCTACTAAGTTCCAAACTTGGTTTGCATACATGGAGTCCATCTCGGATTTCATAGCCTCAAGCCATTTGTCGGAGTCCGGTCCATTCATAGCCTCTTGCTAGGTTGCTGGTTCATCATCATGATCCATAAGCAACACATTACCTATTTGAGACATGAGAAATCCATATCTCTCAGTCTCAAACCTCGGTCTACCAGATCTACGTAGGACTTGTGTTTCTTGAGCAGGTTCTCTAGCTACAACATCTTGTAGTCCTGTCTCAGAATCCAATTCTGGTTCATTCACTACTTGTGGTTCTTGAACTTCTTCAAGTTCTACCTTTTCAGTCTTTCTTGATAAGAACTCTTTCTCCAAGAAGACGCCAGTCCTTGCGACAAACACTTTGCCCTCAGACGGTAGGTAAAAGTAATACCCTTTCATTTCCTTAGGATATCCCACCAAATAACATTTATCTGATTTGGGTTCCAGCTTGTCAGGCATTTGACGTCGCACGTATGCCTCATAGCCCCAAATTTTAATGAACGACATACTAGGACGCTTCCAATTCCATATCTCATATGGTGCCTTCAGAACCGTTTTTGTTGGAGCGCGATTCAGTGTAATTGCAGCAGTCTCTAACGCAAAACCCCAAAAGGAAACAGGCAAGTCTGCATGACTCATCATCGAACGTACCATGTCTAACAATGTACGATTTCTTCTCTCAGACACACCATTAGGTTGTGGTGTTCTAGGTGGAGTGAGCTGTGATACAATACCACACTCTTTCAGATGATCACGGAACTCATGACTCAGGTATTCGCCACCTCGATCGGATCGGAGTGCTTTAACCCTTTTACCCAACTGGTTTTCTACTTCATTCTTGAACTCTTTGAACTTTTCAAAGGTATCGGATTTGCACTTCATAAGATACACATATCCGTATCTACTGAAATCATCAGTAAATGAAATGAAGTAGACATACCCACCTCTAGCCATGGAACTCATGGGTCCGCATATATCACTATGTACAACACCCAAGAGATCCTCAGCCCTCTCAGTATAACCAGTGAAAGGGGCCTTAGTCATCTTGCCTAACAAACAAGATTCACATTGCTCAAATGATTCATAATCAAATGAGTCCAAAAGTCCATCTTTATGGAGCTTGGATATGCGCTTCTCGTTTATATGGCCCAAATGACAATGCCAGAGATATGTAGGGTTTGAGTCATTTTTTCTTAGTCTTTTATTATTTTCTACATTATAGATCTGATGGTCCAAGTTCAAAACATAAAGACCATTAAACAATTGGTCTACAGCATAACAAACATCATTCTTAAATATAGAACAACAGTTGTTCTTAATCATAAAAGAAAATCCAATCATGTCCAAGCTTGAAATGGATATAATGTTTCTAGTTATTGCCGGAACAAAATAACAGTTATCTAGTTCTATTACAAGCCCATTGGGAAAAGAAAGATGGTAAACGCCTACGGCTACAGCAGCAACTCTTGCTCCATTGCCGGCGCGCAGGTCCACCTCCCCTTTACTCAGCAATCTTCTCCTTCCCAGTTCCTGCACATTTGTACAAATGTGAGAACCACATCCGGTATCCAATACCCAAGATGAAGGAGCAGAAAGGTTTATCTCTATAACGTAAATACTTGAAGCAGAGGTCATACCTCCCTTCATTTTCTGCAGACCCTCAATGTACAAAGGACAGTTCCTCCTCCAATGACCAGCCTTGCCACAGTGGTGGCATTTCCCCTCCTTCACCATGCTCTTCTTCTTCATCAGTGCAGAAGACTTGGGCTCAAGATGTGACTTAGGTCCCACCTTAGTCTTCTTGAAGCCTTTGCCTTGCCCTTGCCCTTATGCACCATCAGTATGGGGCTGGAAGGCTTGGCCTTCTTAATATTGATCTCGGCAGTTCTCAACATGCCTAGGAGCTCGGGCAGTGTCTTGTCTATCTCATTCATGTTGTAGTTCAAGACAAACTGCTCGTAACTGTCCGGCAATGATTGTAGGATCAGATCTGTAGCCAACTCTTGACCCAGAGGAAAACCCAGTCTTTCAAGGTTCTCTATATACCCAATCATCTTGAGTATGTGAGTCCCTACTGAGTCTCGAACTCCCATCTTGCACTGAAACAACGCTTTGGTGATGTCAAACCTCTCTTGACGAGCTTGCCCTTGAAACATTTTCTTGAGATGCTCGTCAATCTCCTTGCACCCCATGTTCTCATGTTGCTTCTGAAGCTCAGAGTTCATGGTGGCAAGCATAAGTCATTCGACGTCCAAGGCGTCATCAGTATACTTCTTATAAGTATCTTTATCAGCACGGGAAGAATTCCCGGTCGGCACCTCGGAGGCTTCTTCTTCCAAGACGTAGAGCTTTCGCTCTTGCCTGAGAACAATTCTCAGGTTCCTGTACCAGTCCATGTAATTAGTCCCGCTGAGCTTATCCTTATCAAGGATGGCTCTCAGAGACAGAGTGGAGTGTGAACCACTTGCCATGGAATTCTACAAGAATTCATGCAGAATAAATCAGTACCAAAATTTCAAAATACAATTATTTTCTTAATTTGGACTTCAATTAAAAACTCCCACTATTTTATTCAAAATAATAGCCCTCACTATCAATTCGGAGAGTTCATGCGAGCTACTCTCTTAGTGGACAAGATCCGTATTTCACCAACACTATGAGTCAACTTTGGCTTTCCTCTCACAATACGGTTATTTAGGTAGGAAACGCTTGCCAATTGCATCCTCATGCAATTCTTGTATGGTTGGTGAATAACTCCTTATTCGCATCGATCATGTGGTGCATGCCAACCCCATGCCTCTAAGCACTCAACCTTTGAGGTCACCTAGTTAAGTTAGACTTGATGTCAACAGTGGGATATCACAATTATTCGCTCGCACCCTTACCAAGATAGATTAATGCACCTTGCTTTGGCAAGCCCACACTTCATCGATCGAGGCAGGAAGAGTGTCATCCATCGGAAGTCATCCGAACACTTAATATTAGAGGAAGGGATTTTGATTATGGGTTAACCATTAACCATGATCAACATTTGATCAATGTGCACATCCATAGAAAAACAATTTCTAAAATCCACATGCATCCCTTATGTGCACAACCTGACACTGTCAACATTTGATAGAAGAAAAGGGATAAATCTGAACATCTGGACACTTCCAAACCTTTAGGTTTACATGCATTGGACAAGGGACAAAGGCAACTCAACTTAAAGCAGTAGACAAGCTCATCTCTCCTTGTTGGATTCAAAATCCAAAACAAAATCGAGGGATGGTTACTGCTAAGGAGACTGTAATTCCTAACGATTAGAAATTACTAAAAGATTCCAGACGTTCCCGGCGGGGTGCCAAGATTAAATCTAGACATTTAGAACATTTCTAAATCCCTAGGTTTACACGTACTGGAATAACCTAACTTCCAATACAACAATCATGGCCGCAACCTCCCTCTGATACCACTGTTGGGTTTCTCTACAAGGATGGCAAAACGCTTGTGCACGCAGCGGAAGGAATAAAACATCAAGACAACCCAAAAGAGATGGGATCGGGCCACGAATGTTGAATCAAGAAGTAATCAAAATTACTAGGCAAAATACCTTTGTGGCGTTGAGTCACAACTCAACGGAGATGCTCCAAGCTTCGAGTTCTCGTCGGTGGTGAGTTCTACGTGGAATAACGTCCACGTCTCTGCAGAAATCCACACGAGCGGGAGAACACCTAACTTCGTCGCACGAAGGGTCGGGAAGGAGATCAACCCCACCTTTGCACTTCCACGGACTGCTAGGTCCGCTCCAGGAAAAGCAACGTCGGCGACTGTCGCCGGAGAGGATGAGGTCGGCGGAGCGAGGAGGCGGCGGAAGCGGAACTCTTCCGTCCGGCGGGGCTCAGGATTTGGCGGAGCGAGCGGCGGAACACTTCCGTCGGGTTCGATCCAGCTACAGTAGAAATGCCCGATCTGTCGAGAGCACTGATCCCAAAACCCTAAGTCCCCTTTTATACCAAAAGCATAAAAGTATCGCTATCCGCACACCGCACAGGACAAGGCTTCTGGAAAATTCGGCGAGAATCACTTACAGGTTCAGCGAGAATCAGTCGGCGAGATCAACAGGCAGATTCGGCGAGAATCAGCAGCCAGATTCGGCGAGAATCAGCAGACAGTCTCGACGACACTGTCTTCGATTCTCGACGATTTCAGCAAATTGATTCTCGACGATTTTGCCTTAGTCGGCGAGACAGGCTCGACGACTCCCGTCGATTCTTGACGACTTTGCCTTAGTCGGCGAGATATACTCGACGACACCCTTTGATTCTCGACGATTTTTCCTTTGGCAACGTTTGCTCGACCTATTCTGGGTGGTGATTGGTAACCCTTACCAACACAATCAATCTTCCAACTTCTCCACATCCTCTTATGTGCGACCCTACAGACTCATATCGCATTGGCAATGAGATTACATGTTTGACCACTTCTAGATCACCATGGTAACTCCAACAGATACCCCACTAACGATTGGTTATATCTGTAAGAGGGCTCAAGATAGTCCACTAAGGCTCATCAAATGTGGAATGGCCTTATATAGTATCTCCAGCATAGATTCGTTACACCCTAGTGACACGAAACCCATTGGGTCGTTCTGAGTCGGTCCCGACACGCGTGGATATATACACCAAATATCCTAACAATCTCCTCCTAAGTCCGCGGTGAAACCGACGTCGGAAAAGAGGGTGGTGTGTGTAGTGTTCAACCAGAATTCGACTCAATACACAACCGTGTCCATCACACTTGTCAGAACATATTGGACGTTAAACAGAGTAGTTGTATGCATGCATAAGAATAAACAGAAAAACTCAGCAGCATCATAACAAAGTCAAAAGTACAATCACAGCACAGGTACCAGAACACCTAGTGTCTCATGACCAACTAAAGAGCAAGAAAGTCCAAACAACAAGTGAAAGAAAGAAGAGCTAAACAGTGCTCTAAGCAGAAGAAAAAAGGAAACCAGACAAACACTCTAGACATCATCGTCCAGCAGGTCATCCTCCTCTGGATCCCAACCTGCAAGTGCTCCTCCATCGGCAGCAGCACCTGTAATTTCCAACAGAGAAGTTCATTCAGAATGAATTCAACCTTGGAAAATGTACAAGTATCTAGTTCTACTTATATGAACGTAGTACAGAATGAGAAAGCATGTGTAGAGTGTTTAGGTTCTACCTCAGAATCTGTTATCTGTTTCCAAAAGAAACGATTTCCAGACTTCTGGACACCGCAGCTGTATCTGTGTTCCTATGTGGAATGTCACGGTTACTGTTCTTCTAAAGTTAATTGGAACTCATCAAATGTGGAATGGAACCAATTAACAGAAGAAGAGCCAAACCTAGTCAGATTGTGTTATCAAATGTGGAATAACACTCTCCTCCTAGATAAGGAAGACAAAACCAGATGAAGTTGTTAACATCAAATGTGGAATGAAACAAATCACCAAATTCGTACTCAGCAACCCCGAACACCAGCGGAGCACAATACGCTTGCTTTCACAAAGGAAAGTGGAAAAATCAAAACATTTGGACAAAGGCGGAACTGAATCGCCTAACCTTGAAACTAAGGCTGAACTTACAACACCTTGAGTCCCATTTCCCCCACTGTTTTGATTGATCGGTCTTTAGGCATTCCTTTCGTCAGTGGATCAGCTAGATTATCCTTCGATCGCACATCGATCAAAGTGATAATGCCTTGTTCTTTCAGATAATTCAGTAGAGCGTGTCTCAGTCGTACATGTCGCCTCTTAGTATTAAAAAGGACATTCTTCACGACTTTGACTGTTGCTTGATTATCACAGTACAAGCTCAAAGAATTGACTTGAAGTCTAAACAAGGGAATGTCTAGAATCAAATTACTGATCCAATCTGCCTCTTCACCAGCTAAAGCTAAGGCAAACAACTCGGCTTCCATAGATGACAAAGCTATACAAGTCTGTCTTTTGGATTTCCAAGTGACTGCAGTGCCACCCAAAGTGAAAATAAATCCACTGATGGACTTGTTATTCCCAACTTCTGAACACCAGGAGGCATCAAAGTATCCTTCCAAAGTAGGAGGGTAACCAGTGTAGCACAGAGCATGATCTTTAGTACCTTTCAAGTACCTCATCAGCCGATCTAAGGCATCCCAATGCTCTTTGCCTGGACTACTAGTAAAGTGAATCAGCATGCCAACCGAGAAGGCAATGTCTGGTCTAGTACAACTTGTGGCATACATGAGACTACCAATGATCTTTGAGTACTTTACTTGATCAACGCCGGTCCCTTCATTCGGACTCAACTTGACAGTTTGATCAATTGGTGTTTCAACAGGCCTATAATCTTTATAACCCCAGGTAGTGAGGATCTACTCAATGTAATGAGCTTGACTTAAAGTGACATGTCCTTTGTCTACTCTAACTTTCATACCTAATAGGGTATCCACAGGACCAAGGTCCTTCATGTCAAATGCTTTCGCGAGAGCGGATTTAGTATCCCTCACTGCGGCAAGGTCTGACCCCAGAATCAACATGTCATCCACATATAGACATATGATGACTGTTTGATTTGACATCGAGCGGTAGTAGAGGCACTTGTCTGAGAGACTTGACTGAAATCCAACGCTCTTTACCACTTGATCAAATTTAATGTGCCACATCTTAGGTGCTTGTTTAAGACCATAGATCGATTTATCGAGTTTGCACACTTTATATCTTAGATTCTTATGTACATAACCTTCAGGTTGTGCCATGTAGATCTCCTCATCAAGCTCTCCATTTAAGAAGGCTGTCTTTACATCCATCTGATGAACTATAAAGTTCTCGATAGAAGCTAAGGCAAGAAGTATCCTAATAGTGGATAGGTGACATACAGGTGAATAGACGTCAAAATAGTCAATTCCCCCTGTTGTTTATAACCCTTAACTACTAGACGTGCTTTATATCTGGCTATAGACCCATCACTGTGTAACTTCTTCTTCAGTACCCACATTGCATCCTAGGACTTTAGCTCCTTCCGGCAGGTCAACTAGATGCCAAGTGTTGTTTTGTAGCAGCGAGTTCATCTCATCATCGATGGCTTCTGCCCACATTAATGCATCTTTAGATCGTATTGCTTCCTGATAGGAAAATGGATCATCCTCTAAGTTGTAGGTGACAAAATTCTCACCAAAATCCTTAGGGATTCTATCTCTTGTAGATACTCTAAGAGGAACAGGTTCCACCTCTATAAGTTGGGGAGCAGTGCCAGAGGGGCCAGCTTCAGGTTCTACAGTCGATTCTGAAACCATGTCAGTAGACCCGGATACGGTCAAGCCATGATCTTTGATAAATTTATGTTCAAAGAAAATAGCATCTCTAGACTCTATCACTGAATTAGTGGATAGATCCAAAAACCGGTCAGCTGCACTATCTTCTGCACTACCTAGATAAATGCAGGTAATTGTTCTAGGTCCCACCTTAGGTCTCTTAAGGTCTTGTATTCTCGCATAAGCAATACAACCCCAAGTCTTTAGAGTGTCATATCTACAGGGATGCCCATGCCACAACTCATACGAAGTAGAGTTGAGCTTTGAATGAGGTACTCTATTTAGAATGTGATTTGCAGTTAGGACTGCTTCCCCCCAAAAGGAATTAGGCATGCCAGCTGTGAGGAGCATAGAATTCAACATCTCTGTTAAAGTTCTATTCTTACGCTCAGCGATGCCGTTTGATTGGGGTGAGTAAGGAGCTGTGGTTTCTAGGATTAAGCACTCAGAGGCACAAAAGTCCCTAAACCAAATTGTAGTGTACTCTCCTCCTCGATCACTTCTAAATCGCTTAATCTTTAAGTTTAATTGATTTTCTACCCGAGATTTGAAAATCTTGAAGGTCTCAAATGTCTCATCTTTCGATTTCAATAGGTAAACATGACAATATCTGGAAAAATCGTCGATGAAAGTAATTAGATATTTCCTTCCCCCTCTAGTGGAATGACTACGAAAATCACAGAGGTCGGAATGTATCAACTCCAGAAGTTGTGTGCTCCTAGAAAAGGTCTTGAAAGGGTTTCAAGTGATCTTAGTCTGGGCACAAACCTCACACCTATCAAATTGAATAGAAAGATCTAATGGGATGTTATGACTCCTAGCTAGATCTCGCATCTTCTTATAGTGAATATGTCCAAGTCTATTGTGTAATAGCTTCGGATCTAACAGAGTGGAACTCACTTGGTTTATGCAATCGTTATCTAGGCTTAGTCTATACATACCATTGATCAGGTAAGTGCAACCAAAGTAGTGAGAATTAACAGTTAACGTTATTCTACCGTTCATGGTTATGAAAGACATTCCGGCTTTATCAAGCAGACTCATAGAAATCAAATTCTTAGTTAAATTAGGAACTACTTTAACATGTTATAAAATTAAAGTTTTACCTCAAGAGAGGACTAGCTCTGCAGTCCCAACATGAGTAACAACTGTCGCTCCTCCATTGCAGTTCTCGACTCTATCCTTGACCGCTGAGACCTTTGAGAGAAGACCCCTGTCATTTGTGACGTGACAGGTAGCACCACTGTCCAGCCACCACTCAGACGACGCACTGCGGTGACTACTCCCAATCATAGCCCCGAAGGACTTGGGATCAGAGTTATCGACCACCATGTTCGCCACATTTTGTGGGGCTTCCTCTTTTTGTCTTTTCGGACCCTTGCATTCAGCGGCCCAATGACCCCATTTACCGCAGTTGTGCCACTTGCCCTTCTTCCTTTTTAGGGAAGGCTTTTTGACCGCCAATGGTACGTGGGTATCACCCTTAGGTGCCAGGGGCTTTCGAGAAGGCTTACTAGGACGTGAAACGAAGTTGACAGCCTGTGAGGGCTTCGCAACCTGCTCCAAGCTTTTCCCAGCAATGTTCTGGTCCTCAATATGAATGAAACTTTTGAGTTCATCCAAACTTATCTTCTCTTTCAGTCGGTGCATCTCGATCTTGAAAAAGATCCACTCAGAAGGCAGCTTACTCAGAATCATGTACACAAAGAGACTATCATCCATCTTCGAATGATCATCATCCAGCTTCTGACGCAGGTTGACCAGCTCCAAGAGTTGAGAAGTGATAGGCATGTTCGCCTTGAATCAGAAGTTGAAGAACTTCTCTCCAATGAGCGACTTGGACAATCCTTCCTCCTTCTGAAAATGCGCGTACAGTCGATCCCAAATTTCCTTTGCAGTTTTGTAGGCGTGGTAGGTCAACGCTAGGCGAGGATTCAGGGAATTCAACAGGTAATCCCTGCAGAAATCCTCATCCTTGTTCCACTGTTACTCGTCCACATCCTCGACGGTAGAAGCAAAATCACTCTGAACAGTATAAAAGATCTCACGTTCCTTCATTCCTAGTTAGACTTGAATTTTCCAACTGAGAAAGTCGGAGGCGTCGAACGATTGCAACTTAACGGTGTCGAGCGCGCTTTTCTTCGACATCGTTCTAGATTTAAACAGAAATAAAGAAAATGCTAGAACGAGATCACCTGAGCCGTGTGAAGAAGTCAGAAAATCTTCAGATCCAATCGAGAAAATAAGTTTGTTCCTCCTTTCTAGTTTAACGCAGTCATCAAAAATTGGATCTAATCAAAAGAACGGGTTCCACCTTGTGGAAGATCTGCGAGGCAAAAAACACGAACTCCTCTCCAGAAGGGCAGATCGGCGATTCCTTATTGATCTGTGAGCAAAGAACCAGAGTTTTTTTTTGTGTGTGTGATTTTCTCCAGGAAAACCAGAAAAAAAAAGATTTTTTTTCGAGATCAGCAGTAAGACTAAGTGTGTTTTTCTCTTCCTATATCAGCAGCAAGAACAGGAGAAAACCACTATTTATTTTACTGTAGAAATTCCGGCAAAGGCTGATTTGAGCTCTGCTAAATCTGACTCCTTTAATTAGGATCTGACCTGTAGCTAGTCAAATCTAATATCCTTGTAGAAATTCGGCGAAGAGCATAAAAAAACAGATCTGGATTAGATGGCGAAGGCTGGAGAAGAGCAAATCCAGAAGCTTTCCTCAAGCGTAACACAAATCTGAAAAAAAGGAGCTAGGAGCGCCGGAATCGCAGAAAATGAACCAGCGTCGCAGATCTCCTTGGCGACGATCTCAGATCTGAAGAAGAGTAGATCTGACAATTTTAGATCTGAGGGCTTTCACTCAGGCGGCGTAGGAGACTGGATCAGGCGAGATCGAGACTAAATGGGATTGGATCTCTTGATCTTTCTTCCAGATCTAGAGACGTTACTCCTCTTTCATACTGGATCTCTAGCAACAAAGAAGAACAGAGAAAGAGCGGGATCTGGGTTTTCTTCTATTGCCGATCGATCAGAGACGGGTGATCAGCAGGCGGCGACACTCCCAATCGGCTACGACGCACAGAGAAACCAAGCGATAATCATTTTCTTCGGTGTTGAAATTCGGAGGCAGCGAGCGGTACTCGCGATTTCTCCCCGTTGATCCTTGACGGTGACGGGATCGCAAAAAATGAGAGCGAGAGCGGACGGGAGAATGAAACCCTAAACCTATCTTAAGAATGTAAGAGGCTCCACTCAAGATAGTCCACTAAGGCTCATCAAATGTGGAATGGCCTTATATAGTATCTCCAGCGTAGAGCCGTTACACCCTAGTGACACGAAACCCATTGGGTCGTTCCGAGTCGTTCCAGACACGCGCGGACATATACACAAAATATCCTAACAATATAAACATCGACTTTGAATGAATGCAGACTGCCCATGGGGGTGTAGCCAGGCGGAGAATGCTTATCATTTATTAGGGGACTGTCATTTTAGTTTGAAAATTAGAGCTATGTTGTCATGATTAAACATTAACTCAAACTCTAACAAGATCAAGATCTTAGCTTTAATTATTTACAATACATGGAAAGCAAGGAATCATATGGTACATGGAGAGCCATACTTGAATCCCGCCTCTATTGTTCTAAATGCAATTTTTGATGCATCAGATGGTAACTGGGCGGCCCCTCACAACCCTGACTCATCTTGGTCGCCCCTGCCTCTTAGATGGATAAAGATCAATTTTGATGGGTCCATGCATGCAATCTGTAACTTCCCAAATTGACCTATACCTCTCATGCGTGTTCTGTGTTGCCTTGAGTGGCTGGTAGTCCCGGACAGAATGAGAAAACCTAAGTAGACTAGTCAAACTCGTCGAAAAAGACTCAATGAACTCATCGAAATTACTCGATGAACACATTGAAAGGACACGACGAATCGTCAAAAGGACTTGAACTGATAAAAAGGACTCGACGAACCTTTCTTATTGTCTTGACGAATCCGTCGAATGATCTCAACGAATCATCGAGAATACTTGACGAAGGGACTTGTCGAAATTCATTTGTCTTGTCTTGATTACTGACCCATCAAACTCGTTAAAAAGACTCGTCGAACTCATCGAAAGAACTCAACAAACTCGTCAAAAAGACTTGTCGAAAGAACTCGACGAACTCGTCGAAAGGACTCGACAAAGTCATTGAAAGTACTCGACGAATTGTTGAAAGGACTTGTACTGATCAAAAGGACTCAACGAACCATTTTTGTTGGCTCGACAAATCAATCGAATGATCTCGACGAATCGTCGAGAGCACTCAACCAATCGTCGAGAGCACTCGACGAATGGACTTGGCAAACTTCATACTTGCTGTCTTGATTATTCAAGGTCTGGAGAAGAGGTATGGGCGATACAGATACGTCGGTACATGCACAGAACGACAGATAAGTCTTTTAAAAGTCCTTTTTTATATTATAACCAAGTATGGTCCAATAGGATAGCGACATATGGCATGGTAGTCATTCCAAGGCATGGGAGTCATTAATTCTTGGTCAGCCCAGCCGAACATTATACTTATGGGAAGAATTATTCTTCATCGTGCTGGTTGCTCCTCCCTGAAAGACGAAAGAAAGGAAAAGTACATCGGGAGCCAAACGCTACTATGCCCCCAAGAAGGAGAACCCGATCCATGGCCAAAAAATTGGTGAGCTTCCTATCCTCTCCCGTGGCGCTGGATCTTTAGATCTGAAATTAGGAGAGATGTCGGCTCAAGAAAGTTTGACATTGGAGTTTAATGGAGTTTCCTAGGAAAAGGCCACACTAGAACTTTCGTTCTAGGGCGTCGATCTCCAGGAAACTATCTAAAATCACTTCCACTCTTCAATACAAAGGCGATAGACTGATTTCATGAAAAATGGTAGTCTATTGAGGGAGAAAAGTAGGTGAGAAGCAAAAGCCCACTTGTATGTTGGCTGGAGGAAGAAGATGAATAGTATAATCATCTGTCTTTAAGATTCGTGCAAAAAATTACTTCAAATACTTGGTCGTAAATCTGTCATGCGTGGTGTGACGGAATTTAAGCCTTTTTTAGGCATGGTCCAGCCAGATTCAGGTCTCGGACTCAACATGAAAGTTGTAGCCCTTAAAAAGACAGCTCCAACTAGTGGTTACACATTTTTTGGGGAGCTCTATAACTCCCTAAAATTGAATTCGAAGTTGCTGCTATGAAAATAATTAAGTTGTAATTACTGGACAGAATCTGTCCAGATCTATGTTGCTGGGTTCAAACTCGATTTCATACATGATAGACTTAGTTCTGGACTTAGTTCTTTACAGAAAGGTTGTAGGCCTCGAAAATACCCTTTCGATAGGGGGTTAAACTTGACATTTGGAGGTCTGTAGCTCTGGAAAATCCATTTTCCGTAAGATGTGTTGTAAATGTGCAGATTTGGATAACTCATGAATTCATATAAAACTGTTTATCAAAAGCTTTGGAAATACTGATAGATAATTGCATGATGACAATAAGTACTTCCCTGTTTAGTTTCGTAATTTTGATATAAATATACTTGACGAGAACTGCTATTAATATGTTATAAATTATTTGGCCGTAAATAGTTGTCATGATGATTTGAAGGAGCCAAAATTTTGTGTAAACGCTCATGATGTTAACCATGGAACATGAAAGAAATATTCAGGGGATTTGGGTTGTCTAAACCACTGAAATAATCACTTTTTTGAGGACTTATTGGTGATGGTAGGATATGTTATATCCTAGATGGTATTGTGTAAGGACGTGGTTGTATGTCCTTGAAAGCTTTTTGGCTCATGGGTACTGCAGGGCTGCATGAGTGTATGTTAATACACGGTTATTGATTAATCCTGAGTTGAGGGTTACTTGTGACAGGTATTCAGGCTTACCGATCGTTACACCGACAGAAGCTGGCAGATAGACTTTGGTCGGTTGGGCTGGGTTCTTTGGTGCTTTCTTCCCAAAGACGCCTTCCGTGCTTGTGAGCTGGTTGGGCTGGGCTCTTTGGTGTTTTCTTCCTGAGGACCTCTTCCGTCATGTATTAGGTTAGTTGGGTTGGGCTCTTGGTGCTCATCTACCCAAGACCCCCTTCTGTGTCATAGTACGCATGAGCTCCGTTGTTGATGATGTTAGCGTTGAGGCATACGGAGGCCTAATTCTGGTAGTTTGTATACATGCCTAATAGTGGAGATGCCCGCTCCACTATCACCGTTTGGCCACAAAGGGTGATGCCTAAGAGGGTCGCTACCTCTAGAAAAGTGGGAACTAGGGTCTGTATAGACATAGCAAACAAAGTGTATGAGTAAGCATGGGTGCATCATCACACAATAATTACATTGCATTGCATTGTATTGCACCGCATAAGATCCGCATCATATAAATTAGTATGAGCTCTTTTATATGATGA
The DNA here is from genome assembly GCA_039513925.1 of Platanthera zijinensis. Lineage (NCBI taxonomy): Eukaryota > Viridiplantae > Streptophyta > Magnoliopsida > Asparagales > Orchidaceae > Platanthera > Platanthera zijinensis. Next base: position 183,797,838 of record CM077088.1, on the reverse strand, counting down.
GTTACTTTTACTGTACCAGACTCTTAACTTATAAGCTTGTATGAGTATCCTTATAAGTTAAGTTCAATTTAGTTCTTACAATTATGTCAATGTCTAAATGTTAGCATAACTGTATTTTATACTCTTGATGATACTCCTTGTTAATGCTTATCTTTTTATTGAACTTATAATATAAGATAACTGTCTCATTATTAATACATCGTGTTACTTGTTTGTTAGACTACTGTGTGTATTGTGTCCCCTCTTTCTTCCTTTCACTCGGTTCCTAAGAATCATCGGGGTGAGAGCATGTGAAGCATCTTAGTCTTTATGACTAATGGTTGCTACACCCACTTTTTTTAGGACACCCCACCGATGGAGGAACAACAACACCTCGTGCAAGGAGGGCAGCCAGGCAAGGGGGACAGAGCCTGATACTACGATAACATCACTCCCCTTAGTGACAGTTGTGAGCATTTTGAGACTCTTGTTGTAGCCCTTTGGGCAATTTCTTGTACTCTGATATAACAGGAGCTGGTGTACCTTCTTGTTATGTTATACTAATTTTGGACATTTACTTTTGTGGATCATGACTTCTGTGTTCTTCTCTTTGGTTGGGTTGACATTGTGATATCAAAAATTAGTCGGCAGAATAAGCGACTTGTTGTTCAAAGTAGTTCATTTGTTGATGTTACCGCAAGGAAGCTGTTCTCGGCATAAGACTCCCCTCGATCGTGTTTTTTGTTCCAGGAGAGGGGGTTTACACAAACAACCATGCCGGGCTTGGTTGCGCAATTAGCCATGCTAAAGAGCTTCTAGCGGTTAGAGGAGCTGGAATTACTAGCCAGTCAGTGAAAATGTCAGAGCTTCGAAGCGCCAAGGACCTCATGGATGGTGTGCTGGGGGTTATTCTTGAGGGCGACTCAACATTTGTGTGCTCTACTCTCAACCACATTGTATCAGGGAAATTTGATGGAGATGTTGAGACTTTGCTTGCTAGTATCATTACAGTTTGCCCAAGACTTGTTATTTCTCAAATCGATTGAAGAACCAACTCCGCTGCCGATTATATGGACAACATTGCTTGTGTGAGATACTTTATGTGAGAAAAAGGAATGCCCCTAACCCAAGCTCTTTCTTTCATTCTAACCCAAGTGCTTTTGCCTATGTAACTTTTCTTTCTTTTTTAATTATATATATAGGCTAAGGACACCTTCAAAGGAACCCAAAAACTTTAGTTGGGAGTGTTTCTAAAGATTCGAGAGAGCTCCTAGTGAGAGATTGGTGGTGAGGATGTGCAGTGGTGGTGGTTCCGTGTTATGATCTTTTATTTGAGCGTATTTTGGGAGGGGTATTTCTGTAATTGGCTTGGCTACAGTTCATATAAGTAGCTGGTTGTGTTAGGGTTGGGTTTTTTTATCGAAAAACTTGTTGGATGTTTTGTGTACCGGTGGCTGAGTCTGGAAGCTTTCCCCTCGCCGTGAAGAACACCTCTCGGAGCCCAGCTCTCAAGTGATCTTGTATCCTTGTGTTTACTTCTGTTGGTGTGGAGATTCATATGATAACTGGTGTTTCTTATTACATGTGAGTTGGTTGTTCCACTTTACCCCCTTTTGATCATAACAAGGTATCAGAGCCTCGACTGGGAGTGGGATGGCTCCGGCAGATGCCACTCACTCGCGTGACCTCCTCCTTGAGGTCGACACCTTGCGCCAGGCCCAGGAGCAGATGCAGGGCACACTACGGGCTGTGGAGGATCAATAGAGTCATACATTGGAGGAAATTTGGGAGTTGATTTCCACCATTCGTGGGGATCGCAGGGCCGACAATAGCAGCGGTGACTCACCGTCGGGCAACCGCCGCGAGTCTGCCCTGCCCTCACAAGCTCCGGTGGGACCAACGACATACCAGCTCGGTTCGCTACCGCTGTTCGAAACTCAACTTCCCCAGATAGACTTCCCGTGCTTCAACGGGGATGCGCTCCACGAATGGCTCTTGCGCCGCAATCAATTCTTTGCGATTGCTGGCACCGCCCCAGAGATGAAGGTTCAACTTGCCTCAATGCATTTGGAGGGAAAGGCTCTTTTTTGGCACCAAGCCTTTATGAACTCGCGCCTGTCCACACAAGGGCCGGCGTGGAAGGAGTACGACCAAGCTATCTCCAACAGATTTGGATCCATTCTGTTTGACGACCCCATATGGGAACTAAAAAATTTGCGGCAACAGGGGACAGTGCAACAGTATTTAGAAGCCTTCGACATGCTCCGCCATCGGACACACATCCAAGAAGATCATGCCATGAGTTTTTGTCTCGCTGGGTTAAAGGAGGAGATTGTGTATTCGGTGCGGATGTTCCAACCGAAGATTTTGGCGAATGTGACCTCTCTCACTCGTCAAGAACACAAGTTACAACTGCAGCAATGACACGGTGCCGGATGGGTAGCCACCACAAACCCTCGCAACAACCGGCTGTCGGCCAGTTTTTCTCAAGGGTAGCCTCCACACCACAGTCCTCAATCAAGCACCGGGTTTACTCCAGTTAAGCGGGGGCCACAACTCACAGCGTCTGAAGTTGAAGACAAGCGCCGCAAGGGCTTATGTTTTGGGTGTGACACACCATATTCCCTGGGCCAAAGGTGTGTGGGCCGCAAGCAAGCTTATGCTATCCAACTCATATCGGAGCACGAAAACGACTAATTGGAGGAAGACGAACCGGAAGAGAACATCGAAGTATGCACGGATGCCGAGAACATGCAAGAAATGCCGCAAGTATTCGCACTCGCATTAACGGGAACTGGCCACTTCTCCACCATGAGGGTGACAGCTTCCTACCACGGGCAACCTATCAACATTTTGATCGATTCAGGCAACACTCACAACTTTCTGGATAGGGAGAAAGCTTCTCGGTTATAATGTGAACTTGTCTCTATACCAACATTTAATGTGGTGGTCGCCAATGGCAAGTGCATCTCCAGTTCCCATAAGGTCGAGGGCTTCACAGGGAAGATGCGGGGCATCTTTTTCTCGTCAGATATGCTGGTTTTACCTCTCGGAGGGTGCGAGGTGGTGTTGGGAGTACAGTGGCTCATCACCTTAGGAGTTATCCAATGGGATTTTCGTAACCTCACGCTGGAATTTACGGTTCAAGGGCGGCGAGTTGCTTTGATGGGATCTACAGGCATCGCGGGCACTTGGATGCCCAACCGACACGAGGAGAAGGGACAAAGGCGATCGTGACAGTTTCATATGTTAACAGTTTTGGAGAGGCACATAGCAACTGGGGAAGAGCAAGAGGTCGGACGGCTTTGCATGATGACATGCGGCCAACCAACTTCCGTCCAACCCTGCAATTCGGAAAACCTGCTACAAGACTCACCCGGAGATCAACTTGAGGATCAGCCTCAACAACAATTGTTGGAGCATATCTTGAAGGCTTTTTAGAACCGGTTCGAGGAACCCAAAGGGCTACTTCCATTGAGACAACATGAGCATCGCATCACACTCAAGGATGACAAGGTAGAGATCAACTTGCGGCCGTATCATTATCTACCCTTGCAGAAAACAATCATTGAGCACTTGATCAAGGAAATGCTCCAGACTAGCGTAATACGACATAGCTTTAGCCAATTTGTATCGCCAGTCATGTTGGTGAAGAAGGGTGACGGAACGTGGAGGCTATGTATCGACTACCGTCAGCTCAACACACATACCATTAAAGACAAATTCCCAATTCCCATCATTAAAGAGCTGATCGACAAGCTTTGTGGGGCACAGTTTTTTTCCAAATTGGGCTTACGGGCAGGAGACCACCAAGTGAGGATGGCGGAAGACGATATTCATAAGACGACATTTCGTACCCATCAAGGACACTACGAGTTCCTGGTGATGCCATTTGGGCTTATGAATGCTCCATCCACATTCCAAAGCTTGATGAACAAGGTCTTCCAGGATCAACTACGCAAGTTTATTTTGGTGTTTTTTGATGATATTCTTGTCTTTAGCAGGTCCTGGGAAGAACATCTACAGAACCTCTAATTCACATTTACTACATTGCGCCATCATCAACTATATCTTAAACGATCCAAGTGCAACTTTGGCATGCCGCAAGTACACTACTTGGGCCATCTCATTTCCTGGCGGGGTGTGGAGACAGACCCCATGAAGATTCAGGCCATGTTGGAGTGGCCACAACCTACAACGGTGAAGAAACTACGGGGGTTCCCCGGCCTCACAGGTTATTACCGGCGCTTCATCTAACATTACGACACCATCGCCCGCCCACTGACGGAGTTACTACACAAAAAAGGATTCCAGTGGACCCAAGCAGCAGAACAAGCTTTCATTCAGCTCAAAGAGGCGGTTTCCAACACATCAGTTCTATGTGTACCAGACTTTCACAAGCCTTTTGTCTTTGAATCCGACGCTTCAGATGTGGGCATGGGTGCAGTGCTCATGTAGAAGGGGAGGCCAATTGCTTACTTCAGTCGGGCACTCGGGAAGAAGAATGTTGTGATGTCCATATATGAAAAAGAGCTCCTTGCCATCGTGATGGCTGTGCAACAATGACGCCATTATTTGTTGGGAAATTCGTCCGTGATCAAGACGGACCAACGCTCCTCAAAATATCTACTTGACCAAAAATTAGCTACACCCGCACAACAATAGTATCTAGCCAAACTCCTAGGCTATGACTACACCATTCAATACAAACAGGGTAAAGAGAACTTGTGTGCGGATGCGCTTTCGAGGAAGGAAGAAGTGGACGGGGGAGAACTCAATGCAATAGTCACGGTCTGGTCTAATGTGCTACAACAGTTGTGGGACTCATGGGCAAAAGATGTGGACTTACAACAGATCATGGCTCAAAAGGAGCAAGACTCCTCGAGCTGTCCGAAGAATGAGTGGGCACACAGCTTGTTGAAGCGCAAGGGGAGATTGGTGGTTGGAAGAGACCCGGCTGTAAGACCCCTTTTTTTTCTTTATCAACACCGGGGTCTTAGGCCCAAAACCGCCGCTTTGCGTTGACACCTTCATACCCGGGAAGGTCGCCACTACAAAACGCTGATTTTGCTGGCCAAACTCGATCACAATAGTAGTAAAATAGTAATAGCAAGTCCACAAAAATCACATATAAAGAAAATAGTCTCAACGAATGGAGTGTCCAAAGATATAATAAAAGTACAGAAAGTTAGGGCTCATGCCCGGTACATCAAAATCCTCACTACAAATATCACTCATAGTGGAAGCAAAACTATAAACTACTACTAGAGATCTGGACTAACAGCCCCAGTAATCTGAACTCCGGTACTAGACTGCTCTATCTCCAAGCATGCCGACCTTCGGGGCTGCTCCTCCATGCTGGGCTCCACGGTCCCCTAAAATGATGTGGTTCGAAAACCATTTGTCTAAAAGACTATTCCCTATCATCCCCGGCCCCTTCCCCCATGGCTCCTAGGCACCGAGCGGGGAGGAAGAAAGGAGAGGACATGATAGTGGAGAATAGTAAAAACAAGTGACGGCGGAACTAGACTAGCAGTTTGATGAGCATGTATAAATATAGCATTAACAAAGGTAAGAAAAGCTACTCAAGAAATAAGTAACCTTAGCTTTATATGAAAGTACATAAGCCAAGGGATCTTTTGCAAGGCTCCTATCATATAAAGAGTCCCATACAAATTTATACGATAGGGTGTCAGTTTTCTAGCAAGCATATATATTTATATTTTCTAAAAAGAAACCTTAACTTATAAGCACGCTCGCGCGAAATTTTAAACCAAGGGGTCGTTTTGCAGGGCCTATTGTATAATGCGTCTCATACCACTTTATACAATAGGTGTCAGGGTTATATGCAATTATTATGCTATGACATGCAATTATGCCATGATGTGAACATGCAAGTGTAACTCACCCACTCGACTTTGTGTATACAGACCTTTAGTTCCCCCTTTCTAAAGCCGAACCTCCCAGGATACCTCCGTAGTGGCAAACAGAAGCGGTGGGTTGGGCCTCGCCCACCTCTAAACCGGTAATTGCACTACCAGTCAGACCTATTGTACGGCTCAATGCTAGTGCACTAAGAGGAGCGCCTGCGTACTCTTGCCAGCTGGCGCACCGGACTTTTATGTCAAAGTGCAAAACCACACTTGTAGAGTCGATATATTGGCGTCGGTGCATCGACCCTCCAATACCGAAGACCCACCACCTTATACTTTATGTACATGAAACCTTAATGTATCATCCACTGAGCCAAATCTCCTCGGACCATCCCGTCCATCACAATCATCAACTGAGCCTAAGTTCCCCACACTACCCCGTCCGTCACAATCAACAACCGAACCTAAGTAAGCCGGGCCAACCAGCCCATCACCAAAATTCCCCGGGCCTACAGCCCGTGTGAACCAACCTAACATCCCAAGACATCGAGGTGAGTGAAAGTGAACCCCTAATTATACTAGTTGCTCTTGAAGTTTATTATTCTTCTATTTAGGTTAGCCCAAGACTGCCCCCGGCATACCCCATGAAGGGTTCTCAAAGGGCACTAGGAACTACGATGGGATGATGCCCAAAGCTCCATTTCGCAAGGCACTTATTGTTATTGGTTAATACCCGATTCCCGATCCCTTTTTATGTTACCTTGGATTTAACCTTGTGCATTAAGACTCTTCCTCTCCTCGGGAAAGACGATCTTTCGTCGCCCCTGAGCACCTCTTAACACTAGTCAACCTACCAACCTATCCTCATCTTGACTACTGAGGATGCATTCATACACATTTCCAAACAATTATCCCAATATCCAAAACCTCTAAGTTCAGCCTACACCTTAATATGTTTTCAGCAGTTTTTACTAAACACAGACCATCCTATGTTATGATGTATACAAAAGAAGATACTCCAAATTATCTTTCAAAATTCCTTTAAAATTTATTGGAGATCTATCATGTCATGCCTAGCCTATAACCAGGAATTTATAATATTTCTAATTTAATTTGTATTTAATTAATTTCTTCCAATACTAAAACATGGGGATTTTGAACATGAAGTACCTTTTTCAGGTGTATAAGCTTCCACAAAATTATGATAAATACTAGGAAGCAATCTAGCAGTATATTCAAATCTCTCAATTTTTTTAAGGTTTAAACCATTGTTCCTAAATTTGGGAATATAATCACCGATTTATAGTTAAAGGAACAAGTATTACAAATAAGATTCTAAAAATTATAATAAAATTCAAGTATGACAAATTATGCCTTAAAAATATCCTGACAAAGTTTCTAAATTTTTGAGCAAGGTCTAGATGTCTAATCACAATTTTGATTTTATCCCATCTTATATCATATAATAAAGCAGGTACTACAAATATACTTTTAAATTTTTTGATAAAAATCAAGTGTGAACCTATTGATCTATAAACACCACTGATCAAGTTTCATAATATTTCAAAAAGAAATGAGCTCTGAATGAATTATTTCTCAAGTTTCCAAATTTATGATCTTGTGAAGTAGTTACTGTAATTATGTATCTAAAAATTCTAATAAAATTCAAACATGAGAATAATGGTCTAAAACTCCCTATGCCCAACTTTCATGACTTTCTGATGGACAATGAGTTCAAAATATCCAAATAATTAAGTAGGGCTAAATCATGCATTACAAAGGAAGTACTAAGATTAATGTTCCAAAATTCCCAATTAAATTTTTAGAGGTTCATACTAATCCTATGACTACACTACCCAAGTTTCATCACTGTGCAATGAGTTTTAATAACCTATTTTACCACTATAAGGTTTGTGCCCTAAACTAGGGTTAGGGTATTGAGGGGTTTAACCCTCACTAAATCTAATAAGATTTCTACCAGAGGACTCTAACTACCCTAGAGTCCTCTCCACCAAATTTCAAATCATTTCAAGGTCTTTTGACCACATGCCCTTCTCAAACCCCCAAAGCCCAAACATAGGTTTGAACTTGGGTCCTAAGGAAATTCAATCCCAAACTACCCCATATCCCATATGAGGGTGTTATATGTCATGCAAAACCAGTGGCCCAAATCCCAACCTCTGTTGATGTGATTTGACCACTAAAACCTCAAGTGCACTTTTGACCTAAATACCCTTATTGAGCCAACTTAGGGTTTGCTTGCTTCCGACCTAAATCATCTCCAAATGAGAAGAAAAATTATACAGAGCCTCATGATGACTCCATGGACTATTCACCAAAATTTGGGAGATTTTGGAGGTCATTTGGTCCTTTAATTAATTTAATCATGTTTTATTAAATAATCACAAAACTATAGGAAGATTATCCCCAAAAAATTCCCATTTTTGGGCAGGACTTAGATATAGATAAGGGTGATTCCCTTTCCAAATTTCATATCATTTGGAAAAGGTATGAAGTGGGGGCACTCATTTTTATGCCTGTCTAGCCCTTGGTATAGACCCCCCCCCCCAAATGGGTGCCCTGGTCAAACCAATTGACCAAATTGTCCTAAATTAATTTTAAAATATAGTAGACCCATAGGGCTACAAATTATATGTTGACCATTTCCTCATAAAGAGCCTCTAAGTATTTTTCATTAATTTGCTAAAGTGACTGTTATCATAATACAGAAAATTCATTTAAAAAGAAAAGGATTTAAATGATCTGACGGTTGCTGGATCGTCTTCTTCCTCCAGCCGAGGGCACTGATTGGCCGAACCTGGAGCTTATTCCAAGACATTTTCCCGGCCACCCTTTCACCTCCCTAACCGGCCACCACCGCCACCACCTCCGTTGAGGTGGGGGCTATCGTCGGGGGCGGCACGGCCGCCAGAGGGGAGGTTTCTGGCGAACCCGACCACCCATTTTTTTTCACGGAAAAACATGTGATTTTCATCACCCGATCGGGCCCTATTGAGCCCGTTACTTAGCCCTAACAATTCATACGATATACCCATAAGGAAAGAGGAAGGGGAGGACCTTGCTTGCGGCCTGGAGACGTGTCGATCGCCGGGATGCCATGGTCGGTGGTGGCGCCGCTTGATTTCTGCAACTACACAGTGAAGTCCTTCGGCTCCTTCAGGTTTTGTGTGGAAACCGCTCCTCTAAGTCTATTGAGCCTTTTAAAATGATAAAATGGGGGGTGGAGGGGTCTAGCTGGTGGTGTCCATTAATGCCCCTTTAAGAGCTTTTCGGCCATGGAGGAGGAGAATGAATGTGGGCTCAATCCAACCAGGAAATGGCTAGAAACTCCTCCTCTTCCCCAGAGGAGTTGAATTCAGCCATAAAAGGGGGAGGGGAATGAGGCCACGAAATTCAAGTGTCATTAATGGCCATGAAAGCCGAATTTTGACCATTGCTTTGGGGCTTCTTCTCTCTCCTCCATTAAAGAGGAATTTGGGTTAAAATGTCTGCCACGTGGCACCCTACTACTGGACCGTTTAAATAAGTTTTAATGAAAGAAATCGGTTAATTAATCCATTTTGGCGCAGTTCCCGAAAAGATCTTGAACCAGCAAAACAAGGCCAAAAATTCTCTAAGTACAATGGCGTTGAGTGAGCTCAGCTCACTCGATGCCATTCAGTCTATGGTGTTGAGTGAGCTCAACATACTCAACGCCATAATTCCAGAAATTTTTCTAAGTACAATACGTTGAGTGTGTAACACCCATATCCGTCACATAGCATATAGTAGTAGGTCCGGCTGGGGCCTGACACCATATACTACGGACAGACCGATTGGTTGCTTATTGAAACTAATCAAACAATCACAATGTCCTATGCAGAACACCTAGCGGAAGCAATTTATTAAGTTGCAAAGATAAAAGAACCCAGCCAAGCATGAATGTCCACTACAATAAATCCATAGGAATGTATAATACACAAATATTGGCCTTATGGCCTTACAAAAGTTTGCTCAATAAAAGTGTCTTCCAAACCTCGGCACGCAGGTCGGTCACACATGAGTACATAAGAAAAACACTCAAAATTAGGCCTTCGAGGGCCGGTACAGCAACTTGGGCTTTAGCCCGCTATTTACCGCTCGGCTCCACAACACCTGCAAGCAACAATCCACCGCACGATAGTAAACAAAAGCAACGGTCAGCTATGCTGACAAAATTATAACGACCCCGCCCCCAACGCAGGGCGGCGATGCTCTTTCCCTGCACATTATTAGCATAACAAAGCAGTATAGTGTAAACACACTTCATCACATGCATAGGAACGCACAACCACACACCCCGTGCACTCAGGGCACATTCACGGCGAACCGACAACCATCACGTCAATTTAAGCCATAGACGTTCCCGTCTCACCACCGTCCCTTGGAAGGCCAACCATATGAGCATTGTCTTCCTGGAATTGGACACGTAAATTCAAGCCATAGAATGCCAAAGACCCTCATCTATGCCAACGATTCCACCAAACGAGATAGATCGGGTACGGTTCTGCCTGACCCGTACTCATATCGCAATGACAATTTAAGCCATATGCATAGGTCAAGACTCCCCGAGTCCCGTTTCCATCACACAATTCACATAACCCGGTTATGCTCAAGTTGGCTCCCCGGCCACCATGTTGGCAACATCCCGCATTTGCCAAATTTTTCGGGTGTACCTTGGAGTTAGTCCCCAGGGCTCACTGTTGCAATCTACCTCGTAGAAAAACCAAAAAACAACCATTCACACGGAGTCTTCTCCGGTTATTATGCAATGCAACATCACCGATCCAGACCAACCTATCCGGATAGGCTTCACACATCATGCATATGTCTGTTTTCGCATACGGACTCTACACAAGGGGGACTTTACATATCTACCCCAAGGAACACCTCAACTCATCGCATACTCGCGTGAGAGGGCTTCTTATGAGAAGGAAAAGAGGACTTCACATGTCATAGGATGAGAATCGTTACCCTAGCATTCTTCCTTGGCGACATGGAAATCTATGCGGATAGAAAGCACCACAATCTCCTTGCCTCCGCGGATTCGAAGTCGGGTCGTGATTTGGAGCTCCGAAGCTCCGCCGGTGACCGGATCTAGCTCTCCTTCTTCCTCCTTGCTCTCCCTTCTCTCTAGCTTTTAGAGAGAGATAACCCAAATGGAATGAGGGTTTTCAAAGCCCTATTCCTGGTTTTAACTCATCAGGAACAACCCCCCACCGTTGGATCCCAAATAAAGGAAACGAACGTCCACGATTCAGCCCAAAATAAGAAATCATGGGCCTAACACGGGTTTCAACATGGCTGTGTGCATGGCCGTGTCACTCATTCGCCGTCACCAGGAATTCCCGACCAGAACACGGCTTGTGAAACGACCACCGACACGCCCGTGTCACATGTGACACGCCCGTATCAGGGCCCGTATCCCGGTCCGCGTGCAAAATCCATGATTTCCCCGAGAAGGACACAGCCATGTGACACGCCTGTGTCTCATGCCATGTACTAGACACGCCCTAGGATACGCCCGTGTCCCAGGCCGTGTAATCTCCTTAGTACAAAACTGCAAACAGCCCGAGCAGGACACCCCTTGGGACACGCCCGTGTCCCAGGCCGTGTGCCTATACTCGACGATCGCTGATCGCCAAAACGTCGACCATGCGACCCGTGGCCGAACACGCCCATGACACACCCTAGGACACGCCCGTGTCCCAGGCCGTGTCACCTGCTCCAAGTCCCAAACTTGGCTCAAAATGTCACTCGTCACCCTTTCGATTTTCGGGGTGTTACAACTCTCTCCCTCTTAAAAGAATTTCGTCCACGAAATTACCAAAGGAAAGATAAACAAAAACCAAAGAGTTACCTGAGAGAAATAACTCTGGGTACTCCTCCAGCATGGTCTGCTCCCATTCCCAAGAGAGCTCCTCCCGACCGTAATTGTCCCACCTGACCTTGACCATCCAGATCTCCTTGTTACGGAGTCGCTTAACTTCAAAGTCCTCAATACGAACGGGCTTGACCTTAGTCGTCAACCCTTAATCCACTGGCACTTGATCAACTACAATCACCTGCGAAGGCTCTTGCACCACCTTCCGCAACACTGAGATATGGAATACATCATGTAGTCCACTCAACGATAAGCCGCTTCGCCGACCCGCTCCAGAATCTCAAAGGGTCAAAGGTTTCTTGGGCTCAGCTTCTTCAAGCGTCTCACCTGCAAAACACCCTTGAACGACTATATCTTCAAGTACACCCAATCGCAGACCGCGAACTCCACGTTCCGGTGCTTGGCATTATAGTACTTAGCTTGCCTGTCCTGAGCGATCATCAAACGCTCTCGAATGATCCGCACCAAAGAAGTAGCACTCTACACCTCCTATTTCTTGTACAACCTTGCCTCACCTGTTTCTAGCCACGATAATGGCATGCGACACTTCCTACCATACAGGGCCTCGAAGGGTGCCATTTGAATACTCGCATGGTAGCTGTTATTGTACGCAAACTCCACAAAATATATGTGGTCTTCCCAATGCTTCCCGAAGTCTAGAACACACATGCAGAGCATGTCCTCCATCGTTCTGTTGACCCTCTCGGTCTGTCCATCCGTCTGTGGATGGAAGGCCGTGCTGAACTTCAATTTAGTCCCCAGCATATATTGCACTAACCTCCAATCATTAGACGTAAAACGCCCATCGTGATTACTCATGATGCTGCGAGGCACACCGTGTAGTCTGACTATATTATTCACATAAAGTTTCGCCAGTCTCTCCACTGAATCATCCTTCCTATACGGAATAAAGTGCGACACCTTTGTTAACTGGTCTACGATCACCCAGATGGCGTCGTTCCCCTTCTGTGACCTTGGCAAACCATGCATAATGTCCATCGATATGTCGTCGAACTTCCATTCTGGAATATGCAAGGATTTCAAGAATCCTCAAGGCTTTTGGCACTCCGCCTTTACAAAGGTGAACGTTTAACACTTAGCCACAAACAGTGCCACGTCCTTATTAAGCCCTGGCCACCAAAACAGCTTCTTTAGGTCCCGGTACATCTTCGTGCTCTTTGGGTGGATTGAGTACTTTGTATTATGAGTCTCGTACATCAACTCCGCCCGTAGATTTCCCCCGCTTGGGACGCACAAACGATGGTCCTTCCTTAATAGCCCATCCTCAACCGAAAACTGGGAATTTGACCCATCCAACGCTATATCCATAAGCTCCTTCATGCTACCATCCAACTCCAATGCTTGTCGAACGCGATCAGCCATGTCATACTGAATTTCTGTCCATTTCAAAAATGCTTTAGCGCTTGTCTGCTTGTCCACACAACAGATCTCCAATGCCTCCATCTCCTGAACTAGCCTCTCATCATGCACCGACAACCAGTTGGCTTGGGCGGGAGCCCTGCGACTCAACGCATTCGCAACTGCATTGCCCTTGCCGGGTACATAATGAATCTTGAACATATAGTCCCCCAGGAACTCCATCCATCTCTACTGCCTCATGTTCAGATCATTCTGATCCAACAGGTACTTCAGGCTCTTATGGTCGATATAAATATCGACCTTTACGCAGTATAAGTAGTGTCTCCACAGCTTAAGTGTAAATATCACGGCCGCCAACTCCAAGTCGTGGACCGGATAATTCCTTTCGTGCACTTTTAGATGACGTGATCCATACGCTATAACATTTCCATGCTGCAGTAGCACGCAGCCCAAACAACTACATGAGGCATCACTATAAATCTCGAAGCCCTCGGTCCCACTCGGTGAACTTAGCACTGGCGTCGTGGTCAACCGTCCCTTTAGCTCCTCAAACACTTGCACGCACTCCTGCGTCCACAAGAACTTTTGATCCTTCCTTGTAAACTTCGTGAGAGGTAACGCTATCCGCGAGAAGTTCTCTACGAAGCGCCTGTAATAGCCGGCAAGCCCAAGAAAACTGTGGACTTCCGGTACCGAAGACAACACAGGCCACTCCCGTATCGCAACAATCTTCGCCGGATCCACCGCTAGGCCTTCCCCACTGACAATATGACCAAGGAATGCTACTGAGGGTAGCCAGAACTCACATTTGGAGAATTTTGCATAGATTTCATTCCTCCTCATCGTCTCCAACACCAGATGCAGATGCTTGAAGTGATCTTCCTCGCACTGCGAGTACACCAATATGTCGTCAATGAAGACAATAACAAAACGGTCTAGGTACTCTAGGAACATCCTGTTCATCAAATCCATAAACACCGATGGCGCATTCGTCAGTCCAAATGGCATGACCGTGAACTCGAAGTGCCCATACCTTGTTTTGAATGCCGTCTTCGGGATATCACACTCCCTTATCCTCAGCTGATAATACCCATACTGCAGATCAAACTTCGAATATACCGACGATCTGACTAACTGATCGAAAAGATCATCAGTCCTTGGGATCGGGTATTTTTTCTTCTCTGTTAGCTTGTTCAACTCCCTGTAGTCGATACATAACCGCAAACTCTCGTCCTTCTTCTTAACAAAGAGGACCGGTGCGCTCCAAGGCGACGAGCTTGGACGCACATACCCTTGCTCCATCAACTCCTCTAGTTGAACCTTCAAATCCGCCATCTCCTTAGGCGCCAACCTATAAGGAGAACGTGACACAAGTTTGGCACCTGGCACTAGCTCGATGGTGAAATAAATTTATCGCTACAGTGGGGCTCCGGGAAGATGACCCGGGAACACGTCGGGGTACTCACATACCACTGGGATACTATCCAAAGTGGCCTTAGGCTTTACAGCCTCCACTAACGTGAAGAACAGCTCTGCTCCAGCACGAACCACCTTCACCACCTGAAGATCAGACATCAACGTCTTGCTCGACCCCTTCAATCCCGCAAACGTCGTCTCCTGCCCAACACCCAGCTTGACCCCCTTACAGTTGCAATCGATACAAGCCTTCTGCTCCGAAAGCCAATCCATACCGAATATAACGTCGAACTCTACTAGCGGCAGCAACGACGCTACAAAGTCGAACAGTTGGCTTCCAATATGAACCTTTACGGCGCATACTCTGTCCGCACGCATCGAACACCCATTCGGTAGCAACACATCCAATTTGTTCTTCGCCATCGAAGAAGGGACTCCGATGCGCGTTATGAAACTTTCAGACAAAAAGGAGTGTGAAGCTCCCGTATCAAAAAGTTCTCGTGTCGGACTACCGACAATCAGAACAAAACCTATACAAACAGTATTAAGCTAACAAGCAATGGGTAACAGTATTTAAATCTAACTTGCTATAAATTAAAACGTACCTGTCACCACGTCGGCCTGTTTGATGGCCTCCTGCTGGCCCAAGTTATAGACTCTCGGTTGATTCGGAGCATAGTGGAACGCGGTTGACTCCACCACCTTGCCCTTCTCTGCATAAGTGGCTCCTTGCTTTCTCTCGGACTTCGGACGTTCGCTCCAACAATCGCGGGCAAAATGCCCTGTCTTTCCATAAGTATAACAAGCGCTCGGGGTTCAGTTGGTAGTTGCTCCCGAGGTACCTGAAGAAGGGGCTGGACCTGACGTCTTAGCCTTCTTGTAGAACCTGCGATATCCAGACTTCGAAGTAGTCGGCACTTTAAACTCCGATTTCTTGCCACCGGATTCCTTCTTCGCTTGAACATTCTTCATGTCCTTTTCCAAGGACCGGGCCGAGTTTACCAAGGTCATGAAACCCTGCGCCATAGGCCCCTAAAGTAACAACCTCAAATCATCTCTTAACCCTTCATAGAAACGGTTCGTCTTATGCTCCTCATCGGCAAAGGTAGCGCTTGCGTATCGTCCCAAACAAGTGAACTCATGGAGTTACTCGTCCACGGTGCTGTCTCCTTACACCAACTTTTGAAACTCATTTTCCAATGCGATCCTCTAAGCTGAGGGGAGGTATCGAGCCATAAATAACCTCAAAAATTCCTCCATAGAAACATCAGCCAACTGCCTTCCCCTCAGGTGGTGTAGCTCCAGCCCTTCCCACCATAACCTCGCGTCCCCGTCCAACAAGAACGTCGCAATCGTGGTCTTCTGCCACTCTTTAGTTTCCATTGCTATCAGCACTCTCTTGACTCTCGATAGCCAATCCTCTGCCTGAGTCGGGGTTCCCGTTCCCGAGAACACTGGCGGATGGAAACCCATCACATGCTTAAGTTGTTTCTCAGTTGCTCTTCGAGGCAACTCCAGCTCCACCATCACCTGTTCCAACCTGTTCCACCCTCCTAGGCTCTGCCGCTTAGAGCGGTACTAGCTCCACAGCAGGAGCAGGCTGCTGCACCTGCCTCGCAGGCTGCGCATTGATCATTGCAAGTACAGCTTCCGCCACTAATCTAATAGTCTCGGCTGAAGGAGGTGTTGCAGACGAATCATTTGGTGTGTTGCTTGCCTCAGAACCTGGTCGTTTCGACGGTCCAGCACCACTCCATGTCACCTATAATCGTGCAAAACACCGATAAGCGACCAAACAATATTGCAAACAGCAATTATAGGAACGCGCAGGTTCCTCAAACATGTGTATTTTCATTCCTAAGTGGACATTCATGGGTTTTTTTCATGTTATAACGATGACACACACATATGTGCTCACCACCCCTTAAAGTTAATTCGCCCACGAATTCATTTAATCTTGACCAAAACCGGTAGTCTGATACCAAATTGTAACACCCCTATCCGTCACATAGCATATAGCAGTAGGTCCGGCCGGGGCCCGACGCCATATATTACGGACAGACCAGTTGGTTACTTATTGAAACCAATCAACCAATAACAATGTCCTACGCAGAACACCTAGCGGAAAAAATTTATTAAGTTGCAAAGATAAAAGAACCCAGCCAAGCATGAATGTCCACTACAATAAACCCATAGGAATGTATAATACACAAATATTGGCCTTATGGCCTTACAAAAGTTTGCTCAATAAAAGTGTCTTCCAAACCTCGGCATGCAAGCCGGTCACACATGAGTACATGAGAAAAACACTCAAAATTAAGCCTTCAAGGGTCGGCACAGCAACTTGGGCTTTAGCCCGCTATTTACCGCTCGGCTCCGCAGCACCTGCAAGCAACAATCCACCGCACGATGGTAAATAAAAGCAACGGTCAGCTATGCTGACCAAATTATAATGACCCCACCCCCAACGTCGTGCGACGATGCTCTTTCCCTACAGATTATTAGCATAACAAAGCAGTATAGTGTAAATACACTTCATCACAGGCGTAGGAATGCACGACCACACACCCCGTGCACTCAGGGCACATTCACGGCGAACCGGCAAACGTCACGTCAATTTAAGCAATAGACGTTCCCGTCTCACCACCGTCCCTTGGACGACCAACCATATGAGCATTTTGTCTTCCTGGCATTGGTCACGTCAATTCAAGCCATAGACCGACGAAGACCCTCATCTATGCCAACTGTTCCACCGAATGATTTAGATCGTATACGGTTTCGCCTGACCCGTGCTCATACCGCAACGACAATTTAAGCCATATGCGTAGGTCAAGACTCCCCGAGTCCCATTTCCATCACACAATTCACATAACCCGGTTATGCTCAAGTTGGCTCCCCGGCCACCATGTTGGCAACATCCCGCATTTTCCCAGTTTTCCGGGTGCACCTTGGAGTTAGTCCCCAAGGCTCCCTGTTGCAATCTACCTCGTAGAAAACCCGAAAAACAACCATTCACACGGAGTCTTCTCCGATTATTATGCAATGCAGCATCACCGATCCAGACCAACTTGTCCAGATAGGCTTCACACATCATGCCTATGTCCGTTTTCGTATACGGACTCTATGTTGGGTATTGTATCCACAATGTACCTGATTTGAAGAAGCCCCTGAACAAGCTAAGTTGAATTGATAATGTATTTGATGATCTTCTATCAAGTTGTGCTTGCAACTATTCCATGCTAAGTACACACCAATGTCAGGGTGCAGTGGGTCAATATATATGGGTCTGCGCAACATAATCCCTCATTGAGTAGATCAGTGTGTTGACTCACGTGTGCTCTCTCTATTGGAGTGTACTTATTTTCAAGTATAGGGTCGAGGTAGATCAAGAGCAGAAGAGGAGCAAAGATGGGTCAAAGACTAAGTCTTCAAAGGAAGGAAGAGAAATTCTTCCAAGTCAAAATCGATAGGAATCACTAAGTGATTCTCGCCGACTTCGACGGGAATCGTTAGTGATTCCCGCCGATTCGACGAGAATCAGTCTGCATTCCCGCCGACTTCCTTCGGGCTGACAGTTATCCAACAGGAATTCTGCCAAGGCAGAATCGACGGGAATCGCAAGTGATTCCCGCCGACTTCGACGAGAATCTGTCTGCATTCCCGCCGATTCATCGAGTATCAGCTTGCCTCTCCCGCCGATTTCTTTCGGCTGACTGTTTTCTAGACAGGGATTCTGATAAGGCAAAATCAACGGGAATCGTGAATGATTCCCGCCGACTTTGACGGGAATCACCAACGATTCCCGCCGATTTTGCCTTTGGCATTTTCCTCCGTTCGCTGGACCGAACCAAGAGGTCGTGCGCTGTTTCGGCCAGGGCTAGGGTTTCTCCTTGTGGATCCCACAACGGACTTTAGGGTTGGCCTCAAGTATAAATACTCGCGTATTTTGAACTTCTACACTAACTATTCATGAGAAATCAAAAGCAGCCGACGTCGTGCCCTAGCCGATCGCGGAAACTGTCGATCGCTTGTCGCCGCTCGCAGTTCGTCGTCGCCGATAATCTCCAGTCATCTTTGATATTCCGACGATAGCACCGAGGCTAGCAGTGCATCTCACGCATCTCTCTTGAGATCTCTTGTCTCTCGATTCGTTGAAAGAGACTAGTTCTCCATTCTGAATCGGTGAAGACGACTGATCCGACTGAGATTGTTCGTAGACCTTGCTTGCTTCGTCAAGAAGTTTGGATCTACAAAGTATCGCCGCCGCAGTCACTTGTCGCCGCCGATCTTGTCAAGATCCTCTCCAAGAGAGAAATACGTTTGTGGACTCTTCGTTACTTTCAAGAAAGCCTCAACGAACGAATAAGGACATCGGATTCTCCATAAGCGTTGTTTGTATTTTCTTATACATTCTATTTTGGTTTTGTTGTAAAGGAATTTTTATTCCTAGTTGTAAGGGTTGGGTGCAACCCGTGGTGGTGGAGTGGTGACTCCTTTGTTGGAAGGGTTCCTTCCGTAGTGTGAGGATTGGATTTCAATCCGTTTAGAGAAGTGACCGAGTCGTCCCTTGGTGGGAGATAGGTCGAAGGGGGAAAGTGGATGTACCCAAATCGGGGAATCACTATAACTTTTGTTGTGTTTTATGTGCTGTGTTTGTTAATTTGTGCAGGTTAATTTAATTCCGTAAAAGACCCCACGACACCTATTCCCCCCCCCCATAGGTGGATTTAGTCGACACTAGATACTTTCACTCTACACAAGGGGGACTTTACATATCTACCCCAAGGAACGTGTTGAAGTTGGAGACCGGGCGGTCTGGCGGTCTGGCTTGGCGGGTTGATGACCGCGCGGTCTGGCGGTTTCCCTTCAGCGGTTTGGTTGTTGTGTGTTGCTGTCTGAGGTTTAAGCGGTCTAGCGGTTTGCCTCTAGCGACTTGGAGACCGGGCGGTCTGGCGGTCTCCCATAGCGATCTCTCTCTCCGGTAGTAGCCGAGCGGTTAGTCCTTCTATCTAACTACGCGGCTTGTGCGGTTTGTGTCTGTATAGTCCGCTTGTGTCCTGTAATGTTTTAGTCCCACATCTCTTATTTATTTACTCTCATCTCTCCTCCATTCTATATAAGGGAGGCCATACCTATGTAATAGACACCTTTTTGGGCATAATAAAATTTCAGTTATACCATTTTCCAGTCTCCTTTTTCTTGTTCTCACATGGTATCAGAGGACTCGATTTCTTCCACCTGATTGTGCAACTCTGTTCGCGCGGTCTGCTCGGCCCTATTCACGCGATTTTCATTCTCTCCTTTTTTTCTATCCGTGACCTTCTCTTTATCACCACGGATTTCTCCTAGTCGTCGCGGCCTGTTATTCTCCTCTTTGTCGTTACCCGTTGTGTGCGCGACCTCTCTTCTCTCTCTAGTTCTATCCGCGACCTATTTTCGCGGTTTCTCTGCCTCTGTTTTTCCCGCGATCTCCTTTGATTCGCGTGGCTCCTCCTCTGTTCGTACGGCCTTCTCTCTAACCACGCGGCCTTCTCCCTACTTTGATCTGATTATTGGTTGTGTCCATTGTGGTTTCCTTTTTTTGTCCGCTGCGGTCTTCTGGTTCTCACGAACTTCCTTGTGTCCGTGCTGTATTCGCTGATTGCCTGTTCGCGCGACCTGTTTCTCTGTTCGCGCGGCCTGTTTCTCGCGGATTGTCTTGCTTTTTAGTTCGCGTGACCTATCCATCTATTCGCGCGACCTATTTCTTCTCCTATGGCTCTCTTCGATATCTCTACTTTCTCCTCTTCTTCGAAGCCTTCTGCCTCGGTGGTCACGTCTTCTGGTAGTGCCCACTTCGTTACTCAAGGAAAATGGCTGATCGACTCAGGTGCTACCAATCATATGACCGGCTCTCCCCAGTGTTTTTCTCTCCTGGAAATACATGATCGGTTGCCCCCGGTTATTCTCGCTGATGGCTCTCCATCCCCGGTCCATGGGACGGGAGTGGTTCAAGTCACTCCGTCTCTTCAATTGGCGAATACTCTATATGTGCCCAAATTCCCGTGCAACTTAATATCTGTTACCTCTCTATGCAAGCAATTACGATGTTCCGTCACATTTACTTCTACTTCTTGTTCTTTTCAGGATCTGGACTCCCAGCGGACGATTGCTACTGGGACTGAGAGTGGCGGCCTATTCTTCCTCGACAATGTTTCCGCTCTATCTGCCTTCTCCTCCACCTCCACAGATCTACTTTAATGGCATCTTTGCCTTGGTCATGCTCCTCCACATCTTCTTCGTCAGCTTCTGCCCCAACTTCCTCCATAAATTCCTCCCCTCAATTGTGAGGCTTGTTAGCTTGGCAAGCATCACCGCTCCTCCTTCCCACCAAAGCAAGTTCGTGGATCTTCCAGACCGTTTGATCTCATCAACTCTGATGTTTGGGGTCCTTCTCCTACCCTTACCGTTGGTCGGGGAAGTTCATATTTTGTCACATTTATTGATGATTTCTCTCGTTGTACGTGGGTGTATCTTTTAAAAGATCGCTCCGAATTATTCTCTGTATGGACGTCTTTCTATCTCATGATCAAAACTATGTTTGATGTTTCTATTAAAGTATTTCGATCTGATAAAGCCCAAGAATATCTCAGTCATGCTTTTTCGTCCTTCTGTATACAACATGGGATTATTCATCAAACAAGTTGTGCCTATACTTCACAGCAAAATGGTGTGGCGGAGCGCAAAAACATCACCTCCTTGATGTCGCTCGCACTCTGATGACACAGATGCAGGTTCCTCGTGCCTATTGGGGCAATGCCGTTCTCATCTCTTGTTTCCTCATCAATCGCATTCCATCCACCGTTCTCCATGGTCAAACCCCATTCTCCATTCTCTATCTGGGCAAGGAGCCTTTTCCTCTCCCTCTCTGAATCTTTAGCTGCATGGCATTTGTGCATGCCCCATCTGCCACCCGTGATAAGCTATCTCCTCGCTCCACCAAACGTGTCTTTCTGGGGTACTCCACCACTCAGAAAGGCTATTGTTGCTTTGACCCCATTCTTCGTAAGAGTTCGTCTCCGCTGACATTACTTTCTTCGAGAATGCCTCCTACTTCTCGGATGACTCCTCTCCTCTTCCCCCAGCTTCTGATTCTCCTGCTATTCCCTTTGTACCCTCATCTCCTACTGCGATATCCACTCCTACACCGTCTCCATCCACTCCTCTCCCTCCGCCTCTCTCTCCCACTTCTCTGCCACCGTCTCCCTCATTTCTGTCGTTGTCGCTCTCTCCTACCGGGCCAGCTCACTCTGTCACGGATGCTCCGGATGCCGAGGGACCCGCTGATCTGGATCTTCCTATAACTCTTCACAAAGGGGTGTCGACGTGTACCCTATACCCCCTTGCCGCTATTGTTTCATATGATCGTCTTACCTCTTCTCGCAGGGCCTTTGCGCTGGCTATCTCTGCCACTACCACACCTCGTTCCTACCAGGAGGCCCTTGCTATTCCTCACTGGAAGATGGCCATGGATGAGGAAATGGAGACCCTAACAGAGCGGGGTACGTGGACTCTTGTTCCTCCTCCATTCGGTACTAATGTTGTTGGCTATCACTGGGTCTTTGTGGTCAAATTTGGCCCAGACGGCACTGTGGATTGTTATAAGGCTCGCCTTGTTGCTAAGGGCTTTACTCAGACCTATGGGGTTGATTACTTTGACACCTTATCTCCCGTGGCTCTTCTCAGTAATATACGGTTCCTTCTCTCTGTGGCGGTCAATAGAGATTGGCCGATTTCCCAGCTGGATGTCAAGAATGCCTTCCTTTATGGTGATCTTCAGGAGGCAGTCTATATGGAGCAACCTCCTGGGTATGTTGCTCAGGGGGAGACACGAGTATGCCGGCTGCAGAAGGCAATCTATGGCCTCAAGCACATCCCTCGATCCTAGTTTGACAAGTTCAGCGGCATTGTGGCGGCCGTTGGTTTTGTGCGAAGCTCTGCCGATCACTCGCTATTTATTCGCAAGACCTCCTCGGGACTGGTGGTTCTTGCTGTATACGTCGATGATATTCTTCTCACTGGCGAAGACCAGGAAGGGGTAGCCTTGACAAAGCGGCATCTTCGTCAACATCTGGTCACGAAAGATATGGGTTCTCCCAAGTACTTTCTGGGGATCGAAATCTCTCGGAAGCCCAACTCCTTAGTCTTATCCCAGCGTAAGTATGCCCTTGATCCGTTAAAAGAGGCAGGATTGACTGGGGCCAAACCTGCCTGATGCCCCATGGCAATTGGAGAAGACAAAACCTGGAAAGATGATTCGCCTCTTCTTTCAGATACTACACGGTATATGCATCTAGTTGGTAAGCTCATATATCTCACAGTGACCAGGCCCGACATTTCCTATGTTGTGGGCAAGGTGAGTCATTTCATGCAAGCACCTAGGGAGTTCCATCTACAGTCCGCCTTTCGGATCTTGGAGTATGTCAAAGTAGCGCCTGGGAAAGGATTACTTTTTCAGAAGAATGGTCATCTGAGGGTTGAAGCATACTCAGATGCGAGTTGCGCTGATGACAAAGGGGAGCGAAAGTCTACCTCCAGTTTCTGCACCTTTTTTGTGGGAAATCTGGTAAGCTGGAAGAGCAAGAAGCAGTCTGTCGTTTCCAGGTCCAGTGCTGAAGCAGAGTATCGGAGTATGGCATCGACCACTTGTGAGTTAAAATGGCTATGGGCTCTCATGCTGGATTTAGGAGAGGTCTACAACTATCCTCTACCTATGTTCTGTGACAACAAGGCTGCCATATACATCTCCAAAAATCCGGTCTTCCATGAAAGAACCAAACACATTGAGGTCGACTGTCATTTCATTCGTGAAGAGATTTTGAAGGAACAAATTTGCACTCCCTTCGTCACTTCTGATAAAGAGCTGACTGACATCTTCACTAAGCCAGTATCCACCTAGTTTCTTCATATTTTTGACAAGCTGGACATGATCGATATATATGCTCCAGCTTGAGGGGGAGTGTTGAAGTTGGAGACCGGGCGGTCTGGTGGTCTGGCTTGG
Source organism: Platanthera zijinensis (assembly GCA_039513925.1). Taxonomy (NCBI): domain Eukaryota; kingdom Viridiplantae; phylum Streptophyta; class Magnoliopsida; order Asparagales; family Orchidaceae; genus Platanthera; species Platanthera zijinensis. The sequence goes on along the minus strand of CM077088.1, from coordinate 183,774,227 downwards.
CGGGTTAATGACCACGCGGTCTGGCGGTTTCCCTTCAGCGGTTTGTATCTGGCGACTTGGAGACCGGGCGGTCTGGCGGTCTCCCATGGCGATCTCTCTCTCTGGTAGTAGCCGAGCGGTTAGTCCTTCTATCTAACCTCGCGGCTTGTGCGGTTTGTGTCTGTATAGTCTGCTTGTGTCCTGTAATTTTTTAGTCCCACATCTCTTATTTGTTTTCTATCATCTCTCCTACATTCTTTATAAGGGAGGCCATACCTTTGTAATAGACACCTTTTTGGGCATAATAAAATTTCAGTTATACCATTTTCCGGTCTCCTTTTTCTTGTTCTCACAGAACGCCTCAACTCATCGCACACTCACGTGAGAGGGCTATCTATGCAAAGGAAAAGAGGACTTCACATGTCCGAGGATGAGAATCGTTACCCTAGCGTTCTTTCTTGGCGCCATGGAAATCTATACGGATGGAAAGCACCACAATCTCCTTGCCTCCGCGGATCCGAAGGTTGCTCGCGATTTGGAGCTCCGAAGCTCCGTCGGTGACCGGATCTAGCTCTCCTTCTTCCTCCTTGCTCTCCCTTCTCTCTAGCTTTTAGAGAGAGATAACCCAAATGGAATGAGGGGTTACAAAGCTCTATTCCTGGTTTTAACTCATCAGGAACAGCCACCACCGTTGGATCCCAAACCAAGGAAACGGACGGCCACGATTCAACCCAAAATTAGAAATCCTGGGCCGAACACGGGTTGCAACACGGCCGTGTGCATGGTCGTGTCACTCATTTGCCGTCACCAGGAATTCCCGACCAGAACACGGCTTTTGATACGGCCACCGACACGCCCGTTCCACATGCGGCACGCCCGTGTCAGGGCCCGTGTCACGGCCTGCGTACAAAATCCATGATTCCCCCGAGAAGGACACAGCCATGTGACACACCCGTGTCTCATGCTGTGTGCTAGGCACGCCCTTGGACACGCCCGTATCCCAGGCCGTGTAATCTCCTTAGTACAAAACCGCAGACTCCCCGAGTAGGAAACGCCCTGGGACACGCCCGTGTCCCAGGCCATGTGCCTACAATCGACGATCGCTGATCGCCAAAACGTCGACCACGTGACCCGTGGTCGAACACGCCCGTGACACGCCATGGGACACGCCCGTGTCCCAGGCCGTGTCACCTGCTCCAAGTCCCAGACTTGGCTCAAAACGCTACTCGTCACCCTTTCGAGTTTCGGGGCGTTATAGAGTGTGCTTAGCTCACTGAGCTCACCCGACGCCATTCAGACTATGGCGTTGAGTGAGCTCAACTCACTCAATGCCATAATTCTAGAAATTTTTCTAAGTACAATGGCATGGAGTGAGCTCAGCTCACTCGATGCCATTCAGACTATGGCGTTGAGTGAGCTCAGCTCACTCGATGCCATTCAGACTATGGCGTGGAGTGAGCAGAGCTTACTCGATTCCATTTAGACTATTGCATGGAGTGAGCTTAACTCACTCAACGCCATAACTCCAGAAAATCCTATCAGTAAGATGGCGGGTAGTGCACTCAATGCACTCAACGCCATTCAGCCCATGACGTTGAGTGGACTCAACGCTCGAACTCCAAATTCTTTCTAAGTATGATGGCGTATAGTGCACTCAACGCACTCAACGCCATTCAGCCCATTGCATTGAGTGGACTCAGCGCACTCAACGCCCGAACTCCAAATTCTTTCTAAGTAAGATAGCGTTGAGTGCACTCAACGCACTCAAAGCCATTCAACCCATGGCGTTGAGTGGACTCTGCGCACTTAATTCCCGAACTCAAAACTCTTTTCAAGTAAGATGGCATCGAGTGCACTCAACGCACTCGACTCCATTCAGCCCATGGCGTTGAGTGGACTCAACGCACTCAATGCTCGAACTCCAAATTCTTTCTAAGTAAGATGGCGTTGAGTGCACTCAATGCACTCAACACCATTCAGCCTATAGTGTTGAGTGCACTTCACGCACTCAACGCCCGAGCCCAAAAACATGTCTAAGTAGATACCTGATCTACTCGTCGAGTCTTGTCGACTCACTCGACGCTTCCCGGACTTGAGTCAACTTGGACTCTTTTGGTTGACGCTAATGGGTCCTTAGCGACATATTGGCCTCCCTTAGGGTTAGAGATACCATGATTGGATCATGGAACCAAGTTAAAACCCTAAGGTTTTTCCTAGGATTGTAATTGGGATTCTACGACTTGCAGACCAAGGTGATTTTTCACCTTGGGCCTTATTCACTCAATCCTCTTGGGCTTTCTAGGGTTTTGTAACTACCTAGTCATGACAAAACCACTCCTAGGAGGTCTAGTTGTTTGAGTGATGTTACAAATCCCAATATATAAACAAAAATTTTCATCCCGGAAATTCTAGTTAGGCCTACTGGGTTTCAAGTATGAAGGTAAATTGTAACATCCCAAGAGGTTATGAGTAATACCTGACTGAAAATCTCCCGATACCTTTGTCGCATCAAGTCATGTGGCTCCCATATGTGCTCCTCTCGCCCATGATTTCTCCACAGGACCTTGACTAATGGAACCTTCTTGCGGCGCAAGACTCGTATCCCCTTGTCATCAATCCGGACCAGTTCCAGGTGAATTGACCGATCAGATGCTACCGGCCCATCCGTGATCGTCATCTGCTGCTCCGGGCGTAGTAGAGCCCTCCTAAGAGAAGATACGTGGAACACGTCGTGCGGACCCGCCAGCTCTGGTGGTAGCTCTAGCCTGTATACTAAGGGACCGATCCGCTCCAGGATCCTGTAAGGACCCATATACCTTGGGCTGAGCTTCTTCTTCCGACCACGCACCCGTGAAACTCCATGCATTGGTCAGATCTTCAAGAATACCCGGTCCCCCACCTGAAACTCCACCTGACGATGCCGAGCGTCATAATACTTGGCTTGTCTGCTCTGTGCCTCTAGCATCCTATCTTGAATTATTCACACCCAGGTGTCTAGGTTCTTCATAAATTTCGAGTGAAGTGCCTTTGGATCCTCGTCCTAGATCCATGACAGTGGAGTCCTGTACCTCCGTACGAGGGTGGAGAGTTGTGTTGAATGTCGGCCGAGAGTCCAGATAAGCCTGGGCTGACCTTTTCTCCTTGGACGTACCCTGTCCATCCTGATTTGACACGATTACCTTAAGCATACCATGATAGTGGACTTCTACTCCCCAACTTCATGAAACACCCACGAGAGTTTTCTTCTGGGTCGGGGTGACCCAAGCTACCTCGGTCAGTCTATCCTTGATGTTCCCTTTATAATTGTGACCGGAGTGGGGATGAGGAATCCTGTGTATGAAAATCCCTAATTATACCCTCGAACTTCCATTCTAACTCAGGCAGTGTATGATAATTGTGCCTCTTTCTTCACTCCGGGAGATACATGTTCTGAGATACACCATTCTTCCGGTGATACATCTTAGCAATTTAATTTTTACCTTCTCAGATATCCTGAATCTTGTTACCCATCATCTAATTTTTCGTGATCATAGTTAATCCTCATCTTATCACCAAGTCATTGTCTTGGTAATGCTACAGGTCATCATTCCAAACATGTTTTTACAAATTCTTATCTTCATCCGAATAACGTCGAATTATATCGACTTCAATCTCATTATGTTTGTTATGCCTCATTCTCTATATTAGGTCTAAAGAAACCCAAGTCAATACTAATTCGCCCAATAAACAAATGACAAGTCCCCAATAAACAAAAGGTAAGCCCCCAATAAACAAAAGATAAGCCCCTACCTACCTTGGGCTAAGTAACTTTGATATTACCCTATTATATCTGTCCTAGCTGGGTGTACAATCCCTAGGGCATCAATATTCGACTTGGGGTTCCAACCTGAAACCTGTTGATATACTTCATACTCTAAACCCTCCAAGTCACATTTACGACAACCTTATCCGGGTCAACATGTTCCCAATCCCAACTGGGTCTCTTCCGAACTTGAATTCCTATCCGCTCGATGTTTGTCTCGGTGGTTGTCTCCTAGTAATCTTATTACTGGTACGAGGGTTGAGACTATGTGTCTTCTAATATTCTACTAATGGATTATTGGTCTCAATTCTACTTAAAGCAGTCCTACTAGTTTGAGTAATGGACCGTAGGGTCACCTGAGTTTATTTCTTAGGTTATCATTCCCGTGTTAAACTCCTCCTTTTTTTTCTTTGGGTATCACCTTACCTTAACCAAGTTCATATGAAGGTCTATTTCTGACTAGGGAATACTATAAGTTGTCAAGGACGTTAGTCGTGAGTCCTAGTGGGTTGAGTCTAACTTGTCGGTTAGAGAACTATAAGATGATATCTTCGTAGCCGGAGGTGCTCCCTGCTGGGGTAGGGTTTATCGTAGGCCATAAAGAAGAATTCCAATTAATGAAGAAGTGGACTTTTACATGTGATTTCCCTTATGGGCACACCACTGCTTCCCCTGCTAGTTTGTCCTCAAACTAACCTCGCGCGGGAGTGATCCAGGGTTGTGGACTGCTACTTTTTCGATCGAGGTTTCCTATGATACCACTTGTAAGACCCCTTTTTTTCCTTTTTCAACACCGGGGTCTTAGGCCCAGAACCGCCGCTTTGCGGTGACACCTTCACACCCGGGAAGGTCTCCACTACATAACACCCATTCAGCCGGCCAAACTCGATCAATATAGTAGTAAAATAGTAATAGAAATCACAAAAGAAAATAGTCTCCACGAAGGGATTTTCCACAGATATAATAAAAGTACAAAAAGTTAGGGCTCATGCCCGATACATCAAAATCCTCACTACAAATATCACTCATAGCGGAAGCAAAACTATAAACTACTACTAGAGATCTGGACTCACTGTCCTAGTAATCTGAACTCCGGTACTAGACTTCCCCATCTCCAAGCATGCCGACCTCCGGGGCTGCTCCTCCATGTTGGGCTCCGCGGTCGCCTAAAATGATGTGGTTCGAAAACCGTTAGTCTAAAAGACTAAGCCCTATCATCCCCCGCCCCTTCCCCCATGGCTCCTAGGCACCGAGCGAGGAGGAAGAAAGGAGAGGACATAATATTGGAGAATAGCAAAAATAAGTGATGGCAGAACTAGACTAGCAGTTTGATGAGCATGTATAAATATAGCAATAACAAAGGTAAGAAAAGCTACTCAAGAAATAAGTAACCTTAGCTTATATGAAAGAACATAAGCCAAGAGATCTTTCGCAAGGCTCCTATAATATAAAGAGTCTCATACAAATTTATACGATAGGGTGTCGGTTTTCTAGCAAGCATATATATATATATATTTTCTGAATACAAACCTTAACTTATATGCACGCTCGTGCGAACTTATAAACTAAGGGGTCGTTTAGCAGGGCCTATTGTATAAAACGTCTCATACCACTTTATACAATAGGTGTTAGAGCTATATGAAATGATTATGCTATGACATGCAATTATGCCATGATGTGAACATGCAAGTGCAACTCACCCACTCGACTCTTTGTAAACAGACCTTTAGTTTCCCCTTTCTGGAGCCGAACCTCCCAGGATACCTCCGTAGTGGCAAACAGAAGCGGTGGGTTGGGCCTCGCCCACCTCTAAATCGGTAATTGCACTACCGGTCAGACCTATCGTATTCCTCAATGCTGGTGCACTAAGCAGAGCGCCTGCGTACTCTTGCCGGCCGACGTACTAGACTTTTATGGCGAAGTGCTAAACTACACTTGCTGAGTCGACGTATGTGCGTCGGTGCATCGACCCTCCTATACCGAAGAACCGCCACCTCATACTTTATGCACATGCAACCTTAATGTATTATCCACCGAGCCAAAGCTCCCCGGACCATCCCGTCCATCACAATCATCAACCGAGCCTAAGCTCCCCGGACTACCCCGTCCATCACAATCAACAACCAAGCCTAAGCTCGCCGGGCCAACCAACCCATCACCAAAATTCCCCCGGCCTACAGTCCGTGTGAACCAACCTAACATCCCGAGACATCGAAGTGAGTGAAAGTGAACCCCTAATTATACTAGTTGCTCTTGAAGTTTATTATTCTTACTGTTTAGGTTAGCCTAGGACTGCCCTCGGCATACCCCGTGAAGGGCCCTCAAAGGGCACTAGGAACTACGATGGGTTGAAGCCCAAAGCTCCCTTTCGCAAGGCACTTATTGTTACCTTGGATTTAACCTAGTGCATTAAGACTCTTCCTCTCCTCGGGAAAGACGATATTTCGTTGCCCCCGAGCACCTCTTAACACTAGTCAACCTACAAACCTATCCTCATCTTTACTACTGAGGATGCATTCATACACATTTCCAAACCATTATCCCAATATCCAAAAGCTCTAAGTTCATCCTGCACCTTAATATGTTTTCAACAGTTTTTACTAAACGCATATCATCCTAAGCTATATGATGTATACAAAGGGAGGTACTCCAAATTATCTTCCAAAATTTCTTTAAAATTTATTGGAGGTCTATCATATCATGCCTAGCCTAGAATCAGGAATTTATAATTTTCCTAATTTAATTTGTATTTAATTAATTTCTTCCAATACTAAAACATGGGGATTTTGAACATGAATACTAGGCAGCAATCTAACAGTATATTCAAATCTCTCAAATTTTTGTAAGGTTTAAACCATTGATCCTAAATTTTGGAATATAATCTCAGATTTATAGTTAAAGGAACAAGTATTATAAATAAGCTTCCAAAAATTATAAAAAAATTCAAGTATGAAAAATTATGCCCTAAAAATATCCTGACAAAATTTCTAAATTTTTCAGCAAGGTCTAGATGTCTAATCACAATTTTGATTGTATTCCATCTTATATCAATTAATAAAGCAGGTACTAAGAATATACTTCTACAAATTCTGTTAAAAATCAAGTGTGAACCTAATGACCTATAAACACTACTTATCAAGTTTCATAATTTTTGAACAAGAAATGAGCTCTGAATGAATTATTTATCAAGTTTCCAAATTTATGAGCTTGTTAAGAAGGTACTATAATTATGTATCTAAAAATTTTAATAAAATTTATACATGAGAATAATGGTCTAAAACTCCCTCTGCCTAACTTTCATGACTTTACGAAGGACAGTGAGTTCACAATATCCAAATAATTAAGTAGGGTTAAATCATGCATTACAAAGGAAGTACTAGGATTAATATTCCAAAATTCTCAATTAAATTTCCAAAGTTTCATACTAACCCTATGACTACACTACCCAAGTTTCATCACTGTTCAATGAGTTTTAATAACCTATTTTACCACTAAAAGATTTGAGCCCTAAACTAGGGTTAGGGTTTTGAGGGGTTTAACCCTCACTAAATCCAATAATATTTCTACCAGAGGACTCTAACTACCCTATAGTCCTCTCCACCAAATTTCAAATTATTTCAAGGTCTTTTGACCACATGCCCTTCTCAAACCCCCAAAGCCGAAACATAGGTTTGAACTTGGGTCCTAAGGCAATTCAATCCCAAACCATCCCATATCCCATATGAGGGTGTTATATGTCATGAAAAACTAGTGGCACAAATCCCAACCTCTGTTGAGGTGATTTGACCACTCAAACCTTAAGTGCACTTTTGACCTAAATACCCTTATTGAGCCAACTTAGGGTTTGCTTGCTTACAACCTAAATCATCTCCAAATGAGATGAAAATTTATACAGAACCTCATGATGACCCCATGGACTACTCACCAAAATTTAGGAGATTTCGGAGGTAATTTGATCCTTTAATAAATTTAATCATGGTTTATTAAATAATAACAAAAACTATAAAAAGATTATCCCCAAAAATTCCCATTTTTGGGCAGGACCTAGATATAGATAAGGGTGATTCCCTGTCCAAATTTCAAGTCATTTTAAAAAGGGATGAAGTGGGGGCACTCATTTTTATTATTGTATTGCCCTAGGTATAGACCCCACCAAAATGGGTGCCCTGGTCAAACCAGTTGACCAAATTGTCCCAAATCAATTTTATAATAAAGTAGACCCATAGGGTTACAAATTATATGTTGACCATTTCCTCATATAATGCCTCTATTTATTTTTCATTAATTTTCTAAAGTAACTGTTATCATAATACAGAAAATTCATTTAAAAAGAAAAGGATTTAAATGATCTGACGATTGCTGGATCGTCTTCTTCCTCCAGTCGAGGGCCATGATTGGCCAAACCTGGAGCATATTCCAAGACAATTTCCCGGCCACTCATCCACCTCTCTGGCCGGCCACCACCACCTCCATTGAGGTGGGGGCTATCGCCGGGCGGCGGCACGGCCGCAGGAGGGGCGGTTTTTGGCGAACCCGACCACCTATTTTTTTCACGGAAAAACCAATGATTTTCATCACCCGATCAGGCCCAATTGAGCCCGTTACTTAGCCCTAACAATTCCTATGATATACCCATAAGGAAAGAGGAAGGGGAGGAACTTTCTTGCGGCCTGGAGACGTGTCGATCGTCAGGATGCCATGGTCGGTGCTGGCGCCGCTCGATTTCCGCAACTGCACAGCGAAGTCCTTCAGCTCCTTCTGGTTTTGTGTGGAAACCGCTCTTCTAAGTCCAGTGAGTCCTTTAAAATGATAAAATGGGGGAGGGGAGGGGTCTAGCTGGTGGTGGCAATTAATGCCCCTTTAAGAGCTTTTTGGCCATGGAGGAGGAGAATGAATGTGGGCTCAATCCAACCAGGAAATGGCTAGAAACTCCTCCTCTTCAACAAAGGAGTTGAATCCAGCCATAAAAGGGGGAGGGGAATGAGGCCACGACATACAAGTGTCATTAATGACCATGAAAGTTGAATTTCGGCCATGGCTTTGGAGCTTTTTCTCTCTCCTCCATTAAAGAGGAATTTGGGTTAAACTGTCTGCCAAATGGAACCCTACTACTGTACCATTTAAATAAGTCTTAATGAAAGAAACAAGCCAATTAATCCATTTTGGAGCAGTTCCCAAAAAGATCCCGAACCAGAAAAACAAGGCCGAAAATTCTCTAAGTACAATGGCGTCGAGTGAGCTCATAGCTGAGCTCACTCAACGCCATTCAGTCTATGGCATTGAGTTAGCTCAACTCACTCAGTGCCATAATTCCAGAAATTTTTCTTAGTACGATGGCGTTGAGTGAGCTCAGCTCACTGATCTCACTCGACGCCATTCAGACTCTGGTGTTGAGTGAGCTCAACTCACTCAACGCCATAATTCTAGAAATTTTTCTAAGTACAATGGAGTAGAGTGAGCCCAGTGAGCTCACTCGACACCATTCATACTATGACGTTGAGTGAGCTCAACTCACTCAACGCCATAATTCCAGAAAATCCTCTTAGTAAGATAGCGTTGAGTGCACTCAACGCACTCAACGCCATTCAGCCCATGGCGTTGAGTGGACTCAACACACTGAACGCCCGAAATCCAAATTCTTTCTAAGTAAGATGTCGTTGAGTGCACTAAACGCACTCAACGCCATTCAGCCCATAGCGTTTAGTGGACTCAGCGCACTCAACGCCCTAACTCCAAATTATTTCTAATTAAGATGGCGTTGAGTGCACTCCACGCACTCAACGCCATTCAGCCCATGGCATTGAGTGGACTCAGCGCACTCAATGCCCGAACTCCAAACTCTTTTCAAGTAAGATGGCGTCGAGTGCACTCAACGCACTCGACGTCATTCAGCCCATGACATTGAGTGGAATCAACGCTCAAACTCCAAATTATTTCTAAGTAAGATGGCGTTGAGTGCACTCAACTCACTCAACGCCATTCAGCCCATGGCATTGAGTGCACTCCACGCACTCAATGCCCGAGTCAAAAAACCTGTCTAAGTAGATACCTGATCTACTCGTCGAGTCTTGTCGACTCACTCGATGCTTCCCGGACTTGAGTCAACTTGGCCTCTTTTGGTTGACCCCAATGGGTCCTTAGCGACATATTGTCCTCCCTTAGGGTTAGTGATACCATGATGGGATCATGGAACCAAGTTAAAACCCTAAGATCATGCCTAGGATTGTAATTGGAATTCTACTACTTGTAGACCAAGGTGATTTTCACCTTGGGCCTTGTTCACTCGATCCTCTTGGGCTTTCTAGGGTTTTGTCATGACCTAGTCATGTCAAAACCACTCCTAGGGGGTCTAGTTGTTTGAGGGATGTTACACCAGCCCTGAAGGAGACTTTGCTGAATTTGTATCATGATGGGGCGATGGGAGGGCACTCGGGCATTAATTCCACCTACCGGAGGCTCAAAAACATTTTTTATTGGAAGAAGATGAAACCGGAAGTGTACACGTACATCCAACAATGTCCAGCGTGTCAACAATTCAAGGCAGATACACAAAAACCGATGGGGCTGCTACAGCCACTCCCGGTTCCGTCCAGAATTTGGCAGGATATTTCTCTGGACTTTATAGAGGGGCTGCCCAAGAGCAAGGGGATGACGACGATACTCGTGGTTGTTGATCGTCTAAGTAAGCAAGCCTATTTCAGCACTCTCTCCCACCCATACACCGCACAAGGAGTCGCCCAGCTCTTCTTGGATGTGATAGTGAGGCTCCATGGACTATCGGCTTCCATAGTGAGTGATCGTGACACAACCTTTCTTAGTCAGTTTTGGCAGGAAATATTCAGCCTACTCGGAGTCCAGCCTAAGTTCTCCACGGCTTACCATACGCAAACCGCCGGGCAAACGGAAGTGGTCAACCGTTGTCATGAATGATATTTGAGGTACATGTGCTTCGAACGACCACGTAGTTGGGCCACGTGGTTACCGCTAGCGGAGTGGTGGTATAACACGATGTATCATAGCGCCATCAAAATGACTCCCTACGAGGTGTTATACGGCCAAGAACCGGCGATTCATATTCCATATATTCCTGGTGAAGCGCGAACGGAGGAAGTGGATCGTTCCCTGGAGGCACGGGAGAGGGTGATATCATCACTAAAGACCAACTTAGCACAAGCACAAAACCGAATGCGAGTCATGGCTGATAAGAAGCGGCGAGAGAGGACCTTGGAGGTGGGTTCATGGGTGTATGTTCGCCTCCAACCGTACAAGCAAACAAGTCTCCAAGTGCATGGGTTTCACAAATTGTCTCCAAGGTTTTTTGGTCCTTTTCGGGTCGTGGAATGCATCAGACCGGTGGCCTATAATTTGGAGTTACCGGCTGACGCCAAAATACATCATACTTTTCACATTTCTCAACTTCGGGAACACGTCAGAGGCAACCCGTTCCAACCAATCCCGCTACCGACTGTCACCAACGCGGAGAGAAATTTGATGGTGGAACCAAACGACATCCTGAACCGCCGCATCGCTCCATTCTGCCGCCGTGTGGTGACGCAAGTTCTTGTGCAGTGGGTTAATGACACCAAAGAGGAGGCAACATGGGAGGAGCTGGAATCTTTCAAGAGGCGATACCCGCACTTTAGTATTCCTTGAGGACAAGGAAGTTGTGAGGGCAATGCATTGTTATGATCTTTTATTTGCGCGTATTTTGGGAGGGCTATTTCTGTAATTGGCTTGGCTACAGTTCATATAAGTAGCCGGCTATGTTAGGGTTGGGTTTTTTTATCGAAAACTTGTTGGATGTTTTGTGTACCGGCGGCTGAATCAGGAAGCTTTCCCCTCGCCGTGAAGAACACCTCTCGGAGAATAGCTCTCAGGTGATCTTGTATCTTTGTGTTTACATCTTTTGATGTGGAGATTCGTATGCTAGTTGGTGTTTCTTGTTACATGTGAGTTGGTTGTTCCTCTTTTCCCCTTTTGATCATAACATTCCGACAGTGAGAGGGTGTTGTGAGGTGAAGGCGTTGCGATGGCAGCGTGGGGGCAGATTGTTGGTGTGCTGCTCAGTGGGGTGTGGTGCAGCGGCGATTTAGGTATGTCGTCGGGAGTTGCTGGGATGTGTTGTCGACCAAGTTCGCTGCTGCAATTTCTGTAGGTATGGGGTGGAAATCTAAAGGGAATAAGACAACAAAAAATAGTCCCGAGCGGCTGGACTCGCTTATCTCTGAGTTCGGCCCCAATGAAGAATCCTTTGACGCTGCTGCCGATGAAGTTAACAAGAAAAATGGTAAAGATAAGTTGCAGGTTTCAAAATCATCGTTGGTGTAGGATGTAGATGCCTCTTTAGATCAGCCCATGTTTGATTCCTCTGATGATGTTTCGAATGATTACCATTCTGATGCAAACTCTAATTCCTCCCCCTCTTAAAGGAAAATTTATAGGTCAGGCGAACGGACCATGCCATGGTAAGGACATAAATACTCCTTTTACTCGTGGGGCCCACCAGCTATTTGAAATTTTTCCCCAACCCGAGCTCCTCTTTCCTCATCTCTCGGCGGAAGAATAGGCGGAAACCCCTTCCTCATCACTCGGCGGAAGAATAGGCGGAAACCTAGACCCAAAACTTTTCCAGCGGGCGCCTCCATCGTTTCTTCTCCGTTGAAGGACAAAGATCTCCCCATTCCGATCCTTCCTCTGAAACATGCCCGGGAGCAATGTGATGTGTAGTTGTAGTTGTATTTTCGTTAGAATGTTCTGTTTCGATGTTTGTTTGCACTCGTTTTTTTAGCCTGTAGTTGCAGTTGTATTTCCGTTCAATGCTTTGCAGTCCTTTTTTTAGCTTGTAGTTGCAGTTGTATTTCCGTTCAATGATTTGTAGTCGCTTTTTTAACCCGTAGTTGCAGTTGTATTTCCATTCAATGCTTTGCAATCGCTTTTTTAACCCGTAGTTGCAGTTGTATTTCCGTTCAATGCTTTGCAACTGCTTTTTTAAACCATAGTTGTAGTTGTATTTCCATTCAATGCTTTGCAGTCGCATTTTAACCCACAGTTGAAGTTGTATTTCCGTTCAATAATTTGCAGTTGAACTTTGAATTCTTAGTTGTAGTTGTATTTAGTGAGCCTTCTGATTTTGTAGTTCCAGCATGCCCGGGAGCAAATACCTAAGTTGCAGATGCGCGCCAAATACCTTCACGGCTTATGCTGGGTTTCCGCCACTTCTTCTGCCTATGCTGAGGAAAAAGACGTACGAGTGAGAGCAGCGGAAGGAGGAGATCGGGAAAGGAGAAGGGCCTAGGTTACCGGCAAGAGGAGGGAGCGGCAGGCGGAGAAATTTTTTCAGAAGGGGGAGAGCTGCGGAAGGAGGAGATTGGGAAATGGGAAGGGGAAAATTTTCCAAATGGAGGTGGGCCCCACCAATGAAAAGAGTATTTATGTCCTGATGGTGGCATGGTCCGTTCGCCTGACCTAAAAATTTTCCCCTCTTAAACGGGTACTGTTGATGCCGCCTAGGATGCCAGGCAGGTCGCTTCTCTTACTTGCCCGCCTACTTATTGTCTGAATGCCAGTGATAATCGTCCATCAACCTTTTGTCAAAATGCCCCTGTGAACAATTCCTCCTCCTCAGGCCTTCAAAAACCTGATGGTACAAGCCACTTAAGCTTGAATGGAAAACCCTTCATTCCCGGCTCGATAGATGCTCTTTTGAACATTTGTGGCGGCGCGGGCTTCCCCTAGGATGCCAGGCTGGTCGCTTCTCTTACTTTCCCGCCTACTGATTGCCTGAATGCCAGTGATAACTGTCCACCAACTGTTTGTCAAAATGCCCCTGTGTATAATTCCTCCTCCTCAAGCCTTCCAAAACCTGATGGTACAAGCCACTTAAGATTGAATGGAAAGCCCTTCATTCCCGGCTCGATAGACGCTCTTTTGAACATTTGTGGCGGCGCGGGCTTCCCCTCGATGCCATCAAGTTCAACCCAAGATGCTTGACCATCAAGCCCTCAATCAAAAGCCACAGATAAGTTTTCTCTACCGACCTCATCTGCAGCCCCAAAGTAACAACCAAGAGCTTGGGCCCCGCTGTTATTACAACACCATTAGAGCCCCAGGAAAATTTTCTAGTGGATGGAATTATCACTCTTGATGAAGAGGAAGCTGATGAAATAAAAGCAAACTATGACAACGCTCTATTTGAGCGTGTTTTGGGAAAGAACTTCAAATTTGAGTTTCTGGAGTCGCAATTACAAGAAAAATGGTATGCGGGATTTCGTATCAGAGATCTTGGTAATGGTTTTTTTATTCTCTTCTTTGCGGACAAAGAAAGCAGAGATCAAGTATGGTTGGGCGGGCCAAGACATGGTAGGATTTGTAGTGGGCTTGGACTGTTGGTCAGAGAATTTTATCCCATCATAGAACCCACATATGCATATGCCAACTTGGGTGCATCTGTCGGGGCTGCTGCTTCAATTTTGAGGAGAAAAGAACCTTTGTCGTATTGCCGCTGTGATAGGTGGACCTTTGTTTATATATGCCTTCACTAAATCTCAATCAAGTATAATCTTTGCGTGAATTTGCGTTCAGAGGAACTTGGTGTCGCCTCTTTTGGGTGGCTTTTGGCTCCATAGTAAATCAACTGGAAATTTCTTTAAAAAATTCATATATGTAGGCATTCCTACTCTATGCATGGAATGCGGCTTAGCTGGGCACGACGATGATCCATGCAAGCCACACCCACTATTGAAGAGAACATTGGTTCAATCCCCATCAACCTACTCGTCGGTTATAATGGCTGAACTATTTTCCATCCCAGAAAACCAAATCCAAAAAATCATAAGCTACAGGACAATAATGCTGTACATCGAGCTAATGATGATGATGTTGGACATAAGTTGGCCCCAAAGCAATATGCTCTTGTTAAGGAACAACTGATCGACAAAAATGTTATTGTGCAAACTACACAATCTGATAGTCTCGTTGCCCTATCGGATGAGATACACCCAGATGATGACACATCCAAGAAGAAAAAAGCGGTCCACACTGATGAGGAGCAGCAAGATGACCACCCCGCTCCAAGAAGAAAATGGCCCTCGGATCTGATGATGATCCTTTACAATCCTATATTGCACGAGTCAGCTCCTCGCCAACTAGAGAAGACTCCCGGGAGAACAAACCAGCTTAGGAAACTATTTGGAGTATGTTGACACCACCACTCGGGGTCGATCTCGCGCGCGGCTTAGTCAAAAAGCGGAGCCCAACCCTGAGAGAACAAGGAAGAAATCCAAAAAGCCATCCTCTATTAGGGACATCGGTACAGATACAGTGGGGGAGACCCTTCACAGAAATAACAGGTATAATTTTCTAGAATTGTCGGGGTCTAGAAAGCTCGCCACACATCCATATTTACCGGAGCTTGTTCGGAGGAACCACCCTACAGCTATTTTTTTACAAGAAACACAAGCAATCATTCACTCGTCGGGAAGTTTATAGACTCATTAGGTAGCAATGAAACTTTGAGGTAGTCCCTTCCCTCGGGAAATCGGGCGACATTATCTTCCTCTGATTAAGCGTGATATTAAAAGTCAACAATTTTATAAAAAAATCCGCAATTCATGATCGCATCCCTGGTTCTACCAACTGGCACTGTTTGACAATTGGGTGGAGTTTATGCAAGTAAATGCATGTACAGACGAAGGCTTATCTAAGAAGAACTGTACAAGTTGGATATGAATACTCCAATGATAATCAGCGGAGACTTTAATTGTGTGCTGCGCGCGAATGAAAAGCATGGCGGTAGGGGCGTCAACTTGAACAAAAGGCCACAGGAGTTCACAAACTTCATTACTTTGTGCAGCCTGCATGAGATTCCTTTCATAGGTAATGCGGATCCCCAAGCCCGCATACTGTCAAGACTTGATCGTATCCTACTTAGCTCCTCAGCTCTCATAGCTTTCCATGGCTCTATCGTCCACCATTTACCCCGAATAGCTCCGGACCACACATCGCTGCTTAGAAGTTGACAAGCTCAAATTTTCTTTGCCTGTCCGCTTGAAATTTGAAGAGGTTTGGATGATTTTTGCCAAATCCACACGCAATCGCAATTGCGGCATAGAGGATAGGTGTGACTAAGCTTCCCAGAAAAATTTTGGAGGACAAATGCAGGAGAATAATTACAGCGCCAGCATGCTGGAGTAAATTCAATGCCAAGATAGAATCTTAGGCGCCTGCTGGTAAATGAGATCAAATTAATGCAATGGCGGGAGGCGGGCCATGTAACACCCGAAAATTTTGTAGGCACAAAGAGAGGGTACCACGCGGCGGTACGCTGATACCGCATGGCGGTAGTGTCAGGCGTCGAGAGCGTTGAGTGAGGCGAGCTGACTCAACGCCTAAACTACCGCGCGAAGGTAGGTTCCTATCGCGCACCGTTAGCCATTTACTTAGTCGAGCTCTCGGGAAGCTATCGCCCAGTGGTAGTGATATCACAGGCGGTAGCTTGACAATTTCTTTGTCGAAGCTCTCGGGTTTCTACCGCGCGGCGGTTGTAATTATTCCGTGGCGGTAGCGGGAGCGGTCGTGTCATAACCGTCCCCAGCTACCGCGAGGCGCTAGCAACCTATCGCACGGTGATAGCAAAGCTATAACGGCGTGACCATGTGTTGGCCTGTGGTTGGAGGGCCTGGGCGGTGGCACGTTAATCGAGGCGTTGATTGGCTGTACCGCACGGCGGTATCTAGTTACCGCGCGGTGGTAGCTCTGTTTATAGCATTGGTTTGGCCGCTTTCACTTCATTGTTTTGGAGTTTGAGAAACTTGGGCTGGACGTTTAGAGGAGGAGAAGCAGCGTGGGAGAGGGAAGATCTCGCCGCCGTTTGAGATTTGGAACTCGGATTCTCAAGGCGAGTTCGAATCTATGGAGGCAAAGCCATAACGGTCGTATTCATCCGATTAAAATCTCTTCCATGGCACCAAAGCGGTCTTCTAGGATAACGGTCATCTTCATTGGACATGTGAAGTCCTTCTTTTTGGCATTAGAGGGTATACACTCCACGAATACGTGAAAGTGGTTCTCCCGACGGGTAGATCCGTGTATCCCCGTTAGTTTTGCATTTAGATCCGGAATCAAAGTACGGAATAGGCATGCTATGTGAAGCTCATCCGTACAGGTTTGTCTGGATTTGTGATGTTTGTATGTCTTTGTATGCCGGAGAAGACTCCGTGGTTATCGCGTAGATTTTGGAGTCACGGTGTGTGCAGGTGGTTGCGTTGAGAGTACTGGATGTAAACTCCAGGAAAACACCCGAGTCGGGGAAAGAATCGATAGTCTTTCCCCTACCGCGCGGCGGTAGCATTACCGTCGGTGATAGCTCCCAGTGAGCGTTGTATTGTTTGTTTATGCCTTTTTCTTGGAAACCTTATGGCTGTTTGTTGGAGCCCATCTTGTGGGACCTCGAGGTCGTAGGTGCCTGTCTCTCGAAGACCTGGGGGCCATTTTGTGGAGCGTGAGCTTAAGTTGCTCAGCTTTAGTCGCCATGAGTGCTAGCCTAGGATCCTTGCAGAGTTATGGATCATGCGGAAAAGGAAAAGAGGATGCTGACCCGCGTCAGGCCTGCGAGCCGGACGATTTGAGCACGAGATGTGGCTGAACTGTACCCTCCCCTATGCCGGTCGACTTGGAGTGGTCAATGTGTAAAACACATGACTTGTCGTAGCGCTGGGGCGTTGTCTCTGGCCTTGGCCCTTATGAGACTAAAAGCTCAAACGTTGTTGACCGTCACAGAGAACGGTGGTGCGACCCTTGTGGTCCTGTGCACCAAGAATATGCCCTGAGAGCACTGAGCGTTGGACGTTTGCGCCAACGTCTGTGGCAAATGGTGCTTAAGTTGCACATTTTGATTGCCAATATATAATTATACTAATGTCTATAGGGAAGGAGCACCGTCACCCCGAGTGAGGGGTGGAGTCGTTATAATTTGGTCAGCTAATGCTGACCGTTGCAATTATTTGCCACCGTGCGTTGGAATGTTTCGTGCAGGTGCATCCGAGCCAAGCAGGAAATAGTGGGCTGGAGCCCAGGAATGCTAAGCTGGCCTTTGAAGGCCAAAGCAAATTACCCATTTATTTTATTGTTCATGTGTGGCCGGTCTGAATGCCAATGTAAGCAAGACAATTTAATTTAAGTTGAACAATAAGGTCAAGACTATTTGTGTATTTGTTATTCATTCCTACTTTTATGTTAGTGGACATTCAATTAGTTGGGTTCCTGTTAACCTTTAAAATACTTCCGCTAGAATGCACTATGTGAATATAGTTGATGGTTTTAATTAGTAACTCCCTTGACTGTCCGTAGTATATGGCGTCGGGCTCCGGCCGGATCTTCTGTTATATGTTATGTGACGGACGAGGATGTTACAGAACGACCCCTAGATATGTATGAACTACCTTTGGTGCGAGTTCTTGTGGCTAATTACAATGAAGTTTAATCAAGATTGTATATCTGGTGGTGGCAGCGGGCCAAATGCAGCTGGCTGGCTCAAGGAGATTGTAACTCAGCTTTTTTCCATGCGGCTGCTACCCAACGGAAACATGAAAATTGGATATTTTCTTTGCGCCAAATTGGAAGCACCATAACGTATGTGAAGCAAATTGAGCAGGAATTTGTTAATCATTTTGCCTCAAGATGGTGCGTGTACGATGTCACATCCCAGGACAACTTATCATGCCTGCCCAGGGTGGTGAACGATGCTGGCTCACAAATTCTTCTATCCCCTCCCTCGGACACTGAAACCAAAACTGTTGTTTTCTCATTCAGCTGGAATAAATCGTCGGGCTTTGATGGAGTTACTCACTCCTTTACTCGCTTCTGGGGCTTTGCCATGACTGAAATTATGAATGTTATGAAGAACCTTTTTGCCACTTATCACATGGAAACATGTTGGAAGGACACCCTTGTTATGCTCATCCCAAAATGTGACCGACCCACTCTATCTGAGCACTTTCTCCAAATCAGCCTTTGTTCGTCAATTTACTAAGTGGTTGCAAAGATCATCGCTAATCGAATGAAACCCCTTCTATGCAACATAATCTCGGAGGAGCAGGCCGCTTTTATTCCAGGGCGTTTACTCTCCGACCACTGCATTCTGGCCCAAGAGATCATACACGGTTTGCACACGATGGAAAGCAAGGATGGGTTTATGGCTATCAAGCTTGATATGGAGAAAGCTTTTGACAGAATTCAATGGAGCTTTGCCATATGAGCCCTACAAGCTTTCAACTTTTGGGCAGGTTGGATTAATTTATTCTTGAAATGCATCTCCTCCCCAAGGTATGGCCTTCGTATGAACAGTTCAAAATCAACCTGGATCAATTCCACGCACTTCCTAAGGTAAGGATGCCCCCTATCACCTTATCTCTTCGTATGAACGGTTCAAAATCAACCTAGATCAATTCCACGCGCGGCCTAAGGCTAAGGATGCTCCCTATCACCTCATCTCTTCATTATATGCTCGGAATTCCTATCACTCCTCATAAAAAATAATCGTCACCCTGGCCTGGGTATAAGGGTTAGTGCCTCTGCTCCAAACATGTCACATTTATTATTTGTTAACGACACTCATTTGTTTGGCTCGACAACTATGGGCACGGCAAAATGACTCTCAACTATCCTACAAGAATATTACTCCTCGGGCGAGGCGATTAATCCGACCAAATCCAATGTGCTATTTGGGCCTAAAGTGTAGCCTAACCTCCAAAGACAGGATTCTCCATGAGCTTGGACACAAAAAAGCCAACCCACTATCTTATCTCAGCATCAAACTATGGTCTGGGCGAATCCGACCTACTGACTTTGATGGATTGCTGAACCAATTGACCTGCGGAATTCGAAGTTGGGGCTCTCAACATTTATCAATGGTCGGGCGACTGACTCTACTATAAAGTATTTTGGCGGCAATACCACTATGTGCCCTCACTAATGCGCCAGTGCCAGTGTCAGTGCTGAACAAAATCAATAGCTTTCTCAAGAATTTCCTTTAGAGCGGTGTTGAAATTTTTGAAGTAAAAGTGGCGGCCTAGGCGGACAGTCCACGCGGTCTGTGCGAAAAGGTGTGGTGACTAGTGAGGTCGGCTAGTGTTCTGCAGGCGGCTTGTTCCCAGGATGCAACCAGGGGGATAGGATTGTTGTCTGCAAGAGCTACGGACTCACCTGGAGTTTGTCAAGTCCGGTATGTTGTCGACTCTTCTGGAGCTCGCAAGTTCGGCATAGGCTTGTGCCTTGGACGGTGGAGAGGTTTTGTGAAAACCGCGGAGTTCGTCGATTAGTGAGACTGGTGTTTGAGTCCGCCGGTTTGTGCGTATTGGCTCTTGTATCAGCTGGTGCTATATTCACACCATGAATTGACTGGAGGTATGGACTTCTTCTGGAATTATACCAAGTCTGGTTGAGTCATACAGCCTTCCTGCAACTATACAATATTTTGAACTCATTGCACGGGATCTGGGCGCCCCATTGTAACCGCCAATCCACTTGTCGCCCTTGCCCGACGAATGGCTCAAATAAAATTTTGATGGCTTGATCTTGGATAACAATGTAGCAGGATTAGGCTGCATTATACAAAACCATGTTGGGGGCCTAATCGCCGCCAAAAGTATTTCACATCGGAGCTTATCTGTATGTATGACAGATTTTATGGCTACTAAGGCTGGAATTTTGCTCGTAATCCAACATAGTGCTGGAATTTCCAGATTAATCGTCGAAGGAGACACGACGAATACCATCTCAAAGATAAACTGAATCCTATCTGGTTGTTACTCGGGAAATGTTGAAGGCTTAGTGTCTCTCCACTTAAAGGATCTACTAAGATTGGTGCTATCGCCGGTCGACCAAGGTGAACTCTGCAGCCGACCACTTTGCAAAAATTGCTTGCCATCTTGATTTTGATTAGGTAAGAGGTATGCCTCTTACCAATGTTTTTTCTCATATCTTGATGCATGATACCAACTACCTATAGACTTTCCATTTCATTATATATATATATATATATATATATATATATATATATATATATATATATATATTTATATTTATATTTATATAGGCTACGACCACAACTTCAAGCAACTCAAAAACAATAATTTCCCACAAGGTGCCAGCAGAGTCCTAAGAGCAATCTGGTGGAGAGGATTCTTGTCTACAAGACCTATGGACTCATCTGGTGTCTGTCGAGCCCAGTATGTTGCGGACTCTTCTGGAGCGGACATGCTTTGGTGGAGCGGTTTGGTGAAAACCGCGGAGTTCATCGATTAGTGCGGACTGGTGTTTAAATCTGCAGGTTTGTGCGTATTGGCTCTTGTATCAGCTGGTGTTGTGTTCGCACTATGGATTGAATGGAGGTGTGGAATTCGTCTAGAATTATACCAAGTCTGGTTGAGTCATATACCCTTCTCGCATCTATACGCTATTTTGGACTCATTGCACGGGATCTAGGCACCCCATTGTAACCGCCAATCCACTTGCCGCCCTTGCCCGACGGATGGCTCAAATTAAATTTTGATGGCTCGATCTTGGATAACAATGTAGCGGGACTGGGCTGCATTATACATAACCATGTTCGGGGCCTGATCGCCGCCAAAAGTATTTCACATCGGAGCTGATCCGTATGTATGACAGAATTTATGGAAACTAAGGCAGGAATTTTGCTCGCAACACAACATAGTGCTGGAATTTCAAGATTCATCATCGAAGGAGACACGGCGGATACCATCTCAAAGGTAAATCTAATCCTATTTGGTTGCTACTCGGGAAATGTTGAAGGCTTAGTGTCTCTCCACTTTAAGGATCTACCAAGATTGGCGTTATCACCGGTTGACCAAGGCGAACTCTGCAGATGACCACCTTGCAAAAATTTCTTGCCACCTTGATTTCAATTAGGTAAGAGGTATGCCTCTTACTAATGCTTTTTCTCATATCTTAATGCATGATACCAACTACATGTAGACTTTCCTTTTCATTATAAATATATATATATATACATAACTATATATCTATATATATACATATCTATATATTTATATTTATATATATATATATATATATATATATATATATAAGTATAGATATGTATATGATCATAACTTCAAGGAACCCAAAAACTATAATTTCTCACAACGTGTCTGTGGAATTTTCTCAATGAACTCAGCAAGATAGTCTAAACATCAAATTAATATCTTCAGAACTATCCAGATCACAACTTGACCAAGCAGAAACGAGGAAGTAACTCAATCAACCAGATGCAAAGACAGAGACAAGAAGATCATGTATATATCAATCTTCTTTACAGAGCGCGGTATACATGGCGAGACATGATTTCGCCAGTACACTAGGGAAAGCATAAAAATTATAAGAATAAATTCGTGCGGACAGAAAACTGGAGACCGCTAAGTCCGCCTGTCCGCAGAAGTAGCAGAGACTGCCCAAACTGCTGCTGAAGCAGAACTGAACAACAGAGTTCACCGAGACCGCGATGTCGCACAGACACACCATTATTCGCTGAACTACTGATGCGCCAAACTTGAGAACAGATCGCCTAACCGCCGAGTTCGGCGGACAAGTTATTGAACTTGGAAAATTGAAGCAGAGAGAAAACTGGCAAACCACCAAAAACAGTCTGCAAACTTCACTGAGCCTGACCAAAGTCAAAACCAAACTCTTGGCTTCACAGTGCTAGCCGCGCCACCTGCAAACAACAATCAGATAAATCTGCTCAAACCGCGCAGATAGGAAAACCAAGTCCGCAGCACTTAATCCGAGTTCAACCTACTGTTCTCTCGGTTACAAATGAAGTGTCGGGGGGGGTCCTATTTATAGGAGGGGTGAGGAGTATGGTCACTGCCCTATGAGATAGGCTAATCACCCCTTGATCCCAGCTAGCACCGCCAGCCCGCCGAGTCCACATTGTCTGCATTACCAATGCTGGACTCGCGAATAGTCCGCAAACCGCTAAGCGCAAAACGGCCGCCATAGCAGACCTGCTAGCCAGAGACCAGTTCGCACAAGTCAGTCCGCACATTCCGCAAGGACAAGGCCGAACATTAACCGAAATCATCAAGTACCAAGGCAAGATGACAGTCCGCACAGAGTAGCGGACACTGCATCAGTCCACAAGCACAAGTCCACGACCAACAGGCATTTCGCCTGGTCATAGCGGACTTAGCGGACTCTATGAACACCGAAGCAACCCGCAACCTGCCAACGACCAACAGGCAGACCGCTCGGTCACAGCGGATAATGCGTACACCGCGAATACAACAACAGCCCGCAGCACAAGTCCACGACCAACAGGTAGATCGCCCGGTCAATAGCGGACTATGCGGACACCCTGGACTTGTCTCTGAGTGACTAAGTCCAGCAACCTGCCAACAAAAGGCGCGAGCTCTGCAAAAAAGACTTCAGTCCGCCAACTCTCAACCCAAACCGCCAGCAAGCTGCTCCACCAGAGGATAAGATCAAACTCCGCGGACTCAGAGAAAGAGTCCGTCATATCCCGCGGACAAACCTCCTATCCGCCAAGTTACATCGGGGAACAACCAACACCAAGACCGCAACCTCAGAATGCCTAGGCCGCAACACCAGTCCTCCACTGTCCGCCCAGACCGCGACACCAGTCCGCCAGACAGTACGCTCAGGCCGTGCGGTCTGGTTGATCAACCTCACATCACAATTTTCAATACTCCCCCTTGAAGTGAGAAGTGGTGATCAAGCCCAACAGTCCTTGTAACCGAGTAAATGACACCTTCGACAATGGCTTCGTGAAGATATCTGCGATGTTGTCTGCACTCTGCACATGCTCCACCATCATAGATCCCTCCAACACCTTCTCCCAAATGAAGTGGTACTCAATCTCGATGTGCTTTGTCCACGCGTGACAAACTTGATTATTTGCCAGTTTTATGGCACTCTCATTGTCACCGCGTAGCAGAGTTGGACCGCGCACATCTTCATAGATGTCCTCTACTATTCTCCTGAACCATATGGCTTCCCGAGCTGCCAAGGCCGAATCCTTGTATTCTGTAACACCCCTATCCGTCGTATAGCATATAGCAGTAGGTCCGGCCGGGGCACAACGCCATATACTACGGACAGACCGGTTGGTTACGCGTTGAAACCAATCAACCAATCATATCGTCCTACACAACACCTAGCGGAAGCAATTATTAAGTTGCAAGAAAGGAAAGAACCCAGCCACGCGCATGAATGTCCACTACACAAACCACATAGGAATGTACAATACACGAGTACGGGCCTTAAGGCCTTACAACAGTTTGCTTTAAATAAAGTGTTTTCCAAACCTCGGCACGCAGGCCGGCCATACATGATAAACGGGAAAACATAAACATTTAGGCCTTCGAGGGCCGGCACAGCTTCAAGGGCTTTAGCCCGCTATTTCCCGCTCGGCTCCGCAGCACCTGCAAGCCACAATCCACCGCCCGGTGGTAAACAAAATAACGGTCAGCTATGCTGACCAAATTATAATGATCCCGCCCCCATAATCGGGGCGGCGATGCTCTTTCCCTGCACTTTATTAGTAGGCAACAACAATATTGTAAACACACTTCAACACAGGCGTAGGCTCGCACGGCCACACACCCCATGCACTCAGGGCACATTCACGGCGAACCGGCCAACGTCACGTCAATTCAAGCTATAGACGTTCCCGTTCCACCACCGCCTCTTGGACGGCCAACCATATGAGCATTTTGCCTTCCTGGCCTTGGTCACGGCAATTTAAGCCATAGACCGCCGAAGACCCTCATCCATGCCAACGGTCCGACCGAACGACATTGACCGGGTACGGTTCCGCCTGACCCGTGCTCATATCGCAACGGCAATTTAAGCCATATGCGCAGGTCAAGACTCACCGAGTCCCGTTTCCGCCACAACAATCACATAACCCGGTTATGTTCACGTTGGCTCCCCGGCCATCGTGTTGGCAAAAATCGCTTTTGCCCAGTTTTCCGGGTGCACCTTGGAGTTAATCTCCAAGGCTCCCTGTTGCAATCTACCAAGTAGAAAACCCGAAAAACTCCCAAACACCCGGAGTCTTCCCCGGTTCATATGCAATGCAACATCACCGATCCGGATCTACTTGTCCGGATAGGCTTCACACACAATGCCTATGTCCGTTTTCGCATACGGACTCTATACAAGGGGGACTTTACATATCTACCCCAAGGAACGCTCCAACTCTTCGCTCACTCGCGAGAGAGGGCTTCCTATGCAAAGGAAAAGAGGGCTTCACATGCCCTAGGATGAGAATCGTTACCCTTGCGTTCTTCCGCGGTGCCATGAAAATCTATGCAGATGAAAAGCACCGCAATCTCCTTGCCTCCGCGGATCCGAAGACGGTTCGCGATTTGGAGCTCCGAATCTCCTCCGGCGACCGGATCTAGCCCTTCTTCCTCCTCCTTGCTCTCTCCTCTCTCTAGCTTTTAGAAAGAGAACCACTCAAGAGAAATGAGGGTTTCTAAACCCTATTCCCGGCTAAAACCACCCAGGAGCAGCCCCCCACCATCGGATCCAAAGTCAAGGAAATGAACGGCCACGATTAGGCCTCAAATTATAAAATCTGGGCCGAACACGGGTTGCAACACGGCCGTGTACCCGGCCGTGTCACCCATTCGTCATCTAGACCGACTCAAAAACCAGCACACGGCATTCGACACGGCCTCCGACACACCCGTGTCACCTGTGACACGCCCGTGTCGGGACCCGTGTCACGCCCCCCGTGTGCAATCGGCCAGCTTTCCCAACCCGAGAAGGACACGGCCTGCGACACGGCACCCGACACGCCCGTGTCGAATTTGACACGCCCGTGTCAGGGCCCGTGTCATGGCCCGTGTGCCTTCCTCAAAAAACAGCCCAAAGTGACACGCCCTGGGACACGCCCGTGTCCCAGGCCGTGTTCTTCTTCTCGACGATCGCCGATCGTCAAAACGTTGACCACATGATCCGTGGCCAAACACGCCTGTGTCACGCTCGTGACACGCCCGGGTCACGCCCGTGACACGCCCGTGTCACGCCCGTGACACCTGCTCCAAAACTCAGAGTGGGCTTAAAACATCACTTGTCCCTCTTTTGAGTTTCGGGGTGTTACAACACTCTCCCCCTTAAAAGAATTTCGCCCACGAAATTTACTAGAGGAAAACTATAGGAACTTAAAACTTTTAACGGTACCTGAGCGGAATAACTCCGGGTACTCCTCCAGCATGGTTTGCTCCCTTTCCCAAGAGAGCTCCTCCCGACCGCAATTATCCCACCGGACCTTAACAATCCGGATCTCCTTGTTACGGAGTCTCTTGACCTCAGCATCTTCGATATGAACGGGCTTGACCCTAGTCGTCAACCCTTCGTCCACCGGCACTTGATCAACTGCGATGACCTGCGAAGGCTCCTGCACCGCCTTCCGCAACACTGAAATGTGGAATACATCGTGTAGACCACTCAACTCCACTAATAGCCTCAAACAATAAGCCGCTTCGCCGACCCGCTCCAGAATCTCAAAAGGTCCAAGGTATCTTGGGCTCAGCTTCTTCAAGCGTCTCACCCGCGAAACCCCCTTGAATGGCTTCACTTTCAAGTATACCCAATCGCCTACCGCGAACTCCACGTTCCGGTGCTTGGCGTTGTAATACTTAGCCTGTCTGTCCTGAGCGATCAACAAGCGCTCCCGAATGATCCGCACCAACGAAGTAGCACTCTCCACCTCCTGCTTCTTGTACAACCTTGCCTCACCCGTTTCAAGCCACGATAACGGCGTGCGACACTTCCTACCATATAGGGCCTCAAAGGGCGCCATCTGGATACTCGCCTGGTAGCTGTTGTTGTACGCGAACTCCACCAAATATAGGTGGTCCTCCTAATGCTTACCGAAGTCCAGAACACACATGCGTAGCATGTCCTCCATCGTTCTATTGACTCTCTCGGTCTGCCCATCCGTCTGCGGATGGAAGGCTGTGCTGAACTTTAACATTGTTCCCAGCATCTGCTGCACCAATCTCCAATCATTTGACGTGAACCGCCCATCGCAATCACTCACAATGCTACGGGGCACGCCATGTAGCCTAACAATGTTGTCAACATACAACTTCGCCAATTTCTCCACTGGATCATCCTTCCTATGCGGAATGAAGTGCGACACCTTTGTTAACCGATCTACGATCACCCAGATGGCGTCGTTCCCCTTCTGCGACCTTGGAAACCCATGCACAAAGTCCATAGATATGTCGTCGAATTTCCACTCCGGTATAGGCAAGGACTTCAGAAATCCTCCCGGCTTTTGGCACTCCGCCTTCACCAAGGCGCACGTTTGGCATTTAGCCACGTACAACGCCACATCTTTCTTGAGCCCGGGCCACCAAAACAACTTTTTGAGATCACGATACATCTTCGTGCTCCCTGGGTGGATTGAGTACTTGGTATGATGAGCCTCGTACATCAACTCCGCCCGGAGGTTACCCCCACTTGGGATGCACAACCGATGATCCTTCCTTAATAAACCATTTACCATCGAGAACTGGGAATTTGACCCATCCAGAGCAGCCTCCATAAGCTCCTTCATGGAGTCATCTAACTCCAATGCCTGCCAAACCCGGTCAGCCAGGTCATACTGAACTTCTGTCCAGTTTAACATTGCTTTGGCGCTCGTCTGCTTGTCAACGCAACAGATCTCAAGCTCCTCCATCTCTCGTACTAGCCGCTCATCATGCACCGACAACCAGTTGGCTTGGGCGGGAGCCTTGCGGCTCAGCGCATCCGCAACTGTGTTGCCCTTCCCGGGTACATAATGTATTTTGAAGGTGTAGTCCCCCAGGAACTCCATCCAACTCCTATGCCTCATATTAAGGTCCTTTTGATCCAACAAGTACTTTAGGCTCTTGTGATCGGTGTATATATCGACTCTTACGCCGTATAGGTAGTGCCTCCACAACTTGAGTGCAAATATCACGGCCGCCAACTCCAAGTCGTGCACCGGATAATTTCTTTCATGCACCTTCAGCTGACGCGATCCATACGCAATCACACTTCCATACTGCAACAACACGCAGCCCAAACCACTACCTGAAGCGTTGCTATACACCTCAAAGCCCTCGGTCCTACTCGGCGAACTAAGCACTGGCGCCGTGGTCAACCGTCTCTTCAGATCCTCAAACGCTTGCACGCACTCCTGCGTCCACAAGAATCTCTGATCTTTCCTTGTCAACTTCGTGAGAGGTAGCGCTATCCGCGAGAAGTTCTCTACTAAGCGCCTGTAATATCCGGCAAGCCCGAGAAAACTACGGACTTCCGTGACAGAAGACAACGCAGGACACTCCCGTATCGCAACGATCTTCGCCGGATCCACCGCTATACCTTCCCCACTAACAATGTGACCAAGGAACGCTACTGAGGGTAGCCAGAACTCGCACTTGGAGAATTTCGCATACAGCTCATTCCTCCTCAAAGTCTCCAACACTAGATGCAAGTGCTTGAAGTGATCTTCTTCGCACTGCGAGTACACCAATATATCGTCAATAAAGACGATCACAAAGCGATCCAGGAAATCTCGGAACGTCCTGTTCATCAAGTCCATAAACACTGATGGCGCATTCGTCAGTCCAAACGGCATGACCGTGAACTCGAAATGCCCATACCTTGTACTGAACGCCGTCTTCGGGATATCACATTCCCTGATCCTCAACTGATAGTACCTCGACTTCAAGTCCAACTTAGAATATACCGACGATCCGACTAACTGATCGAACAGATCATCAATCCTCGGGATCGGGTACTTGTTCTTCTCCGTCAGCTTGTTCAACTCTCTGTAGTCGATACACAACCGCATACTCCCGTCCTTCTTTTTAATGAAGAGGATCGGTGCGCTCCAAGGCGACGAGCTTGGACGCACATAACCTTGATCCATCAGCACTTCTAGCTGAACTTTCAACTCTGCCATCTCTTTAGGCGCCAACCTATACAGAGCACGTGACACCGGTTTGGCCCCCGGTACGAGCTCGATGGTGAAATCAATCTCCCGCTGCGGTGGGGCTCCGGGAAGACTATCCGGGAACACATCGGGGTATTCACAAACAACCGTGATGCTATCCAACATGGACTTTGGCTCCACAGCCCCCACTATGGAGAAGAACAGCTCTGCACCAGCACGAACTGCCTTTACCACCTGAAGAGCAGACATCAACGTCTTGCTCGACCCCTTGAGTCCCTCGAATGTTGTCCCCAGCCCAACACCCAGCTTGATCTCCTTCCGGTCGCAGTCAATCCAAGCTTTCTGCTCCGAAAGCCAATCCATCCCAAAGATAACGTCGAACTCTACTAGCGGCAGCAATGACGCTAGCAAGTTGAACTCTTGGCTCCCTATGTGAACCTTTACAGCGCACATTCTGTCCGCACGCATCGAGCAACCATTCGGTAGCAGCACATCCAACTTTTCCTTCGCCATCGAAGAAAGGAATCCGATGCGCGATATAAAATTTTCGGACAAGAAGGAGTGTGAAGCTCCCGTATCAAACAGTGCCCGTGCCGGACTATCGCTAATCACCACAAAGCCTAAGCAAAAGACATTAGCCTAACAAGCAATAGGTAGTAGTATTTTAAAGTCAACTTGCTATAAATTAACTCATACCTGTCACCACATCTGCTTGCTTGATGGCCTCCTGCTGGCCCAAGTTATAGACTCTAAGCTGAGTCGGAGCATAATGGGACGCGGTCGACTCCACCGCTTTGCCCTTCTCTTCATAAGTAGCTCCTTGTTTCCTTTCGGACTTTGAGCGTCCACTCTAGCAGTCACGGGCAAAGTGCCCCATCTTTCCACACGTGAAACAAGCGCCCGGAGTTCGATTGGTAGTTGTCCCCGAGGCACCTGTAGAAGGAGCTGGACCTGACGTCCTAGTCTTCTTGTAGAATCTTCGATAGCCCGACTTCGACATAGTCGGCGCTTTGAACTCCGATTTCTTCCCGCCAGAATCCTTCTTAGCTTGCACATTTCTCATGTCCTTCTCCAAGTACCGGGCCGAACTGACCAGGGTCATGAAACCCTGCGCCTTGGGCCCCGACAGCAGCAACCTTAGATCATCTCTTAGCCCTTCATAGAAGCGGCTCGTCTTGCGCTCCTCGTTTGTGAAGGAAGCGCCGGCATATCTCCCCAACCGAGTAAACTCGTGGAGGTACTCGTCAACGGTGCTATCCCCTTGCACCAACTTCTAAAATTCACTTTCTAGCGCGATCCTCTGCGCCGAGAGAAGGTAACGAGCCATGAACAGTCTCGCAAACTCCTCCATAGGAACTTCGGCCAATGGCCTTCCCCTCAACTGATGTAGCTCTAGGCCTTCCCACCATAGTCTTGCGTCCCCATCCAAAAGGAACGTTGCTATAGTGGTCTTCTGCCACTCTTCCGTTTCCGTCGCAGTCATCACCCTGTTGACCCTTGAGAGCCAATCCTCTGCTTGGGTCGGGGTTTCTGCCCCCGTGAATACCGGCGGATGAAAGCCCATCACATGCTTCATTTGTCTTTCAGTTGCTCTCCGAGGCAACTCTGGCTCCACCACTACTTGCTCAACCCTTATTGGCTCCGCCGTCTGGAGCGGCTTCTGATCCACAGCAGGAGCAGGCTGCTGCACTTGCCTCGCAGGCTGCGCATTGATCATTGCCATGACCGCTTCTACACCAACCTAATGGTCTCGGCTGACAAAGGTGTTGCAGGCGCATCGCTTGGCGCACTGCTCGCCTCAGAACCTGGCCGTTCTGACGGCCCAGCACCACTTCTGGTCACCTATAATCGTGAAAAACACCGATAAGTAACCAAACACTACTGCAAATCGCAATTTTAGGAACACGCAGGTTCCTCAAACATGTGTATTTTCATTCCTAAGTGGACATTCATGGGTTCTTTTCATGTTATAACGATGACGCACACACATGTGCTCACCACCCCTTAAAGTGAATTCGTCCACGAATTCATTTAAGCCTGACCGAAACCAGTAGTCTGATACCAATTTGTAACACCCCTATCCGTCGTATAGCATATAGTAGTAGGTCTGGCCGGGGCCCGACGCCATATACTACGGACAGACCGGTTGGTTACGCGTTGAAACCAATCAACCAATCATAACGTCCTACACAACACCTAGCGGAAGCAATTATTAAGTTGCAAGAAAGGAAAGAACCCAGCCACACGCATGAATGTCCACTACACAAACCACATAGGAATGTACAATACACGAGTACGGGGCTTAAGGCCTTACAACAGTTTGCTTTAAATAAAGTGTTTTCCAAACCTCGGCACGCAGGCCGGCCATACATGATAAACGGGAAAAACATAAACATTTAGTCCTTCGAGGGCCGACACAGCTTCAAGGGCTTTAGCCCGCTATTTCCCGCTCGGCTCCGCAGCACCTGCAAGTCACAATCCACCGCCCGGTGGTAAACAAAATAACGGTCAGCTATGCTGACCAAATTATAACGATCCCGCCCCCAAAATCGGGGCGGCGATGCTCTTTCCCTGCACTTTATTAGTAGGCAACAACAATAGTGTAAACACACTTCAACACAGGAGTAGGCTCGCACGGCCACACACCCCATGCACTCAGGGCACATTCACGGCGAACCGGCCAACGTCACGTCAATTCAAGCCATAGACGTTCCCGTTCCACCACCGCCTCTTAGACGGCCAACCATATGAGCATTTTGCCTTCCTGGCCTTGGTCACAGCAATTTAAGCCATAGACCGCCGAAGACCCTCATCCATGCCAACGGTCCGACCGAACGACATAGACCGGGTACGGTTCCGCCGGACCCGTGCTCATATCGCAACGGCAATTTAAGCCATATACGCAGGTCAAGACTCACTGAGTCCCGTTTCCGCCACAACAATCACATAACCCGGTTATGTTCACGTTGGCTCCCCGACCATCGTGTTGGCAAAACTCGCTTTTGCCCAGTTTTCCGGGTGCACCTTGGAGTTAATCTCCAAGGCTCCCTGTTGCAATCTACCACGTAGAAAACCCGAAAAACGCCCAAACACCCGGAGTCTTCCCCGGTTCATATGCAATGCAACATCACCGATCCGGCTCTACTTGTCCGGATAGGCTTCACACACAATGCCTATGTCCATTTTCGCATACGGACTCTATACAAGGGGGACTTTACATATCTACCCCAAGGAACGCTCCAACTCTTCTCTCACTCGCGAGAGAGGGCTTCCTATGCAAAGGAAAAGAGGGATTCACATGCCCTAGGATGAGAATCGTTACCCTTGCGTTCTTCCGCGGTGCCATGAAAATCTATGTGGATGAAAAGCACCGCAATCTCCTTGCCTCCGCGGATCCGAAGACGGTTCGCGATTTGGAGCTCCGAATCTCCTCCGGCGACCGGATCTAGCCCTTCTTCCTCCTCCTTGCTCTCTCCTCTCTCTAGCTTTTAGAAAGAGAACCACTCAAGAGAAATAAGGGTTTCTAAACCCTATTCCCGGCTAAAACCACCCAGGAGCAGCCCCCCACCGTCGGATCCAAAGTCAAGGAAATGAACGGCCACGATTAGGCCTCAAATTATAAAATCTGGGCCGAACACGGGTTGCAACACGGCCGTGTGCCCGGCCGTGTCACCCATTCGCCGTCTCGACCGACTCAAAAACCAGCACACGGCATTCGACACGGCCTCCGACATGCCCGTGCCACCTGTGACACGCCCGTGTCGGGACCCGTGTCACGCCCCCCGTGTGCAATCGGCCAGCTTTCCCAACCCGAGAAGGACACGCCCGTGTCGAATTTGACACGCCCGTGTCAGGGCCCGTGTCATGGCCCGTGTGCCTTCCTCAGAAAACAGCCCAAAGTGACACACCCTGGTACACGCCCGTGTCCCAGGCCGTGTTCTTCTTCTCGACGATCGCCGATTGTCAAAACGTCGACCACATGATCCGTGGCCGAACACGCCTGTGTCACGCCCGTGACACGCCCGGGTCACGCCCGTGACACGCCCGTGTCACGCCCGTGTCACGCCCGTGACACCTGCTCCAAAACACAGACTGGGCTTAAAACATCACCCGTCCCTCTTTTGAGTTTCAGGGTGTTACATATTCCGCTTCCGTAGTAGAGACGGACACTGAGTCTATCTTCTTGCTGCACCAAGAAATACTCTCAGATCAACAAGAGAAGACGAAACCAGTTGTTGACTTCCGGTCGTCTGAATCTTTCCCGTAATCAGCATCCGAGTATCCTTGAAGAACACACTTCGTTCCTCTCTTATAAAGGAGACCCATGTCCGAAATACCCCTCACATACTTCAGAATATTCCTTGCCGCCATTAGATGAGGCTTCCTGGGTTCCGCTATATACCTACTTACTCGGCAAACTGCATAAGCAATGTCTGGCCTTGTAATCGTCAAGTAGATAAGACTCTCAACCAGAGCCCGAAATACCAGAGGATCTAGTAAAATCCTTCCCTCATCTCGTCGTAGTTTGATGTCCGAATCAAATAGAGTAGAGCTACTCTTCCCCTCCTATATGCCGAATCGTTGAACGGTCCATTTCACGTAGCCCTTCTGGGAAACGAGTATGCCGCTCTCCCTCCTCTCTACCTCATGTCCAAGGAAATGGTGGAGTTCGCCCAGATCCTTCATCTCGAATCTAATAGCTAGCTCTGCCCTGAGCCTAGCTACTTCCTCCTTGGAATTTCCCGTGATAATCATATCATCCACATAAAATAGTACTAGGACAAGAATCTCCCCCTTCTTCTTGACGAATAGGCTCGAGTCTGAATTTGAAGCCAAATTTCTGCAGAACTGGAGGTATTCTGCAATCTTCCCATACCAGGCTCGAGGAGCCTGCTTCAAGCCATAAAGAGCCTTCCGGAGCTTGCAGACGTAGTCCGGATGTTCTTTAGATATGTAACCGAGTGGCTGATCCATGAAGATGTCCTTGTCGATCTCCCCGTAAAGAAAAGCGTTCTTTACGTCTAACTCCCACTTCTTCCAACTTTGGTAAGCAGCCAGGCAATCACCACCCGAACCAAAGTCATCTTTGCAACTGGACTAAACGTCTCCTCATAGTCCTCTCCATACTACTGTGAGAATCCTCGAGCAACAAGGCGAGCCTTGTACCTTTCAATGCTCCCATCAGCCTTCTTCTTCAACTTGTACACCCACTTGCAAGTCACTGGAGTAATGCCATCAACCTTGGCACAAGGTCCCAGGTTTCACTCTTCTTGAGAGCAGTCATCTCCTCTCCCATGGAATCTTCCCACTCCTTGACTCTAGTGGCCTCATTGAAGCTTGAAGGTTCTCGCTCATCAAGAGGACCTGCAAAGAAACATGAGACATAGCTCACCACATTCCCTTCGCAGTAGTGAGATGGAGGCTTGATAACCCTCTTTGATCTCCGAAGAGGCTGCTCCTTGCTCACCACCTCCGTTGCTTCTTTAGGCTCAGCTCCATTCCCGAACACACTTGGAGCATCGCTCCCCCTGCTTTCCGACCCAGAAGCATCTGCCGCAGAGCTTGAAGCAACAGGAGCTGCTGGTTAAACAACAAGCTCCTCTTGAAGAACTTCAACAACCACCTTGTCTTCATCAACCTTGCTCTCTTGTAGCTCAACTGAGCTTCCTCCATTTGACATCAGCTCATCAAAGACCACGTCTCTTGATACAACAAACTTATTCGTCATAGGATCCATGCACCTCCATCCCTTCTTCCACTCATCATAGCCTACAAAGACAAGCTTCCTTACCTTTACATCAAGCTTTGTCCTTAAGGCATCCGGGATATGCACATAGTAAGTTGATTCAAATACCCGAAGGTGTTCCACGCTTGGCTTCTCCTTGAACATCATCTCGACAGGTAACTTCATGTTGATCGGGCTGAGAGGCATCCGATTTATGATATAAGCTGCACAAGACA
Source organism: Platanthera zijinensis (assembly GCA_039513925.1). Classification (NCBI taxonomy): domain Eukaryota; kingdom Viridiplantae; phylum Streptophyta; class Magnoliopsida; order Asparagales; family Orchidaceae; genus Platanthera; species Platanthera zijinensis. The sequence continues at coordinate 183,739,509 of CM077088.1, read as the reverse complement.
TTCCCTCCGCCCAAAAGGACCTTGGAATACTCTTGGCATGAAGCCAACATTTACAGGTCTCCGTCAAATGACGGATCTTCCTCTCCGCTACTCCATTTTGTTGTGGAGTGTGCGCACAAGTAAGCTCTCTCTGGATCCCATGCTTCCTACAAAAATTAGAAAACTCGGAGGAGAGAAATTCTCCGCCGTTGTCAGTTCTAAACTTCTTGATCCACAAGTTAAACCGGCCCTCTACCAGCTCCTTGAACTCCACAAACAACTTGAAAGCAGTTGTACCTTGAGTAATCATCAACCAAAACCAGCATGTATCTGCTCCCACCAAGGCTATCAGTAGCGGTTGGTCCCATCAAGTCACCATGATACACTCCAGTGGTTTCTTACTCCTTGTTTGAGATTTATCAAACGGAAGACGATGAGCCTTGCTGAACTGACAACCTGCACAAACGTGACCATCGCCAAAGGATGACAACTTAGGAAAGCCTTTCACAAAGCTCCTGCTTGTCATAGCTTTCATCTTATCCATCCCTACATTCCCTAACCACTCATGCTAAATGGAAGCATTATCGTTAGCCCTCATCCGATCCACATAGGAGCTTGTTGCAAGAACAAATAAGTCCATTACTCTCCTCCCAACGTGAGCAACATCTGCTTTAACCGCTGATACATTGCGAAGAAACTTCACTTCTATTTTATCAAACAGAACCTGATATCCTGCATCTACTGCGTTGGTTACTGAGAAGAGATTCTTCTTCATGCCCAGTACGTGATAGACACTCCTTAATGTGAGTGGACCCTGATCACTACCCACAGGAACTACACCCTCCTTCTCTACAGTATGAACAGTATTATCAGCAGTAATGATGGCTTCTGAAATTGAGGAAAAGATCTACCTTAACTCTAGAGGGGGGGGGGGGTAAATAGAGTATTTTAAAATAATTTACAATTAAAATTGTACAGCAGTGGAAGACTTAAATTTATGTATATGTGTAAGGTGCTTGCAGTGAAATAAAAACTAAAGCAAGAAATAAAGAATCACACAGCACACAGCAAAGTCAAACACACAGCAACTAGATGACATATATACATAAATTTAAGTCTTCCACTGCTGTATAATTTAAATTGTAAATTATTTTAAAATACTCTATTCACCCCCCCCCCTCTAGAGTTAAGATAGATCTTTTCCTCACTTTCAATTTGTATCAGAGACAGGTTTCTTGGTTGTACATGATAACACCTGAACAAAAACGATCTGATAAATCTTATATTTCTTAAGAGTTTATCATGACACAAAATGAAGAATGTTCAAGCACTGGACCTCCTATGTGCAATCTAAATATGCTTACACTATGGAAGGCAAGGATTAGAATTTTTATGAACTCTATTGATGAAGCCATTTTCAAATCTATTTTGACAGGTCCTTATCAACCATTGGAAACAACAAGCATGAATGCTGCTCCATCATCTCAATGGACAAAAGCCCAGAAATTGCTAAAGATTGCTAATGCAAGGGCAATGGATATCCTTGCTCAATCAATGTCTGATGGCATTTTTGAAGGAGTTGTTCAATGTACTTCAGCAAAAGACATCTGGGACTCCCTCACAGCAATGGTTGCTAGATCAGCAAAAGAAAGAACATTTAAAGTTGAATCTTGGAGTGACTCTGAAGCTTCATCTTGAAAAACTGAGGATGAAGAAGAATCAAGAGCAAGGGAGTTTTGCCTAATGGCAATAAATGCTTCATGCAGCAGGCATGATGAAGAATCAGTCTCTGATGAAGAATCAGAATGTGAATAAGAAGAGGATCAGGTTATCTCTTCCCTTGATCTTTCCTCAAATCACTTTAAAGAAAATTTTAAAATTTTATGCACTGATTTAATTCAATCTGAGAAGGCAATAAAACGTATCAGAGAGAAATTAAAGGATGTCTCTTCTGAAAACAAAAATCTTAAAGAAAAATTAAGAAAAGCTTATGAACAAATAGCCTCATTAGAATCAACTAAAGACAAGGAGAATATAATAGAGATAGACAATATAACTGAATTTTTATCAAAACCAATTAAAAAATTTCAGAAAATCTATGTTCAACATAAATCGTTGAACGGAGGTCGATGAAAACTACACTCTTCGTCGAACTCAGGTCGACGATCTCTGAACAGAGATTTTGATAGTTTTACTTTCAAGACAACCTAAACACCTAGAGGGGGGGTGAATAGGTTCTAATGCTTGTTAATACTTTTTGGCAGAATTCAATTACAGAATTAAAACACACAGCACAGCAGTCACAGAAATTTAACCATCACAGATTGCACACTGTTTTATAGTGGTTCCCCAAGGTCTGGGTACATCTACTTTCCCCCTTCACCTATCTAGCAGTATGCTAGATTCGGCCAAACTTCCTCTTAACTCAGATCCAAAGATCCTACAGCTCAGAACCTGAAAAGGTTCCTACAACTCAGGCTCAACAGCCCTACCTCAGCCTTATCACAAAGCCTACAACTCAGAGAAGAACCTTCTCCTACACTCAGGCAAACAGCCCTACCTCAGCCTTATCACAAAGCCTACAACTCAGAGAAGAACCTTCTCCTACACTCAGGCAAACAGCCCTACCACTCAGAGATCAACTCTCCTACACTCAGCCTTTATAACACAGGCTTACAACTCAGATCTGTATTGACAGATCCTACAGAAATTAGAAAAGAAGTTTTTAATGTCTTGCCTTTGTTGAGAGAGAAAAGAACAAGACAATTCTTGATCAGCTGATGAAATCAACTGAATCTGAGCTTTCTTCAAAGCTTCTTGAATCTGAACTTAGCTGAGTTGATTTCCAAGCAGCTTCTTGAGAAACCAATGATGGCTTCCTTCTTCTTATTCAATTGGTTGGATCCCTCTCTATCCAACACCTTTGATGATACTTCTGAATTCTTGAAAGAACTCTACTTAGATCGATCCTGAGATCGTCTTCTTAGATCTTCTGATGAAGATCTTCTTTAATGTATTACTCCTTCTTGATTTGATTTCTCAAATTGATTGCCAAAATTCTAATCTCTTACTTCTCTCTGAATCTGTCTATTTATAGATCTTCTTCATGGTAACCGGCTGATCCGGTTTCTAACTAACTTCTGACAAGTCTGACAACATTTGTTAACCGGCTGCAACCCACAGCTGTCAAGTCTTCAAACAGATCATGTGCCTTAGTCTTGGACAGCAAAGTGTTGAGACAGACTGTCAGAAAGTGTCGAGACCAACTGTCTATATGTGTCGACACAAGTAACTTTGGTGTCGACACAGCCTTTGACGATGTCGACTAGTTTGCCTTTAAGTCGACACTGCTTCTTCAGAACTTCATCTTGAGAATGAGTCGACACAGAGAATTTGTGTCGACTCAACGCTTCATCTTTCTTCAGAAAATAACTTGGTCTTGACTTTGCAGTGTGTCGACACAAGTCCTGTGTGTCGACACAGTTGTTGTAGATTCAGAACTCAGTATGTGTCGACTCTGCCTTCAGGTGTCGACATAGTTGAGCTCGACTATCTTTCTGTGAGTCGACACTGCTTCCCAGTGTCGACACAAATGTGGTCGACTATCTTTCTGTGAGTCGACACTGCTTCCCAGTGTCGACATAAATGTGGTTGACTATCTTTCTCTGTGTCGACACAGCTTCCTTCAAGTGTCGACACAATTATTCTGAAGTGTCGAGACAATTTCTTCAGGTGTCGTGTAACGTCCCAATTCGCGCTAGGCCCCTTGTTTGCGTATTTGAGTCAAGGGGGCTGTGGTGAGCCCAATGGGGGATGTGGGGGAGCAGGTGCGGACGTACGGGAAATGAGGAAAACAAGGCAAAATGGCCTTTCTGGCTGACACGGGTATGGACACGGCCGTGTCCATACCCGTGTGCCTCATAAAAATAGGCTTACCAGTCAGAGAGGTACACGGCATTGGGACACGGGCGTGTCCCTAGCCGTGTGCCATGGACACGGGTTGGGACACGGGCGTGTCCCTAGCCGTGTGCCAAGGACACGGGTCGGGACACGGCCGTGTCCCTACCCGTGTGCCGCAACCCTGACCCGGCAGAAAGTGGTTCTGGGAGGAACACGGCCTTAGACACGGCATGCCACACGGCCGTGTCACCTGAACACGGGTAGGAACACGGCCGTGTGCCTACCCGTGTCTGCGATGTATAAAAAGGAAAAAAGTTGGAAACCCTAGCATTCATTCTCCTTTCTTCTGCCCCGAAATTCCTGAGAGAGTTCTTGGCTGGAGGAGGAGGAAGAGCTTGCCGGAGCCATCTTTGGAGGAATCAAAGCGCCGCCATCGTCAAGGGAAAAACAATGCCGCCGCGAAGGAGTGCGAGGCTCATGGCCGGCCATGGTGGTACCGCTGGACTTGAGGTGAGCTTCCTCCCCTCTCCCTTGGTGCTAGATCTATAGTTATGTTAGGAGAGACATCGACTCCATAGAGTCTTGATGTGAGGAGGAGAGTTCTTAGGTTAAAGCCATACCTAGGTTTTCTAGGTTTAGTCTCCCTCAACCTTCTCATCATTCAAAGAGGAGATGAGAGGGGTTTTCGTTGAGGGTTTGGCTTTGAAAGGAGAAATAAGGTTGGGTGATTTCTGGAGAAGTTTATGCGAGGCCGTTGCAAGGAAGAAGATGAACGGATGCCGTTCATCTCGCCTTAAGATGCGTGCAGAAATCTGATTTCTGCACGCTGCGACCTTCGTGGCCAATTTCGGAGGTGTTCTGGCCAAATCTGGGTGAACGACTCAACACGAAAGTCGTAGCCCTCAAAATTACCTTTCCAACGAGTGGTTGCTCGTTTCCATGCGATACCTGTAGCCACGGGAAAGCTGGTTCGAGTCCGCTGCGTTCGGGAAAATTCCTGTACAGGAAACTATTTCCTGTACGCATTCGAGTTGAATTTCTGGTATGTTGCAACCAGATCTGGGTGATCGACTCAACACGAAAGTCGTAGCCCTCGCGAATACCTTTCCAACGAGGGGTTGTGCATTGTGAGCGGATTCCTGTAGCTCCGGGAATCCCAGTTTTAGTATCGGACTACCCTATGTTATTGCACTTGTTAAATTATAATGCTAGCACTCTTGCAATGATTGTGATTTACTCATTTGTTATCTTGCTCCCATATATCTATAATGTTGTTGTTACTATAATTTAGTATGGTTACACATTTGGTCGTGCAATAAGGAATAACTATGCAATAGTAGGGAAATGGATTGGATGGGAAGGCTAGTAATTAAGAGTTGAGATTGGTATTGAATTTATTTATATAGTTTGATGTTGAACATATTAATTATGCGAAGTATTGAGGTGAAATCAGTGAATAGAGGGACGTGAATATGATGAACACTATGTGAGGAGTATTTTGTAACCGTAATCCGAGCCCAAGGGGTTTATTAACAACCGATGCTTAGAGTGGTAGTCTCCCTACGGGTAGCATCGAGTGAGTTGTTTTGGGGCATGTGATGTGCGACGATTCATCGTGTCGCGGTGTTGAGTTAATGAATGTGGCAGGTCTACGGGTTCGCCAGTCGTCACACCGATGGGAGCCAATGGGTAGACCTTGGGCGGTAGGGTTAGATACTTGGTGTCCATAACCCGAGATCTCCTCCGTGCCATGAGAACGGTTGGGCTTGCACCTCGTGCGTTTCCGAGGTTCCATCCGGTTCGAAACCAAAGGCCAGGTTGGGCTGTGTTCTTGGTGCACATTTACCCAAGACCCCTTCTGAGCCGTAGTACGCATGTGAGCTCCGCTGTTGTGTTCTTAGCGTTGAGGCGTACGGGGGCCTAGGATAGGTAGTGTGATACCACCTAGTAGTGGAGACGCCCGCTCCACTGTCGCCGTCTGGCCACGACGGACGACGCCTGAGAGGTTAGCTACCTGCTCGAAAAGTGGGAACTTCAAGTCTGTGTCGACATAGCAACTTGCATGTGCGTGCGCATGAGTCGGTCATAACATAACATTCATAACATGTCATTCATTGCATACACAAGATCCTCATCGTATAAGTTTGTATGGGCACTCTTATACGATGAGTTACTTTACTGTTAAGCCGATCCTTAACTTATAAGTTTGTATGGGCACTCTTATAAGTTAAGTTACTATTCTGAGTACTTATACCTACTGTCATTTACTGTTGATATTTGTAGAACTGCTAGTTGTGTAGCGTAGCTTATACTCCACTATAGTTATTGTCACCTGCTTGTTTACTTGCTTATTTATATATACATATTGTACCTTGTTCCTTTCTCCGCCCGGTGCCGAGGAGTCGCCGGGGGAGCGGATGTGAAGCCACTTAGTCTTATGACTAACGGTTGCTACGTCTTCCTTTTTAGGAGGAAACCCCGCAGGTAGAGCGGCAACGGACTATGCAGCAGGACAGCCAGGCCCGGATGATAGGACCTGAGGTGGTGGTGCCATCGGCACCGTCAGTGACAGTAGTGAGTGTTTTCATGTAGCCGTTTGGCAAAGCATTTCTAGACTCTTGTTTCTTTTGTACAAGCCTGTTGTGCTTGTTATCTTCCGCTATTTTGGACTTTAACTTAGCTGTGAACTGAACTGCTTTTAGTTTTACTTTTCTGTTATGGTTGGGTTGGCATAATTGTTGTGATATGGATTGTAGCCGGCGGAATAGGCGTCTTGTGGTAAAGGCTAACCCGTGCGTTAGTGCTACCGCAAGGCGGCTATTTCGGGCATAAGACTCCCCTCGTGCCGTGTGTTGTGTTCCGGGAGGGGGGTCTTACATGTCGACACATGGAATTAGAATAATTTCCTGTATTCTTTAATACTTCTTCACCTGCACATGTCAACTTAAAACAACATCAAATACACCTTGATGTATATCATTAAGCTAAGTTAGGCTTCTTCAAATCAGGTACACATTTTCCAATATACCCAACAATCTCCCCCTATTTGGAGAAGTCATAACCCTTTTAGTTAATGATATACACCATTTATAACAAATATAATATGATGATGTATGACATTACAGGAATACTTAATATAAACAAAATATTAACAATTCATCACAGAGTGAACATGAATATATGATTCCAAACAAAATTTTGTTTATAACTTGGTAATGTTTGATTACAGATGTTTATATTGAATGATTAAACAAAACATTTCAAAACACTTTTGAAAGAACTTAGAACTAAGACTGATCAGGCTCTTTTATGACAATTCCTTTGCCAGATTGGATTTGAGCCTTCACAGGAGCTTCAGCAACTTCAGCTGGCTTCTTGCCTTTTAGCTCAGCTTTCTTCTGTGCTTCTTCCTTGAGCCTTTACCTTTCAAAGTAATGAAAGGGCTTTGGAAAGTACTTGCTCGGCTCCTGAGCATCTGGTGGCAGCCTACCCAGCTTGGCTTTTCTCCTGAACTGTACTATAGCTTCTTGCCTATCTTCATGCTTTTGTCATTCCATTTCATTATACCACTTCCCTCTATCATATACTTGGTCCTTTACAGCCTTCCATGCAGTTAGTATAATATTTCTTGAAGTAGGGCTCCACTGCTCAAAATCTGGCTTAAGTTCAGCCTGCTCTCTAAATCTTTTCTTGGATAGTAGAGCATCTTGCTGTTCTTGCAAGTTGGCATCAGGCTTATCAACTTTTTCAATAACAACCTTGGTAACCTCCTTTGGAGGACTATACATATCCTGAACTTGCTGATTAATCATATCTAAATCAGGAGGAGGGTAAATGACTTGGGCAATCTCAGGTTGATTGCCTTCAAGTAGACCTGTCTGAATTCCGAACTCAGCCACCATAGCATCATCACACAAAGGTGGATATCCCAATGTGGCTCGAATACTATTTGTCACCCATTTGGTGTGCTCTGAGCCAGCATGAACTAACAACCTCTCCCCCTTTATGACTTCTCTGGTAATATGATCTCTTAGATCATTCTTCTGAAATCTGATCTGGCCATCTAGATAATTCACACCTTCTTTAAAATATGGTTTCAATTTTTATAGTTTGTCATATAAGTCCTTCTGAGATGTAGTGATGGCAGTCTTAACTGATTCAATGGCTTCTTGAAGTTTCTTATCAAACTCTTCCATCTCCTTTGCTCTTGCTTCAGTCATCCCTGCAGTAGCCTTTGTGAACTCTTCAAGAATTTCATGGTGAGATTCAGTCAAATTATCATTCATCCTCAGCTGATTCTCCAGAACATAACCTTGCTTTAAAGCAATATCATCCACTTTAGTGAGGATAGACTGCTGTTGTTTAGCCAAAAACACTACAGCATTACCTCCCTTATGGAAGCAATCTGTCAGCTCCTTCTTATTTATATTTACTTCAAATCTAATAGACTTAATATCTTGAGCCAAGTCAAATTGAAGGGATTTATTGCTCTCATCAACATACTTTTCCATTGCTAATCTCTGCTCATCTAACTTAACTTGCAAATCTACCATGAACTTGTTGTAGTTAAATTCAGATGTAGATTGGTGAGTTGAAGTCTGTAGAGTCTGCTTATAGCTTTTGCTCCTTCTCTGAAAGACCATGAACTTTTTCTTCTTAGCTAGTCTGGCTTCTTCATTCTCAGAATCAGATGAACTTTCAATTTGAACTCTGTCAGGAGAAGGAGGAGGAATAGCTGTCTCAGTGCCATGTTGTTCAGCCTCAACATGCACAGGCTCCCCCTCAACTACTTGCTCCTTCTTAACTCCTTGTTCCTTCTCAGCTTCTTGCTCTATCTCCATGTCTAGTGCCTTCTCATTGTCTTGCTCCTCCTCTACTCTATCAGTAGCAATTTCAATATTAGGAAATAACTCATCTAGAGTGTATTCCTTCTGAGCTTGAACAGATGTTGAATCATCCAGATCTGCAATATTCAAATCTTTTGATAAATCAATTTGTTCTTCCTCTTGCACTTATACAGACATCTTCTCCCCCTACACTTGATCAGTATTTGGAATATCCTGGGCAGGTGAATACACTTGTTCCCCCTGCACCTGTGCAGGAATAGAAATATTAGTAATGTCATAGATAGGAAAAACTCACTTGCTCTCCCTTTACCTATTCAGAAGTAGATACATTCTGGGCAGGAGAGTGAGCTTGCTCCCCCTGCATCTGTGTAGGAATGGTTCCTTTCTGAACTTGAGTAGACTCAGGCTGATCTTCAACCTACTCTCTCACTTGCTCTTCTTGATGCTGGGCAGTGCCTAGATCATGTGTAGGGGATCTTACAGGGGTGTCCTGCCTGCTCTCATCAGGCACATCTTTAGACAGCACCCTATCCCATCTTGAAAATAATCTCATATCCATCTTCCTCATGTGATTAATCTTGGACCCAGGCAGTTGTTACATAACCTCAGGAATCACTCCAGTCAGGTATAAACTAACAATTCTAGCCAGATTTGGCTTCTTGATTCCTTCCTTGATCTTATCAAATACTACAGCAGACCAGTCAGTTGGAATTGTAAACACAATTCTGGTCATTAGGCTAAACATAGAGGCTGAAATCCTATCATGTCCACCTGGTTTGCACAAAATCACTTTGCCAACTACTTCAGACAAAAATTTTCCTTGTTGATTCATTCCTTTTCTGTTGAAAGTAGCTCCAATATTTAGGGTTGGATCCAATCCACACCATTGGAGAGCCTCCCTTGACTTAGAAGCTGGGACCTCTTCTTCATTCTCAACTATAGGCAATTGTAGAATCTTTCTTAAACTTCTTGGGGTAATTTTCACCTTTGTCCCATGAACTGTGGATTTTATCATGAGACCAGCTGAATCCACTGATGCAGAGGTAAAGAATTCAAGCACCTCCTTCTTCCATATCTTTGAAGGTTCAGAAACTAGAAACTCTATTCCAGATTCGGAGATTAGAGTTATAACCCTTTGAATATCTGTCGGGGCATCCGCAAAGGCATTGCGTACCAACTCATATCCTTCGTTGATGTTATCTTCAACCTTTGGTGCCATTGATCAGACGAGAAAGCTTGAGAGAAGAGAGAGAGAGAATGTCGACACAGGGTTTCAGTCTCGAAAACCTTGTAAGCGTGTCGACAGAATAAGTTCTTGACCTATTTATTCCTTCTATTGAAAGAAGATCAAAAGGCGGGAAAAAACAGTCTATATGTGTCGACACAGATGGAGTGTGTCGACACAAACTTCTATTGTCTTGACAGCAAGTCTGTCTACTATGTGTCGACACCAATTGTCGATATGTCGACACCTGAGAGACATAGTGGAGCATCAGAAATTCTGTGTCGACTCTTAGGATAAGTGTCGACACAAAATCTGTAAGTGTCGACACCACTATTCTGGTGCAGTCGACACTACATTCCTGGATGAGTCGACTATTTGATTCTTAAGTGTCGACACAAATTCTCTGTGTCGACACACATTCTCTGACTAGTCGACATGACTTCACTGAGTCGACACATTATCATTGAATGTGTCGACACTATTTTACTTAGCCAATTTCTGTTTTTGTCAACACCACTTGATAATCTAATTGTTGGGTACATTGGAAAATGTGTACCTGATTTGAAGAAGCCTAACTTAGCTTAATGATATACATCAAGGTGTATTTGATGTTGTTTTAAGTTGACATGCGCAGGTGAAGAAGTATTAAAGAATACAGGAAATTATTCTAAGTTCATGTGTCGACACCTGAAAAAATTATGTCGACACTTCAGAATAATTGTGTCGACACTTGAAGGAAGCTGTGTCGACACAGAGAAAGATAGTCGACCACATTTGTGTCAACACTGGGAAGCAGTGTCGACTCACAGAAAGATAGTCGACCACATTTGTGTCGACACTGGGAAGCAGTGTCGACTCACAGAAAGATAGTCGACCACATTTGTGTCGACACTGGGAAGCAGTGCCGACTCACAGAAAGATAGTCGACCTCAACTATGTCGACACCTGAAGGCAGAGTCGACACATACTGAGTTCTGAATCTACAACAACTGTGTCGACACACAGGACTTGTGTCGACACACTGCAAAGTCAAGACCAAGTTATTTTCTGAAGAAAGATGAAGTGTTGAGTCGACATAAATTCTCTGAGTCGACTCATTCTCAAGATGAAGTTCTGAAGAAGCAGTGTCGACTTAAAGGCAAACTAGTCGACATCGTCAAAGGCTGTGTCGACACCAAAGTTACTTGTGTCGACATATATAGACAAATGGTCTCGACACTTTCTGACAGTCTGTCTCAACACTTTGCTGTCCAAGACTAAGGCACAGGATCTGTTTGAAGACTTGACAGCTGTGAGTTGCAGCCGGTTAACTGATGTTGTCAGACTTGTCAGAAGTCAGTTAGAAACCGGATCAGCCGGTTACCATGAAGAAGATCTATAAATAGACAGATTCAGAGAGAAGTAAGAGATTAGAATTTTGGCAATCAATTTGAGAAATCAAATCAAGAAAGAGTAATACATTAAAGAAGATCTTCATCAGAAGATCTAAGAAGACGATCTCAGGAATGATCAAAGTAGAGTCCTTTCAAGAATTCAGAAGTATCATCAAAGGTGTTGGATAGAGAGGGATCCAGCCAATTGAAGAAGAAGAAGGAAGCCAGCATTGGTTTCTCAAGAAGCTGTTTGGAAATCAACTCAGCTAAGTTCAGATTCAAGAAGCTTTGAAGAAAGCTCAGATTCAGTTGATTTCATCAGCTGATCAAGAATTGTCTTGTTCTTTTCTCTCTCAACAAAGGCAAGACATTAAAAACTTCTTTTCTAATTTCTGTAGGATCTGTCAATACAGATCTGAGTTGTAAGCCTGTGTTATAAAGGCTGAGTGTAGGAGAGTTGATCTCTGAGTGGTAGGGTTGTTTGCCTGAGTGTAGGAGAAGGTTCTTCTCTGAGTTGTAGGCTTTGTGATAAGGATGAGGTAGGGCTGTTTGCCTGAGTGTAGGAGAAGGTTCTTCTCTGAGTTGTAGGCTTTGTGATAAGGCTGAGGTAGGGCTGTTGAGCCTGAGTTGTAGGAACCTTTTCAGGTGCTGAGCTGTAGGATCTGTGGATCTGAGTAAAGAGGAAGTTTGGCCGAATCTAGCATTCTGCTAGATAGGTGAAGGGGGAAAGTGGATGTACCCAGACCTTGGGAAACCACTATAAAACAGTGTGCAATCTGTGATGGTTAAATTTCTGTGACTACTGTGCTGTGTGTTTTAATTCTGTAATTGAATTCTGCCAAAAAGTGTTAACAAGCATTAGAACCTATTCACCCCCCCCCCCCTCTAGGTGTTTAGGTTGTCTTGAAAGTAAAACTTTCAAGTGGTATCAGAGGGAGGTTCCTCAAAAAGGACTTAACAGTCTGAGATAGATCTGAAAGGCAGAATCAAGATTCAAGAAGATGGGTTCTGGAGAAAATCACAAGGAGTTAGGGTCAATGAAGTTACCCATCTGCAGGAAGGAAATCTTTGGAATTTGGAAAGAAAGAGTCAGATTGTTCATGGAAGCATCTGACCCAAGGATATACATCACAGTTCAGGAAGGACCCTTCATTCCAATGAAGGTATCAGTTCTTGATGCTAATATTCAAACTCCAAAGAGTTATTCTGAAATGACCAAAGATGAAATCATTTTGGCAACCATGGACAAGAGAGCTCAGAATATTATTGTGAGTGCCATAGATGATTCTATATTTCAGAATCTGATTCACTGTAAGACCTCCAAAGAGATGTGGGACACCTTGATTGTCTACATGGAGGGATCTGAAGAAGTAAGACAGGATAGGAAGTCTATGCTCAACCAGGAATATGAAAGTTTTAGACAAGGAAAAACTGATAGCATAACTGAATGCTATAAGAAATTCTATAGAATTGTGAATGAGTTAAAGTCCTATGGAAGAGTATTCAGTACCTATGAACTGAATGACAAATTCTTAAGATCCTTGACAAAGGATTGGGACACAAAGATCTGTGCCATAAGAGAAGTGGCTAAACTGGCAGAGATTTCTCCTCCAACCTTATTTGGAAAGTTGCTATCCTATGAAATGCAACTTATGGTGAGGAAGGAGGAGGAAAAGAATTCAAAAGGAGAGCATAGAGAGAAGACAGTGGCCTTCAAGGCAGAAGCCACTAGAAAGAATAGGAGGATATCACCATCTCCTCCTAAGGAAGTTGTAGAAGTTAGTTCTGAAAATTCAGATAATCAGGGTTCAGAAAGCTGTGAGTCAGATGCAGATTTTGCTGCATTTACAAGGCAATTCCAGAGATTCTTAAAGAAGAAGCAGTGGAAGTCTAGGCCCTCCTCATCACAGCAAGTTGATGACTATTATCAGAAGAAAAAGTCATCAAGGAAAGAGAAGAGCAGAACAATACCCAGCAAGGCCACTACTTCAATGATTGCCTGCTATTATTGCAATAGGCCTGGACATGTAGTGGCTGACTGTCCTGATAAGAGAAAAGAGTCATCAGACAAGAAGAAGACTTATCAAAAGGGCAAGAAGGAAAAATCCTTTGTTGCAAAGAAGGAAAAGAGCCTAACAGATCAATCAACTTCAGAATCAGAATCTGAAGCTGAAGCATATATTGGACTGTATGCTGCTACTGAAGAAGAGGAGTTCATGCAATTGCTAGACTCCATCTATGAACAAGAAGATCATCAGTGCATGGGACTGATGGCAGGATTAGAAGAAGACATATACCAGAATCAGTCTGGTCCTAGTAAGGTACTATGTCCTTCAATAAAATCTGTTTGTAGTACAAGTGCAGAATCAGCTACATCTGCATCAAGTGATGTAGATGCATCTGAATCTGAAGGAGATGTCTATCAATTGATAGATAAGTATGGGGACTTGTTACAGGCCCTTAAGAAAAGCAAGAACCTGGTTAAATCTCAAGCTCAGGAAATTGCTTATCTAAAGGTAACTGCAACTGAGTTTGAAAAAGTAATTGATCAAAAGTTAAATGAAATTGCCAAACTGAAGAATATAACTATTATTCAGATGGGCACAATCAATTATACCAATGATCAAGTGAAGAGTCTGGAGGCCAGACTAAGAATAGAAAATGAGTTAGTGGCTAGTTACTCTAAGCCAAAGTCTGTCTTACCATTGATAGATGAATTTGTGACTCAAAAGGGTAAGGCAGGATTAGGATTCAAAGGTAACCCCAGGGTAGCCCAATTCAAGAGGAAAGGCAAAGCTCCTGTCAAGCCACTGAACTTTTCAGTCCCTATTAAGTTTAGAAAGGTGCAAGTACCTTCTAACCAATATGATCATGAAGATATTCATGGTCATTTTAAGACTAATGTTCTGATAAACAAGGGTGTAAATGCCAACAGGCCTATCTATGTTCATAATCCCAATGGTTATAAGAAATCAGTGGGTGAAGCTGCTGCAGCACCAGCAATGGACAGAAATTCTTCTGTCAAGGGTGTATCTAGAACTAGATACAATAAGTTTGAATATTGGTGCTGTGGCAAGAGAGGCCATTTTGCATTAGACTGCTGGCATAACACAAGTGTTAGAAAGAACAATAGTCTACCTGTTAGAAGAGATAATGGTAGTTTTTTTAATGCTAACCTGAACCAAGGACGCGAGACTTACTTGGGTTCTAAGGGTAAGTAAATCTGTGTTGCAGGAAAGTCCAAGTGGTCATGCCCCTATATGGTACTTGGACAGTGGTTGTTCCAGGCACATGACTGGAACAAAGGGGCTGCTGAAGGAGTATACATCTGTCAAAGATGGACCTAAAGTGATCTTTGGTGGATCTGAAAAAGGAATTATCAAAGGGTTTGGTAACATTTCTACTAACCTAATTACTATCACCCAAGTGGCTTATGTAAAAGGTTTGAAACACAATCTAATAAGCATAAGCCAGCTGAGTGATTTAGGATATGACATTTCATTTGTTAAGGATGGATGTCATATCAAAAGGTCAAGTGATCAAGAGATCATATTGGTTGGGTATAGGAAGAGAAATGTATATTGTCTTAATTTTGTATGTAAGAGCAAGGCTTCTTCCATCTGTCTTGTAGCTGATGATAATGCTTCTCATTTTGTCAAGTGGCATAAGAGATTGGCTCATCTTAACTACAAGACAATTGGCCAACTCTTTAGCAAAGAGTTAGTAAGGAATGGTCCTCAAGTTAAGTGTATAAAGGAAGGGATATGCTCAGCTTGTCAAAAGGGCAAGCAGACAAAATCCTCCTTTCATAGCCTTGAAAACAAGGATTCTGTGAGGTGCTTATACCTCTTGCATATGGATCTTTTTGGTCCTATGCCAGTTCATAGTCTAGGTAGGAAGGTCTACACTTTTGTGGTTGTAGATGACTATTCTAGATTTATATGGGTGTTCTTTCTAAGACAGAAATCAGAAACCCCAAGTATCTTACTTAATTTTGTGAAGCAAATTCAGAATGAACTGAATAGTACAGTGGTCAAAATCAGAAGTGACCATGGTACTGAGTTTCAATCTGAAAGCATGACAAAGTTATGTGAAGACTTTGGGATTTTCCAAGAGTTCTCCTCACCTAGAACACCACAGCAAAATGGCATTGCTGAAAGAAAGAATAGAACATTAATTGAAGCTGGTAGAACTCTATTGAGTGACACCTCTCTTCCAGTATATTTCTGGGCTGAGGCAGTAAACACTGCTTGTCATGTAATCAATAGGGCTTCTATCACCAAAAGCCACAAAATGACTCCCTATGAGATTATGAAAGGCAGAAAACCAAATCTATCCTACTTTAGGATCTTTGGTTGCAAGTGTTATATACTTAACAATGGCAAGTCATATTTGACTAAGTTTGCTGCCAAATCCCAGGATGGGATATTTGTTGGGTACAGCACAAATAGTAAGGCCTATAGAATCTTCAACTTGACTACTCAAGTTGTAGAGGAGTCTATTCATGTTGTATTTGATGAAACTAGATTAATCAACTATGAGTTGTCTTGTAGATCAAATGATTCAACAGGTATAAGCAAAAGAATGGACAAGCTCTCCATTGCTGAAGCATCAAAGGAAGATGGAGCATTGGAAAATGAAGGCTACTGTCCAGGGGGAGTACAAAACTCAATAGATGCTGATGAAAATCAAGAGGTTCAGCATGAAGAAGGAGCTGGAGATGTTCAACCAGAAAGGAACCTTCCTCCAGCTACAAGACATTTAAGAGATCATCCAGCTGATCAGATTATAGGTGATCCAAGACAGGGAGTGCAGACTAGAAGCAGAAATCAAAGCACAGACCTGCATTCAAGTTTCCTGTCTCAAGTGGAGCCTAAGAAGTTTGAAGAAGCCATCCAAGACCAGCACTGGATTGATGCTATGCAAGAGGAGCTGAATCAATTCAGAAGATGCAATGTCTGGGAGCTTGTTCCTAAACCAAGAGGCCACAACATAATTGGCACAAAGTGGATTTATAGGAACAAATTGGATGAGAGTGGAATAATAGTGAAGAATAAAGCAAGATTGGTTGCAAAAGGATACAGGCAGGAAGAAGGGATTGACTTTGATCAAACTTTTGCCCCAGTAGCAAGGCTGGAGGCAATCAGAATGTTCCTTGCCTACGCAGCCTATCAAGACTTCAAAGTGTACCAGATGGATGTGAAATCAACATTCCTGAATGGTGATTTAAAAGAGGAAGTCTATGTAGAGCAGCCATCAGGTTTTGTAGATCCTCCTAAACCTGATTATGTCTATAAGCTTAGAAAAGCTTTGTATGGGTTAAAGCAAGCCCCAAGGGCTTGGTATGAAACCCTGTCTACTTTCCTTATTGAGAATAAATTCTCAAGAGGAAAAATAGACAAAACTCTATTCCTTAGGGAATCCAAAGGTAAGATCATCTTAGTTCAGATCTATGTTGATGACATAATCTTTGGATCTACTGAAAACAACCTTTGTAAAAAGTTTGCCAAACTTATGCAAGGGAAGTTTGAGATGAGCAGTATGGGGGAACTTAAGTTCTTCTTGGGACTCCAAGTAAGACAGACTGATGATGGCCTGTCCATATCCCAGTCTAAGTTCACCAAAGAATTAATTAAGAAGTATGGTATGGAGTCATCCTCCACTATGAGAACTCCTATGGGAACAAGTATGCCTATATGCAAAGATGATGCAGGTAAACCTGTTGATGAATCTTTGTATAGAGGAATAGTTGGCTCTCTACTTTATCTCACTGCTAGTAGACCAGATATTATGTATGCTACATGTGTCTGTGCTAGGTACCAAGCCTGCCCTAAAGAATCTCATTATACTGCAGTCAAAAGGATTCTGAGATATCTTAAGGGCACACCTAATCTAGGCCTTCGGTACCCTAGGAATAGAGATTTTCTACTAACAGGTTATTCAGATGCAGACTTTGCAGGCTGTAGAGAGGAAAGAAATAGTACAACAGGTACTTGTCAATTCTTGGGAGGAAGATTGATATCATGGAGTAGTAAGAAGCAGACCAGTGTGGCAATATCCATAGCTGAGTTAGAATATATTGCTGCTGGTAGCTGCTGTGCACAGCAATTGTGGATACAGCATCAGCTTAAAGATTATGGTATTCAAGTAAGTAGAACACCTCTTTTGTGTGATTCTAAGAGTGCAATTTCTATTGCTAATAATCCTGTTTCTCATAGTAGAACTAAGCATATAGAAATTAAATACCATTTTCTTAGAGAACATGTAGAAAGAGAAAACATCTCATTGGAATTTGTTAAAACAGATTATCAAATAGCAGATGTATTTACTAAGTCACTGGATGAAACAAAATTCAATAAATTTAAAATTGAATTAGGCATGCATACCATTGATTAGTTTATCAACAAACTTACAAGTGATATTAGATTATCAAGTGGTATTGACAAAAACAGAAATTGGCCAAGTAAAATAGTGTCGACACATTCAGTGATAATATGTCGACTCAGTGAAGTCATGTCGACTAGTCAGAGAATATGTGTCGACACAGAGAATTTGTGTCGACACTTAAGAAACAAATAGTCGACTCATACAGGAATGTAGTGTCGACTTCACCTGAATAGTGGTGTCGACACTTACAGATTTTGTGTCGACACTTATCCTAAGAGTCGACACAGAATTTCTAATGCTCTACAATGTCTCTCAGGTGTCGACATATCCACAATTGGTGTCGACACATAGTAGACAGACTTGCTGTCAAGACAATAGAAGTTTGTGTCGACACACTCCATCTGTGTCGACACATATAGACTGTTTTTGCCCACCTTTTGATCTTCTTTCAATAGAAGGTATAAATAGGTCAAAAACTTATTCAGTCGACACGCTTACAAGGTTTTCGAGACTGAAACCCTGTGTCGACATTCTCTCTCTGATGTAGGCCACAGGTTTGAACACGGTAACGGATAATTAATTCATGCGGTCGCTTCACAATTATCCCTAATACGTTCACACAATAATCCAACGCAACGCACTCACGAACGTCGTTATTAAATATTGCTAACATACGGTAACCACACTGTTGAAAGATCGAACCAACGGCTATTGGCCGCTGTTCTCTCTAGGCAAAGAGACTTACCCGATCCGGGTGAGCGTGGTTGTACCAAAAGAGATCTACCGAAAAAGTTCGATTCGGAATTGGTAGATCTCCCCCAATAAAACGAAAGACGAGGTTCGCCAAACCTTTCGGAGAATTAAACACTCTTGAAATAACAACTTAAGCTATATGAAAATTAAACCACGACGAATAACGATTCCAAAAATAACGCACGGAAATTCCACCAAATAAAATTATCTAAAAAAACAATGGATCACACAAGCGGTAGTAGTTCTCGTTACCCCAACCGGAAGGGATGATTCCGGTTCACTTTTCTTGGATTTATTCTTCCACGGCTCCGCCGGAGTTTCGCCGATCGGAGAGAAATTTTGTCCGTTTTGTTCGCTTCACGCCGGGATGAGAAAGCACAAGAAGATCCCTTCGTTTTGGGTTATCGTCTTCCTCAAAATAGAATAATGGGCTGTTTTTTTTTTGGGATCTCTAAGGAGGGCTCGGTTTTGGGTGTTTGAAGGAAGACTTGGGTGGAGGCCGATTTTGATGAGGGGAGAAGTGTGGTCGGTTTGGGAGAAAACGGGGGTGGTCGGATTCTAGGAAGAAGGGGAGAGGAAGGAGGGGGAGAGGAGGCCGAAGCCAAAGGAGAGGAGTAGGAAGGCCGGCGGCCAAGGTAAAGAGGAGGGAGGAAAAATCTATCACAAGATTTTAGGGTTCAATATTTTCTTCATAAAAATTACTCAACAATGAAAAGTTCATGCCTATATATAGGCCTATTACAAGCTATGGCTATTTGCAGCCCAAAAGAAAATAAAACATAATCAAAAATTAAACAAATACATGAAGAAATAGTACATGCATAATAACTAAATAAAAGTCTTTATTATGTAGCTCCTTATGTAGCTTTTTTTTTATGTAATAATTTGCCTTTGCCATCACCGTCAAAATCTCCAACATGTAGGAGAACGCCATCGCCGTCGCCATCGCCGTCATCATCTTTACGCCATCTTCGTCACCATCATCAACAACATGAATGAAGATGTCGTCTTCATCAATCCTCCCTCGCTTCAATGAACTCATCACCGATGAGTTGGCATGGAGGTACTGGCGCCGAAGAGCATCATCCCAAAGAACCTTTGTCGAGTCCGGAGTCCAAGAGCCACCGGATACCGGACGATCATACCATCGCATTACGGAACACTGCATACCACCGCTTGGAGAGGAGAGCCAAGCACCATCAACGAACCTGTCTAGCTAAAAATTTGTCCTGTGGAACTTGGAAAACGCATTAGGCAGATAAAGAAGGCAAATTTCTGCTTCAACAATCAACGTACCTCCGTTGGAGACCAATGGAGAGAACGATCCAAGAACCAACTCACCCCCCGACCCAAATGCAAATTTAGTGGCACCAAACGTAGAGTTAGATATTCTAAATGGTGGAAAAACATAATGCGTGAAATTGGAAACATTTAAACTATGGGAATTACCCCATTCAATGGTTAATTTCAATAGATATTTTGTTTTTCCCATTTGATTAAAAATCCGAAAAGTTCTAACTCGCCAAATCGTCAACGTTTTTATAGTGCCCGTAGGCATCCGTTTAGGGGCGAGACGCACCAAAAGTAAACCGAGAACTTTATAGGGAAATTCCTTCTTATGTAAGTTAGCAATAACATAATAAGATGACATGTGCGTGACTAGCGCTTCCTTACGGTGCTCATGTAATAAGAACATGTGAGAGGCAACTATAAGTGCATATAGGCTTAACATAAAGCATAGCAATAACGAAACTACATAAGTAGAAACCAAAGGAACTAAATAAGTAGGAACCAAAGGAACTAAACATAATGGCATCAACATAAAGTAATAGGGTGGCGCTAGGGGAACTACACGTAGTGTCGACATCGGAACTAAATATGGCGGTGCCAACGGAAATAACTCTGGTGGCACCAGAGGAACTACATCAGGAGGCATCATCCTAACGGGATCAGGTGGCACCAACATAATGCGAACAGGTGGCAAAAACGGGGCTAGATCCGGTGGTAGTAGTCGAATTAAATCAGGTGGTACTAACTGAATGCAATCCGATGGGACAAACGATGACCACATCATTAATGGATTCTCGAAAAATTGGTCAATCCTAGGAAGTCGAGAGGGTACCGAATTTATGAGACTTTCATCATGACCACATACAAAATCTATCTTCACACTATGTGACATGTCCCAAGGAGGATCCATCGTGGAAGATAAAACAAATCGACTCCAAACAGGCAAAATAATCTCATATCCAAACGGATCTGTAGGTCGGGTCAACAAAATGGTGGGGATAGCCGGTAAAACTAATACGAGGGGAGAGTTAATAATGCAATTAAATTCATGCCACGGAGTTTGCATCAGGGGACGCTCACCCGGGTTGACCTCAATATCGTCCTCTAAAATAATAACTCTCTCGATTGGTATTCCTCCAAACACATCGGTCACGTCAGCAATAGCGGTAAAAATCTCAGAAGGTGGCTCTACAATATGTCTTGGGCTAAAGATAACCAGTTCGTGTCCTAATGTATCATCGCGTAAATCACGAACGGGTAAGCTCTCACCATAAGGTAACTCTTCCGACTCATAAATCACTATATTAGCAGCCGTACAATTCTCATGAATGGGCGCATCAATAGACTCCAGAGGAGGGGCTAAATCATGCCGAAAGTCAAAATATGGATTTTTTGTCCAAGTGTAATCCTCCGGGTGCAAGTCATCAAAATCATAGGATAATTCAAACACAGGATTCTCCCTCACAGTAAACTCATCTGGCTCGTCTTCACCTAACTCACAATCAGAGAAGCATTCGTCATAGGGTGATTCTATCAACTCATAAGGTACTTCGCCCAAATCAGAATCAGTATCATTCTCAGAAACCTCGACGAGGGGAAGCAGAGATAATTCCTCAGAGGAGAAATCGTCATCCAGGTCACTGGGGTAACCAATCTCCTCGTCGTCACTCACATTGTCAATATCAATAGCCTCGTCTGCAGTGACGGGCACACTAGAAATCACAGCCTCAAACTCAATCACTTTGATAACAACACTCTCATCCCGCATATTCATGGCATTGGGAAAGGACCTGGCGGGAGAATGAATCTTATGTGACGTTCTAGTATGGGAGTACGAGGGGACATACTGGTTCGTTGTAGGCAAAAATTTAGGCGTCGAATCACTCATATAATCAGGAGACTGGGCACGACAGTAGGGAGGGTAATACTCATCCATTAGAAGATTCTTCATAATCTTCCAGCCTACAAGAGAGTCGGCGATTGATGGCCCATAACGTCTCTCTTCATTGATCCAGAAGGTAAGCGCTCGACTAAATAACTGGAGTCTCGCAACGGGAATCCTGTGGGGATCCCCAATACGATACTGCTCGAAATATCGTTCCATATCCTCTACCCAGAGTAGAAACACTCGAAACCCTCCTAAACCATCATAGGTTGGAGCAGGAATTCTAACACGCCTAGAGGTGGGATGACCTCTAAGTTGTGATATCAATTCCATAACGTCCTCACATTGACGCTTCATGTCCTTGCGAAAAGCTCCAATCGGGGAAGGTGAAGGAATGAGATTCCAACAACCCGCCATAGGTGCAAGAAACCGCGTATGTGCAAAAAAAATTAAAAGCCTGTAGCTAATTAATTTTTAAAAGTTGAATTGTTCCCGCTTAACCACTAGGGTTTTAAAGATTATAAGATAGGGTTTTTGCTGGAAAAAATAAGAGGAACATTAAAAAATTTTGCTGGAATTTTTTTATTTAGAAAATAAAAATCTAGGCCGCTATTGACACACCAAAAATACTAAATTTTCAAATAAATTAATAAAAATAAGTACTTAATAAAAAAAAAATTTTTTGTTTTCTTACTAATAATTAGATGGAGGAATTGCAGAAATTTTGACTTTTAGATTTTGAGAAAGTTGACATTTTAATGCCGCTATTTGCAGACCAATATGTAGAAAAACTAGTTTTCATGAAACTTAAAAGTTTTGAAATTTGAATTTTGAAATTCGAAATTTGAAATTTGAAATTTGAAATTTGAATTTTAAAATTTAAAATTTGAAAGTTTGAATTTTGAAATTTTAAAATTTGAAATTTGAAATTTGAAATTCGAAAATTGAAATTTGAAATTTTGAAATTTGAAAGTTGGATTTTAAATTTTGAAATTTTAAAATTTAAAATTTGAAATTTGAAATTTGAAAATTTGAAATTTGAAATTTAAAATTCTAAAATTTGACATTTGAAAGTGAATTTCGAAATTTGAAATTTTGGAGAGTTATATTGGGAACTTCATTGCATTTCAAGATAATTTATATTTTCTAATTAATTAGCCTACTAAATTAGCCTACCTAAAGATAGAAGGATGGTGCCGATTAGGAAATCGACAATAACCTCCCTCTGATACCAAATTGATGTAGGCCACAGGTTTGAACACGGTAACGGATAATTAATTCATGCGGTCGCTTCACAATTATCCCTAATACGTTCACACAATAATCCAACGCAACGCACTCACGAACGTCGTTATTAAATATTGCTAACATACGGTAACCACACCGTTGAAAGATCGAACCAACGGCTATTGACCGCTGTTCTCTCTAGGCAAAGAGACTTACCCGATCCGGGCGAGCGTGGTTGTACCAAAAGAGATCTACCGAAAAAGTTCGATTCGGAATTGGTAGATCTCCCCCAACAAAACGAAAGACGAGGTTCGCCAAACCTTTCGGAGAATTAAACACTCTTGAAATAACAACTTAAGCTATATGAAAATTAAACCACGACGAATAACGATTCCAAAAATAACGCACGGAAATTCCACCAAATAAAATTATCTAAAAAAAAACAATGGATCACACAAGCGGTAGTAGTTCTCGTTACCCCAACCGGAAGGGATGATTCCGGTTCACTTTTCTTGGATTTATTCTTCCACGGCTCCGCCGGAGTTTCGCCGATCGGAGAGAAATTTTGTCCGCTTTGTTCGCTTCACGCCGGGATGAGAAAGCACAAGAAGATCCCTTCGTTTTGGGTTATCGTCTTCCTCAAAATAGAATAATGGGCTGTTTTTTTTTTTGGATCTCTAAGGAGGGCTCGGTTTTGGGTGTTTGAAGGAAGACTTGGGTGGAGGCCGATTTTGATGAGGGGAGAAGTGTGGTCGGTTTGGGAGAAAACGGGGGTGGTCGGATTCTAGGAAGAAGGGGAGAGGAAGGAGGGGGAGAGGAGGCCGAAGCCAAAGGAGAGGAGTAGGAAGGCCGGCGGCCAAGGTAAAGAGGAGGGAGGAAAAATCTATCACAAGATTTTAGGGTTCAATATTTTCTTCATAAAAATTACTCAACAATGAAAAGTTCATGCCTATATATAGGCCTATTACAAGCTATGGCTATTTGCAGCCCAAAAGAAAATAAAACATAATCAAAAATTAAACAAATACATGAAGAAATAGTACATGCATAATAACTAAATAAAAGTCTTTATTATGTAGCTCCTTATGTAGCTTTTTTTATGTAATAATTTGCCTTTGCCATCACCGTCAAAATCTCCAACATGTAGGAGAACGCCATCGCCGTCGCCATCGCCGTCATCATCTTTACGCCATCTTCGTCACCATCATCAACAACATGAATGAAGATGTCGTCTTCATCACTCTCTCTCTTCTCTCAAGCTTTCTCGTCTAATCAATGGCACCAAAGGTTGAAGATAACATCAACGAAGGATATGAGTTGGTACGCAATGCCTTTGCGGATGCCCCGACAGATATTCAAAGGGTTATAACTCTAATCTCCGAATCTGGAATAGAGTTTCTAGTTTCTGAACCTTCAAAGATATGGAAGAAGGAGGTGCTTGAATTCTTTACCTCTGCATCAGTGGATTCAGCTGGTCTTAAGATAAAATCCATAGTTCATGGGACAAAGGTGAAAATTACAGCAAGAAGTTTGAGAAAGATTCTACAATTGCCTATAGTTGAGAATGAAGAAGAGGTCCCAGCTTCTAAGTCAAGGGAGGCTCTCCAATGGTGTGGATTGGATCCAACCCTGAAGATTGGAGCTGCTTTCAACAGAAAAGGAATGAATCAACAAGGAAAATTTTTGTCTGAAGTAGTTGGCAAAGTGATTTTGTGCAAACCAGGTGGACATGATAGGATTTCATCCAATATGTTTAGCCTAATGACCAGAATTGTGTTTACAATTCCCACTGACTGGTCTGCTGTAGTATTTGATAAGATCAAGGAAGGAATCAAGAAGCCAAATCTGGCTAGAATTGTTAGTTTATAACTGACTGGTGTGATTCCTGAGGTTATGCAACAACTGCCTGGGTCCAAGATTAATCACATGAGGAAGATGGATATGAGATTATTTTCAAGATGGGATAGGGTGCTGTCTAAAGATGTGCTTGATGAGAGCAGGCAAGACACCCCTGTAAGATCCCCTACACATGATCTAGGCACTGCCCAGCATCAAGAAGAGCAAGTGAGAGAGCAGGTTGAAGATCAGCCTGAGTTTACTCAAGTTCAGAAAGAAACCATTCCTGCACAGATGCAGGGGGAGCAAGCTCACTCTCCTGCCCAGAATGTATCTACTTCTGAACAGGTAAAGGGAGAGCAAGTGAGTTTTTCCTATCTAGGACATTACTAATATTTCTATTCCTACATAGGTGCAGGGGGAACAAGTGTATTCACCTGCCCAGGATATTCCAAATACTGATCAAGTGCAGGGGGAGAAGATGTCTGTACAAGTGCAAGAGGAAGAACAAATCAATATATCAAAAGATTTGAATATTACAGATCTGGATGATTCAACATCTGTTCAAGTTCAGAAGGAATACACTCTAGATGAGTTATTTCCTAATATTGAAATTGCTACTGATAGAGTAGAGGAGGAGCAAGACAATGAAAAGGCACTAGACATGGAGATAGAGCAAGAAGATGAGAAGGAACAAGAAGTTGAGGGGGAGCCTGTGAATGTTGAGGCTGAGCAACATATCACTGAAACTAATATTCCTCCTACTCCTGCTGAAAGAGTTCAAATAGAAAGTTTATCAGACTCTGAGACTGAAGAAGCCAGAATGGCTAAGAAGAGAAAGCTCATAGTCTTCAAGAGAAGGACCCAAAGTTATAAGCAGGCACTCCAAACTTCAACTCACCAATCTACATCTGAATTTAACTACAACAAGTTCATGGTAGATTTGCAAGTTAAGTTGGATGAGCAGAGATTAGCAATGGAGAAGTATGTTGATGAGAGCAATAAATCCCTTCAATTTGACTTGGCTCAAGATATTAAATCTATTAGATTTGAAGTAAATATGAATAAGAAGGAGATGACAAATTGCTTCCATAAGGGAGGTAATGCTGTAGTGTTTTTGGCTAAACAACAGCAGTCTATCCTCACTAAAGTGGATGATATTGCTTTAAAGCAAGGTTATGTTTTGGAGAATCAGCTGAGGATGAATGATAATTTGACTGAATCTCACCATGAAATTCTTGAAGCGTTCACAAAGGCTACTGCAGGGATGACTGAAGCAAGAGCAAAAGAGATGGAAGTTTTTGATAAGAAACTAAAGGAAGCTATAGCTTCAGTTCAATCTGTCATCACTACATCTCAGAAGGAAATATCTGACAAACTTCAGAAATTGAAACCATATTTTAAAGATGGTGTGAATTATCTAGATGGCCAGATCAGATTTCAGAAGGATGATCTAAGAGATCATATTACTAGAGAAGTCATAAATGGGGAGAGGTTGTTAGTTCATGCTGGCTCAGAGCACACCAAATGGGTGACAAATAGTATTCGAGCCACATTGGGATATCCACCTTTGTGTGATGATGCTATGGTGGCTGAGTCAGGATTTCAAACAGGTCTACTTGAAGGCAATCAACCCGAGATTGCCCAAGTCATTTACCCTCCTCCTGATTTTGATATGATTGATCAGCAAGTTTAGGATATGTATAGTCCTCCAAAGGAGGTTACCAAGGTTGTTATTGAAAAAGTTGATAAGCCTGATGCCAACTTGCAAGAACAACAAGATGCTCTACTATCCAAGAAAAGATTTAGAGAGCAGGCTGAACTTAAGCCAGATTTTGAGCAGTGGAGCCCTACTTCAAGAAATATTATACTAACTGCATGGAAGGCTATAAAGGACCAAGTACATGATAGAGGGAAGTGGTATAATGAAATGGAATGGCAAAAGCATGAAGCTAGGAAAGAAGCTATCGTACAGTTCAGGAGAAAAGCCAAGCTAGGAAGGCTGCCACCAGATGCTCAGGAGCCGAGCAAGTACTTTCCAAAGCCCTTTCATTACTTTGAAAGGCAAAGGCTCAAGGAAGAAGCACAGAAGAAAGCTGAGCTAAAAGACAAGAAGCCAGCTGAAGTTGCTGAAGCTCCTGTGAAGGCTCAAATCCAATCTGGCAAAGGAATTGTCATAAAAGAGCCTGATCAGTCTTAGTTCTAAGTTCTTTCAAAAGTGTTTTGAAATGTTTTGTTTAATCATTCAATGTAAACATCTTTAATTAAACATTACCAAGTTATAAACAAAATTTTGTTTGGAATCATATATTCATGTTCACTCTGTGATGAATTGTTAATATTTTGTTTATATTAAGTATTCCTGTAATGTCATACATCATCATATTATATTTGTTATAAATGGTGTATATCATTAACTAAAAGGGTTATGACTTCTCCAAATAGGGGGAGATTGTTGGGTACATTGGAAAATGTGTACCTGATTTGAAGAAGCCTAACTTAGCTTAATGATATACATCAAGGTGTATTTGATGTTGTTTTAAGTTGACATGTGCAGGTGAAGAAGTATTAAAGAATACAGGAAATTATTATAAGTCCATGTGTTGACACCTGAAGAAATTGTGTCGACACTTCAGAATAATTGTGTCGACACTTGAAGGAAGCTGTGTCGACACAGAGAAAGATAGTCGATCACATTTGTGTCGACACTGGGAAGCAGTGTCGACTCATAGAAAGATAGTCGACCACATTAGTGTCGACACTGGGAAGCAGTGTCGACTCACAGAAAGATAGTCGACCACATTTGTGTCGACACTGGGAAGCAGTATCGACTCACAGAAAGATAGTCGACCTCAACTATGTCGACACCTGAAGGCAGAGTCGACACATACTGAGTTCTGAATCTACAACAACTGTGTCGACACACAGGACTTGTGTCGACACACTGCAAAGTCAAGACCAAGTTATTTTCTGGAGAAAGATGAAGTGTTGAGTCGACACAAATTCTCTGAGTCGACTCATTCTCAAGATGAAGTTCTGAAGAAGCAGTGTCGACTTAAAGGCAAACTAGTCGACATCGTCAAAGGCTGTGTCGACACCAAAGTTACTTGTGTCGACACATATAGGCAGTTGGTCTCGACACTTTCTGACAGTCTGTCTCAACACTTTGCTGTCCAAGACTAAGGCACAAGATCTGTTTGAAGACTTGACAGCTGTGGGTTGTAGCCGGTTAACTGATGTTGTCAGACTTGTCAGAAGTCAGTTAGAAACCGGATCAGCCGGTTACCATGAAGAAGATCTATAAATAGACAGATTCAGAGAGAAGTAAGAGATTAGAATTTTGGCAATCAATTTGAGAAATCAAATCAAGAAGGAGTAATACATTAAAGAAGATCTTCATCAGAAGATCTAAGAAGACGATCTCAGGATCGATCAAAGTAGAGTTCTTTCAAGAATTCAGAAGTATCATCAAAGGTGTTGTATAGAGAGGGATCCAGCCAATTGAAGAAGAAGAAGGAAGCCAGCATTGGTTTCTCAAGAAGCTGTTTGGAAATCAACTCAGCTAAGTTCAGATTCAAGAAGCTTTGAAGAAAGCTCAGAATCAGTTGATTTCATCAGCTGATCAAGAATTGTCTTGTTCTTTTCTCTCTCAATAAAGGCAAGACATTAAAAACTTATTTTCTAATTTCTGTAGGATCTATCAATACAGATCTGAATTGTAAGCCTGTGTTATAAAGGCTGAGTGTAGGAGAGTTGATCTCTGAGTGGTAGGGCTGTTTGCCTGAGTGTAGGAGAAGGTTCTTCTCTGAGTTGTAGGCTTTCTGATAAGGCTGAGGTAGGGCTGTTTGCCTGAGTGT
The DNA here is from genome assembly GCA_039513925.1 of Platanthera zijinensis. NCBI lineage: Eukaryota > Viridiplantae > Streptophyta > Magnoliopsida > Asparagales > Orchidaceae > Platanthera > Platanthera zijinensis. The sequence continues at coordinate 183,710,950 of CM077088.1, read as the reverse complement.
AGAAGAAGGTTCTTCTCTGAGTTGTAGGCTTTGTGATAAGGCTGAGGTAGGGCTATTGAGCCTGAGTTGTAGGAACCTTTTCAGGTTCTGAGCTGTAGGATCTATGGATCTGAGTAAAGAGGAAGTTTGGCCGAATCTAGCATACTGCTAGATAGGTGAAGGGGGAAAGTGGATGTACCCAGACCTTGGGAAACCACTATAAAACAGTGTGCAATCTGTGATGGTTAAATTTCTGTAACTGCTGTGCTGTGTGTTTTAATTCTGTAATTGAATTCTGCCAAAAAGTGTTAACAAACATTAGAACCTATTCACCCCCCCCCCCTCTAGGTGTTTAGGTTGTCTTGAAAGTAAAACTATCACTAATATCACTTGTAAGTTTGTTGATAAACTAATCAATGGTCAGCATGCCTAATTCAATTTTAAATTTATTGTATTTTGTTTCATTCAGTGGCTTAGTAAATACATCTGCTATTTGATAATCTCTTTTAACAAATTCTAATGAGATGTCTTCTCTTTCTACATGCTCTCTAAGAAAATGGTATTTAATTTCTATATGCTTAGTTCTACTGTGAGAAACAGGATTATTAGCAATAGAAATTGCACTCTTAGAATCACACAAAAGAGGTGTTCTACTTACTTGGATACCATAATCTTTAAGCTGATGCTGTATCCACAATAGCTGTGCACAGCAGCTGCCAGCAGCAACATATTCTGACTCAGCTGTGGATATTGCCACACTGGTCTGCTTTTTACTAATCCATGATATCAATCTTCCTCCCAAGAATTGACAAGTACCTATTGTACTCTTTCTATCCTCTCTACATCCTGCAAAGTCTGCATCTGAATAACCTGTTAGTAGAAAATCTCTATTCCTAGGGTACCAAAGTCCTAGATTAGGTGTGCCCTTAAGATATCTCAGAATCCTTTTGACTGCAGTATAATGAGATTCTTTAGGGCAGGCTTGGTACCTAGCATAGACACATGTAGCATACATAATATCTGGTCTACTTGCAGTGAGATAAAGTAGAGAGACAACTATTCCTCTATACAAAGATTCATCAACAGGTTTACCTGCATCATCTTTGCATATAGGCATACTTGTTCCCATAGGAGTTCTCATAGTGGAGGATGACTCCATACCATACTTCTTAATTAATTCTTTGGTGAACTTAGACTGGGATATGGACAGGCCATCATCAGTCTGTCTTACTTGGAGTCCCAAGAAGAACTTAAGTTCCCTCATACTGCTCATCTCAAACTTCCCTTGCATAAGTTTGGAAAACTTTTTACAAAGGTTGTTTTCAGTAGATCCAAAGATTATGTCATCAACATAGATCTGAACTAAGATGATCTTACCTTTGGATTCCCTAAGGAATAGAGTTTTGTCTTTTTTTCCTCTTGAGAATTTATTCTCAATAAGGAAAGTAGACAGGGTTTCATACCAAGCCCTTGGGGCTTGCTTTAACCCATACAAAGCTTTCCTAAGCTTATAGACATAATCAGGTTTAAGAGGATCTACAAAACCTGATGGCTGCTCTACATATACTTCCTCTTTTAAATCACCATTCAGGAATGCTGATTTCACATCCATCTGGTACACTTTGAAGTCTTGATAGGCTGCATAGGCAAGGAACATTCTGATTGCCTCCAGCCTTGTTACTGGGGCAAAGGTTTGATCAAAGTCAATCCCTTCTTCCTGCCTGTATCCTTTTGCAACCAATCTTGCTTTATTCTTCACTATTATTCCACTCACATCCAATTTGTTCCTATAAATCCACTTTGTGCCAATTATGTTGTGGCCTCTTGGTTTAGGAACAAGCTCCCAGACATTGCACCTTCTGAATTGATTCAGCTCCTCTTGCATAGCATCAATCCAGTGCTGGTCTTGGATGGCTTCTTCAAACTTCTTAGGCTCCACTTGAGACAGGAAACTTGAATGCAGGTCTGTGCTTTGATTTCTGCTTCTAGTCTGCACTCCCTATCTTGGATCACCTATAATCTGATCAGCTGGATGATCTCTTAAATGTCTTGTAGCTGGAGGAAGGTTCCTTTCTGTTTGAACATCTCCAGCTCCTTCTTCATGCTGAACCTCTTGGTTTTCATCAGCATCTATTGAGTTTTGTACTCCCCCTGGACAGTAGCCCTCATTTTCCAATGCTCCATCTTCCTTTGATGCTTCAGCAATGGAGAGCTTGTCCATTCTTTTGCTTATACCAAACCCTTTGATGATTCCTTTTTCAGATCCACCAAAGATCACTTTGGGTCCATCTTTGACAGATGTATACTCCTTCAGCAGCCCCTTTGTTCCAGTCATGTGCCTGGAACAACCACTGTCCAAGTACCATATAGGGGCATGGCCACTTGGACTTTCCTGCAACACAGATTTACTTACCCTTAGAACCCAAGTAAGTCTTGGGTCCTTAGTTCAGGTTAGCATTAACAAAGCTACCATTATCTCTTCTAACAGGTAGACTATTGTTCTTTCTAACACTTGTGTTATGCCAGCAGTCTAATGCAAAATGGCCTCTCTTGCCACAACACCAACATTCAAACTTATTGTATCTAGTTCTAGATACACCCTTGACAGAGGAATTTCTGTCCATTGCTGGTGCTGCAGCAGCTTCACCCACTGATTTCTTATAACCATTGGGTTTATGAACATAGATAGGCCTGTTGGCATTTACACCCTTGTTTATCAGAACATTAGTCTTAAAATGACCATGAATATCTTCATGATCATATTGGTTAGAAGGCACTTGCACCTTTCTAAACTTAATAGGGACTGAAAAGTTCAGTGGCTTGACAGGAGCTTTGTCTTTCCTCTTGAATTGGGCTGCCCTGGGGTTGCCTTTGAATCCTTATCCTGCCTTACCCTTTTGAGTCACAAATTCATCTATCAAGGGTAAGACAGACTTTGGCTTAGAGTAACTAGCCACTAACTCCTTTTCTATTCTTAGTCTGGCCTCCAGACTCTTCACTTGATCATTGGTATAATTGATTGTGCCCATCTGAATAATAGTTAAATTCTTCAGTTTGGCAATTTCATTTAACTTTTGATCAATTACTTTTTCAAACTCAGTTGCAGCTACCTTTAGATCAGCAATTTCCTGAGCCTGAGATTTAACCAGGTTCTTGCTTTTCTTAAGGGCCTGCAACAAGTCCCCATACTTATCTATCAATTGATAGACATCTCCTTCAGATTCAGATGCATCTACATCACTTGATGCAGATGTAGCTGATTCTGCACTTATACTACAAACAGATTTTATTGAAGGACATAGTACCTTACTAGGACCAGACTGATTCTGGTACATGTCTTCTTCTAATCTTGCCATCAGTCCCATGCACTGATGATCTTCTTGTTCATAGATGGAGTCTAGCAATTGCATGAACTCCTCTTCTTCAGTAGCAGCATACAATCCAATATATGCTTCAGCTTCAGATTCTGATTCTAAAGTTGATTGATCTGTTAGGCTCTTTTCCTTCTTTGCAACAAAGGATTTTTTCTTCTTGCCCTTTTGATAAGTCTTCTTCTTGTCTGATGACTCCTTTCTCTTATCAGGACAATCAGCCACTACATGTCCAGGCCTATTGCAATAATAGCAGACAATCTTTGAAGTAGTGGCCTTGCTGGGCATTGTTCTGCTCTTCTCTTTCCTTGATGACTTTTTCTTCTGATAATAGTCATCAACTTGCTGTGATGAGGAGGGCCTAGACTTCCACTGCTTCTTCTTTAAGAATCTCTGGAATTGCCTTGTAAATGCAGCAAAATCTGCATCTGACTCACAGCTTTCTGAACCCTGATTATCTGAATTTTCAGAACTAACTTCTGCAACTTCCTTAGGAGGAGATGGTGATATCCTCCTATTCTTTCTAGTGGCTTCTGCCTTGAAGGCCACTGTCTTCTCTCTATGCTCTCCTTTTGAATTCTTTTCCTCCTCCTTCCTCACCATAAGTTGCATTTCATAGGATAACAACTTTCCAAATAAGGTTGGAGGAGAAATCTCTGCCAGTTTAGCCACTTCTCTTATGGCACAGATCTTTGTGTCCCAATCCTTTATCAAGGATCTTAAGAATTTGTCATTCAGTTTATAGGTACTGAATACTCTTCCATAGGACTTTAACTCATTCACAATTCTATAGAATTTCTTATAGCATTCAGTTATGCTATCAGTTTTTCCTTGTCTAAAACTTTCATATTCCTGGTTGAGCATAGACTTCCTATCCTGTCTTACTTCTTCAGATCCCTCCATGTAGACAATCAAGGTGTCCCACATCTCTTTGGAGGTCTTGCAGTGAATCAGATTCTGAAATGTTGAATCATCTATGGCACTTACAATAATATTCTGAGCTCTCTTGTCCATGGTTGCCAAAATGATTTCATCCTTGGTCATTTCAGAATAACTCTTTGGAGTTTGAATTTTAGCATCAAGAACTGATACCTTCATTGGAATGAAGGGTCCTTCCTGAACTGTGATGTATATCCTTGGGTCAGATGCTTCCATGAACAATCTGACTCTTTCTTTCCAAATTCCAAAGATTTCCTTCCTGCAGATGGGTAACTTCATTGACCCTAACTCCTTGTGATTTTCTCCAGAACCCATCTTCTTGAATCTTGATTCTGCCTTTCAGATCTACCTCAGACTGTTAAGTCCTTTTTGAGGAATCTCCCTCTGATACCACTTGAAAGTTTTACTTTCAAGACAACCTAAACACCTAGAGGGGGGTGAATAGGTTCTAATGCTTGTTAACACTTTTTGGCAGAATTCAATTACAGAATTAAAACACACAGCACAGCAGTCATAGAAATTTAACCATCATAGATTGCACACTGTTTATAGTGGTTCCCCAAAGTCTGGGTACATCCACTTTCCCCCTTCACCTATCTAGCAGTATGCTAGATTCGGCCAAACTTCCTCTTAACTCAGATCCACAGATCCTACAGCTCAGAACCTGAAAAGGTTCCCACAACTCAGGCTCAACAGCCCTACCTCAGCCTTATCACAAAGCCTACAACTCAGAGAAGAACCTTCTCCTACACTCAGGTAAACAGCCCTACCTCAGCCTTATCACAAAGCCTACAACTCAGAGAAGAACCTTCTCCTACACTCAGGCAAACAGCCCTACCACTCAGAGATCAACTCTCCTACACTCAGCCTTTATAACACAGGCTTACAACTCAGATCTGTATTGATAGATCCTAAAGAAATTAGAAAAGAAGTTTTTAATGTCTTGCCTTTGTTGAGAGAGAAAAGAACAAGACAATTCTTGATCAGCTGATGAAATCAACTGAATCTGAGCTTTTTTCAAATCTTCTTGAATCTGAACTTAGCTGAGTTGATTATCAAACAGCTTCTTGAGAAACCAATGCTGGCTTCCTTCTTCTTCTTCAATTGGCTGGATCCCTCTCTATCCAACACCTTTGATGATACTTCTGAATTCTTGAAAGAACTCTACTTAGATCGATCCTGAGATCGTCTTCTTAGATCTTCTGATGAAGATCTTCTTTAATGTATTACTCTTTCTTGATTTGATTTCTCAAATTGATTGCCAAAATTCTAATCTCTTACTTCTCTCTGAATCTGTCTATTTATAGATCTTCTTCATGGTAACTGGCTGATCCGGTTTCTAACTAACTTCTGACAAGTCTGACAACATCAGTTAACCGGCTGCAACCCACAGCTGTCAAGTCTTCAAACAGATCCTGTGCCTTAGTCTTGGACAGCAAAGTGTTGAGACGGACTATCAGAAAGTGTCGAGACCACCTGTCTATATATGTCGACACAAGTAACTTTGGTGTCGACACAGCCTTTGACGATGTCGACTAGTTTGCCTTTAAGTCGACACTGCTTCTTCAGAACTTCATCTTGAGAATGAGTCGACACAGAGAATTTGTGTCGACTCAACACTTCATCTTTCTTCAGAAAATAACTTGGTCTTGACTTTGCAGTGTATCGACACAAGTCCTGTGTGTCGACACAGTTGTTGTAGATTCAGAACTCAGTATGTGTCGACTCTGCCTTCAGGTGTCGACATAGTTGAGCTCGACTATCTTTCTGTGAGTCGACACTGCTTCGCAGTGTCGACACAAATGTGGTCGACTATCTTTCTGTTATTCGACACTGCTTCCCAGTGTCGACATAAATGTGGTCGACTATCTTTCTCTGTGTCGACACAGCTTCCTTCAAGTGTCGACACAATTATTCTGAAGTGTCGACACAATTTCTTCAGGTGTCGACACATGGACTTAGAATAATTTCCTGTATTCTTTAATACTTCTTCACCTGCACATGTCAACTTAAAACAACATCAAATACACCTTGATGTATATCATTAAGCTAAGTTAGGCTTCTTCAAATCAGTTACACATTTTCCAATGTACCCAACAGATTTTGTTTTTAACTTGTCTGGAAATTGTGATCGACGAAATAAATCAACATCGTCGAACCGAGATCGACGATCGTCGACCTCAGATCGACGAAATTTTTTCAGATCGTCGACCTCAAAATCTCAGAACAGAAACTTTTATCTCTTTGAAAATTATAATCAAACTCAAAACTTTAAAAATCCTTTTTCCCAGTGGTATATCCCTTCTAGGAAATTTCATCCACTAGGTTTCAAAGATCAACCTGAATGTACTTTTATTTCTAATTATTTTAAAAGAGAACCAGGACCCAAGGTAATCTAGGTCCAAAACTTTTAACTTCTCTTTTTAGGAAAGAAATTTGACAGGTAGTCAAGATCTAATGCTGAACATAAAGAAAAGCTGAAGATACAATCAGAGAGCTCACTCTCACCAAATGTCTTCAGTTCTTCTTTCAGCAGTTCCTTAGAAAGATTCTTATGTATTTTAAAATTCATGAATCTTTGTTTTTCTCTGTTTTATCAAAGCATCTTTGTAAATCTGCTGAGAAATTTATATATCAGGCAAATTATTTCGCTTTGTGTATTGCTTTTGTGTAAATAGTAATCCTAACCCAAATAGGGGGAGATTGTTGGAACCCTAGTTCTGATTTGGGCAAGGATCACTATTAGGATTTATTAGTTTGACCCAAAATGTATAGTCTAAGGTTCATAGGATTCTCCAGGTATGCCTCAAAAGTATTTAAGAATCTCTGAACGCAGAAATCTCTGAACGCAGAATCTCTTAACGCAGAATCTCTTAACGCAGAATCTCTTAACATAGAATCTCTGAACGCAGAATCTCTGAACGCAGAATCTCTGAACGCAGAATCTCTGAACGCAGAATCTATGAACGCAGAAATCTCTGAACGCAGAATCTTCGAACGCAGGAATCTCTGAACGCAGGAATCTCTGAACGCAGAATCTCTGAACGCAGAATCTCTGAACGCAGAATCTCTGAATGAAGAATCTCTGAACGCAGAATCTCTGAACGCAGAATCTCTGAACGCAGAAATCTCTGAACGCAGAAATCTCTGAACGCAGAATCTCTGAACGCAGAAATCTCTGAACGCAGAATCTCTAAACGAAGAATCTCTGAGCTCAGCTCAACGATCTTCGAACGCAGTTTGAAGAAGCTTTAAAATTCAGTTTTGCGATTTCCTGTGCCGTTTTTTAGACAGATTTATTTACAGCTGGCAGATTTAATTAAGTCTATTGAGGCGATTACAGCTATCAGAATTAATGCTATATATTCTTAAGAATATAGTCGTTTGGAGGATGCATTAATTATGGATTAAATCATAGATTAAATGCAATTTGAATCCCAAAAGAAATTACCATTCTTGGAAAAAGGCTTCAGCCGTTTCAAGGCAAGAATTCAAATGTTTGAATTAGTCCAAGGGATATGTATATATGATATACAGAAGATTGAAAATATATAATATATATCATAAAGTGACAGAGAAAAAAGAAGCAGGCATATACAGATCATCTTCATCTTCTTCATCTACTCCAGGCTTTCAAGAGACACAAAATCAACATCAGTCTAAAAGCTTGCTGGAGAGCAACATCAACTTGAAGGCCTACACCCTGAAGCAAAGCTTCCACTCCTGAACTATTCTACATTTCAGGGGGAGCTTTGACAACATCAACAATCCACTAGTCTTCTCTCAGTGATTTGAGATAGAGAAGACATCATCACCTTTTTCTTTTACCACCATCTGTACAGGGTTATCTCTCCTTTCAAAAGTGAACTCTTGGTTTCTGAGACCTGATCAAAACTCAGTGGTGGCAAGACACCTGATCAAAAAATTTGGTTTGGTTTTTGAGCACCTGATCAAAAGCTTATCGGTGCCCAGGACACCTGATCAACTCATCCTACAGTGGATTCCTACAAGGGTGGTAGAAGAGTGGATGTACCTAGTTTTTGGGAACCACTATAATCCTTGTATTGTCTGGATTGCTTGCTCTCTTTCTTTATTTTGTGCTGTGAACTTTTTCTTATATATATATAATAACTCTAAGTAAAGTTAAGATCTATCCCTCACTTTCAATTGGTATCATAGGGGGGTTGGTTATTCAACATTTGAATTTTCAACAGATTGGTTTAACAGGCTAACACCTGAACCAAAAGATCCTTGATAAGATAAACCTTCTATAGAGGATAGTTATTACTTTTTGTAGTATATTTATTTTCATACAAAACCATGGCACAGAACAAAGATTATGCTAGCACCTGACCTCCAGTGTGCAACCTCTCTAAGTTTGCACTTTGGAAGGCAAGAATTTAGCTTTACATGAATTATATTGATGAGGACATTTTTAATTCTGTTTTGACAGTTTGTCCAAGACCCCCAGTGATCACATGTACAAGTGTTGTTCCAGCTCCTTCAGGAACAGATGCAGAAATAAAGAAATGGAAAGTTGCAGATGCAAAGGCTATGAATATCCTTGCTCAGACCATTTCTGATGAGATATTCCAAAAGGTGGCTGAATGCAGTTCAGTAAAAGAGATATGGGACAAGTTATCTGAAATTGTCTCAGGATCTGCTGATGAAAGGAAGGACAAGAGATCTCATCTCATAAGCCAATATGAGAACTTCAAGAAAGGAGAAACTTAATCAGTGGCTGACATGTACAATAGACTCAGCCTGATAGTCAGTGAGTTGAAAACATTGGATAAGGAGATCACACTCACTGAACTAAATGACAAAATCCTAATGTGCTTCCCCAACACTTGGGACTGAAGAATCTGGCCAATCAAGGATGCCAGAAGCCTAACTGAGATTACTACTGAAGCTCTTTTGGGCAAGCTTAAATCTTATGAGCTGCTCATTAAGAATAGGGAAGAAGAGCAAAATACTGCTTCTCCAGCCATCAGAAAGGAGAAGACCATTGCTTTCAAAGCCATAGAAGAGAAGCCTGAAGATAAGGTCACAGGAAATGAAGAATTGATGAGCTTGCTGGCAAAAAAATTCTATAAGATGGCCAGGAAAGACTTCAGAAAGAGGTCATCCTGAGGGCATGAGAAGCCAAGGTATGATAAATCAAATAATAAAGAAATAATCTGTTTTGGATGCAGGAAACCAGGCCATATTGTGCCTGACTGTCCAAAAAATCAGAATAAGGACAAGAAGGACAGGAAAGATAGGAGAAAAGACAAGGACTCAAGAGGAAACAACAGTAACAAATCCTCCTCCAACAAAAATAAATATATAAGGAAGGGGTTTGTAGCTGAAAGCTGAAGTGATACTGAAGAGGAATCAGAAGCCTCATCACGCTCAAGTGATGATGAGGATGATGCTGAAGAAAAGGAATTCTGCATGATGGTTATCAATGCCTCTCAGTAAAATTCTGATGCAGAACAAGGATCAGACTCAGAATCTGAAACTCAAACTGAAGAAGACCAGGTAATAGACTCCTTTGACTTTGGCTCAGAGGACTTTAGGTCTGAATTTAAGGCACTTTGTTTAGAACTGTTAAAATCTGAGAAAGAGATTATCTCTCTCAGAAATCAATTGTCTGAACATAGCACCTTAAAATCAGACAACCTCAAACTCTCAGAGGAGTTAGAATGCTGTAGGGAGGAGATAGCCTCACTAAAAAGTGATTTATCCCAGGCAAATAAGTTTGAAGAATCCCTTAATGGGAGAAGCATCAGACTGATGGACATCACAAGCACAGTGAACTCAAGATTCAACAGTACACTGGGCTTGGGTGCTTCATACAGCCAACCTACAGTATTAACAACCCCGATTAAATTTATTTCTGATAAAGGAAAGGGTGTTGTAGAGGTAGCTAGGAAGAATCCAGATTTATCTAAGGAAAATCAAGTTCAACAGAAAACATCGAACAGAGCTCGACGATCGTCAAACAGAGCTCGGCGATCCAAGGCTGAATCATCGAACTCAGATCGACGACTTCTGAACTCTGAACTCTGGCATAGTCGATCTTCGAACAGAGCTCGACGATCTGACCCAAGATCGTCGAACTCAGCTCGACGATCGTCGAACGGAGCTCAGAGCTTTGAACATTCTTTCAGAGTTAAATCTCAAGTCAATCCTAGAAGTCCCTCATCCTAAAGCTTCAACCCTTATACTGAATGGATAGTACCTCCCAGGAGATACCATCCTGAAGGATATAAGAGTCAGCCAGGGATGTCTTTTATTTCTGAATTTAAAGGTTATCAACCTATACCCAAGGTAAACTGGGTCAAAAACATATAAATTGTTTATGTGCAGATGAAGACCTATCCAGCAATGAACTCTTGGTTTCTGAGACCTGATCAAAACTCAGTGGTGGCAAGACACCTGATCAAAAAATCTGGTTTGGTTTTTGAGCACCTGATCAAAACCTCATTGGTGCTCAGGACACCTGATCAACTCATCCTGCAGTGGATTCCTACCAGGGTGGTAGAAGAGTGGATGTACCCAGTTTTGGGGAACCACTATAATCCTTGTGTTGTCTGGATTGCTTGCTCTCTTTCTTTATTTTGTGTTGTGAACTTTTATTATATACATATATAATAACTCTAAGTAAAGTTAAGATCTATCCCTCACTTTAAGTGTTGATCTCTCTTCTGTGTCTCTTTTTTTCAATCTGATTCTCCTGTATATCTCTAAGTATTCTTCTGTGTTAATCTCTTATCCCTTTTAAAAAAACATATTTTGTAGGAGTGTATCAGATTCTGACTTAGATGGTCGTTACTCAGTCATAAATTACTTCCATAATTGACAACTGTCTCTGGGGAAAGTCCTAAGTAACATTCCTTTTAGCCTTCCTTGAAACTTGAATTAGATTGCTTGAAACGGCTAGAAAATCCTTTGCAATAAATGCAGGAAATAACTCTAAATGAATCTGAATGAATTCCATAACCGTTCTTGAATTTGAAATCTGAAAGCGTCGATCTCTCACAGAAATCGTCGATCTGAGCTCTACAATCGTTTAACTGAGCTCAGAGATTGGATTTATACAGCAGACAGAAAACGTCGAACTGAGCTCTACGATCGTCGAACTGAGCTCAGCGACTTGGAAAATAGCTGAAGACAGAGCGTCGATCTGAGCTCGAAGATCGTCGACCGGAGTTCAACGACTTGTAGAGTTGAGCTCAGAGAATGTCGAACTGAGTTTGATGTTTCGTCGAACTGAGCTCGACGAAAATTGTCTTTGTCTCAGCCATGAATCCTGATCTTTGAATGGTCTTGGGGGCAGCTCCAAATCTAAGTTCTAAGCCTTAGACTCATTCTAAGTTGACCTTTTCAACTATACAACTAGGTCAAACCAATTTCCTAATAACATAGTGATCCTTGCCCAAATTAGTAATAGAGTGTTCCAACAATCTCCCCCTATTTGGGTTAGGATTACTATTTACAGGAAACAATAGGAACTACAAAAGCATACATATAGAAACAAAAGCTAAACCAACAATACAGAAGAAAAACATAGTAGTATTGCAGAACTCATATAGAATATCAGTAATATTCAGATATATAGATGTACTGTCTGCTTACAGAAATCATTTCTTCTCATTGCCTTTCTTAAATAGAATCTCCCTGTTAGGATTGAGAGCATCTTTCTTTGATCTTCTGTCATCACCTGCACCTAAGGATGTTTGGGATCTTGGTCTTGGGACTACAGCCTCAAGATGCAGCTTCATATAATCTTCTGGATCAAAGAACTTTCTTGAAGCATATCTCTCCAGTTCTGTCTTTCTTTGTTCTGATAGGGTTGTAATGTTTGAAATTTCTTTACCTTGGTCCTTGGCCTTCTTCATTTGATCTAGAGCAGCAAGCTCTTTCATTCTGGCAGTCCATGACACTGGGTTGTTTTAAGGATCTTCAAAAGGGACTGGAGGTTCATATCTATTGATAGATTAATAATCAGTAGGAGTCCTGGTGACAACTAAATCTTTAAGCTTGTAAGGGAAAGGACCTTGAGTAGAATCAATAGGACCTTATCCTTCCCTTTGTTGTCTGGAATAAGTTCTGTACTCTCTCTGATTTCCTCTGTACTGACCTCTTCTAGAATGATAGCCTCTTTGATGTTGACCTCTGGGTTGAAATCTTTGTGAAGGTTGAGAAGAACTATGCTTTGAAGCAGATCCAGGTTGAGAAGCAGATCCTCCACCAGTACCAGCATCTGGAGGAGGAGGAGGAGGATGAGACTGAGAAGATCCTTTCTCATATTTGTCAAGTTTTCTTCTTTTTTTCATAGCCTTTAGCTGATTCTTAGAGTATTGCATCCAAGGCTATGTTATCTGACAATCATGCAAAATGTAATATGGTATGTCATTGACATCTTTGGCTCTAGCAGGAGGGACTCTCATCATTGCTTTGCTTCTTGCTTTCCTTTTCTTCGCAATGGTGCCAGCAGAATCATCAGAGTCAGTGTTGAATTGATCACTTTCTGAACTCTGTGGTCTGTCATATAAATCATCAATGCTTTTGATATACTCTTCTCTTGGTTTAGACTTCTCAGCATACAGAACAGGAGCAGAAACAATTAAAGTAGCAACAGGAGCAGAAGGAATAGAAACAGTAGATTCTTCCAGATAACTAGCCAGATCTTCATCAGCAGCAGCAGCAACATCAGCAGATAACATATCAACATCAGTAGATACAGCAACTTCAGCAGTAGCAGCAGCAACACAAGCAGAAACTTCCACAGCCTTAAGAGAATTGATATAAGAGATAATCATGCTGGGATCACAGACAGTAATAGGCACAATGTCCTTAGTGAGGTCTTCAACTCCCAGAGTTGGTAAGCAGCTTCTGTGAAGAAGATCAAATTCAGACAACAGTGACTTTAAGTCCACTGTGAGTACTGGTACTGGAGTAGAAATCTCTGGCAGCAGCAATTCCTCAGGAGCAGCAGGCACTACCTCAGCTTCATAGGGCATCTCCCCCTGCCTTGATTCAATGATGACTAGATCAAGGCACCCCACAGAAGGGATTGCCTGAGGAGAGGAGAGAGAGGATAGCCTGTCAGATAACTCCTTTATTGATTCCAGGAGTGGGGCCATGGAGGTCTCTAGTAGGGCTACTAGCTTGGGAGCCAGTATCCCATATAGCTTATCTGTCAAAGCTGATATATCCACTTGCTCAAGTGTGACTTGAGTAGAGGTGGAGGATGAAATGTTTTGGGCTGGTGATGGATGGACTACAGTAGATGGTATTGTGGATGGTAGGATGGTTGGTTGAGAAATTGGGATGGTGGAGATAGATGGTATGGGTGTGGAGATGGAAGGTGTGAAGGATGGTTGGGTGAGAATGTCATGAAGAAGCTGTTGGTATGAGGAGGTAGAAGGAGGCTCAGTAGGGGAGGAATTGGAATCATCCATAAAGGAATCTTCCAAGATGATGAAAGAGGGTATGTCAAGAGGTGTATAGTAGTGGAGAGGATGGAATGGTTCTGAGGTGGCTGGAGGTGAGATTGGTGATGAAATGGTAATGGGGGAAGAGATGGATGTGGAGATGGTTGATGAGGTGGTGGAGGTAGAAACAAGTGGTGGAGAAGGAGGAGAAGAGGTGGAGGCAGGCAACTCTTCCATGAGGGTAGAGGCCTAAGGGGAAGTGACTGCAAGAGTCCTTGTGCCTGAAGCCATGGTAGTCCTTGATGGTTTGATTATCTGCTTATCCCACTTACCAAATAGGGCACAGGTCAATCTTTTTGATGCATTGATGTGCATCCCATTTGAGACTAGCAGTTCTGGGCACCTGGAGTGCAGGAATACCCCTAAAATCCTCCCAAAATTCACAAAGCTTTTGTTTATTTTCTTCTTTATCAAATCAAAGAAAATTGCTCCCCAGTTCAAGTGTTTCTTGTCAACTAGGGCTCCCATCAGACAGAACTGATACCTGGATATGGTATCATGAGCTGAGTGCTTTGCCAGAAGCACTTTCCCTACAACATCAGCTAAAAATCTAAATTCAATAGATAAGTTCTTTTTCAATAACTTGTTAGGGTTTGCTGTAGAGTGACCCATTATATCCAACATTGAATCAAATTCCTATCCAGACATTTCAGTAGAATCATTTCCAGTACTTAAATGGAATACTTCAGTCAGTAGAGTAGGTGATAAAGGTACCTGAATCCCGCTTATAGTACCGACTATAGTATTTTGATCCAGATTATTTGCTGTAAATACTCATTCCTTTATCTCATCGGCCGCAATCTTTATTCTGGTAGACATAATATGCACCAACTGTTGTTCTCTGAATAGTTCCAGAATGTCTTTGAAGATTTGATCACTGCCGTCAAACGAATCCATATCGATATCAAATCCAGTATCAAACTTCATCTTTGCAAGAGCGGCAACAATCACAGCCATTGTATACCTGCAAAAAGTTAACAAACACAACCAAGTGTAGTAGAGTTTGGAGGGAAAGAAAGAATTTGCAGAGAATATGAAAGCGTAAAAGAAGAACGACGGCGAAAGAATGATTTTTATATTAGGGTTCGACGCCGGAAAGGAAGGATCGTTGAACTCCGTTCGACGATCTGGGCTTCTAATGGAATCTGAAGAGTCTTCAATAACGTCGATCTCTGTTCGACGATACTGGAGAACGTCGAGCTCCGCTCAACGATCGATGAACAGAAAGAAGGATAGCTAAAAGCTAACAGACGGCGCTGAACTCTGGTTGACGATTTAGGAAAACGTCGATCTTCGTTCGACGATTTTCGGGAAAAACGTCGAGCGCAGTTCAGCGACAAAACAGAACCTACAGACACTAGAAAATACAAGTTTTTAGCCTAGTCTTGGTCTGTTTTTAGATTTTCAAAATCTTGGGATTTATTTTAAACTTCATCCATCAGACATTCCTAACTGATTTAGGAAGAAGGTGTGTTTCTTTTCATCCAAAGGTTTGGTGAAAATATTTCCCTTTTGCAAATCAGTTGAAATATATTGAATTTTAATTTTATTTTTCTCTACATTGTCCCTTAAAAAGTGATGTCTAATCTCTATATGTTTTTTTCCTACTATATAGGACTGGATTTTGTGCTATAGAGATAGCACTAGTGTTATCACAAAATATTTTTGACCCTTCTAAGTTGTAGCCATAGTCTAGGAGCTGGTTTTGAATCCACAGAATCTGTGAGCAACAACTGACTGCTTCCATGTATTCAGCTTCAGCAGTTAAAGTGGACACAGATGTCTGTTTCGTACAGATCCAGGAGACAAGTCTGTCACCAAGGAACTGGCAAGTTCCACTGGTGCTTTTCCTGTCTACTCTACATCCAGCATAATCAGCATCTGAAAATCCAGTTAATTCAAATCCTGAGTCTTTTGGATACCATAGTCCTAGATTTGGACAACTCTTTACATACCGGAGAATCCTCTTTACTAATGTTAAGTGTGACTCTCTAGGGCTTACTTGGAACCTAGCACATATGCATGTAGCAAACAATATATCAGGTCTAGTAGATGTAAGGTACAATAGAGAGCCAATCATTGCTCTATATATTGTCTGATCAACATGTTTACCATGTTCATCAGTATCTAATACAGCATTGGTAGGCATAGGTGTTGGGTACATTGGAAAATGTGTACCTGATTTGAAGAAGCCCAACTTAGCTCAATGATATACATCAAGGTGTATTTGATGTTGTTTTGAGTTGACATGTGCAGGTGAAGAATTAATAAAGTATGCAGAAAAATTCTAAGTCCAAGTGTCGACACAGAGAAGGATGTGTCGACACATAGAAGAAATTAGTCGACACAATACTGGGAAGCAGTGTCGACACATAGCAGTTAGTCTACAACAATACTGGGAAAGTGTGTCGACACAGAAGAAGTAAGTCGACACAACACTGGGAAGCCGTGTCGACACAGAAGAAGTAAGTCGACACAACACTGGGAATTTGTGTCGACACAGAAGAAAAGCGTCGACCTCAACATTGGGAAAATGTGTCGACACAGAAGAATATAGTCGACCTCAAGTTTGTCGACACCAGCAGGATGTGTCGACACAGAAGAATATAGTCGACCTCAAGTTTGTCTACACCAGCAGAATGGGTCGACACATTGTGATTGAGTCGACACATTATAGCAGAGTTAAAAGAAGACTGTGTCGACACCTGAAGGCTAAGTCGACACTTACTAAGTTATGATTCTACAACAACTGTGTCGACACACAGGACTTGTGTCGACACACTGAAGAGTCAAGACCAAGTTATTTTCAGAAGAAGCTGTGTCGACTCAAAGGCAACTTAGTCGACATCACTGAAGACTGTGTCAAGACCAAAGTCAATTGTGTCGACACAGATAGACAGATGGTCTCGACACTTTCTGACAGACTGTCTCGACAACTTGTGGTTCAAGACTAAGGCACAGGACTTGTCTAAAGACTTGACAGCTGTGGGTTGCCACCGGTTAACTGAAGCTGTCAGACTTATCAGAAAACGGTTAGAAACCGGATCAGCCGGTTACCATGAAGAAAGTCTATAAATAGACAGATTCAGAAGGAGAAAGTAACTTTTGAAAAACATTGTTAAGAATCAAAAAGTTGAGAAGGATTACAATCCAATTCATTTCAAGAAAGTGCTAGGCACTTAAGAAGATCTTCTCCGGAAGATCTAAGAAGACTATTTAAGGATAGATCAAAGAAGAGTTCTAATCAGAATTCAGAAGAATCATTCAAAGTGCTGGATAGAGAGAGATCAAGCCAGAATTTGAAGAAGAAGAAAGAAACCACCAGTGGATTCTCAAGAAGCTATTTGGAAATCAACTCAGCTAAGTTCATATTCAAGAAGCTTTGAAGAAAGCTCAGATACAGTTGATTTCATCAGCTGATCAAGAATTATCTTGGCCTTTTCTCTCTCAATTTAGGCAAGACAGTTAAATAATCTTTTCTATATTTCTGTAGGATCTGTTTACACAGATCTGAGTTGTAAGCCTGTGTTATAAAGGCTGAGTGTAGGAGTGTTGAACTCTGAGTGGTAGGGCTGTTTGCCTGAGTGTAGGAGAAGGGTCTTCTCTGAGTTGTAGGCCTTGGGGCAAGGCTGAGGTAGGGCTGTTGTGCCTGAGTTGTAGGAACCAGTTGGGTTCTGAGTTGTAGGATCTGTTGATCTGAGATTAGTGGAAGTTTGGCTGAATCTAGCATACTGCTAGATAGGTGAAGGGGGAAAGTGGATGTACCCAGACCTTGGGGAACCACTATAAAACATTGTGCAATCTGTGATGTTTTATTTTCTGTGATTGATGTGATGATTGTGTTAGCCATTAAATTGAATTCTGCCTAGAAGTTTTTATAAACAAGTAGAACCTATTCACCCCCCCCCCTCTAGGTGTTTAGGCTGTCTTGAAAGTTAAACTATCAAGTGGTATCAGAGGGAGGTTCCTCAAAAAGGACTTAACAGTCTGAGGTAGATCAGAAAGGCAGATTCAAGATTCAAGAAGATGGGTTCTGAAGAGAATCATAAGGAGCTAGGGTCTATGAAATTACCCATATGCAGGAAGGAAATCTTTGGGATCTGGAAAGAAAGAGTCAGATTGTTTATGGAGGCATCTGACCCAAGGATTTATATCACAGTTCAGGAAGGGCCCTTTATCCCAAAGAAGATTTCAGCTGTGGATGCAAATATCCAAATACCAAAGACTTATTCAGAAATGACCAAGGATGAAATCATCTTGGCAACCATGGACAAAAGGGCACAGAACATCATTGTTAGTGCCATAGATGATTCAACATTTCAGAATCTGATTCACTGCAAGACCTCCAAGGAGATGTGGGACACACTGATTGTCTACATGGAGGGATCTGAAGAAGTAAGGCTGGACAGGAAGTCTATGCTAAATCAGGAGTATGAAAGCTTTAGACAAGGAAAATCTGATAGCATAACTGAGTGCTATAAGAAATTCTATAGAATTGTGAATGAGCTAATATCCTATGGAAGAGTCTTCAGTACCTATGAACTGAATGACAAATTCTTAAGATCCTTATCAAAGGATTGGGATACAAAGATCTGTGCCATAAGAGAAGTGGCTAAATTGGTAGAGATATCTCCTCCAACCCTGTTTGGAAAGTTGCTATCCTATGAAATGCAACTTATGGTGAGGAAGGAGGAGGAAAGAAACTCAAGAGGAGAGCATAGAGAAAAGATTGTGGCATTCAATGTAGAAGCCACTAGAAAGAATAGGAGGATATCACCATCTCCTCCTAAGGAAGTTACAGAAGATAGTTCTGAAAGTTCAAACAAGGGTTCTGAAAGCTGTGATTCAGATGCAGATTTTGCTGCATTCACAAGACAATTCCAGAGGTTCTTGAAGAAGAAGCAGTGGAAGTCTAGGCCTTCCCCAACACAGCAAGTTGATGACTATTATAAGAAGAAAAGGTCATCAAGGAAAGAGAAGAGCAGATCAAAGCCCAGCAAAGCCACTACTTCAAAGATTATCTGTTATTGTTGCAATAGGCCTGGACATGTAGTGGTTGATTATCCTGACAAGAGAAAGGAATCTTCAGAAAAGAAGAAGACTTATCAGAAAGGCAAGAAGGAGAAATCCTTTGTAGCAAAGAAAGATAAGAGTCTATCAGACCAGTCAACTTCAGAGTCAGAATCTGAAGCTGAAGCATATATTGGACTATATGCTGCATCTGAAGAAGAGGAGTTTCTGCAGTTGCTAGACTCCATCAATGAACAAAAGGATCAGCAGTGTGTGGGGCTGATGGCAGGATCAGAAGAGGACATATGCCAGAATCAGTCTGGTCATAATAAGGTACTATGTCCTTCTATTACATCTGTTTGTTGTACAAGTGAAGAATCAGCTACATCTGCATCAACAGATGTAGATGCATCTGAATCTGAAGGAGATGTCTATCAATTGATAGACAAGTATGGGGACCTGTTGCAGGCCCTTAAGAAAAGCAAGAACCTGGTTAAATCTCAGGCTCAGGAAATTGCTGAACTAAGGTTTGCTACAACTGAGTTAGAAAAAGTTATTGATCAAAAATTAAATGAAATTGCCAAGCTGAAGAATATAACTATTATTCAGATGGGCACAATTAATTATACTAATGATCAAGTGAAGAGTCTGGAGGCCAGACTTAGAATTGAAAGGGATTTAGTGGCTAGTTACTCTAAGCCAAAATCTGTCTTACCCTTGATAGATGAATTTGTCACTCAAAAGGGTAAGGCTGGATTAGGATTTAAAGGTAACTCCAGGGCTGGCAGATTCAAAAGGAAAGGCAAAGCTCCTGTTCAGCCACTAAACCTTTCAGTCCCCATAAAGTTTAGTAAGGTGAAAGTGCCTTCTAACAAATATGATCATGAAGACATTCAAGGTCATATTAAGACTAATGTTCTGAAGAACAAGGGTGTAAATGCAAGCAGGCCTACCTATGGTCATAAACCCAATGGTTTTAAGAAATCAGTAGGTGAAGTTGCAACAGCACCAGCAATGAATAGAAATTCTTCTGACAAGGATTTATCTAGATCTAGATACAATAAGTTTGAATGTTGGTGCTGTGGCAAGAGAGGCCATTTTGCATTAGACTGCTGGTATAACACAAGTGTTATAAAGAATAAGAGTCTACCTGTTAGAAGAGGTTATGATAGCTTTATTAATGCTAACCTGAACCAAGGACCCAAGACTTACTTGGGTTCTAAGGGTAAGTAATTCTGTATTGCAGGTGAATCCAAGTAACCATGCCCCTATATGGTACTTGGATAGTGGTTGTTCCAGGCACATGACTGGAACAAAGGGGCTGCTGAAGGAGTATTCATCTGTCAAAGATGGACCCAAAGTGATCTTTGGTGGATCTGAAAAAGGAGTCATCAAAGGTTTGGTAACATCTCTTCTAACCTAATTACTATCACTCAAGTGGCTTATGTAAAAGGTTTGAAACATAATCTAATAAGCATAAGCCAGCTAAGTGATGTAGGATATGACATTTCATTTGTTAAAGATGGATGTCATATCAAGAGGTCAAGTGATCAAAAGATCATATTGACTGGGTATAGGAAGAGAAATGTATATTATCTTAATTTTGAATGTGAGAATAAGGCTTCTCTCATCTGTCTTGTAGCTGATGACAATGCTTCTCATTGTGTTAAGTGGCATAAGAGATTGGCTCATCTAAACTACAAGACAATTGGCCAACTCTTTAGCAAAGAGCTAGTGAGGAATGGACCTCAAATTAAGTGTATAAAGGAAGGGATATGCTCAGCTTGTCAAAAGAGAAAGCAGACAAAATCCTCCTTTCAAAGCCTTGAAAACAAGGATTCTGTGAGGTGCTTATACCTCTTGCATATGGATCTTTTTGGTCCTATGCCAGTTCATAGTCTAGGTAGGAAGGTCTACACTTTTGTGATTGTAGATGACTATTCTAGATTTACATGGGTGTTCTTTCTGAGACAAAAATCTGAAACCCCAAGTGTATTACTTAATTTTGTAAAGCAAATTCAGAATGAACTGAATAGTACAGTGGTCAAAATCAGAAGTGACCATGGTACTGAGTTTCAATCTGAAAGCATAACAAACTTGTGTAAAGACTTTGGGATTTTCCAAGAGTTCTCCTCACCTAAAACACCTCAGCAAAATGGAATTGCTGAAAGAAAGAATAGAACATTAATTGAAGCTGGTAGAACTCTATTGAGTGACACCTCTCTCCCAGAATATTTTTGGGCTGAGGCAGTTAACACTGCTTGTCATGTCATCAATAGGGCTTCTATCACCAAAAGCCACAGAAAGACTCCCTATGAGATTGTGAAAGGCAGAAAACCAAATCTATCCTATTTTAGGATCTTTGGTTGCAAGTGCTATATACTCAACAATGGCAAGTCATATTTGACTAAGTTTGCTGCCAAATCCCAGGATGGGATATTTGTTGGGTACTGCACAAATAGTAAGGCCTATAGAGTCTTCAACTTAACTACTCAAGTTGTTGAAGAATCTGTGCATGTTGTATTTGATGAAACAAGATTAATCAATTGTGAGTTGTCTTGTAGATCAAATGACTCAACAGGTATAAGCAAGAGGATGGACAAGCTCTCCATTGCTGAAGCTTCAAAGGAAGATGGGGCATTGGAAAATGAAGGCTGCTGTCCAGGGGGAGTACAAGAGATAATGGAAGCTGATGAAAACCAAGAGGTTCAGCAGAATGAAGAAGCTGGAGATGCTCAACCTGAAGGGAATCTTCCTCCAGCTATAAGATATCTAAGAGATCATCCTACTGATCAGATAATTGGTGATCCAAGACAAGGAGTGCAAACTAGAAGCAGAAATCAAAGCACAGTTTTGCATTCAAGTTTCTTGTCTCAAATGGAACCTAAGAAGTTTGAAGAAGCTATCCAAGACCAGCACTGGATTGATGCTATGCAAGAGGAGCTGAATCAATTCAGAAGGTGCAAAGTCTGGGAGCTTGTTCCTAAACCAAGAGGCCACAACATAATTGGCACTAAGTGGATCTATAGGAACAAGCTAGATGAAAGTGGGATAATAGTAAAGAATAAAGCAAGGTTAGTTGCAAAAGGATACAGGCAGGAAGAAGGGATCGACTTTGATCAAACCTTTGCTCCAGTAGCAAGGCTGGAGGCAATCAGAATGTTACTTGCCTATGCAGCCTACCAAGACTTCAAAGTATACCAGATGGATGTGAAGTCAGCATTTCTGAATGGTGATCTTAAAGAAGAAGTATATGTAGAGCAGCCATCAGGTTTTGTAGATCCTCTTAAACCTGATTCTGTGTATAAGCTTAGGAAAGCTTTGTATGGGTTAAAACAAGCTCCAAGGGCTTGGTATGAAACCATGTCTACCTTCCTCATTGAGAATAAATTCTCAAGATGAAAGATAGACAAAACTCTATTCCTTAGGGAATCCAAAGGTAAGATCATCTTAGTTCAGATCTATGTTGATGACATAATCTTTGGATCTACTGAAAACAACCTTTGTAAAAAGTTTGCCAAACTTATGCAAGGGAAGTTTGAGATGAGCAGTATGGGAGAACTTAAGTTCTTCTTGGGACTCCAAGTAAGACAGACTGATGATGGATTGTCCATATCCCAGTCTAAGTTCACCAAAGAATTAATTAAGAAATATGGTATGGAGTCATCCTCCACCATGAGAACTCCTATGGGAACAAGTATCCCTATATGCAAAGATGAGGCAGGTAAACCTATTGATGAGTCAATGTATAGAGGAATAGTTGGGTCTCTACTACTTCTTACTGCTAGTAGACCAGACATTATGTATGCAACATGTGTCTGTGCTAGGTACCAAGCCTGCCCTAAAGAATCTCATTATACTGCAGTCAAAAGGATTTTGAGATATCTAAAGGGCACTCCTAATCTAGGCCTTTGGTACCCTAGGAATAGAGATTTTCTACTAACAGGCTATTCAGATGCAGATTTTGCAGGATGTAGAGAGGACAGGAAAAGTACTACAGGTACTTGTCAATTCCTGGGAGGAAGACTAATATCATGGAGTAGTAAGAAGCAGACCAGTGTGGCAATTTCCACAGCTGAGTCAGAGTATGTTGCTGCTGGAAGCTGCTGTGCACAGCTATTGTGGATGCAGCATCAGCTCAAGGATTATGGTATTCAGGTAAGTAGAACACCCCTTTTATGTGATTCTAAGAGTGCTATTTCTATTGCTAATAATCCAGTTTCTCATAGTAGAACTAAGCATATAGAAATCAAATACCATTTTCTTAGAGAACATGTAGAAAAAGGAGACATCTCATTGGAATTTGTAAAAACAGATTATCAAATAGCAGATGTATTTACTAAGCCTTTAGATGAAACCAAATTCAATAAATTCAAAATTGAATTAGGTATGTTAACCATTGATTAATGTATTAACAAAATCATTAACAATGCAATTGAAGTGGTATGTAAGTAAGTTAAAGTAATAACAACATAATTAAGTGTTAAAAAAGGACACATTGAAGTAACACTTACAAGTGGTGTTGAACCAACAGAAATTGGCTAAGTAAGAATGTGTCGACACATTCAGTAATAATGTGTCGACTCAGAGAAATAATGTCGACAAGTCAGAAATATTGTGTCGACACAGAGAATATGTGTCGACACTTAAGAGTTATATTGTCGACTTAACCAGAAATGTAATGTCGACTCAACCAGGATAATGGTGTCGACACTTACAGAATATGTGTCGACACTTATCCTTAGAGTCGACACAGAATTTCTGTCTATCTACTATGTATCCAAGGTGTCGATATAACCACAAATTGGTGTCGACACATAGTAAGCTGAAGTAATGTCGAGACAATAGAAGTTTGTGTCGACACATTCCGTCTGTGTCGACACATTTAGTCTGTTTTTGGCGCCTTTTGAACTTCTTTCAACAGAAGGTATAAATAGGTCAAAAACTCTTTCTGTCGACACGCTTCCAAGGTTTTCGAGACTAAAACCCTGTGTCGACAGTCTATCTTTCTCTCTTCTCTCAAGCTTTCTCGACGAATCGATGGCGCCAAGGATTGAAGACAACGTCAATGAAGGGTATGAGTTGGTGCGCCAGGCCTTTGCAGATGCGCCGCCAGATGTTCAAGGGGTTATCACCCTCCTCTCCGAGTCAGGGTTAGAATTTCTAATCTCAGAACCGACTAAAATCTGGAAGAAGGAGGTGCACGAGTTCTTTATCTCTGCATCAGTCCACTCAAATGGCCTCAAGATTAAGTCCAATGTTCAAGGGACTAAGGTGAAGATTACTCCAAGAAGTTTAAAAAGGATCTTTCACTTACAAGTAGTTGAGAATGAAGAGGAAGTTCCTAGTTCTAAGACAAGGGAAGCCCTTCAATGGTGTGGACTGGACTCGAGCATGAAGATTGGAGCTGCATTCAACAGGAAGGGTATGAATCAGCAAGGGAAGTTCTTGTCTGAAATTGTTGGGAAAGTGATCCTCTGCAAGACAGGTGGACATGATAGGATTTCTGCCTATATGTTCAGCCTTATGACCAGGATTGTTTTTACAATTCCTACTGATTGGTCAAGAGTACTCTTTGACAAGATCAAAGAATGAATCAAGAATCCCAACATGGCTAGAATCATGAGCTTATATCTCACTAGAGTGATTCCTGAAGTGATGCAGCAACTGCCAGGGACTAAGATCAATCATATGAGAAGGATGGATATGAGACTGTTCTCTAGGTGGGATAGGGTGCTGTCCAAGGATGTGCCTGAAGAGAGCAGGCCAGACACCCCTGTGAAATCCCCTTCTCAAACTCAAGAAACTGAACAACAACAAGAAGACCCACTCAGGACACAGGTTGAAGAACAACCTGACTCAACTATAGTCTAGCAAGTGTCAACACCTGCACAGATGCAGGGGGAGCCAGTTCACTCTCCTGCTCAAAATGTATCTACTCCTAATCAGGTACAAGTATAGGGGGAGCTAATGTATTTTACTATAAAAGACATTGCTCATATTCTTATTATTGCACAGGTTCAGGGGGAGCTAGTGTCCACTTCCACTCTAGATACTACAATTACTGAACGAGTACAGGAGAAGCTGTTGTCAGTACAAGTGCAAGAGGATGCACAGTTAAACTTATCTCAAGATTTAGCTGCTGCAGAAGATACAGCTCAACTGGAATTTACTCTGGAGGAGTTATTCCCTGATGCTGATACTACTACTGATAAAGTAGGAGGAGGACAAGAAATTGAGAAGTCCATAGGTATTGAAATTGATCAGGAAGCTGAAGTTGAGCCACAGGTTGAGGGGGAGCCAGTGGATGTTGAGACTGAGCAACAGGTCACTGGGACAGATACACTTCATCCTCCTCAAGAAAGAGTTCACCTAGATACTTCGTCTGATACTGAAACTGAAGAAGCCAGGATGGCCAAGAAAAGAAAACTTGTTGTATTTAAGAGAAGAAGCAAGAATTATAAGCAGGCTTTACAGACAACACCTCAACAAGTATCTCCTGCCTTTGATCATACCAAGTTTATGGTAGATCTCCAGGTGAAATTGGATGAACAAAGAATGGCTCTGGAAAAGTATGTTGATGAAAATAGCAAGTCTATGCAGTTTGACTTAGCTCAGGATATAAAGTCCATCCAGTTTCAAGTCAACATGCATAAGAAAGAAATGACAGATTGCTTCCAAAAGGGAGGCCATGCTGTGGTTTATCTAGCTCAACAACAGGAGGCTATTACTAAAAAGGTAGATGATGTTGTCCTGAAGCAAAGCTATGTCTTGGAAAATCAGTTAAGAATGAATGATAATTTAACTGAATCTCATCATGAGATAATAAAGGAATTGAAAAAGATTGTTCCAGGCCTGCCTGCAGATAAAACAAAAGAAATGGAAGATTTTGATAAGAACTTTCAAGCTGCTATTGCTTCTGTTAAGACTGCAATCACTACCTCTCAAAAAGAAATATCTGAAAAGCTTCAAAAGTTAAAACCATTTTTTAAAGAGGGTGTAAATTATCTGGATGGACAAATCAGATTTCAAAAGGAAGATCTCAGAGATCATATGACCAGAGAAGTCATAAAGGGGGAGAGGTTATTGATTCATGCAGGCCAAGAGCACTCTAAATGGGTGACAAATAGTATAAGAGCCACCTTGGGATGTCCACCCTTGTGTGATGATGATATGATGGCTGAATCAGGCATTCAAGCAGGACTACTTGAAGGCAACCAACCTGAGGTTGCCCAAGTTATTTACCCCCCTTCTGATTTTGATATTCTGGATAAGCAAGTGCAGGATATGTATAGTCCTCCAAAGGAGGTGAATAATGTTGTGATTGAGAAAGTTGAGATGCCAGAGGCCTTCCTGAAAGAACAGCAAGATGCTCTATTAGCAAAGAAGAGATTTAGAGAGCAGGCTGCACTTAAGCCAGATTATGAGCAGTGGAGTCCTACTTCAAGGAACATAATACTCACTGCATGGAAGGCTGTACAAGACAAAGTTCATGAGAGAGGGAAGTGGTACAATGAGATAGAATGGCAGAAGTATGAGGCAAGACAGGAAGCTATAGTACAATTCAGAAGGAAAGCTAAGCTGGGGAGGCTGTCACCAGATGCTAAGGAGCCAAGCAAGTACTTCCCAAAGCCTTTTCACTATTTTGAAAGGCAAAGGCTCAAGGAAGAAGCTCAGAAGAAAGCTGATCTAAAAGGAAAGAAGATAGCTAAAGAATCAGAAGCTCCTGTGACAGCTAAAATTCAATCTGGCAAAGGGATTATCATTAAAGAGCCTGATCAATCCTGATTGTGTTTTAGTTCCTTCATAATGTTTTGTAATGTTGTGATGTGATCATTAAATGTAAAACAATGTAATCAAACATTACCCAGTAATAAACAAAATATTGTTTAAATCTGTGATAGATTGTTTTATCTATGATGTTTTTATTATTTTGTTTATAATTAAGTATCCCTGTGTTTTTGTCATATATCATCATTTAGTACTGTTTATAAATGGTGTATATCATTGGCTATAGGGTTATGACTTCTCCAAATAAGGGGAGATTGTTGGGTACATTGGAAAATGTGTACCTGATTTGAAGAAGCCCAACTTAGCTCAATGATATACATCAAGGTGTATTTGATGTTGTTTTGAGTTGACATGTGCAGGTGAAGAATTAATAAAGTATGCAGAAAAATTCTAAGTCCAAGTGTCGACACAGAGAAGGATGTGTCGACACATAGAAGAAATTAGTCGACACAACACTGGGAAGCAGTGTCGACACATAGCAGTTAGTCTACAACAATACTGGGAAAGTGTGTCGACACAGAAGAAGTAAGTCGACACAACACTGGGAAGCAGTGTCGACACAGAAGAAGTAAGTCGACACAACACTGGGAATTTGTGTCGACACAGAAGAAAAGCGTCGACCTCAACATTGGGAAAATGTGTCGACACAGAAGAATATAGTCGACCTCAAGTTTGTCGACACCAGCAGGATGTGTCGACACAGAAGAATATAGTCGACCTCAAGTTTGTCTACACCAGCAGAATGGGTCGACACATTGTGATTGAGTCGACACATTATAGCAGAGTTAAAAGAAGACTGTGTCGACACCTGAAGGCTAAGTCGACACTTACTAAGTTATGATTCTACAACAACTGTGTCGACACACAGGACTTGTGTCGACACACTGAAGAGTCAAGACCAAGTTATTTTCAGAAGAAGCTGTGTCGACTCAAAGGCAACTTAGTCGACATCACTGAAGACTGTGTCGACACCAAAGTCAATTGTGTCGACACAGATAGACAGATGGTCTCGACACTTTCTGACAGACTGTCTCGACAACTTGTGGTTCAAGACTAAGGCACGGGACTTGTCTAAAGACTTGACAGCTGTGGGTTGCCACCGGTTAACTGAAGCTGTCAGACTTGTCAGAAAACGGTTAGAAACCGGATCAGCCGGTTACCATGAAGAAAGTCTATAAATAGACAGATTCAGAAGGAGAAAGTAACTTTTGAAAAACATTGTTAAGAATCAAAAAGTTGAGAAGGATTACAATCTAATTCATTTCAAGAAAGTGCTAGGCACTTAAGAAGATCTTCTCCGGAAGATCTAAGAAGACTATCTAAGGATAGATCAAAGAAGAGTTCTAATCAGAATTCAGAAGAATCATTCAAAGTGCTGGATAGAGAGAGATCAAGCCAGAATTTGAAGAAGAAGAAAGAAACCACCAGTGGATTCTCAAGAAGCTGTTTGGAAATCAACTCAGCTAAGTTCATATTCAAGAAGCTTTGAAGAAAGCTCAGATACAGTTGATTTCATCAGCTGATCAAGAATTGTCTTGGCCTTTTCTCTCTCAATTTAGGCAAGACAGTTAAATAATCTTTTCTATATTTTTGTAGGATCTGTTTACACAGATCTGAGTTGTAAGCCTGTGTTATAAAGGCTGAGTGTAGGAGTGTTGAACTCTGAGTGGTAGGGCTGTTTGCCTGAGTGTAGGAGAAGGGTCTTCTCTGAGTTGTAGGCCTTGGGGCAAGGCTGAGGTAGGGCTGTTGTGCCTGAGTTGTAGGAACCAGTTGGGTTCTGAGTTGTAGGATTTGTTGATCTGAGATTAGTGGAAGTTTGGCCGAATCTAGCATACTGCTAGATAGGTGAAGGGGGAAAGTGGATGTACCCAGACCTTGGGGAACCACTATAAAACATTGTGCAATCTGTGATGTTTTATTTTCTGTGATTGCTGTGATGATTGTGTTAGCCATTAAATTGAATTCTGCCTAGAAGTTTTTATAAACAAGTAGAACCTATTCACCCCCCCCCCTCTAGGTGTTTAGGCTGTCTTGAAAGTTAAACTATCAATAGGTGTTTTCATACAAGATGTTTCAGACATACCAAATTTCTTAACAAATTCTTTTGCATACTTAGTTTGAGAAATAAATATGCCTTCAGCATGTTATTTGACCTTCAATCCTAGAAAGAAGGAAAGCTCACCCATGCTACTCATTTCAAATTTAGAATGCATTAAGTTAGAGAACCTTCTGCACAAATTTGAATCAGTAGAACCAAATATGATGTCATCTACATATATTTGTACTAGTAGGGTATGAGATTTATGGGTTCTAATAAAAAGAGTTTGGTCTACTCTACCCCTTATAAAATCATTTTTCAGAAGAAAGCATGCTAAGGTCTCATACCATGCTCTAGGAGCTTGCTTGAGGCCATATAATGCTTTATATAATTTGAAATTATGGTCAGGATAAGTTGAAGAGATAAAACTTGGAGGTTGTCTAACATAGACTTCCTCTTTGATGTCTCCATTGAGAAATGCACTCTTCACATTCATTTGGTAGACCTTGAATCCTTTGTAAGCTGCATAAGCAAGGAATATTCTTATGGCCTCTAACCTTGCCACTGGTGCAAAGGTCTTGTCATATTCTATCCCTTCTTCTTGAGAATAACCTTGAGCAACAAGCCTTGCCTTGTTCCTTACAATAACTCCTTGATCATCCAACTTGTTTCTGAACACCCACTTTGTTTCCAATAATTGAGTGATCCTTTGGCCTTGGTACTAGCTCCAAAACTTTGTTCCCCTCAAATTGATGTAGTTCCTCTTACATAGCAATGATCCAGTGTGGATCTTGTTCTGCATCTTGAATGGATTGAGGCTCAATTTGAGATAAAAAGCAGGTGTGCATCAGGTTCTTGTTGACCTGATTTCTGGTTTGCACACCAGCTGAGATGTTTCCAATCACTTGGGAGATTGGGTGATCTCTTGTTGTTACTAAATCAACAGGGGGTGTTGATTGTTCACCAACCTGTGTTGTTGTTTCCTCTTGTGGAACAACAACTGGCTCTTCAAAATGGTTTTATCCAAGATGTTGAACATCAAGATGTTGAGTATCCTCTTCATCTTCACTGATTTCAGCTCTTTGTTAGATAGGTGAATGTACTGAATCCTTTTCTACAATGTGTAACCTGTCAAAATTTTCTGAAAGAGAGTGTACCTGCAATGGTTCTATGGTAGAAGTAGACTTCTCCTTGTAACACATGTTAGTCTCATCAAAAGATACATGAACAGATTCTTCAATTTTAAGAGAAGTTTTATTATAAACCCTATAAGCTTTATTGATCATGGAGTATCCCATGAACACTCCATCAGCTTTAGCTTGGAATTTTGCTAAATACTTCTTGTCATTATTGTGAATATAACAAATTCAACCAAAAATTTTGAAATAGTCTACTTTAGGTTTCTTCCCTTTGAGCAATTCATAGGGAGTCTTGTCCTTCAATTTATGTATCAAACTTCTATTCAACACATGGTTGGAGGTGTTCACTGCCTCTGCCCAAAAAGATAGAGGAAGGTGAGCATCTGTCAATAATGTAGTAGCAGATTCAATTAAGGTTCTATTTTTTTTAGTTACCCCATTTTGTTGAGGAGTTCTAGGAGCTGAGAAAGTATGCCTGATCCCTTCACTCTAACAGAACTCTTACATAAGAAGAGAATCAAACTCTGTCCCATGATCACTTTTGATCAGGGCAATGTGAGTATTGAACTCAATCTGTATGCATTTGAGAAAATCTGTCAAACATTTAAAGTTATCAGACTTTTTCCTCAGAAAGAATACCCAAGTGAATCTAGAGAAGTCATCTACAATCACTAAAGTGTAAGATTTACCTCCTAAGCTTTGTACTGTAATGGGTCCAAAAAGATCCATGTGTAACAGATACAAAATCCTAGTTGAATCACTCTTATTAAGTGACTTAAAATTGTTTTTAGTTTGCTTGCCTAATTGACAAGCCCTGCAGAGTCCTTCCTTCTTGTAGGGGCCAGAAGGTAGTCCTCTAACAAGGTTGTCCTTGGACAGCCTAGCAATGGTTCTAAGGTTTAAGTGTCCTAGTCTCTTATGCCATAAATCATTTGGTTTGCAGACTGAATTAAATAAGCAGATATTTATGTTGGTTGAAAGGAAATCTATAAGATAAATGTTACCTTTCCTTTTACCTATTAACACTGTTGTGTTATCCTCTGACTTAATCTTGCATAAGGATTTGTTGAATGTCACTTGATATCCTTCATCACAGAGTTGACTGATGCTGATTAGGTTGTGCTTCAGTCCTTCCACATAAGCCACCTTCTTGAATGTGACTGAGCCAATCTGAACAGCACCATATCCTTTTGTTTGACCAAAGTTTGAATCTCCAAAGATCACTTTGGGTCAAAGTTTGGCTTTAAAGGATTTGAGATTGTCCTTGCTCCCTGTCATGTGCTTTGAGCATCCAATATCCAGATACCATTGTTGGTTCATTGCTGGATAGGTCTTCATCTGTACATAAACAATTTATATGTTTTTGACCCAGTTTACCTTGGGTCTAGGTTAATAACCTTTAAATTCAGAAATGAAAGACATCCCTGGCTGACTCTTATATCCTTCAAGATGGTATCTCCTGGGAGGTACTATCCATTCAGTATAAGGGTTGAAACTTTGGGATGAGGGACTTCTAGGATTGACTTGAGATTTACCTCTGAAAGAATGTTCAAAGCTCTGAGCTCCGTTCGACGATCGTCGAGCAGAGTTTGATGATCTTGTGTCAGATCGTCGAGCTCCGTTCGAAGATCGACTATGGTAGAATTCAGAGTTCAGAAGTCGTCGATCTGAGTTCGACGATTCAGCCTTGGATCGCCGAGCTCTGTTCGACGATCGTCGAGCTCTGTTCGACGTTTTCTATTGAACTTGATTTTCCTTAGGTAAATCTGGATTCTTCCTAGCTACCTCTACAATACCCTTTCCTTTATCAGAAATAAATTTAATTGGGGTTGTTAATACTATAGGTTGGCTGGATGAAGCACCCAAGCCCAATGTACTGTTGAATCTTAAGTTCACTGTGCTTGTGATGTCCATCAGTCTGATGCTTCTCCCATTAAGAGATTCTTCAAACTTCTTTGCCTGGGATAACTCACTTTTCAGTGAGGCTATCTCCTCCCTACAGCATTCTAACTCCTTTGAGAGTTTGAGGTTGTCTGATTTTAAGGTGCTATGTTCAGACAATTGATTTCTGAGAGAGATAATCTCTTTCTACGATTTTAACAGGTCTAAACAAAGTGCCTTAAATTCAGACCTAAAGTCCTCTTAGTCAAAGTCAAAGGAGTCTATTACCTGGTCTTCTTCAGTTTGAGTTTCAGATTCTGAGTCTGATCTTTGTTCTGCATCAGAATTTTGTTGAGAGGCATTGATAGCCATCATGCAGAATTCCTTTTCTTCATCATCATCCTCATCATCACTTGAGCTTGATGAGGCTTCTGATTCCTCTTCAGTATCACTCCAGCTTTCAGCTACAAACCCCTTCCTTATATGTTTATTTTTGTTGGA
The DNA here is from genome assembly GCA_039513925.1 of Platanthera zijinensis. Taxonomy (NCBI): domain Eukaryota; kingdom Viridiplantae; phylum Streptophyta; class Magnoliopsida; order Asparagales; family Orchidaceae; genus Platanthera; species Platanthera zijinensis. Next base: position 183,678,816 of record CM077088.1, on the reverse strand, counting down.
GGAGGATTTGTTGCTGTTGTTTCCTCTAGAGTCCTTGTCTTTTCTCCTATCTTTCCTGTCCTTCTTGTCCTTATTCTGATTTTTTGGACAGTCAGGCACAATATGGCCTTGTTTCCTGCATCCAAAATAGATTATTTCTTTATTATTTGATTTGTCATACCTTGGCTTCTCATGCCCTCTGGATGACCTCTTTCTGAAGTCTTTCCTGGCCATCTTGTAGAATCTTTTGGCCAGCAAGCTCATCAATTCTTCATTGCCTGTGACCTTATCTTTAGGCTTCTCTTCTATGGCTTTGAAAGCAATGGTCTTCTCCTTTCTGATGACTGGAGAAGCAGTATTTTGCTCTTCTTCCCTATTCTTAATGAGCAGCTCATAAGATTTGAGCTTGCCCAAAAGAGCTTCAGTAGTAATCTCAATTAGGCTTCTAGCATCCTTGATTGATCAGATCTTTGAGTCCCAAGTGCTGGGGAAGCACATTAGGATTTTGTCATTTAGTTCAGTGAGTGTGATCTCCTTATCCAATGTTTTCAACTCACTGACTATCAGGCTGAGTCTGTTGTACATGTCAGCCACTGATTCAGTTTCTCCTTTCTTGAAGTTCTCATATTGGCTTATGAGATGGGATCTCCTGTCCTTCCTTTCATCAACAGATCCTGAGACAATTTCAGATAACTTGTCCCATATCTCTTTTGATGAACTGCATTCAACCACCTTTTGGAATATCTCATCAGACATGGTCTGAGCAAGGATATTCATAGCCTTTGCATCTACAACTTTCCATTTCTTTATTTTTGCATCTGTTCCTGAAAAAGGTGGAACAACACTTGTACTTTTGATCACTGGGGGTCTTGGACAAACTGTCAAAACAGAATTAAAAATGTCTTCATCAATAGAATTCATGTAAAGCTTAATACTTGCCTTCTAAAGTGAAAACTTAGAGAGGTTGCACACTGGAGGTCTGGTGCTAGCAAAATCTTTGTTATGTGCCATGGTTTTGTATGAAAATAAATATACTACAAAAAGTAATAACTATCCTCTATAGAAGGTTTATCTTATCAAGAATCTTTTGGTTCAAGTGTTAGCCTGTTCAACCAATCTGTTGAAAATTCAGATATTGAATAACCAACCTCCCTCTGATACCAATTGAAAGTGAGGGATAGATTTTAACTTTACTTAGAGTTATTATATATGTATATAAGAAAAAGTTCACAGCAAAAAATAAAGAAAGAGAGCAAGCAATCCAGACAACACAAGGATTATAGTGGTTCCCCAAAACTGGGTACATCCACTCTTCTACCACCCTGGCAGGAATCCACTGCAGGATGATTTGATCAGGTGTCCTGGGAACCAATGAGATTTTGATCAGGTGCTCAAAAACAAAACCAGATTTTTTGATCAGGTGTCTTGCCACCACTGAGTTTTGATCAGGTCTCAGAAACCAAGAGTTCACTTTTGAAGGGAGAGATAACCCTGTACAGATGGTGGTAAAAGAAAAAGGTGATGATGTCTTCTCTATCTCAAATCACTGAGAGAAGACTAGTGGATTGTTGATGTTGTCAAAGCTCCCCCTGAGATGTAGAATAGTTCAGGAGTGGAAGCTTTGCTTTAAGGTGTAGGCCTTCAAGTTGATGTTGCTCTCCAGCAAGCTTTTAGACTGATGTTGATTTTGTGTCTCTTGAAAGCCTGGAGCAGATGAAGAAGATGAAGATGATCTGTATATGCCTGCTTCTTTTTTCTCTATCACTTTATGATATATATTATATATTTTTAATCTTCTGTATATCATATATATATATATCCCTTGGACAAATTCAAACATTTGAATTCTTACCTTGAAACAGCTGAAGCCTTTTCCCAAGAATGGTAATTTCTTTTGGGAGTCAATTGGCATTTAATCTATGATTTAATCCATAATTAATGTAGCCTCCAAACGGCTATATTCTTAAGAATATATAGCATTAATTCTGATAGCTGTAATCGCCTCAATAGCCTTAATTAAATCTGCCAGCTGTAAATAAATCTGTCTGAAAAACGGCACAGGAAATCGCAAAACTGAATTTTAAAGCTTCTTCAAACTGCGTTCGAAGATCGTTGAGCTGAGCTCAGAGATTCTTCGTTCAGAGATTCTGCGTTAAGAGATTTTTGCGTTCAGAGATTCTGCGTTCAGAGATTTCTGCGTTAAGAGATTCTACATTCAGAGATTCTGCGTTCAGAGATTCTGCGTTCAGAGATTCTGCGTTCAGAGATTTCTGCGTTCAGAGATTCCTGCGTTCAGAGATTCCTGCGTTCAGAGATTCTGCGTTCAGAGATTTCTGCGTTCAGAGATTCTGCGTTCAGAGATTCTGCGTTCAGAGATTCTGCGTTCAGAGATTCTGCGTTCAGAGATTCTGCGTTCAGAGATTCTGCGTTCAGAGATTTCTGGGTTCAAAGATTCTGAAATACTTTTGAGGCATACCTGGAGAATCCTATGACCCTTAGACTATACATTTTGGGTCAAACTAATAAACCCTAATAGTGATCCTTGCCCAAATCAGAACTAGGGTTCCAACAACTTGGTTACCTGAGTAAGTTTGCAGCGAGGAGAATTTCGACTTGTCTCCGGTGAGGTGATGACCACACCCGGAGTCCACAATCCAGTCGTCTTCAAAGTCGATGGCTGATAAGGCACGGACACAAGTGCCCGTCATAAGGCTCCACCCCAGCCAGCTTCCTCAGTACTAGAGCAAGCTTCCTCCTTGCCTACAATATGCCCAGGATGCAGATTGACCTTACAGTCAAGCTTAAAGTGACCCGGCTGATGACACCTGTATCACTTCAAATTATTCTTCCAATCCTTCTTAAAAGCAGAGCTCCTCTCTTGCTGATTAGAGGTTGAAGGCACATCTTAAGTCGCAGCCTTCTTCTTCTTCCCTTCCCATCTCTTCTTCTTCTTCCCAGTAAACAGAGCTTCACTGCCACCATTAGAAATAGTAACTCCAGCCATCTGCCTGGCCAAACTTTCCTGCGAAGCAAGCAAGTTCTCAAGTTCCAGCAAAAGATGGCTGAGTTGCCCAGCCTTGAACTGAAGTAATAAAGGCCACATACTCATCTTGCAAGCCACAGATTATGTGCCTTTTTAGCTTAGCCTCATAGATAGGCTCATCAGGATCAAGCACTGATAGCTCAACACACAAACTCTTCATTTTCAAGAAGAACTTTGAGATGGAGAGGTCTCCTTGAGTTGCTTTAGCCAACTCATTCTCCAGGAACTGTAGTCTAGTTGCATTCTTCCTGTTGAACAACCCATCAAAGGAAGTCCAAATTTCAGCAGCAGATTCACATCCAATGATGTGATCAAACAGCTCCGGTGAGATAGCCCGTTTGATAGTAAACTCTGCCTTTGCATTAGTCTTCCTCTAAACTCTCACCTGCTCAGCAGTTCCAAACTCAGCTGTAATTTCCACCTGATCATCACCACCGACGACCTCCCATAGCTCCTCGCCCAGAAGATAGCTTTTCATGCATGACTTGCACTTATTGAAGTTAGTCGGCATCAAAAGCTCAATTCCCAGACCCCTTGCATAACCTCTGTCCATTGCAGTAAATCTAATTAAGTTCCAAGAAGCACAGAGCACAATCAAACGTTGATCACCACTCAAGAACCTGAACCTTCCTATGATACCATGTTGAATTTTCTCAAGAAGCTCAGCAAGATTGTCTAAACACCAAATTAATATCTTCAGAACTATCAAGATCACAACTTGACCAAGCAGAAACCAGGAAGTAACTCAATCAACAAGATGCAAAGACAGAGATAAGCAAATCATGTATATATCAATCTTCTTTATAGAGCGAGGTATACATGGCGATACATGATTTAGCCAGTACACTAGGGAAAGCAGAAAAATTACAAGAATCAATTCGGGCGGACATAATACTAGAGACCGTCGAGTCTGCCTATCCGCGGAAGTCGCAGAGACCGCCCAAACTGTTGCTGAAGCCGAACTGAACAACGGAGTCCGCCGTGATCGCGAGTTCATGCGGACACACCGTTATTCGCTGAACTACTGCTGCGCCAAACTGGAGAACAGATCGCATAACCGCCGAGTCCGGCGGACAGGTTATTGAACTTGGAAAATTGAAGTAGAGAGAAAACTGGTAAACCGCCGAAAACAGTTTGCAAACTTAACTGAGCCTGACCGAAGTCAAAACCAAACTCCTGGCTTCACAGTGCTAGTCGCGCCACCTGCAAACAACAATCAGATAAGTCTTCTCAAACCGTGCGGATAGGAAAATCGAGTCCGCAGCACTTAATCTGAGTTCAACTTACTATTCACTCTGATACAAATGAAGTGTCCGGGGGGGGTCCTATTTATAGGCGGGGTGAGGAGTGTGGTCACCTACCTATGAGATATGCTAATCGCCCTTTGATCCCATCTAGCACCGCCAGTCTGCCGAGTCCGTATTGTCTGTATTACCAATGCCGGACTCGCGAATAGTCCGCAAATCGCTAAGCGCAAGACCGCCACCATAGCAGACCTACTAGCCAGAGGCCAGTCCGCACAAGTCAGTTCGCCCAGTCCGCAAGGACAAGGCCGGACATCAACCGAAACCGTCAAGTACCAAGGCAATATGACAGTCCGCACAGAGTAGCGAGCACTGCATCAGTCCGCAAGTATAAGTCCACGACCAACAGGCAGACCGCCTGGTCACAGCGGACTTAGTGGACTCTGTGAACACCGAAGCAACCCGCAACCTGTCCACGACCAATAGGCAGACCGCCCGGTCGCAGTGGACAATGCTGAAACCGTGAATACAGCAACAGCCCGCAGCACAAGTCTACGACCAACAGTAGATTGCCCGGTCAATATCATACTATGCAAACACCCTGGACTTGTCACTGAGTGACCAAGTCTAGCAACCTGCCAACATAAGGCATGAGCTCAGCGGAAAAGACTTCAGTCCGCCAACTCTCAACCCAAACTGCCAACAAGCTGCTCCGCCAGAGGACAAGAGCAAACTCCGCGAACTCAGAGAAAGAGTCCGTCATATCCCGCGGACAAACCTCCTATCCGCCCGGTTACATCGGGGAACAACAAACACCAAGACCGCAACCTCAGACTGCCTAGGCCGCAACACCACTCCGCCACTGTCCGCCCAGACCGCGACACCATTCTGCTAGACAGGCCGCACGGTCTGCTTGATCAACCTCCACTTTCACTTCACAATTTTCAATAGTGCCAGCAGAGTCCTAAGAGCAACATCCGCCGATCCCTGATTGACATCATTTCTGTAAGACCCCTTTTTTTTTTTTTCAAACCCGGGGTCTTATGCCCAGAACCGCCGCTTTGCGGTGACACCTTCGCACCCGGGAAGGTAGTCACTACAACGCGCCGATTCTGCCGGCCTTTTCGATCACAATCAAATAGCAAGTAAGAAGTAAAAGCTGAGGTGCAGTCCACAATATAATATCACATATAAATAAAAACTCCACGAAGGGAGTGTCCATAGAAAACCTCAGAGTAATAAGGGCTTATGCCCTGTACATCAAAACCTCACTACAAAGCTCTCAAACAAACTAGAAAGCAAATCTACTACAACTAGGGATCGGAACTCACGGTCCCGGCTGTCTGGACTCCGGTGCTAGATTGCCCCATCTCCAAGTGCACGGACCTCCGAGGCTGCTCCTCCGTGCTGCGCTCCACGTTCCCCTGTAATGGTGTTCGGTCGCCCGTCAGTCAAAAAGACCAAGTCCTATCATCCCCCACCCCTTCCCCCATGCTCTAAGGCACCGAGCGGAGAGGAAGAGAGGGAAGGACATGAAAGTGGAGAGTACAAAAAAAAAACAGGTGACAAGTCCTAACTAACAGTTTATAACAAGTGAGCAACATAATATAAGTGTTGTAATAGGTCAAACGAGAAAAGAAAGTAAGTAAAGTAATTTAAACCTTTACTTATGCGAGTACACATAAGCAAGGGATCTTTTGCAAGGCTCCCATCGTATAAAGAGTCCCATTCCACTTTATACGTTGGGGTGTCGGTTATCACGCAACAAATATAATTATATATTAAATGACCTTGATTTATAAACTTGCCCCACACAAGCTTATAGACCAAGGGTCGTTCTGCAGGTCCTAAGGTATAAGCGTCCCATTAAACTTATACTTTAGGTGTCAAGTTATTATGATTGATTATGATATGCATCTATATGGTGGGTATGTTATGACATGCAGTGCAACTCACACACCCGACTTTGTGCACACAAACCTTTAGTTCCCCCTTTCTGGAGATAACTCCCAGGTTACTCCCGTAGTGGCAAACGGAAGCGGTGGGTTGGGCCTCGCCCACCTCAAAACCAGTAAAAGCACTACCGGTCTGACCTATCGTACGCTCACGCCTGGTGCACGAGGCGGACTCCTGCGTACTTTGCCGACTGGTCCGCCGGACTTAACCTTTGGCAAGGTGCTACCCACCTTGCCGAGTCAACGATATCGGTGTCGGTGCAATCGATCTCCCCGATACCGAAGACCCACCACCTTTTCCTTCCTATCTATGCACATGCATCGATTATAGTATAAGCAGTAAAAAGGTAAAAGCTCCCGGACAAATCCGTCCGTAAGGTCTATCAACCGAGCCAAAAGCTCCCCGGACAAACCCGTCCGGCTTGATTCCAAATCCCCATCCCTTAAACACATCGGGATGGCCTAACCATTTCCGACCCTAACTACTGAGTGTGTGCAAATGTGAATCCCTACTTAACTGATTACTCTTTCTTTTGTTTTGAGGTTTACGTTAGCCCAGGACTGCCTCCGGATTATACCCCGTGAAGGGTTCTCAATAGGCACTAGGAACTACGATGGTATGAAGACCAAAGTTCCCTTTCGCAAGGCACTTATTTTTGGTTGGTTGATTTCCCTTACCCATTCCTTTCATATTACAGTATACTATCCTAGGGTGATTTTTGACTCTTCGCTCCTACGGGAACGACGATCTTTCGTCGGACCCGCGCACCTTCTAACACTTACTGACTCGATTCTCACCAGACCTTGAAACCTCCTTAGGTGATCCATTCTCTTCTATGAATACACGAACATGACCTATCCTTAAGTCAACACAACCTAACCCTGTTTACACATTTCCTCATGGTTATTATCTACCGACCAACCTGTACTATATGATGTTCATGAAAACTCGACTCCTACTTTTCATCCAAATACCTCAGATTATTTATCGGGGGTCTATCCTAACAGGATTTGCCTAAATCCAAAGCAGTAAATATTTTCCTAATAAATCAGATAATTTATTTATTTATTCTTAAGGGACTAATATCATCATTTTGAACATGAGGTATGTCATTTTAGTTGATTCAAAACATCAAAGTTCTATGGTAAATACTAGTAGGCCTAAGTATCTATTTTTCCAAGGTTTGATAATTTACAATGATGTCCAAGGGGCCTGAATATAATTTAGTAATAAATCATCTAGTTCTTGTTTATTGAAGCATCTATATAAAATATTCCTCCAAAAATCTTGAAATAATTACAGGGTGCTGGTATGATATTAAAAACAACATTTACAGAATTCCATATTTTTCTTGCTGGAAATTAAATTATAATAAATCATTTACTAATTAACAATCTAACCGGCTTTGTGAATCAAGTACTATAACAGCAACCCTAAAAATTCTTAAATAATTCTCAGTGCTATACAAGAGCCTAAAAACCTTAAATTCCAGATCTCATAATTTTCCAGCAATTTAACAAGCCCTAATTTATTTTTACAATCTAAAGCCCATATTAAAAGATTGTGAATGAACCTCTACAAATTCTCAACATAAAGTTCTATAAAAATTCAGGAATCAATGTTCTAATCAGCAAGATCTAAATCCAGAATTTTAACTGATTTTAATTAAATTAAAGCCACCAAACAATTGAAAACAACAAATCGGCTAATAATCATTTAACACATGAAGTATAACTTTTATTAATCATAAAATTCCAGGAAAATTACCATGTGTCTAGAACACTCTAAAACTCTCTCTACCCAAGTTTCATAGCTTTTAGATGAGTTAAATTACTGTTTTGACCCTAAAGGCCCTTCTACCCTAAAACTAGGGTTTAGGATTTGAGGTACCTAGCTACCTCAAAATTCTCTAAGATTATAACCAGAGGGTTAAATATTCATTAACCACCTCTCCACCAAATATCAAGGCCATACAAGAGCATTTGCCCCTATGTCCTTCACAAACCCCCAAAAGTCCTCACTTTGGGTTTGTACCTGGGCCCTAGGGTAAATCCACCCTAACACATCTCCTTTGCTCCCCAAAGGTTCTTAGGATCATCCTAACCCAGTGGTCAAAACCTCAACCTCTGTTGAGGTGAGTTGACCACTCAATTGTCACAAGTCCCCTTTTTCCCAAATCACCCTTCCCTAGGTCCAAATTAGGGCTTAGTGGTTTTCTATTTAAAACTCAACCAAATGAGTTGAAGTTTGAACCAGACCTAGATATATATACCAGGGACACCTCACCAAAAGTTGGGAGGGTGTGAAGGTCATTTGACCCTTCAATGTTCTAACCCTAGCTTTCCTAGGTTTAGGGCAAAACCCTAAGCTACCCTATTCCAAATGGCCTTCAATTTTTATAGGAGCTAGGTTTAGGTTATATTAAGCCCCTGTCCAAAATTCAAAGGATTTGGACCAAGGGTTAAGTGTGGGGATCCATCTTAAAATCTGCCCTACATATAGGACCTACCCTAGGAAAATGGCCCTACAGGTCTGTAGCCTTGTCCTATATTTTTCCATTACATATCAAACTGTAGATATTGAGATTGCCTACAAGTTTCTTGTTGGATACTTCTCCTGAAAACATCTAGGGGTGCCCTAAACTTCACCTACAGTGAACTGCCCTAACTTGTAGGGTATACCTCTCACTAAAAAGCCTCTACAGGACAGTCCACTCATCCATATTTTTCCTATCACATATCAAACTGTAGGTATTTGAAATACCTACAACTTCTCTGATGGTCACATCCCCTGAAAATCCCTAGGGGTGCCCTAAAATTCTCCTACAGTGATCTGCCCTAGCTTGTAGGGTATAGCCTTCACTAAAAAGTCTCTACAGGTCAGCCTACTCATCCAAATTTTTCCTATCACATATCAAAATGTAGGTATTCAAAATACCTACAACATTTATGTTGACCAGTTTTGATGAATATACCTCCAAGGGACCTAAATAAATTTCACAAGGGTTCTGCCCTATTTATTAGGACACACCTATATTCAAATGACTCTACAGGGCAGAGTTCTCTACCAAATTTTTCCCACCACATATCAAACTGTAGGTAATTAAAATGTCTACAACTTTCATGTTATACACTTTTTCAGTAGGTGCCCATAAGGGGCCTAAAATTCAATTGCAGTAAAACTGTAATACATAAATACAGAAAATAGGAATATAAAAGAATTAAATCCCCTGCACGCATCTTGAAGCAGGATCAAGGGTTGTTGTACTTCGTCCCCATGCAGGCGGCGGTTTTGAACCCGAAAACTGGGCTGGTTGCGGGGCATTTCCCGGCCAGTAGGGGCGGCGCCACCACCGGGGATTCACTCCTATATGTCCCCGGTGGTGGGGCTGGCCTTGTCGGCGGTTAGGGCGGCCGGAGGTGGCGGCGCCGCCCTACCCGAGCCCACCAAAACTCCATTAAAAATGGTGTTTTTTTCTTGGTTTGCACTCCACCCGACCGGCTTACTCGAGCCCGACCTCTACCCTAACGAGTCTAGGATCTAAACACAAGAGAAAGAGAGGGGGAGGACCTGAGTTCGGGCATGGATGCGGGTTGAGCGGCGCGACGTCATGGTGGCGGCGGTGGCGGCGTTTCTCCTCCTTGGTGGCTCCGGCAAGGCTCTCTCCTCCTTCTCTGATTTCGAAAACAGTCTCCCCTCTCTCCTAAGTGAGCATATAAAGAGGAGAGGGGAGAGGGGGCGGTTTTCATCAAGGGGCAAGTGCCTCTTCATGAAAAAGGTTGGGAGGAGAGAGAGAGGGGTGGAGCCACCCCTTGGTGGCCGGGAAACGGTTGGGGGGAAGAGATGTCAGCCACTAGGTGGCTGTGGGCCCCTCTTTGGCTGACCCCATGCCTCCTCACACTTCAAAACACCCACTCACCTCTCCACCACCTTTTCTCTCTCCTAAATATATCAAAATTCTCACTTCTTTCTCTCTCCTAGTCACCCTCACGATTTCTTCTCCCTAAAAGCCTAAAGGCAGCCCATAATTAATATTAATACCTCATAATTCAAAAGAGAATGGAGGCTCTCCCTTTCACCAAAAAATAATCCTCTTTTCTCACTTTCTCTCTCCTATATTACTCTTCCAAAAATTGACCTAACCCTCTCTCCTAGTCACCATGTTGACTAGCCTAGGGTTTAGGCTATAGGCAGCCATATTATCCCTTACTATTACCTCATGAGCCTACATGAGGGCTTGAGCTTGAGTTAACCTAATTGAACTAGGTTTGACTTGATTTGGGCTTAGGGTTGACTTGGTCAACTTGACCTTTTGGGTCACCATCAAAGGACTCCTAGTGACCCATTGACCTCCTCTAAGGCCTAGGTATGGTTAAGTAGGGTAGGTTTGACATAATGAGGGTGAATTGTCTCAAAGGAAGGTCACCTTGGCCTAACTAGGGCTTGAGTTGACTTGGGTCAACTTAGCCACCAGATTTGCCCCCAATGGGTCTTGGTGACCCATTGATCTCATAATAGGTCTAGGAATGCCTTGGAGTCAGATTGAACTCACCAGGCCACCAAAAATTAGGGTTTTAAGATTTTACTATTTGCAGCCCAAGTGAGCCTCAACTAGTCATTTGGTCTCCTAGGCTCACTAAGGACTTGCCAAGACTGAGTCATGCTCAAAACCACACCTAGGGGGGGTCTGATTTGAAAAAGGGATGTTACAAATGCCAATAAACAAAACAAAAATTTCGTCCCCGAAATTAAAGTTAAGTCTATGGAAGCTTTTCTACCGAGTTATCTTAAGCTTGTAACATCCATGTTGGTTGAATTGCTTAGCCAAAGTTAATACGCAAGGGCTAGCCCCAATAAACAAAAGACTAGCCTCTAACTTTAGAAGATTCTACTAGTAAGACAAAAAGAAAACAAATAAAATCTCTTGAGGAGTTAGGAGATGCACCTGACTAAATAACTCTGGGTACTTCTCCCGCATCAGGTCCTCGGGTTCCCAAGTATGCTCCTCTTGCCCGTGGTTCCTCCACAGGACCTTGACTAGCGGGATCTTCTTGCGGCGCAAGACCCGTATCCCCCTGTCGTCGATCCGTATTGGCTCCACCTGAACGGATCGATCTGAAGCTACCGGCCCGTCCGGGGCCGAAATCTGCAACTCTGGGCGTAGCAGAGCCCTCCTGAGTGAAGACACATGGAAGACGTCGTGTAAGCCAGCCAGCTCCGGCGATAGCTCCAACCGGTAAGCTAATGGACCGATCCGCTCCAGGATCCGGAAAGGCCCCACGTACCTCGGGCTGAGCTTCTTCCACCGACCACGTACTCGTGAAACCCCGTGCATCGGCCGAATCTTCAAGAATACCTGGTCCCCGACCTGAAACTCTACCTGACGATGCCGAGCATCATAATACTTTGCTTGCCTGCTCTGCGCCTCTAACATCCGGTCTCGAATCAGTCGTACCTGAGCCTCTGTGTCTTCAACAAACTCTGAGTCTAGGAACTTCGGATCCGTATCCTGTAACCAAGATAACGGAGTCCTACACCTTCTCCCATACAAGGCCTCGTAAGGGGCCATCCGTATGCTGGACTGATAGCTATTGTTATACGAGAACTCTACCAACGGCAACATCCGCTCCCAGGGCTCTCCACGATCCACAATGCACAGTCTCAGTAAGTCCTCCAGTGTCCTGTTGGTACGCTCCGTCTGCCCGTCAGTCTGGGGATGGAAGGCCGTACTGAAGGTCAGTCGGGAGCCGAGGTAAGCCTGCACTGATCTCCACTCTCTAGATGTGAACCGACCATCTCGATCTGATACGATCGTCCGGGGCACGCCATGATAACGGACAAACTGCTCCACAAACTTCCGAACCAACACTCCAACAGAGTCATCCTTCCTGATCGGGATGAACCTAGCCACCTTCGTCAGACGGTCCACGATCACCCAGATCGAATCGTTTCCCGTCCGTGATCGAGGTAGGCCATGAATGAAGTCCATCGCGATGTCCTCAAATTTCCACTCCGGCACCGGGAGTGGCTGTAGTAATCCTGCTGGGTTCTTGCACTCGGCCTTCACCAGCTGACATGCCTCGCAGTGGGTCACAAAACGAGTGATGTCCTTCTTCATGCCCGGCCAGTAGAGTGTCTTCTTCAAATCCGCCGTCATCTTCGTAATCCCGGGATGTATAGAGTATCGGCTATGATGAGCCTCTGCCATAATGTCTTCCCGAATCTGCCCTCCATCCGGTATGTAAGTCCGACCCTTGAAGCACAACAGATCACCTCGCATCGAATAGTCCCCAGCTGAGCCTGCCTCTATGGCCCTGAAAATCGGCTCCAATTTGGCATCCTGCCTCTGCCAATCTCTAACTCTGTCATGAATAGTGTCGGTGGCGCTCGTCGCAGCTAAATACTCCTCATACAGATCGGTGTCTTCGGACGATACCAAGGTGATGTGCATATCTTCAAAGCTCCGCAATATCTCTAACGACAAGACCTGGGGCCCTGCTCCTGAAGTAGTAGCTCTCCGGCTCAGAGCATCGGCTACCACGTTTGCCTTACCCGGATGGTAGTGCATCTCGTACTGATAATCGGCTAGAAACTCCACCCATCTCCGCTGTCTGATATTCAGCTCCTTCTGCGTATCCACATATTTCAGATTTTTGTGATCTGAAAATATGTCGTAATGGACACCGTAGAGATAGTGTCGCCAGACCTTCAGCGCAAAGATAACCGCTCCCATCTCTAGATCGTGCACCGGGTAGTTTTGCTCATGCTTCTTTAGCTGGCGAGAAGCGTAAGCAATGACATGCCCATTCTGCATCAGAACAGCTCCCAAGCCCTGGTAGGAGGCGTCTGCATACACCTGGAATCCTTCCTTCCCCGAAGGGAGAGTCAATATAGGAGCCGAGGTGAGTCGCTCCTTCAGCTCCTGAAAAGCCGCCTCGCACTGCGGGGTCCACTCAAAAGGTACCTCCTTCCTCGTCAGAGACGTGAGTGGGAGGGCAAGACTAGAAAATCCTTCAACGAACTTCCGGTAGTAACCGGCAAGTCCTAAGAAGCTCCGAACATCTGTAGCTGTCTTCAACCGGGGCCAATCTCGGACTGCTTGAACCTTTGCCGGATCCACCGCCAATCCAGCTCCACTAATAATGTGACCCAGAAAGGCCACCTCCTGCAACCAAAACTGGCACTTGCTGAATTTTGCGTACAACTGGTGCTCCCGCAATCTCTGTAGTGTCAGTGCCAAATGCCTCGAGTGCTCCTCCTCGGTCCTCGAATAGATGAGGATGTCATCGATGAAGACGATGACAAACACATCCAAGTAAGACTCGAAGACCCGGTTCATGAGAGTCATGAACGCTGATGGCGCATTCGTGAGCCCAAAGGGCATCACGGTAAACTCGTATAGGCCATATCTGCTACTAAAAGCAGTCTTTGGGATGTCCTCCTCGCGGATCCGTAGCTGGTAGTAGCCCGATCTCAAGTCCAACTTTGAGAAGAAGTGGGCTCCCTCCAGCTGATCGAATAGCTCATCTATCCTTGGCAGCGGATAGGTATTCCGGACCGTCAGTCGATTCAACGCCCGGTAATCGATGCACAGCCTAAGTGTCCCGTCCTTCTTCTTGACGAACAACACAGGGGCTCCCCATGGCGAAGAACTTGGCCGGACATAACCGGCTTCTACCAGCTCCTGTAATTGGCTCCGAAACTCCACCAGCTCCTTTGGGGCCATCCGGTAGGGGGCTCTAGATGCTGGCTTAGCCCCTGGCACCAGCAAAATCTGAAAGTCCTGCTCCCTGTGCGGGGGTAGCCCCGGTAACTTCTCGGGAAAAACATCCTCGAAATCTCGCACAACAGGAATCTCCGCTACAGGAACATTGGCCTCCGCCATCTCGAATAAAACCTGGTAAATCTCGTCGCCCTGTATATGGGCCTTGACGGCCTGAATAGATGACAAAAATGAAAAGGAGGCATGTCTTATACCTTCTATTACGACGGAAGAATCTCCATGCCTCAGAATAATCTTCTTGGCCACGCAGTCAATTAGGGCATGGTTCCAATATAACCATGACATGCCCAAAATCAAATCATATGAAGGCATCCTCAGGATTGCGGCTGGTGCCTCGAATGCTTTCCCGCCAATTTGTGCCTCCATGTAGCAATGCGCAGTGGTGTGTAGCTCGGACCCGTCAGCTAGTCGTACCCTTAATGCCAAGCCGATGAATCTCTCCACGCCTGCCAAGCCGTCAATGAAGGATTCTGATACGAATGAGCGTGACGCGCCCGTATCGAACAGTGTATATGCGGGCTTGCCGCTGACGAGGACAATGCCTGGGGTAATAATAAAAAAAAATGTTTTTAGAAGCCTAACTATAGTTTTCTTTTCTAGCTTACAGTCTTCTAATTTATGAGATTTAACAAAAGAAACAAGAAAACATTTTAAAAAAAACAAGCTGGCGTACCTGTGATCACCTCCTCAGGGTGTCGAGGCTGAGCCAGATCCAACGCATAAACCTGCTCTCTTCCTTGTCGGCGGTCTCCGCCCTGATAGCCACGTCCTTGGCCGCGTCCTCGGCCTCCAAAATACTGCGCAGGTGGGGCAACCTGCGGTGCTGGAGGAGGTACCCCCCTCATGGGGCAGTTCCTCTTGATATGGCCCACCTGATGGCAGTGGAAGCATTCCGGCGGAGTGTAAGCTCCACCTCCCGGTCTTTGCACATCCCGCAACTGGGGTCTTGGTATCTCCCGAATCTGAATAGGCTGCGGGGCCAGTATCACCTGTTCCTTCAGCTCTTGCCTCTCCTCCGGTCGAGGCTGACCCTCCACCCTCTGTGCCTCTGTCACACGGCCTCGTCGCTGGTCGTTCCGGGCTCCCCGGCTCTGATCCTCCGTTGGCCGCTTCCGGCCTCTGGTGGTGTGTCAATCTGCCTCTAACCTCTTTGCCATCTCCAGAATACGGGTGATAGGCCCGTCCGATACAAAGAGAAGGGCATCCCTCATGTCTTCCCGCAGACCTTTGTAGAATCTCTTCGTGTACGCTGCCTCATCTAGCTGGTAAGAGTCTGCAAAACGTGCTAGATGGTTGAACTCTCGATGGTACTCCACCACTGTCCTGGTACCCTGCTTCAACTGCAAGAAGCGGTCCTCCAACTCGTCTCGGGCCGACTGCGGTACAAAATGTTCCAACAGCATGGGCCTGAACTCATCCCACGAAACCTCTGCAGCCACCCTCTCAGCAAAAGTAGAGTCCAGAACCGTCTTCCACCACCGCTTGGCGTGGGACTCTAAGCAGGACACAACCAATGGCACTCTCTCCTCCCACGGGCTCCGTATCCCTGTCAGCATTTCCTCCATAATGTCCAGCCATTCTTCTGTCCGCACTGCTGACTCTATCCCCAAGAAGGACGGGGGAGAAAGTCCTCGAAAGATGCTGAGCCAATTGGCTCCCGGTATCTGCTGTGGAGCCGGGGCCTGCTGGGCCCGGAAGGCATCCAAGATGGCAGTCAAAGTCTGCCCCATATCGGTCTGCAGGAACTGAGCAGGAACCGGTGGTGGGACAACTCCCGGAATCTGCTGGGCTCCACCCTGTGGTGTAGTCAGCACTGGGGGCTGCGCAATGAAAAATTCGTCGTCAGAAAAACTTTTAACTTAATAAGATGGACAATTTAATATGTGATTCCCCCTATGGGCACACCACGCTTCCGCTGCTTAGTTTGTCCGCAAACTAAAATCGAGCGGGGGTGACCCAGGGATTAGTGGACTGCTATTTGATCGATCGAGTTTTTTTCCGCTTTGATACCACTTTGTAAGACCCCTTTTTTTTTTTTTTCAAACCCGGGGTCTTATGCCCAGAACCGCCGCTTTGCGGTGACACCTTCGCACCCGGGAAGGTAGTCACTACAACGCGCCGATTCTGCCGGCCTTTTCGATCACAATCAAATAGCAAGTAAGAAGTAAAAGCTGAGGTGCAGTCCACAATATAATATCACATATAAATAAAAACTCCACGAAGGGAGTGTCCATAGAAAACCTCAGAGTAATAAGGGCTTATGCCCTGTACATCAAAACCTCACTACAAAGCTCTCAAACAAACTAGAAAGCAAATCTACTACAACTAGGGATCGGAACTCACGGTCCCGGCTGTCTGGACTCCGGTGCTAGATTGCCCCATCTCCAAGTGCACGGACCTCCGAGGCTGCTCCTCCGTGCTGCGCTCCACGTTCCCCTGTAATGGTGTTCGGTCGCCCGTCAGTCAAAAAGACCAAGTCCTATCATCCCCCACCCCTTCCCCCATGCTCTAAGGCACCGAGCGGAGAGGAAGAGAGGGAAGGACATGAAAGTGGAGAGTACAAAAAAAAAACAGGTGACAAGTCCTAACTAACAGTTTATAACAAGTGAGCAACATAATATAAGTGTTGTAATAGGTCAAACGAGAAAAGAAAGTAAGTAAAGTAATTTAAACCTTTACTTATGCGAGTACACATAAGCAAGGGATCTTTTGCAAGGCTCCCATCGTATAAAGAGTCCCATTCCACTTTATACGTTGGGGTGTCGGTTATCACGCAACAAATATAATTATATATTAAATGACCTTGATTTATAAACTTGCCCCACACAAGCTTATAGACCAAGGGGTCGTTCTGCAGGTCCTAAGGTATAAGCGTCCCATTAAACTTATACTTTAGGTGTCAAGTTATTATGATTGATTATGATATGCATCTATATGGTGGGTATGTTATGACATGCAGTGCAACTCACACACCCGACTTTGTGCACACAAACCTTTAGTTCCCCCTTTCTGGAGATAACTCCCAGGTTACTCCCGTAGTGGCAAACGGAAGCGGTGGGTTGGGCCTCGCCCACCTCAAAACCAGTAAAAGCACTACCGGTCTGACCTATCGTACGCTCACGCCTGGTGCACGAGGCGGACTCCTGCGTACTTTGCCGACTGGTCCGCCGGACTTAACCTTTGGCAAGGTGCTACCCACCTTGCCGAGTCAACGATATCGGTGTCGGTGCAATCGATCTCCCCGATACCGAAGACCCACCACCTTTTCCTTCCTATCTATGCACATGCATCGATTATAGTATAAGCAGTAAAAAGGTAAAAGCTCCCGGACAAATCCGTCCGTAAGGTCTATCAACCGAGCCAAAAGCTCCCCGGACAAACCCGTCCGGCTTGATTCCAAATCCCCATCCCTTAAACACATCGGGATGGCCTAACCATTTCCGACCCTAACTACTGAGTGTGTGCAAATGTGAATCCCTACTTAACTGATTACTCTTTCTTTTGTTTTGAGGTTTACGTTAGCCCAGGACTGCCTCCGGATTATACCCCGTGAAGGGTTCTCAATAGGCACTAGGAACTACGATGGTATGAAGACCAAAGTTCCCTTTCGCAAGGCACTTATTTTTGGTTGGTTGATTTCCCTTACCCATTCCTTTCATATTACAGTATACTATCCTAGGGTGATTTTTGACTCTTCGCTCCTACGGGAACGACGATCTTTCGTCGGACCCGCGCACCTTCTAACACTTACTGACTCGATTCTCACCAGACCTTGAAACCTCCTTAGGTGATCCATTCTCTTCTATGAATACACGAACATGACCTATCCTTAAGTCAACACAACCTAACCCTGTTTACACATTTCCTCATGGTTATTATCTACCGACCAACCTGTACTATATGATGTTCATGAAAACTCGACTCCTACTTTTCATCCAAATACCTCAGATTATTTATCGGGGGTCTATCCTAACAGGATTTGCCTAAATCCAAAGCAGTAAATATTTTCCTAATAAATCAGATAATTTATTTATTTATTCTTAAGGGACTAATATCATCATTTTGAACATGAGGTATGTCATTTTAGTTGATTCAAAACATCAAAGTTCTATGGTAAATACTAGTAGGCCTAAGTATCTATTTTTCCAAGGTTTGATAATTTACAATGATGTCCAAGGGGCCTGAATATAATTTAGTAATAAATCATCTAGTTCTTGTTTATTGAAGCATCTATATAAAATATTCCTCCAAAAATCTTGAAATAATTACAGGATGCTGGTATGATATTAAAAACAACATTTACAGAATTCCATATTTTTCTTGCTGGAAATTAAATTATAATAAATCATTTACTAATTAACAATCTAACCGGCTTTGTGAATCAAGTACTATAACAGCAACCCTAAAAATTCTTAAATAATTCTCAGTGCTATACAAGAGCCTAAAAACCTTAAATTCCAGATCTCATAATTTTCCAGCAATTTAACAAGCCCTAATTTATTTTTACAATCTAAAGCCCATATTAAAAGATTGTGAATGAACCTCTACAAATTCTCAACATAAAGTTCAATAAAAATTCAGGAATCAATGTTCTAATCAGCAAGATCTAAATCCAGAATTTTAACTGATTTTAATTAAATTAAAGCCACCAAACAATTGAAAACAACAAATCGGCTAATAATCATTTAACACATGAAGTATAACTTTTATTAATCATAAAATTCCAGGAAAATTACCATGAGTCTAGAACACTCTAAAACTCTCTCTACCCAAGTTTCATAGCTTTTAGATGAGTTAAATTACTGTTTTGACCCTAAAGGCCCTTCTACCCTAAAACTAGGGTTTAGGATTTGAGGTACCTAGCTACCTCAAAATTCTCTAAGATTATAACCAGAGGGTTAAATATTCATTAACCACCTCTCCACCAAATATCAAGGCCATACAAGAGCATTTGCCCCTATGTCCTTCACAAACCCCCAAAAGTCCTCACTTTGGGTTTGTACCTGGGCCCTAGGGTAAATCCACCCTAACACATCTCCTTTGCTCCCCAAAGGTTCTTAGGATCATCCTAACCCAGTGGTCAAAACCTCAACCTCTGTTGAGGTGAGTTGACCACTCAATTGTCACAAGTCCCCTTTTTCCCAAATCACCCTTCCCTAGGTCCAAATTAGGGCTTAGTGGTTTTCTATTTAAAACTCAACCAAATGAGTTGAAGTTTGAACCAGACCTAGATATATATACCAGGGACACCTCACCAAAAGTTGGGAGGGTGTGAAGGTCATTTGACCCTTCAATGTTCTAACCCTAGCTTTCCTAGGTTTAGGGCAAAACCCTAAGCTACCCTATTCCAAATGGCCTCCAATTTTTATAGGAGCTAGGTTTAGGTTATATTAAGCCCCTGTCCAAAATTCAAAGGATTTGGACCAAGGGTTAAGTGTGGGGATCCATCTTAAAATCTGCCCTACATATAGGACCTACCCTAGGAAAATGGCCCTACAGGTCTGTAGCCTTGTCCTATATTTTTCCATTACATATCAAACTGTAGATATTGAGATTGCCTACAAGTTTCTTGTTGGATACTTCTCCTGAAAACATCTAGGGTGCCCTAAACTTCACCTACAGTGAACTGCCCTAACTTGTAGGGTATACCTCTCACTAAAAAGCCTCTACAGGACAGTCCACTCATCCATATTTTTCCTATCACATATCAAACTGTAGGTATTTGAAATACCTACAACTTCTCTGATGGTCACATCCCCTGAAAATCCCTAGGGGTGCCCTAAAATTCTCCTACAGTGATCTGCCCTAGCTTGTAGGGTATAGCCTTCACTAAAAAGTCTCTACAGGTCAGCCTACTCATCCAAATTTTTCCTATCACATATCAAAATGTAGGTATTCAAAATACCTACAACATTTATGTTGACCAGTTTTGATGAATATACCTCCAAGGGACCTAAATAAATTTCACAAGGGTTCTGCCCTATTTATTAGGACACACCTATATTCAAATGACTCTACACGGCAGAGTTCTCTACCAAATTTTTCCCACCACATATCAAACTGTAGGTAATTAAAATGTCTACAACTTTCATGTTATACACTTTTTCAGTAGGTGCCCATAAGGGGCCTAAAATTCAATTGCAGTAAAACTGTAATACATAAATACAGAAAATAGGAATATAAAAGAATTAAATCCCCTGCACGCATCTTGAAGCAGGATCAAGGGTTGTTGTACTTCGTCCCCATGCAGGCGGCGGTTTTGAACCCGAAAAATGGGCTGGTTGCGGGGCATTTCCCGGCCAGTAGGGGCGGCGCCACCACCGGGGATTCACTCCTATATGTCCCCGGTGGTGGGGCTGGCCTTGTCGGCGGTTAGGGCGGCCGGAGGTGGCGGCGCCGCCCTACCCGAGCCCACCAAAACTCCATTAAAAATGGTGTTTTTTTCTTGGTTTGCACTCCACCCGACCGGCTTACTCGAGCCCGACCTCTACCCTAACGAGTCTAGGATCTAAACACAAGAGAAAGAGAGGGGGAGGACCTGAGTTCGGGCATGGATGCGGGTTGAGCGGCGCGACGTCATGGTGGCGGCGGTGGCGGCGTTTCTCCTCCTTGGTGGCTCCGGCAAGGCTCTCTCCTCCTTCTCTGATTTCGAAAACAGTCTCCCCTCTCTCCTAAGTGAGCATATAAAGAGGAGAGGGGAGAGGGGGCGGTTTTCATCAAGGGGCAAGTGCCTTGTAAGACCCCCCTTTTTTTTTTCTTTTTCAAACCCGGGGTCTTAGGCCCAGAACCGCCGCTTTGCGGTGACTCCTTCACGTCCCGAAAGGTCATCACCACAAGGCGCCGATTCTGCCGGCCAAATTCGATCACAGAAGTAGCACAATTATTGAAGTAAAAGCAATGCAGTCCACAATAATAAAAATCACATATATATATAATAAAACTCCACGAAGGGAGTGTCCACAGAAACATCAGAGTAATATAATTACGGGCTTATGCCCGGTACAAAATATCCTCACTACAAGTCTCTCATGCGGAAGCGAATCAGAAACTACTCAAGGATCGAGACTCACGGTCCCGGCGGTGTGAACTCCGGAGCTAGACTGCCCCCTCTCTAGGCGCACCGATCTCTGGGGCTGCTCCTCCATGCTGGGCTCCACGATCCCCTAAAATGATATGGTTCGAAAACCGTTAGTCTAAAAGACTAAGTCCTATCATCCCCCACCCCTTCCCCCACGCTCTAAGGCACCGGGCGGAGAGGAAGAAAGGGGAGGACATGAAAGTGGAGAGTAGTCAAAAGCAGATGACGGTGGACCTAACTAGCAAGTTATAACAGGGGAGCAATATAAATCTTAAGTGTTGTAATAGGTATAACAGAAAGGAAGTAAGTAAGAAATTAAACCTTCACTTATGTGAGTACACATAAGCCAAGGGATCTTTTGCAAGGCTCCCATCGTATAAAGTGTCCCATACCACTTATACGTTGGGGTGTCGGTTATCAAACAGCAACATATATATATTGAAATTAACCTTTGATTTATAAACTTGCCCACACAAGCTTATAGACCAAGGGGTCGTTTTGCAAGTCCTAAAGTATAAGCGTCCCATTCCACTTATACTTTAGGTGTCATGGTTGTTATGAACGATATGATATGCAACTATATGGTGGGTATGTTATGTCATGCAGTGCAACTCACACACCCGACTCTGTGCACACAGACCTTTAGTTCCCCCTTTCGGAGCCGTTACCTCCCAGGATACCTCCGTAGTGGCAAACGGAAGCGGTGGGTTGGGCCTCGCCCACCTCCAAAACCAGTAAAGCACACTGGTCTGACCTATCGTACGCCTCAACGCTTGGTGCACAAGCGGACGCCTGCGTACTCTTGCCGGCTGGCGCACCGGACTTCTGTTGGCGGAGTGCTAATCACCCCGCCGAGTCAACGATATCGGTGTCGGTGCAATCGAACTCCCCGATATCGAAAGACCCACCACCTTAACTTTTCCTATTTTATGCACATGCAAGTTAAACCGTAAGCGCACAAAACCGAGCCGAAGCTCCCCGGACAAAAACGTCCGTCTCCAAATCAACCGAGCCGAAGCTCCCCGGACCATCCCGTCCGTTTCCAAATCAACCGAGCCGTAGCTCCCATCAACCTTCTTGTGCCAACAGTGTTGTGAAGAGTGCAGCCCTAGTTACTAAGTTACTCTTGTCGGTTTGTTATTACAGTTTACGTTAGCCCAGGACTGCCCCCGGTATACCCCGTGAAGGGCTCTCAAGGGGCACTAGGAACCAAGACGGTGCATTACGGCCCGAAGTTCCCTTTCGCAAGGCACTTATTTTTGGTTGGTTAATACCCCGTTCCCAAACTCTTAATGTTACTCTGGTTCTAACCCTAATGTGTTTTAACTCCTTTACCCGCTCCCAGGAAAGACGATGTTCCGTCGATCCCGCGCTCCACCCATCCTTAGTTAACCTAACCACTATCCCATACCCAATTTCATTGATAACCTCCGAATCATCTTGCCACGGCATCTACACATGATTTGTTGCCCTATGACCATGGTATTACAATTTCTATGATTCCACTATATGCAGACCAACTTGAGCTAACAACATGTATGATAGGAAGTGCATCAATTTCTCATCCAAGCACCCTAAGATAATTACTAAGGGCCTATCATGACTTTTATAACTTAAATCCAGCACTTCCATATTTTTCCTAAATAATTTAATATTTATTTAATTATCCAGAAATTAAAGCCATGAGTGATTTTGAGCATGAGGTACTACGTTCATTCATCATAAAATTATAAGAAAATTACCAGGGCTCTACAATGTCCATAAATGTTCACTGACCAAAAATTATAATTTTACAAGGCCTAAAAATATTATTTAAAAATCATTTATAAATTCAACAAATTGCAAGCCTTGTGAATCAACCCCTATGATTATAGATCCATAAATTCTACAATAATTACCAGAGATGTAAGAGGTCATAAAAACTCATTTGCCTAAGTTACACCAGATTTCAGTGAGGGAACAACCCATAATAATTATTTGACTATCTTTAGAAAATCAATGGCTTGTGAATGAAGTACTTAAAATAATCAGTTAATAATTCCAGAAAAATTCAAGCATATGTATAAGAACCTAAAAAGCTCTCTGCCAAAATTTCATATCCATTAATCAACCATAGAAATCAAATTAATTAACATACCCAAAAGCCTATTTTTGTGAGATATGAAGGAACTATTATGTATTGAATCCCAAGGCTCTCAATATTACTTCCCAAAGACTTCCCTAAACCCAAGAAGTACACTACCCAAGTTTCATGGCTTTTAGATGAGTTAAATTACTGTTTTGACCCTAAAGGCCCTTCTACCCTAAAACTAGGGTTTAGGATTTGAGGTACCTAGCTACCTTAAAATTCTCTAAGATTATAACCAGAGGGTTAAATATTCATTAACCACCTCTCCACCAAATATCAAGGCCATACAAGAGCATTTGCCCCTATGTCCTTCACAAACCCCCAAAAGTCCTCACTTTGGGTTTGTACCTGGGCCCTAGGGTAAATCCACCCTAACACATCTCCTTTGCTCCCCAAGGGTTCTTAGGATCATCCTAACCCATTGGTCACAACTTCAACCTCTGTTGAGGTGAGTTGACCACCAAATTGCCACAAGTCCCCTTTTTCCCATATTACCCTTCCCTAGGACCAAACTAGGGCTTGGTGGTTTCCTATTCAAAACTCAACCAAATGAGTTGAAATTTGAACCAGGCCTAGATATATATACCAGGGACACCTCACCAAAAATTGGAAGGGTATGGAGGTCATTTGACCCTTCAATGTTCTAACCCTAACTTTTCTAGGTTTAGGGCAAAACCCTAAGCTACCTTATCCCAAATTGCCTCCAATATTTACAGGAGCTAGGTTTATGTTAGGTTAAGCCCCTGTCCAAAATTCAGAGGATTTGGACCAAGGGTTAAGTGTGGGGATCCATCCTAAAATCTGCCCTACATATAGGACCTACCCTAGGAAAATGGCCCTACAGGTCTGTAGGCTTGTCCTATATTTTTCCATTACATACCAAACTGTAGGTATTTGAAATACCTACAACTTATCTGCTGGTTACATCCCCTGAAAATCCCTAGGGGTGCCCTAAAATTCTCCTACAGTGATCTGCCCTAACTTGTAGGGTATAGCCCTCACTAAAATGACTCTACAGGGCAGACCACTCATCCACATTTTACCCATCACATATCAAACTGTAGGTATTCAAAATACCTACAACTTCTCTGAAGGTCACACCCCCTGAAAATCCCTAGGGGTGCCCTAAATTTCTCCTACAGTGATCTGCCCTAACTTGTAGGGTATAGGCTTCACGAAAAAGACTCTACAGGTCAGCCTACTCATCCAAATTTTTCCTATAACCTATCAAACTGTAGGTATTGAAAATACCTACAACTTTCATGTTGGTCATATTTGTTGATCATGCCTCTAAAGGGCCTAAAATAATTTTACAAAGATCTGCCCTAATGATTAGGACACACCCTTATTCAAATGGCCCTACAGGGCTCAGTTTTCCTCCAAATTTTTCATAACACATATCAAATTGTAGGTATTTTAAATACCTACAATTTTCATGTTACATGTTTTTCCATAAGGTGCCCTTAAGGGGCCTAAAATCCAACTACAGTAAAACTGTTTTAAAACAGAATACAGAAATCAGAAAAAATAGAAATATAATGTTTGATTGATCTGCACGGATCTTAAAGCGTATCCGACGCCTGCTGCTCATCTTCCCCGAATTAACCTAATTTTAGGCCGTGGAGGAGGTGTTTCACGGGCCACAACCCGGCGGCCAGAGGCGGCGCCACCGCCGGGAAACACCTCCTATGTGTTCCCGGTGGTGGGGGCTCCCCTTGGCCGGAGCTAGGGCGGCCGGAGGTGGCGGCGCCGCCCTACCCGAGAGCTCCAAAAACCCAAAAACAATGGCAGATTTTTCTAAATTTAAAACTTGGATCCGAATAGTTTGATCATGAAAGCCCCTTCTAAACATCCCTAGGATCTAAGCATGGAAAAAGGAGTGAGGGAGGACCTTCCCGGCGGCCATGCAACGTGTAGATCGACGAGGGGCCATGGCGACGGCGGCGGCGGCGTTTTCCTTCTTCTCAAGCTCCGGCCACCACTTGCTCTTCTGTTAGGGATTCGAAAGCCTCTCCTTGGCTCACTGATGGGGGTTTAAAAAAGTAGAGAGGGGAGGGGGAGGGTCATGGCTGTTATGAAGAAAGCCATTAATGGCCATAAATGGGGGTTTCGGCCAAGGTGGAGGGGGGGTGAAACAGCCCTCTTGAAGGCTGGGAAACGGCTGCATCTACTCCTCTTCTCTAGAGGAGTTGAATGCAGCCATAAAGGCATGCTTTCAGCCTCTCTTGGCCGAGCCCCACCCCCTTCAACTTCTCTTTCAATATTTCTCTCTCCTCCCACCATTATTTCCTTTCTCTCTCTTCCTCTCTCTCTCCTAGTCACCCTCCAAACTGAATTGTCTTCCTCCTACCCCCTATTGGCAGCCCATTTGAATTATTAAATCCCAAATGAAAACATGGAAGGGGGTCCACCATGAATACTCTCTTTTATCATTTCTCTCTCCTCTTAATAATTTCTTCTCTCTCTCTCTTATTCCCCCATTTGACCAGTCAACCCTCTAGGCTATTGGCAGCCCTAATATCTTACATTAATAATGTCATTAGGCTTAGCCCAAGAGGGGGGGGGGGGCTTGAACTTGGGTTAACCCAAATGGGCTAAGTTGACTTGACTTGGGTTAAATGTTGACTTGGTCATTTTGACTCTTTGGGTCCACATCAATGGGTCTTTAGTGACCCATTGGACTCCCCTAAGGCCTAGGTAGGGTTAGTTGGAGTTGAGTTGGCCCCCTGGAGGTCACATGGCCCTTAGGAAGGGCACTTTGACCATTTTAGGGTTAGGGTTGGCTTGGGTTAATTTGGCCACTAGTATTGACCCCATTGAGTCTATGGTGACTCATTGGCCCCACATTGGGTCTAGAAATGCCCTAGAGTCAGTTTGAACTCACTAGGTCACCCAAACTCAGTGTTTTGGAAACTTGCTATTTGCAGCCCAAAATGAGTCTCTACTAGACTCCTAAGCCCATTTGGTCTATTTGGTTCCCTATGGTCTTGCCATGGCCCAGGCAAGCCCAAAGTTATTCTTAGGGGGGCCTAATTGGAAATGGGATGTTACAAATCCCAATAAACAAAACAAAAATTTCGTCCCCGAAATTAAGGTTAAGTCTACGGGGGATCACTACCGGCATAAGTTAAGCTTGTAACATCCCATATGGTTTGCAGTGCCTACGATATCAACATTTACGGGCTAGTCCCCAATAAACAAAAAGTTTAGCCTATACCTTCTTAAATTATTCTACGAATAATTGTAAATAGGAAGGAAAACTTTAAATTACTTGAGGAGTTGGGAGGGTTACCTGGCTGAAAAGCTCCGGGTATCTTTCCTGCATCAGGTCCTGAGGATCCCAGGTATGTTCCTCCTATCCATGCTTTCTCCACAGGACCTTGACTAGCGGGATCTTCTCGCACCACAAAACTGCACTACTAAATCAGGGTTTCCCCAACTATCTCGCTCAATCTATCCTCGAACTTCCACTCTAACTCTGGAAGTGACTATAATAGTTTTTCAAAACCCTTATACTTGCATATACTATTCGGCAAACCTCACCGTGCGTAGCCAAATCCATGACGTCTTTCTCATTCCGGGAAAGACAAGTTCTAATACACACAATCTTCTTCTAGTAAATTGAGTTTTTGTTTGTAATGGTAGACAACGACTCTATAAACCTCCTCCACGCGATCATGTTCCTATTCCTTCATATACGCCCGAGTAATCAATCAATTTGACCCTATGATTTATCCAACTCTGGTCGTTAACGGGAAAGATTACTTCGTCAAACGACCCGTCGTCCGCAAGATTTAAGGGGGTGTACTCGTGCATTTTTGGAGGTTGTCATTTATACTTTTTAATTTGTTGTGCCATTCTGTCGTAGTTACACTTGATTTTCTAAACATTTATTTATCATAGCCACGACCCTTGCTAACCATGTTTGTGTCATCAAATGTATCTAATCTTGTCTTGATGCTATCTGAATCGAGTCTGCAAGGTCATACCTAAGATATATGTTTTCGATATATCGTCTGCTAATTTCTTTCAAACTCTTAGTGTTATCATACTCATGATGTTAGATCATAGTGTCTCAGTCTTATCTTCCCAAATCTACTTAGTCTTACTACCTGTCATCAAATTCACATGGTATCTTTTAGTAGTTATGTCTCGTAGTTACTCCTCATTATTACCATGACATCATTCGAGTGGCGTCGAATAAGACCAACCTCAACATTACTGTGTTTGGGGCAACACACTTTCTAAATTAGGTCTAAGAGACCTAAGCCATTAACTCACTTGCCCAATAAACAAAAGATAAGCCCCCAATAAACAAACGATAAGCCCATATCTTCCTTGGGCTAATTTTCTTTTATCTTACCATGTTATATCCGTCCTAGCTGAGTGTACAATCCCTATGGCATCAATCTATGACTTGGGGTTCCAAACTGACACTTGTAGATATACTCCAATACTTTAAACCCTCCGAGTCAAATTTACGACACGCTTATCAGGGTTGTTCCCACTCCCAATTGGGTCTCTTTCGAACTTGAATTCCTACTCGACCTTCAGTGTTTATCTTGTAGTTGTCCCTGAGTACTCTTGTTACTGGTACGGGGGTTAATACTACGTGTCTTCTACCATTCTGATAATGGATTATTGGTCTCAACTCCCTTAAGTCAGTCCCAATAGATTGAGTAATCCTTGTTAGGGACCATAGGGACACCAGAGTTTATGTCTTAGGTATCCATTCACCTATTAAACTCCTCCTTCAATCTCTTTAGGTATTTCCTTACCTAACCAAGTTCATACTTAAGGTCTGTTTCGGACTAGGGCACAGTATAAGTTGTCGGGTTAGTCACGTATCCTAGCGGTTGAGTCTAACCTATGACTAGAGAATTACAAGAAGAGGTCTTTGCAACCGGAGGTGCTCCCTGCTGGGAACAGGGTTTGCCGCAGGCTACAAAGAAGAATTCCAATTGTTAGCTAATGTACAAATGGAATGGATGGAAAGTGGACAATTTACATGTGATTCCCCATATGGGCACACCACTGCTTCCGCTGCTTAGTTTGTCCCCAAACTAAACTCGAGCGGGGGTGACCCAGGGTTAGTGGACTGCTACTTTTCCGATCGAGGTTTCCCTCTGATACCACTTGTAAGACCCCCCTTTTTTTTTTCTTTTTCAAACCCGGGGTCTTAGGCCCAGAACCGCCGCTTTGCGGTGACTCCTTCACGTCCCGAAAGGTCATCACCACAAGGCGCCGATTCTGCCGGCCAAATTCGATCACAGAAGTAGCACAATTATTGAAGTAAAAGCAATGCAGTCCACAATAATAAAAATCACATATATATATAATAAAACTCCACGAAGGGAGTGTCCACAGAAACATCAGAGTAATATAATTACGGGCTTATGCCCGGTACAAAATATCCTCACTACAAGTCTCTCATGCGGAAGCGAATCAGAAACTACTCAAGGATCGAGACTCACGGTCCCGGCGGTGTGAACTCCGGAGCTAGACTGCCCCCTCTCTAGGCGCACCGATCTCTGGGCTGCTCCTCCATGCTGGGCTCCACGATCCCCTAAAATGATATGGTTCGAAAACCGTTAGTCTAAAAGACTAAGTCCTATCATCCCCCACCCCTTCCCCCACGCTCTAAGGCACCGGGCGGAGAGGAAGAAAGGGGAGGACATGAAAGTGGAGAGTAGTCAAAAGCAGATGACGGTGGACCTAACTAGCAAGTTATAACAGGGGAGCAATATAAATCTTAAGTGTTGTAATAGGTATAACAGAAAGGAAGTAAGTAAGAAATTAAACCTTCACTTATGTGAGTACACATAAGCCAAGGGATCTTTTGCAAGGCTCCCATCGTATAAAGTGTCCCATACCACTTATACGTTGGGGTGTCGGTTATCAAACAGCAACATATATATATTGAAATTAACCTTTGATTTATAAACTTGCCCACACAAGCTTATAGACCAAGGGGTCGTTTTGCAAGTCCTAAAGTATAAGCGTCCCATTCCACTTATACTTTAGGTGTCATGGTTGTTATGAACGATATGATATGCAACTATATGGTGGGTATGTTATGTCATGCAGTGCAACTCACACACCCGACTCTGTGCACACAGACCTTTAGTTCCCCCTTTCGGAGCCGTTACCTCCCAGGATACCTCCGTAGTGGCAAACGGAAGCGGTGGGTTGGGCCTCGCCCACCTCCAAAACCAGTAAAGCACACTGGTCTGACCTATCGTACGCCTCAACGCTTGGTGCACAAGCGGACGCCTGCGTACTCTTGCCGGCTGGCGCACCGGACTTCTGTTGGCGGAGTGCTAATCACCCCGCCGAGTCAACGATATCGGTGTCGGTGCAATCGAACTCCCCGATATCGAAAGACCCACCACCTTAACTTTTCCTATTTTATGCACATGCAAGTTAAACCGTAAGCGCACAAAACCGAGCCGAAGCTCCCCGGACAAAAACGTCCGTCTCCAAATCAACCGAGCCGAAGCTCCCCGGACCATCCCGTCCGTTTCCAAATCAACCGAGCCGTAGCTCCCATCAACCTTCTTGTGCCAACAGTGTTGTGAAGAGTGCAGCCCTAGTTACTAAGTTACTCTTGTCGGTTTGTTATTACAGTTTACGTTAGCCCAGGACTGCCCCCGGTATACCCCGTGAAGGGCTCTCAAGGGGCACTAGGAACCAAGACGGTGCATTACGGCCCGAAGTTCCCTTTCGCAAGGCACTTATTTTTGGTTGGTTAATACCCCGTTCCCAAACTCTTAATGTTACTCTGGTTCTAACCCTAATGTGTTTTAACTCCTTTACCCGCTCCCAGGAAAGACGATGTTCCGTCGATCCCGCGCTCCACCCATCCTTAGTTAACCTAACCACTATCCCATACCCAATTTCATTGATAACCTCCGAATCATCTTGCCACGGCATCTACACATGATTTGTTGCCCTATGACCATGGTATTACAATTTCTATGATTCCACTATATGCAGACCAACTTGAGCTAACAACATGTATGATAGGAAGTGCATCAATTTCTCATCCAAGCACCCTAAGATAATTACTAAGGGCCTATCATGACTTTTATAACTTAAATCCAGCACTTCCATATTTTTCCTAAATAATTTAATATTTATTTAATTATCCAGAAATTAAAGCCATGAGTGATTTTGAGCATGAGGTACTACGTTCATTCATCATAAAATTATAAGAAAATTACCAGGGCTCTACAATGTCCATAAATGTTCACTGACCAAAAATTATAATTTTACAAGGCCTAAAAATATTATTTAAAAATCATTTATAAATTCAACAAATTGCAAGCCTTGTGAATCAACCCCTATGATTATAGATCCATAAATTCTACAATAATTACCAGAGATGTAAGAGGTCATAAAAACTCATTTGCCTAAGTTACACCAGATTTCAGTGAGGGAACAACCCATAATAATTATTTGACTATCTTTAGAAAATCAATGGCTTGTGAATGAAGTACTTAAAATAATCAGTTAATAATTCCAGAAAAATTCAAGCATATGTATAAGAACCTAAAAAGCTCTCTGCCAAAATTTCATATCCATTAATCAACCATAGAAATCAAATTAATTAACATACCCAAAAGCCTATTTTTGTGAGATATGAAGGAACTATTATGTATTGAATCCCAAGGCTCTCAATATTACTTCCCAAAGACTTCCCTAAACCCAAGAAGTACACTACCCAAGTTTCATGGCTTTTAGATGAGTTAAATTACTGTTTTGACCCTAAAGGCCCTTCTACCCTAAAACTAGGGTTTAGGATTTGAGGTACCTAGCTACCTTAAAATTCTCTAAGATTATAACCAGAGGGTTAAATATTCATTAACCACCTCTCCACCAAATATCAAGGCCATACAAGAGCATTTGCCCCTATGTCCTTCACAAACCCCCAAAAGTCCTCACTTTGGGTTTGTACCTGGGCCCTAAGGTAAATCCACCCTAACACATCTCCTTTGCTCCCCAAGGGTTCTTAGGATCATCCTAACCCATTGGTCACAACTTCAACCTCTGTTGAGGTGAGTTGACCACCAAATTGCCACAAGTCCCCTTTTTCCCATATTACCCTTCCCTAGGACCAAACTAGGGCTTGGTGGTTTCCTATTCAAAACTCAACCAAATGAGTTGAAATTTGAACCAGGCCTAGATATATATACCAGGGACACCTCACCAAAAATTGGAAGGGTATGGAGGTCATTTGACCCTTCAATGTTCTAACCCTAACTTTTCTAGGTTTAGGGCAAAACCCTAAGCTACCTTATCCCAAATTGCCTCCAATATTTACAGGAGCTAGGTTTATGTTAGGTTAAGCCCCTGTCCAAAATTCAGAGGATTTGGACCAAGGGTTAAGTGTGGGGATCCATCCTAAAATCTGCCCTACATATAGGACCTACCCTAGGAAAATGGCCCTACAGGTCTGTAGGCTTGTCCTATATTTTTCCATTACATATCAAACTGTAGGTATTTGAAATACCTACAACTTATCTGCTGGTTACATCCCCTGAAAATCCCTAGGGGTGCCCTAAAATTCTCCTACAGTGATCTGCCCTAACTTGTAGGGTATAGCCCTCACTAAAATGACTCTACAGGGCAGACCACTCATCCACATTTTACCCATCACATATCAAACTGTAGGTATTCAAAATACCTACAACTTCTCTGAAGGTCACACCCCCTGAAAATCCCTAGGGGTGCCCTAAATTTCTCCTACAGTGATCTGCCCTAACTTGTAGGGTATAGGCTTCACGAAAAAGACTCTACAGGTCAGCCTACTCATCCAAATTTTTCCTATAACCTATCAAACTGTAGGTATTGAAAATACCTACAACTTTCATGTTGGTCATATTTGTTGATCATGCCTCTAAAGGGCCTAAAATAATTTTACAAAGATCTGCCCTAATGATTAGGACACACCCTTATTCAAATGGCCCTACAGGGCTCAGTTTTCCTCCAAATTTTTCATAACACATATCAAATTGTAGGTATTTTAAATACCTACAATTTTCATGTTACATGTTTTTTCCATAAGGTGCCCTTAAGGGGCCTAAAATCCAACTACAGTAAAACTGTTTTAAAACAGAATACAGAAATCAGAAAAAATAGAAATATAATGTTTGATTGATCTGCACGGATCTTAAAGCGTATCCGACGCCTGCTGCTCATCTTCCCCGAATTAACCTAATTTTAGGCCGTGGAGGAGGTGTTTCACGGGCCACAACCCGGCGGCCAGAGGCGGCGCCACCGCCGGGAAACACCTCCTATGTGTTCCCGGTGGTGGGGGCTCCCCTTGGCCGGAGCTAGGGCGGCCGGAGGTGGCGGCGCCGCCCTACCCGAGAGCTCCAAAAACCCAAAAACAATGGCAGATTTTTCTAAATTTAAAACTTGGATCCGAATAGTTTGATCATGAAAGCCCCTTCTAAACATCCCTAGGATCTAAGCATGGAAAAAGGAGTGAGGGAGGACCTTCCCGGCGGCCATGCAACGTGTAGATCGACGAGGGGCCATGGCGACGGCGGCGGCGGCGTTTTCCTTCTTCTCAAGCTCCGGCCACCACTTGCTCTTCTGTTAGGGATTCGAAAGCCTCTCCTTGGCTCACTGATGGGGGTTTAAAAAAGTAGAGAGGGGAGGGGGAGGGTCATGGCTGTTATGAAGAAAGCCATTAATGGCCATAAATGGGGGTTTCGGCCAAGGTGGAGGGGGGTGAAACAGCCCTCTTGAAGGCTGGGAAACGGCTGCATCTACTCCTCTTCTCTAGAGGAGTTGAATGCAGCCATAAAGGCATGCTTTCAGCCTCTCTTGGCCGAGCCCCACCCCCTTCAACTTCTCTTTCAATATTTCTCTCTCCTCCCACCATTATTTCCTTTCTCTCTCTTCCTCTCTCTCTCCTAGTCACCCTCCAAACTGAATTGTCTTCCTCCTACCCCCTATTGGCAGCCCATTTGAATTATTAAATCCCAAATGAAAACATGGAAGGGGGTCCACCATGAATACTCTCTTTTATCATTTCTCTCTCCTCTTAATAATTTCTTCTCTCTCTCTCTTATTCCCCCATTTGACCAGTCAACCCTCTAGGCTATTGGCAGCCCTAATATCTTACATTAATAATGTCATTAGGCTTAGCCCAAGAGGGGGGGGGCTTGAACTTGGGTTAACCCAAATGGGCTAAGTTGACTTGACTTGGGTTAAATGTTGACTTGGTCATTTTGACTCTTTGGGTCCACATCAATGGGTCTTTAGTGACCCATTGGACTCCCCTAAGGCCTAGGTAGGGTTAGTTGGAGTTGAGTTGGCCCCCTGGAGGTCACATGGCCCTTAGGAAGGGCACTTTGACCATTTTAGGGTTAGGGTTGGCTTGGGTTAATTTGGCCACTAGTATTGACCCCATTGAGTCTATGGTGACTCATTGGCCCCACATTGGGTCTAGAAATGCCCTAGAGTCAGTTTGAACTCACTAGGTCACCCAAACTCAGTGTTTTGGAAACTTGCTATTTGCAGCCCAAAATGAGTCTCTACTAGACTCCTAAGCCCATTTGGTCTATTTGGTTCCCTATGGTCTTGCCATGGCCCAGGCAAGCCCAAAGTTATTCTTAGGGGGGGCCTAATTGGAAATGGGATGTTACATGCCTCTTCATGAAAAAGGTTGGGAGGAGAGAGAGAGGGGTGGAGCCACCCCTTGGTGGCCGGGAAACGGTTGGGGGGAAGAGATGTCAGCCACTAGGTGGCTGTGGGCCCCTCTTTGGCTGACCCCATGCCTCCTCACACTTCAAAACACCCACTCACCTCTCCACCACCTTTTCTCTCTCCTAAATATATCAAAATTCTCACTTCTTTCTCTCTCCTAGTCACCCTCACGATTTCTTCTCCCTAAAAGCCTAAAGGCAGCCCATAATTAATATTAATACCTCATAATTCAAAAGAGAATGGAGGCTCTCCCTTTCACCAAAAAAATAATCCTCTTTTCTCACTTTCTCTCTCCTATATTACTCTTCCAAAAATTGACCTAACCCTCTCTCCTAGTCACCATGTTGACTAGCCTAGGGTTTAGGCTATAGGCAGCCATATTATCCCTTACTATTACCTCATGAGCCTACATGAGGGCTTGAGCTTGAGTTAACCTAATTGAACTAGGTTTGACTTGATTTGGGCTTAGGGTTGACTTGGTCAACTTGACCTTTTGGGTCACCATCAAAGGACTCCTAGTGACCCATTGACCTCCTCTAAGGCCTAGGTATGGTTAAGTAGGGTAGGTTTGACATAATGAGGGTGAATTGTCTCAAAGGAAGGTCACCTTGGCCTAACTAGGGCTTGAGTTGACTTGGGTCAACTTAGCCACCAGATTTGCCCCCAATGGGTCTTGGTGACCCATTGATCTCATAATAGGTCTAGGAATGCCTTGGAGTCAGATTGAACTCACCAGGCCACCAAAAATTAGGGTTTTAAGATTTTACTATTTGCAGCCCAAGTGAGCCTCAACTAGTCATTTGGTCTCCTAGGCTCACTAAGGACTTGCCAAGACTGAGTCATGCTCAAAACCACACCTAGGGGGGGTCTGATTTGAAAAAGGGATGTTACAATTTCTGGTTGAGACTAGGACAATATCTGATCATCTTCGATTCCCCAACTTTTGTTCTTGATTAATGAAAACATCATTGGCAAATGCTTTTGTAGTGGTATGTCTTTCATAAATCCAAGAATTTAATCTCTGACTATGAAATACGAATGCCCCCGACCGTCCCGCTTAATCATTACTCAGATCCCGAAGGCCAACACAATAGGACCAAAATCCTGTGATGTTATCCCATGCTAATGTATCCAGAGCATGAGCTTGTTTTGAGCACTCTAATTTCTTGAAAGTAACAGCACTGGAGGAACGACCCAGCCAAGAATGCATTGTCGTCATAAGGAATAGGCACAACGGTGCATACCATGAGGCGGACCGACCAACCCAACCCAAAGTCCAACTACGAGCTTTTTAACTACAATAACTTAAATATACGAGAGCTGAAATTACCGCGGCTGCTGACACCTGATTTTCCCTACAATGGATCCTTGTTGAGGGATTTAAATTGTACTCATTCCAATTACCAGACTCAAATATCTCAGTATTGTTATTTATTAAATTGAACTCATTCCAACCGCCAATCAAGGATTAATTGAGAACCTTTGGATGCATCCATAATAATTGCATTTAAAACAATGGAAGAAGGTTGCGAGTAAGGCTTGCCATGGACCCGCTGATTTACCAGAATTAAATTGAAAGTTCATCCCCCCCCCCTGTGGAACCCAGCAAACTGCTCGGCCACCCAGTTAAAGCTGGAGTTTCGAAAGCCCGCTACCAGATTAGGTCGGGCATCAATGTTGAGAACCCGGTAATGGTGTTATTCACTATGTTGGTCAGGAGAATGTTTGCCTTCCTAAAGACATGAGAGGATTAAGAATCAAGAATATGACAACATGATGGCGCATTATTATGGGATAGGTGGCCGCCCAAATATTAGGATCGGACGAAAGCCTCCTAGCTCAAACTCTTGGCAGCAAATATGGTAGAAGGACCCATTCGAAAATCTGGAAAAAAATAGCCCTGAGAAATAATATTGTTTCTCGACACACATTTGTTAGGATTGGTACATGGCCCAAATCTTAGGATTGGTACATGGCCCTTTATTTCAACATTTAATCATAATTGGTTGGGGGTATGCAAATATAAAAATGGCCTACATATGTTAAGGTGAGTGTTATCCGCACTACAGTTTTGGTTATCCGCACTTTTTTTTCCCAATTTTTCGCGCCTTTTAGAAATACGTCTTGTACATGCATTTTTACGAAAAGTGTTCAACACCAAAGTTGTAGATCTCATCGAGATCTACAACTTTCGTGTTAAACACTTTTCCTGAAAATGCATGTACAAGACGTATTTCTAAAAGGCGCGAAATCTGGGTGTATTTCCAAAGTACGTCTTGTACATGCATTTTCAGGAAAAGTGTCGAGATCTACAACTTTGATGTTGAACACTTTTCCTGAAAATGCATGTATAAGACGTATTTCCAAAAGGCGCGAAAAATTAGGAAAAAAATATTTGCGAATAACCAAAACTACAGTGCGGATAACAATCACCTATGTTAATGTCCATGCTCTCCCTAACAAGGTGTCAGACTGCTGGACTGTGATGGCAGATGGTCGGACAGCTGTCTCGCATGTTTTGGTGATGATGTGATTGATGTTATCATGATCCTGCCGAGAAATGGTGTGGGCGAGGCGGATAAGCTCGGCTGGGCGCATTTCGAGGCGGACTTCATGGATGCGGCGACTATTTACATTTTTGAGAGTTCGCCTTCTCCCTATATTGGCAACAATATATGAAAAATTAAATCCCAACCAAGAATGCTCATGCTTCTATGGAGAGCCGCCAACAACTTTCTTCCCACTAATTACTGGTTATACAATCATCGGCTCTGCAGCGATGCTAACTGTCCTTGGGGTTGTGGTGTGGAGGAATCACTACATCATATCCTCCAAAATTGTAGAGTCACCTCTAGATTAAAATTTGAAGGAGCAAGACTAAATGTCCAGCTCTACATTCTCGGCCAAAACATGTTGGAGTTTATTTGTAATGAGACCCTTACCACTAGAAATCCTGAAGTGGCTAGCTTTATTACTTCCATTTTTTACAATATCTGCGAAGGTGCATGGCGAGCCAAACACCCCACCCGCATCAATTATTTTCAACACTATTTTAGACTCATCGCACGAGAACTGGGCGCCCCATTGTAACTGCGAAACCACTTGGCCTCCCCCGCCTAACAGATGGCTCAAACTAAATTTTGATGGCTCGGTCATGGACAACAATGTTGCGGGACTGGGCTACATTATCTGGGGGGGGCCTGATCACCGCCAAAAGTATTTCACATCTAAGCCAATCGGTGAGCATGGCAGAACTTATGGCTGCTAAAGTAGGAATTTTGCTAGCAACGCAGTTTCTGGATTCATTCTCGAAGGAGACTTAGTGGACACCATCTCCAAGATAAACCATATCCTGTCTGGTTGTCATTCCAGAAATTTTGAAGGCTTAGTGGCTCTCCACTTGAAGGACCAACCAAGATTATTGCTATCACGGGTTGATCGCATGGCGAACTCTGTTGCCGATCATCTTGCAAAAAATGCTTGCCACCTTGATTTTGATTGGGAAAGAGGTATGCCTCTTACCAACACTTTCTCCCTTATTTTGATGCATGATGCCAACCATTTGTAGAACTTCCTTTTATATTATGATATATATAGAGAGAGAGGCAAAGGCCAACTTCAAGAAACCCATAAACTTTCCTTTCATATGATCAATGCAGATGGACTGATCGGGCAGGGTGCGAGGCGGTGCGGGCCTTATGTTACACGATCTACCAAGGATGGAGGCAGGAAATGTTAAAACACATGGCCAGGAGTTTACTAATCCTATGATTATTGCGGCTATTGTGCTAACTTACCTTTTATGTGGCCTCTTTCACTCCTCCCAGGGGAACTAGGGCACCTTCCCGCCTGAATGACTGCCTTCCTCGACCTTGTGGTGCCCCCTCCTGGTTGGGTGAAACTCAACGTTGACGGGGCGGTCCTCTCTAACCGATTGGTCAGGGTAAGCCTGGTTGTTTGGGATGTCGATGGCCTCGTCCTCCTTGCTGCAGGGCAGGCTACGCTCCACTGGGACTCAGGTGGAACAGAGATGGCGGCGCTAAAGGTACTCGAGGACATTCTTCCATCTTCCTTCTATGCGGCGATGGGTACCATCATTGAAGGAGATTGCAGCAACTTGATATCCTACTGTCGACAATGTATGGGGAAGGGTGCGGGATCGTGGGAGGTGCGTGATAAGGAGAGGCTTGAGTTCTTGTGCGAATTCACCCACCTTTCCTTCCAGTATGTGCGGCAGTCGGTCAACCGGGTCGCAGACTTATGCTCCAAGCTAGCATTTTCTTCTGCTTTTCTATGGACTAATCCTTTGAGGTTCCACCCAGAATTCCTTGAAATTGCTCAGGAAGATCTGGCGGGTATCCTCCCCCTGTTTAGCCCCTTTTGTACCTTTTGCTTTTTATGCAATATGAAAGTTTTAAGGACTCCAAAAACTTTATTTTTTAGAGATTGGAGAGAGCTCCTAGTGAAAGAGTGGTGGGGCAAGTGTGCGGTGGCAGAGTTGTGGTGGTGGCATGTTGCCGGTGGCGATGTGGTGGGTGGTTTGGCTCTGCGGTCTTCAGGAGTGCGGTCTGCAGTGTGGTGGAGGAGGAGACTTCAGTGGTGTGGGTTATTGTGTGGTGGCTGGATTATAGGATAAATGAGGCTCATACGAAGGTTTTCGTGTAAATGATCTTGGTTTTGGATGTTTCATACTTTTCTTCGCTAGCAGGGACAGTATAGATCGGGTCTGGATGGCTGGCCCATTGCACATTGTAGGATTTGTCGTGGGGCTTGACCAATGGTCTGAAATTTTCATTCCTTAAAAAAACCCGCAAATGTGTTCCAACCTTGATGGCTAGCCCTCGCCTCACCGTCAGAATTCCATCTCTCGCTGCAAAACTGCAACCACTGGAATCCAATCTGCCCAACGATATCAGATTCCTGCGCAACTTAGGTACCAGGTGTACCCGCTCAAGCCTGCGCACTGCTCCGTCATGCGTCTGAATGTCCGCAGTCCATGTCCCCATGACCTCACATACTGAGCCGTCACCAAGAAAGACTGACCCAGTCGTCACCTCCAGAGAACTAAACATCCCTACATCTGAGCAAACGTGCTGTGATGCACCCGAATCCAAAATCCAGCTATCAGAGTCACTCTGACTCTCAGTGACGCAATAAAATCCGTCATCTCCTTCCAGGTCGAGTGTCACCAAGCCCGCATCTTGGACATCCTTCGAAGTTCCAGAACTTCCTGCACGCTGCGGACAATTTCTCCTAATATGACCAACCTGTCTGCAGTGGTAACACGTCACTGCCTTCTTCGACGCCGACCGAGCTCGTGCACTGCTCGATCCTTTGTTAAAACTCCTCCCGCGTTCATGCGCTACCAAGATCTGGTCACCCCTAGGAGTGGGGTCCTTTAGCATCTGACTGGATAACAGCGCCGACGTGACTTCTTCTAGCCCCACCGTATCCTTCCCATACAGGAGCGTAGTCACCATGTGCTTGTATGACGCTGGGAGCGAGGTAAGAAGCAAGAGGGCTTTGTCTTCTTCCTCTACCTTCGAGTCAACCACGTGCAATTGGCTCAGAAGACCGTTGAACACATTGAAGTGTTCCTGCAGGTTGCCACCTTCCTGCATCTTCAGCGCATAGAGGCGCTGCTTCAGCAACAATCTTGTCGTCACGGATTTTGCCAAGTAAAGTCGCTCCAGCTTCTCCCAAAGCTCGACTTCCATTTCTTCAGTCCCTATGTTGAAGAGCACCTGGTCAGCAACACACATCCTGATTGTGCTCGTGGCTTTTTCATCAAGATCCTTCCATTCCTCATCTTTTACTGTCGTGGTTAATTTGTCGCGCCCCTGCAAGACTCGAATCAAACCTTGTTGAAGCAACATATCCTTAACTCGAATCTGCCATAGGCTGAAATTTCCACTGCCATCGAACTTCTCTACTGAAAATCTGTCCAAAATTGCATTCTTCCCTGACATAGCTGCCAACAGTACCACGATCGGCTCCTCGGTAATCTGATTAATTCACGGAACAAGCCTGAGAAGGTAGGGAGCGGACCAATGTCGTCACCTACCGTTGACCCAAACTCAAACCGGAACGTCCAATCAGTCACCCTGCGGAGAACCTCCTCTGATACCACTTGTTGAGAAACAGGCACTGCTAACGGCACCGCTATATATAATACAGGGAAATACAAGCAACAACAATATGAAATTAAATGCAGACACTCGGCAATCCCACCGAGGCACAACCACGCAGTGTATATCAACAAAGTAAATGCATACAAATACAAAACAAGGTGAGAGAGAATGGACCGTCCGATGAAAACCGCGAATGCGCCGGACGCGCACGATCCGCGTGAGTGTAGAAATCTTGACTGCAATCCGACTAACGGACGCACAAGATTCGTCGGAACCTTCAACGTCAATATCCGACGTTCAACCGCAACCACCGCCACCACCGGAGAACAACGCCGCCACCGGAGAGAAACCTCTGTCGAGGCTAACTGCACACGCGCACGCCGTCGACACCGCGCCTCTCCACTCCCTAGAAAGTCCACTGCAACGCCGGTGAGAAACTCCACCAAGCCCGGCGGCAACACCTCTCTCTACGCCGGCGGATATCTCCTCCAAGACCGGCGACTACACCCAAGGTCGGAGGCCTCTCCGAGTGCACGAGCGAGAGAGAGATGAGAAGAGAGAGAGAGAGGGGTTGATCTTCCTCCTTGGCCGGCTACTCCAAAGTTGCTACAGCAGGTTCACTGTTCAAAAATGAAGCAGGCTGTTTTTTTTGTTGCCAAGCGGGCTTCTCACGGGCTACTATGCCCCCAATCCAAAAGCCAAGGGGCGGCACTGTCTCTTCCAAAAGGCAAGAGGCGGTTATGCCTTATTATTATTATTATTATCATTTCAAAGAAATAAAAGCTGCGGTTTTATTTCAATTTTTTTTATAATGTGGCCCGGTTAGTGAACCGGGTAGGAGCCAAAAAAAGACAATAATGAGGGCATCCCCTCTCTATGCACCGAATGCAGATGCACGGTGCATGGCGATGATCTTTGTCTAACTACCCCCAACTATAGAGATAGATGGAGAAACCCCTTCGACCGAAAGCTATTTTGATGGATGGACCCAGATCCACTCCAGGAAGCCAAAACAAAAAATTCAACAGAACCAAATCTGGGTCCAAAAAGACAAAAAAAATGCTGATAAACCGTAAGATGCCGCATCAACACATGCAAAAATTTCATCCAACACTCACTCCATTGGCTTCTGAAATATTGCCAGTCAATGCTACACCACCGAACTCACAGGACTCACCGGAGAAACCGCCTGCCAAAAACTTCCTATTAGGAAATGAAGGAAACAAATCATACGACACTAGTGAAGATGAGCATCACGATAATAATATTGTTATTGCTCAAATGCTAAGCAGGACATCCCCAAAAAGCCAATTGAATAAAAAATTTTAGGCAAAGCAGGTGCCTTCCAGAATGACAACTAAGCTTGAGAATTATGCTTCAAAAAAGTCTAAAACAATTGAAGACTATTCGGCCGATGATGACAGACGATCGAGATCCTGTAACGATACCGGCGGTCAGGGACCCGTTGCTCACAGGGGCGTCTAACCGAGGATCCATAACGGCCCAACCAACCGGCCTTTACAGGACTGCAGCCCAACGCACCCAACCACTTCACCGCGCGTATAGGGTGTAACGCCCCGTTTTTTCAGCGATTATTTTTATTTTCGTTTGGCGTTACGATGACGCGTTTCCGTGGCTTGTGCCATTTGTGGAGTGTGGTTTAGCTCCTTAGAACTGAGTGCCCTATTCTGTAGCCTGTTGGCAAGATCTCCCTAGCAAGCCGAGTCGTTTTGGGTGACCCGGTGTGGCCTCTCGGGGGGATGTTGGTGTTTGGCTTTAATTGGGTATAACTCGAGTTCTATTCGTCGAAAGTTAATTTCGACTTCGCCGTTGTGTTCGTAGCGTGGGTATTTAGCTACGGTGCGAATTTCGTCGAATTCCGAGGTAGATCGGTTTTCGCGTCGATTTGGTGCTTTATGTAATTTTGTAATTAATTATATTATTATATAATTATATATATATATATATATATATATAGTTTATGAAACCCCGATTCATCTTCTTCCCCGCTTGAAACCGCCGGCCCTGTACGAGAGAACGGAGAAACCGCCTACCCTTCCCTTCGGACGCCGATTCCCGGAGCGTTTGTGGACGGAATTCGATTCCGAGAGTGGATTCGGATTGCTCTCGTCAAGACCTTCATTCCTACGGTAAGAAATTCGATTTTCGTGGAGTTTTGCGAGGATTGGAATTTTCGGTTTTGGAGCTTTCCGCCATTAATGGGCGAGTTTTTGTTCTAGGTGTTGCGGCCATTTTGATTCGTGCGAAGAGGAGGAAAGCAGTCCAAAGCTTCGCTGTGAATTGAGGCAAGTGGTATTCTTGCCCTTGCCAAGTTTTTTGTTCGATTTTACTTGCTGAAATTGAAATCCCGGTTAGCCCAGGTTAGAGGCCTTGTTGTTCTCATTTTCTTGCTAACTATAGGGCTTAGTTCTTCCTACTGAAACCCCCCCTATTTTGTGATGATTGGAATCCAAATTGTCGGCGTGGAGCCGTTATTTTCCTTTACTCTGATTGTTGCTCTGGTTCGGGTGTAGCCGAGAGGGAGAGTTAAGAGGGGGTGTGGTTGCTGATTTTTCGTTAAGGTATTACTCGAATGATTAGGCATAGTTTGTATAGTAGTGGTGCGCG
Organism: Platanthera zijinensis; assembly: GCA_039513925.1. NCBI lineage: Eukaryota > Viridiplantae > Streptophyta > Magnoliopsida > Asparagales > Orchidaceae > Platanthera > Platanthera zijinensis. The sequence continues at coordinate 183,636,127 of CM077088.1, read as the reverse complement.
ACGTTGGTAGTTTCCTGCTGCTATTGCAGTTGCGTGAGTCGTGTGCGCGTTCCGGTGTCGTTCGGGAAATTCCAAACGGTACAGGTTAGCCGCGCACGGTCATTAACCGTTAGGGCGCACGACCACTGGTCGTGTGCCTCTGGTCGTGCGCGTATAACTTTCAGTTTCCAAAGTTCTGTCTCGTAGATCGCACGAGCGCTGGAAAGCAGTGCGCACGACCACTGATCGTGCGTCACTGATCGTGCGCTGACGCTAAGTTTTTCTCAGGTTTTCCAGGTTCGTTTCGCACGATCATCAGCCGATGAGTGCGCACGACCACTGATCGTGCGTCACTGATCGTGCGCTCTGTATATTTTCTTTTGCTAGGCGAATTTAGCTTGTTTCGAGTGCGGGAGTTTAGATACTCAAGTGGCAGGCAACTACTCGAGTTCTGGATCTTCTGCCTTGGTCGTTCGACTATCGTCGAGCTCCGTATTCTTTAGCGGGTTTGTGGGTAGTGGCTTTATTTTGGCGGCGAGTGAGGCTAGCTCGCTCAACGCCAAAGTTTAGGTAGGCACTGAGTGGGTTTCACTCAACGCCTAGTCGTGTTGGTTTATTTCAACACTCTTCCTTTACCTTGTCTTTCGTTTCCGAGTGGATTTCCAGTTGTATTTCTGGGTTTTCCTTGTCGGCCGTTTTCTTTATTGTCCTAGAGGCCGAATCGTGGGTCGTGGTTAGTAGTGGTGGTTGTAGCTCTTTATGGGGGTGGAGTTGTGTGATATAGCCAAGGCCACCCATGTTTTTCTTGCTCCAGGTACGGGCTGGGCATGTCGGGTGGAAGGTCCCTTGTGTTTTCACGTGTTGACCCTCGAGCTTTTGACTTGGACATGGTGGATTGGGGGACTGCGTTTGCCTTCGATCCGGTTCCTCGTTGTTGTTTTTGCTACTATCACTCCCCACAGTTTAGGGTGTTAGAAGTTTCTTCCTTGGTAGTTTGCAGCACTTTTGGCTCTTAGTAGCCTAGTAGGCCCTTTAGGATGTGGTTCCTGGGCTGGGTCGTTGCTGTTTCTTTGCACGTTGTGCATTTATTGTGGTCCTGTTTTGGACAGTTGTGACTCTTTCTACTGCATGTTTTCTGGTACTTTTCCCCTTTTGGTTGACTCTTTCATGCAGTTTTACTTTGTTTAGCTTGCTGAGGTATTCTGTTTTCTTTTGGAATACCCCAGGTTCTGAGCCGTAGCCAGTCTGGTGGCTAGTTGGAGGTGGTGTTGTCGGTGGACTCCCGGACTTTAAAGTTCTGTTTACCTTGTTAGTGAGGTTGTTTTCAGTACTTTCTTACAGACATATATTTGTGCTAGTGGGTTCGTGTCAGGTTGTTGGCGCCCACTGGTAGTTTTTACCTTGTACTAGATATATACTATTGTTGCTACCATTTTCTGGAGATAGTCTACTTGCTCTGAGAAGGTTTTATGCTAGGTTGCTAGTTATTTTTAAACTATAATTATTATTATAAATAAAGCTCATGATCAGCATGTTTTATAAAGCGTAATCACTATTTTCCAAATCACGTATAAAGACCGCTTTCTTATATATTATATAAATTAAATGTAGGGTCTTGCATAGCATTAGTGGTTCTCTTGAAACCCTTATACGCTCCTTAGGATGTGAAACCTAAATAAAGTATTTTTCTGCAGCGTATAAATATAGTTTTTCTTTTGTGGACTAGGTGATCCACTGAGCCGAGGGATACGGACTCTAATCATAATTGATTTTCTATTCATTAAGCATATGATTTTCTTTCATTAAGTTGGTAGTTGGTTTTGCCTGAGCGTCAGCAGTTATCCCCTGCTTGACGTGGCATCACAACGTGTGTTTTCTCTTACTCTGATAATTCTTAATTCGGAGAAAGTGCGGGTTGTGACAGTTGGTATCAGAGGGAGGTTGCTTGACAAGTTAGTTGAGCAACCTTCCTAGGATGCTTTTAGTAGTTCAGCATCATGTCATTCACACACCGATATGTCATCAGCACATCTTGGCAAAAGCACGAACACTACACTCATAGCATAACATGAAGTATACGGGGCATATTATGTAGTATGGGATGCATAATATGTGTTCGTATATGGATCCACCATAGGGGCAATATGTGAGGGTTATGTAGTATGGGATGCATAACCTCACCACATAGCTGCGACTAGCACGTTTTCTTTTTCGTTGCATGAGAATGTTATGTAGTATGGGATGCATAACATTTTCATGTGTACGCCGCTCATAACATGCATTAGGGCCTTTTTAGAATGCATAACACAAATATGCATATCATAACATTGCATAAGCACAACGTGCCGAGCTAAAGATTTGCAGGATGACATATGTACACACATGAGTTTTCAAATTAACATAAATTCATGCATCTGATCTAGGCACAAGAGTTAGTAAGGTGGTGGTTAACCATCCTAGGTTAGGGCATATCATCTAATTTTTTTTTGTGAAGAAGATAAACTCTCAGAGCAAGTTTAGCAGCTTTAAGTCTATATCTACATATGTATTGTCTGTACTGGTAATCGGTTCTAGTCGTTGGATTTGGATCTGATTTGCGTTGTAATGATTTTTAGGATGGCTAGGCGTCCTGCGACTCGATCGACTCCCCTGTCTGAGGGTGAATCTTCTGGAGCTCAGAATGATGCGGTGATCGAGAGTCTGTGTCAGAGTAGCGAAGCTATGGGCAGGCAGTTGGAGGAGGTGCAAGCCCAGATTCAGTCTTTGGTGGCTGTTGTGGCAGGTCAGGCTCAGGGTGCGCAAGTTCCTGCTGGGGGGTTAGCTGTTCCTCCTCCTCCTGCACCCTTGAGACCTCCAGTGGTGGTGCCAGCAGAGATGGCCTTCATCTCGCAGTTTCAGAGGCTGAGCCCTCCCACTTATGATGGGAAGGCAGATTTCATGGTGATAGACGACTGGCTGATCTCCATGGAGGAGATGTTCTCGTACTCAGGGATTGCAGATGTTCAGAGGGTGATGTTAGCCACCTATCAGCTCAAAGGGTTGGCTAAGAGTTGGTGGCTGAGAGAGAAGGAGAGCTTGGTAGCCGGATGCTCGTGGGAGATGTTCAAGGAGATGCTGTTGAGGAAGTTCTTACCCTCGGTCGAGCGTGACCGCCTCATGAATGATTTCCTCTATCTGAAGCAAAGGCAGCTCACGGTGGGTGAGTATGAGGTAGAGTTTAGTAAGTTGAGCCGTTTTGCCCCTGGATTGGTCAGCGTTGAGGCTGATCAAGTTAAGCAATTTCTCGGTGGTTTGAGGAGTGAGGTGCAGCAGTTGGCCAGTGCTTATGGGTCAGTGACTTATGCTGGAGTTGTAGAGGCTGCTCTTAAGGTTGAGGCCATTGAGATGACGAAGAGCAGAGGCCAGCAGTTGAAGAAGGATAAGAGGAAGTTGGTAGAGGAGAAGAAACCCCTGGTACCCGATGCTGTTCCGGGAAAGAGGAGCAGGGTGGTGTGCAGTTTTTGTGGCCGGTCAGGCCATCCTGTCGAGAGGTGTTTCAAGAAGGCGGCAGCTCAGAAGAAGGAGTAGGTTCATGCGATTCAGGGTGCTCCTAGGAGAGATGCCTCCTGTTCTGTTTGTAAGCGATCCGGCCATGATGCGGCCCAGTGTTGGTCCAGGGATAGAGTCTGCTATCAGTGTGGGCAGAGGGGTCACATTAAGTCGAGGTGTCCTCAGATCTAGTCAGCTCTTCCTGCAGTTCCATTACAGGCTTTACCTCCACCTCAGCGTGTGGACAAGGGAAAAGGGAAGCTGAACGTGATTTCTTCCGAGGAGGCTCAGACTTCGACCCAGGTGATCTCAGGTTAGTTGTTTGTTGTTTTTTCTTTCTAGCCTGGTAGTTTAGTTGCTAGATTATTTGCGGTACTGTTGTGCTAGTTCCTTAGCTTTGTGCGTTCCTATAGGGAAATTTAAGGTGAAGAACCGCTGGGCGCGTGTTCTGTTTGACTCCGGCGCTACCCACTCGTTCGTGGCTAGAGCCTTTGTGGAGCGTCATCGGTTGTCTCTAGATCGTGTTCGGGATTCCTTCCGTGTCAAGTTTCCCTCTGGTGAATCTGTGTTGTCAGATTTGGGTATTTTGGATTGCCCGGTTTTGTTGGGGGATTTTCTTGCGAAGGCGGACCTGAAGATGATTGATCTAGAGGACTTCGATGTCATTTTGGGCATGGACTGGCTCTCTCGGTATGATGCGGTCATTCAGTGCAAAGGAAAGCGCTTGGACTTCATCTGGGACGACGGTCAGCCTGGCAGCGTGTATGCTGATCCGTGTCAGGATTCTCCTGTTCTCTCTGCGGTATGTGTTCAGAGATTGTTTCTTTCTGATTGTTGTGTTTGTTTAGTCTCGGCGGTTGGAACCGTTGTTAGCGTGCCACGCTTGGAGGAGATTCCTATTGTTCGTGGTTTCGCCGATGTTTTTCCTGATGATCTTCCTGGTATCCCTCCCGAGCGGGATGTGGAGTTTGTTATTGATTTGGAGCCGGGTACGCGTCCTATTGCTAAGGCGCCGTACCGGATGGCCCTTCATGAGTTAGAGGAGTTGCGAATTCAGTTAGATGAGTTGTTGGCTAAAGGTTTTATCAGGCAGAGTTCGTCGCCTTGGGGTGCTCCTGTTTTGTTCGTAAAGAAGAAAGATGGGTCGATGCGGCTCTGCATCGACTATAGAGAGTTGAACAAGGTCACTATCAAGAACAGGTACCCTCTGCCGAGGATCGATGATTTATTTGACCAGTTGCGTGGTAGCTCGGTGTTCTCCAAGATCGATCTTCGTTCGGGCTATCATCAGCTCAGGATCAGTGAGGCAGATATTCCACGGACTGCGTTTAGGTCGAGGCATGGACACTTTGAGTTTTTGGTGATGTCGTTTGGTTTGACCAACGCACCTTCAGCTTTCATGGACATGATGAATCGGGTATTCAAGGATTTCCTAGACAGGTTCGTGGTGGTCTTCATTGATGACGTGTTGGTTTATTCTCGCAGTGCTGAGGAGCATGAGCAGCATTTGCGTTTGGTCCTATCAGAATTGAGGAACCACAAGTTATTCGCCAAGTTGAGCAAGTGCGAATTTTTGTTGCCTCAGGTTTCTTTTCTAGGCCACGTGGTGAGCAAGGATGGGATCTCGGTTGACCCAGAAAAGATTGCAGCAGTGATGGATTGGAGTAGGCCGAATACTCCTAAGGAGATCAGAAGTTTCTTAGGGTTGGCTGGTTATTACAGGAGATTCATGGAGGGTTTCTCTTCTCTAGCCGCACCTTTGACCAAGCTGACTCAGAAGAATGTGGCTTTTGTTTGGAGCGAGAAGTACAAAGAAGCTTTTCAGGAGTTAAAGAGGAGATTATGTACTGCTCCCGTTCTGACCCTTCCTACTGAGGGCGTGGATTATGATGTGTATGTGGATGCTTCGCATATAGGACTGGGATGCGTATTAATGCAGGATGGAAAAGTAATTGCTTATGGATCAAGGCAGTTGAAGACTCATGAGAAGAATTATCCTACGCATGACCTTGAGTTTGCAGCGGTTATCTATGCGTTGAAGTTGTGGAGGCACTTACTTTATGGGGCTCAGTGCAAGATTTTTACTGACCATAAGAGCCTGAAGTACGTGTTCACGCAGAAGGAGTTGAATCTGCGTCAGCGGCGGTGGCTTGAGTATGTTGCGGATTATGATGTAGAAATCCAGTATCATCCGGGCAAGGCCAATGTGGTGGCCGACGTCCTGAGCCGAAAGACGGGAAAGATCTTTAACCTCTCCGCCGATTGGTTAGTTGAGGAGTTCCTCCTTATGAATATTTCAGTGTGAAAGTGAGGGATAAGATCAATCCTAACTCTAGAGGGGGGGGGGTGAATAGAGTGATTTAAAATAGTTTTGCAAATTAAAACTTGTATGGAGAGAAGGCTTAGATTTACTTAGTGTATGGTGCTATAGCAATTAATCAAAGTAAGAAGAGAATCACAGCACAAAGCAAAACACAAAGAAACAAGCAACCAGAATACACAAGGAGCTATAGTGGTTCCCCAAAATCTTGGGTAGTCCACTCTTCTATCACCCTAGATAGGAATCCACTTCAAGATGAGTTGATCAGGTGTCTTGAGCACCAGAGAGTTTTTGACCAGGTTCTCACAAACCAAAGGGTTGATTTTTGACCAGGTTTCAGCAAAACCAAAGGTAACTTTTGAAGGGAGTTAAAACCCTGTACAGAAAGAAAAAGAAAAAGCTGATGTTGTCTTCTCTATCAATAAGTAGAGAGAAGCAAAGTGGATCTGTTGATGTTGTCAAAGCTCCCCCTGAGATCAAGAAGTAGTTCAGGAAGGAGAGCTTTGCACAAGGGTGACAGGTCTTCAATGATCTGATCTGCTCTAGCAAAAGATGATCCAAACAAGTTGGATGGTTGTGTCTGAAGCAATCAGAATTCCTGTGTGTAAGCTTGAATGAATATCACAGAGAGCAAGAAGAAGAAGTCCTGTGGTTCTCTGTTAACTGATAGAATAATGTCTCTGTGTTCTTCTTCTGAGTCTTTGATAGCCGTTGGCAGCAAGCATTAAATGCTTTCCTTAAATGTCCATGTCTCAAAGGAAGTGTCAGGCAAACATTCCTTAGAAAATTCCTTGAGCCATGCACCAGATTTGCTGTAACGGCCAATAAATCTTCAGCATTAATTGTTCTGACAGAAGGAATTTGAATTCCTATTCAAAACTGACGGGAGCCTGGAAAACGTCGAGCTCACAATAAAACGTCGATCTGAGCACGACACACGTCGGCCAGAGAGTGGTTTCAGAAAGCAGAACTGGGCTTGACGGAACGTCGAGCTGAGGTCGACTCCACGTCGAGCTGAGGTCGACTCAGCGTCGAGCTGAGGTCGACTCTGCGTCGAGCTGAGGTCGACTCTGCGTCGAGCTGAAGTCGACACTAACTAACCTATGTGACCTTTATAACAACAAGGAGGTCACAACACAAAATCCTTATAGAAATATAGTCATCCTGACCCAAATAGTAATAGGGTGTTCCAACAATCTCCCCCTATTTGGATTAGGATTACTATTTACATGAATTTAGGGATTCAAAAAGAAGTAAAGCAAGACAAAGCTGAATAAAATACAACCAGACATATGACAGAATAAAGCAGCATATATATAACACTATATAGCAGCAATAATGTTTAATGTCCTGTATCCAGCGGAGAAAAAGAAATAAAACACCTTACATTACTTTTCCTTTGGAGCTTTGTCTTGATCACTTCCCTTGAAGATAATTTCCCTGTTAGGATTTGTAGCATCCTTCTTGGATCTGTAATCTTCAGCTGCACCTAAGGATTTCTGACCTTTTCCACTAGCTGGTACAGCTGCAGGATGAAGCTGCATATACTTATCAGAATCAAAGAATTTCTTTGAGTTGTATTTCTCCAATTCTTCTCTCCTTTGATCTGACATGGTGCTGATGTGAGAGGTGTCCAGACCTCTTGCTCTAGCTCTGTCAATCTCATTCAGAGCAGCCATCTCAGTCATCCTGGCCTTCCAGTAAGCTGGAGTTTTAGTAGGATCTTCAAAAGGAATAGCTGGTTCATATCTGTTGGCAGAGTGTTCTTGATGAGTTCTTGGAGTGAAGTCAACTCTGGGTCTGTAAGGATAGGGACCAGAGGTTGGATCAATGGGTCCTCCCCTTTGGTAAGGTTGAGATCCTGATCTTCCTCTGGACTGCCTGCCTCTATTGTATCCTCTTTGCTGGTTTCCCCTTTGCTGATTTCCCCTTTGCTGGTTATACCCTTGGGATCTTCTTGACTGATAGGTCTTGCCATGCAAAGATGATGGGGCAGGATTGGAAGAGAGGCTTGCACTTGCACCTGCATCTGGAGGAGGTGGAGGTGGAGGCTGATGGACAGGCTTGGAGGGGCCTTCATTGAACTTTATTTTCTTCTTCATTGCCTTTCTTTGGTTTAGAGAATATTGCATCCAGGGCTCAGTGATTTCACAGTTGTACTTGATGTGGTAAGGGATGTCATGATCTGTGGCTCTAGCCAATGGAACTCTTTTTATTGCTTTGGATCTTGCTTTCCTCTTCCTTGCAATGGTTGCAGAGGAGTCATCAGAATCAGTTGCAAATTCATCCTCTAAGCTTTGAGATTCATCATAAGGATCTATGTAAGTTCTCTTTGAGATAGGAAAATTGATGGGGGCTGGAACAGCTGAAGAAGTAACTGGAGGAAGGTCTACTGACAGTGTAGAAGAGGAGTCTAACACTGCAGGAAAGGAAATAGCCTTAGGAGCCATAGAGACTGAGGTGGCTAGTTCCTGAAGAACTCGGGAGACAATGGTCTCAACTTCATCTGGTGTCTCAATCAATTCACCTGAAGTTTCTGAGGGAACAGTCTTAGCAGCTACTACTGCTTCAACAACAACATCATCACAAGCAGGAGCCACAGCTACCACTGCTTCATCAAGGATCATGGCATCAACAGCCAAGGAGGATGGAATGATCTTCTGAAAAGGGACAATGGCCCTAGACAGGTCTTCTTGAGGAGGCAGGAGGCTGTAGTTTCTGAAGTGAAGATGTGCTGGAAGGTAGAAGCTCTGGACAGAAGATGCCAAGGACTGAAAGTCTAAGGCACTGCTGATCATCTGAACTGAACCTTGAGGAGGAGCCTCAGAGGTCATCTGAACTTCTACTGCTGAAACTGTCTCTGAACAACCCTGTACTACCTGTACTGCTGAAGGCTGCAGCTCTTCTTCTGCTGACATCTCCCCCTGCCTAGAATCAGTGGCAGCTGACTCTAGGCCCCCAGAAGAAGGGCATGCTAGATAGGATGAGAGGGATGAGACTGAGGCAGAGAGAGAGCTCAGGGAAAGGACTAGAGGAGCCAGCTTGGCTCCAATAGAGAGGAGAGCCTAGGGGCCAAAATATCAAAAAGCTTATTGGCCAAAGGCAAAAGATCTACTTGCTCAAGTGGGACTTGAGTAGAGGTAGAGGGAGCAGCAGAGAAGGTGAAGGTAGAAGATGTTGTTGGTGGTGCAGACATGGGAGGGATAGCTGGTTCATGGATGGAGGATAGGAGAAGTTCTGAAAATGTTGATGAAGGGTGGAAGTCATGAGGAGAGGAGGGAGAGGCATCCATGAAGGATTCATCATGAATGTCAAGGGAAAGGATGTCCTCATGAGATGAAGAGTCCAAGCTCATGGGAGGAAAATAGTGGAGGGGATGGAAAGTGATGAGTGGTGGAATGGAGGATGCAATAGTAGAAATGGATGAAGGGATGGGTTGAGTGGATGAGATGATTGTTGTTATTGGAATGAAAGAGGATGGGAGGATGATGGAGGAAGATGGCAAAACCCCTGCTTCTGGGCCAGTAGACTGAGGAAGAGTGACCTCTACAGTCCTGGTGTCTGCAGAAGTCCTCATTGCTGCAGCTGCCCTGGAGTTCACAATCTTCCTGTCCCACTTGCCAATCAGTGCACAAGTGAGCCTCTTAGAAGCATTGATGTGCTTCTTTGAGGACACAAGCAACTGAGGGCAACAGTGGTTCAGAATCAAACCAAGAACCCTTCCAAAGTGGACAAAGTTCTTATCCATTTTCTTCTTAATCATATCAAAAACAATCAAACCCCAATTGGGATGCTTCTTATCCAAAATTGCAGCCATAATGCAAAACTGATGCCTAGTAATGGCATCATGTGCAGTCCTCTTTGCACAAATTACCTTGCCTGTGATATCTGCTAACAGCCTAAACTCAATAGCTAGGTTAACTTTTAAAAGTTTAGAGGGGTTACCAGAAGTATGCCCCATTCTGTCTAGCATCACAGCAAACTCTTCCACAGAGAGTTCTATCTCATCATCTCCAACAGCAAAACCGAAAACCTCTGAAATGATTTGAGGAGAAATGGCTACCTCATTCCCTGAAATTGTTCCAGTCATCGTACTGTTATCTGAATTCACTACGGTAAAAATCCACTCTTTGATTTCAGATTCTGAAAAAGGAATCCTAGTTATCATGAAGTTAACCAGGTGCTGCTCTTTGAATAGCTCCAGAATATCCAGAAAATTCTACGATGATCCATCAAAGGAGTCGATGTCGATGTCAAAACCTGAATCAAACTTCATTGCTGCCAATGCACCTGCAGCAATTGCCATTATCCTGCAAATAGATACCTTCCAAGATCAAGAGTAAAGGATTTGGAGGGAGAAAGCTTGAGCAGAAAATATGAGAGCACAACTGCGAACGACGGAGAAGAATGATTTTATACTAGGGTTCGACGCAGAAATGGAAAGAACGTCGAGCTCAGGTCGACGCTCTAAGGCTCTAGGAGAACTGAAACGGCTCAACAGCGTGCAGCTTAGGTCGACGTTCGACGCTTGGGCTGATGCTATACGTCGAGCTCAGGTCGACGTTGAACGAAGGCGTCGACCGAAGGGAGAAAAACTCAAGAAGCCAGGGAGCTGTGAACTTAGTTCAACACTAGAAGTTGAGGTCGACGTTCGACGCTTTTGAGGGCGACGGACCGTAGATCTTAGTTCGACGCAGCGTCGAGCTTAGTTCAGAGCTCAAAGAAACCACTCAGACAGAGGAATTTTAAAATGAAATTTTTCCTATTCCTGTTAATTATGAGTTTCAAAATCTTGGAGTTTTAATTTATACTGTCTCCATCTAGCATTCCCAACTGATTGAGGAAGAAGAAGTGCTTCTTTTCATCCAAGGGCTTGGTGAAAATATCTCCTCTTTGTAGTTCAGTGGAAATGTATTCTAGTGCAATTTTCTTCTTTTCTATATTATCCCTTAAGAAGTGATGTCTGATCTCTATGTGCTTAGTCCTACTATGGAGAACTAGATTTTGTGCAATGCAAATTGCACTAGTATTATCACAAAAAATTTTAGACATCTCTAAGTTGTAGCCATAGTCTAGGAGCTGGTTTTGAATCCACAAAATCTGTGAGCAACAACTGCCTGCAGCCATGTATTCAGCTTCAGCAGTTGATGTGGACACAGAAGTTTGTTTCTTACAACACCAGGAGACAAGTCTATCACCAAGGAATTGACAAGTTCCACTGGTGCTTTTCCTGTCTACTCTACATCCAGCATAATCAGAATCTGAAAATCCAGTTAGATCAAATCCTGAGTCATGTGGATACCAGAGACCTAGATTAGGACAACTTTTTACATACCTAAGAATCCTCTTAACTAATGTGAGGTGGGACTCTCTAGGGCTTACTTGGAATCTAGCACAAATGCATGTAGCAAACATTATGTCTGGCCTACTAGCTGTTAGATAAAGTAATGAGCCAATGATTGCTCTATAATTTGTCTGATCAACTGGTTTTCCAGATTCATCAGCATCTAAAACAACATTTGTAGGCATAGGTGTTTTCATAGAAGATGCTTCAGACATTCCAAATTTCTTAACCAGTTCTCTTGCATACTTGGTTTGAGAAATAAAAATGCCATCCACATGTTGTTTAACTTGCAATCCTAGAAAGAAAGCAAGTTCACCCGTACTACTCATTTCAAACTTTGAATGCATAAGTTGTGAGAACTTTTTGCATAAGTTTGAATCAGTAGACCCAAATATGATATCATCTACATAAATTTGTACTAGTAGGATATGGGACCTATGGGTTCTAATAAAGAGAGTTTGGTCTACTCTACCCCTTTTAAAATCATTTTCCAATAAAAAACAAGCTAAGGTCTCATGCCATGCTCTAGGAGCTTGCTTGAGACCATATAAAGCTTTATGCAGTTTAAAAACATGATCAGGAGAGGTTGGAGAGATAGAACCTGGAGGTTGCTTTACATAAACCTCTTCCTTGATGTCTCCATTGAGAAATGCACTCTTGACATCCATCTGATATACCTTGAATCTCTTGTGAGCTGCATATGCAAGAAAGATTCTTATGGCCTCCAACCTTGCAACTGGTGCAAAGGTTTGGTCATAATCAATCCCTTCTTCTTGTCAATATCCTTGTGCAACAAGTCTTGCCTTGTTTCTCACAATTATTCCTTGATCATCCAACTTGTTCCTGAATACACATTTGGTTCCAACAATTTGCTGGTTCCTTGGTCTTGGTACTAATTCCCAAACTTTATTCCTTTCAAATTGATTCAACTCCTCTTGCATTGCAATGATCCAGTTTGGATCTTGCTCTGCATCTTGTATTGTTTGAGGCTCAATTTGAGAAAGAAAGCAAGTGTGCATAATATTGTGATTAACTTGATTCCTTGTTTGCACACCTACTGAGATATCTCCAATTACTTGTGAAATTGGGTGATCTCTTGTTGTTACTAAATCAACAAGGGGTGTTGATGGTGCACCAACCTGTGTTGTTGTTTCCTCTTGTGGAACAACAACTGGTTCTTCAATTTGTTGACCATTTGAGCTTTCCAAAACCTGAGATTCCTCTTCATTGTCACTAAGTTCAGCGTCTTGTTGAATTGTTGAAGGTAATGAATCTTTGTCTGTGATGGTAAGCTGCTTCAGATTTTCTGAAATTGAATGTTCCTGCAAATTGCTTATGGTAGAAGTCTCCTTCTCCTTATAAGACATATTAGTTTCATCAAATGTAACATGCATGGATTCTTCAATTTTATTAGAGCACTTGTTAAAAACCCTATAAGCCTTGCTAATCATGGAGTATCCCAGAAACACTCCTTCATCAGCTTTGGCTTCAAATTTAGCTAGGTATTTCTTGTCATTATTGTGAATGAAGCAAATGCAACCAAAAATTTTGAAATAATTTACTTTAGGTTTCTTCCCTTTGAGTAACTCATAGGGAGTCTTACCCTTCAGTTTATGTATCAGGCTTCTATTCAAAACATAGTTGGAGGTGTTCACAGCCTCTGCCCAAAAGGTTAGAGGAAGGTGAGCATCTGTCAACAATGTTGTGGCAGATTCAATAAGGGTTCTATTTTTCCTTTCAACTACCCCATTTTGTTGAGGAGTTCTCGGAGCTGAGAAAGTGTGCCTGATACCTTCCTTCTGACAGAACTCTAACATAAGAAGAGAATCAAACTCTGTCCCATGATCACTTCTGATCAGGGCAATGTGAGAATTGAACTCAATCTGTATGCCTTTGAAAAAATCTGTCAAAATCTTGAAGTTATCAGACTTCTTTCTCAGAAAGAACACCCAAGTGAATCTTGAGAAGTCATCTACAACTACTAAAGCATAAGATTTCCCTCCTAGGATTTGTACATTAATTGGTCCAAAAAGGTCCATGTGCAATAAGTACAAAATTCTAGGTGAATCACTCTTATTAAGTGACTTGAAACTATTTTTAGTTTGCTTGCCTAATTGACAAGCCTTGCAAAGTCCTTCCTTCTTGTAGGGACCAGAAGGTAGTCCTCTAACAAGGTTGTCTTTGGATAACTTAGCAATGGTTCTAAGGTTCACATGTCCTAATCTTTTATGCCATAGTTCATTAGGTTTGCTAAGGGAGTTAAATAAACAAATATCTACTTTAGATGAATTGAAATCAACTAGATATATGTTATCTTGTCTATTACCAATTAAAATAATGTTGTTATTTAATGCAATATTACATGCTGAGTTGGTAAACCAAACCTGATAACCAGCATCACATAGCTGGCTGATGCTGATTAAGTTGTGCTTTAGTCCTTCCACATAGGCCACTTTCTTGAATGTAATTGACCCTATCTTGACTTGGCCATAGCCTTTTGTTTGTCCAAAGTTTGAATCTCCAAAGATTACTTTGGGTCCATGTTTGGCTTTGAAGGACACAAGGTTCTCCTTGTTGCCAGTCATGTGCTTTGAGCACCCACTGTCCAAGTACCACTGCTGGTTCTCAATTGGATAGGTCTTTACCTGCACATACAACAAATCAATTGTTTTTGACCCAGTTTACCTTGGGCCTTTCTTGATATCCTTTAAACTCTGAAATAAAAGACATCTCAGGTTGACTCTTATAGCCTAAAGGATGATATCTCCTAGGAGGTATTATTCATTCAGCATAAGGGTTAAAGTGATGAGATGTGGAGCTGGAATTAAATCTTGAATTAACCCCTGAGAACTGACTTTTGCTCTGAACTTGGCTCGACGCACGTCGAGCTTCGGTCGACGGACTCTGGTGAGTGCGTCGAGCTCCATTCGACGGCGAAGTCTTGCTTTGTTCAGAAGGTAGAAGGCGTCGACCTGAGTTCGACGTTTTCTTGCGATTATGTAGAGCTCTGTTCGACCTCCGTCGAGCTTCGTTCGACGCTTTTTGTCCAGTTTCCTGGGTTAAGTCAGCATTCTTCCTAGCCACTATCAAGACTCCTTTACCTTTGTCACTGGTAAATTTGATTGGAGTTGTCAGCACTATGGGTTGGCTGGATGAAGCACCCAAGCCCAGTGAACCATTCAATCTTGAGTTCACTGTACTTGTGATGTCCATTAATTTGATACTTCTCCCATTAAGGGTTTCTTCAAATTGTTTGGCCTTAGATAGTTCACCTTTCAGTGAAGCTATCTCCTCCCCACACTGCTTCAACTCTTCTAAGAGTCTAAGATTATCTGAGTTAATGGATTTGCATTCAATCAATTGTTCTTTAAGAGTTATAATTAACTTTTGAGATTCAATCAAGTCAACGCACATAGATTTGAACTCAGATTTAAATTCATCAGAATTAAAATCAAATGAATCTATTACCTGATCCTCAGTAAGTTCCTGATCAGATAGGTGGTCAGCATCAAGCTCTGAATCAGTATTCTTTTGAGATGCATTGATGGCCATCATGCAGAATCCTTTTTCTTCTGCATCATCCTCATTATCACTAGAGCTGGATGATGAATCAGACTCATCAGAGTCACTCCAGGATTCAGCCACAAATCCTTTTCTGGTGTGCTTGTTGTTGCTGGAGGAAGGCTTGTCATGGTACTTCCTTGACTCCTTATCCTTCCTTTTATCTTTTCTTTCCTTCTTGTCCCTTCTGTCCTTATCTTGATTTTCTGGACAGTTGGGGACAATGTGTCCTGGTTTCCTGCAGCCAAAACAGATAATATCTTTATTAGTAGATCTGTCATACCTTGGCTTGTCTTTGTCTTTGGATGACCATCTTCTGAAGTTCTTTTTATTCAGCTTATTGAACCTTTTGACAAGTAGGCTCATAAGCTCTTCATTTCCCAACACCTTTTCTTTAGGTTGTTCTTCCTGTGCCTTGAAGGCAATGGTTTTCTCAACCTTTTCAGTTGGTGTGAATATCTTCTGCTCTTCTTCTCTCTTCTTAATGAATTGCTCATAACTCTTAAGCTTTCCTAGAAGAGCTTCTATGGATAACTCACAGACATTCCTTCCATCTTTAATTGACCAGATTCTTGAGTCCCAAGAGCTAGGGAAACAAGTCAGTATCTTGTCATTTATCTCAGTGAGAGATATGTCCTTATCTAGTGATCTAAGCTCACTGATGATTAGACTCAGTCTGTTGTACATGTCAGCAACTGACTCAGACTCTGCCTTTTTGAAGTTCTCATACTGGGTGATGAGGTAGGATCTCCTATCCTTTCTTTCATCTGCAGAACCTGATACAATTTCTGAAAGTTTTTCCCAGATCTCTTTGGCAGTATTGCATTCAGCTACTTTCTGGAAAATGTCATCTGACATGGTTTGAGCCAAGATGTTCATGGCTTTAGCATCTGCTGCCTTCCACTTTCTTATGTCAGCATCAGTTCCTGAAGGAGGAGGAACAGCTGATGTACTTGTTCCTGTGGGAGGCCTTGGACAATCTGACAACACAGAATTAAAGATGTCCTCATCAAATGAATTCATGTAAAGTCTAATCCTTGCCTTCCATAGTGCAAACTTAGAGAGATTGCACATAGGAGGTCTGATGCTAGCAAAGTCCTTGTTTTGTGCCATGAGTTTTAAAGATAAGTAAAACTAAAAGAAATAACCCTTTTGAGAGAAATGATCTTATCAGAGATCTTTTGATCCAGGTGTTAGCCTGTATGAATGATCAACCTCCCTCTGATACCAATTGAAAGTGAGGGATAAGATCAATCCTAACTCTAGAGGGGGGGTGAATAGAGTGATTTAAAATAGTTTTGCAAATTAAAACTTGTATGGAGAGAAGGCTTAGATTTACTTAGTGTATGGTGCTATAGCAATTAATCAAAGTAAGAAGAGAATCACAGCACAAAGCAAAACACAAAGAAACAAGCAACCAGAATACACAAGGAGCTATAGTGGTTCCCCAAAATCTTGGGTAGTCCACTCTTCTATCACCCTAGATAGGAATCCACTTCAAGATGAGTTGATCAGGTGTCTTGAGCACCAGAGAGTTTTTGACCAGGTTCTCACAAACCAAAGGGTTGATTTTTGACCAGGTTTCATCAAAACCAAAGGTAACTTTTGAAGGGAGTTAAAACCCTGTACAGAAAGAAAAAGAAAAAGCTGATGTTGTCTTCTCTATCAATAAGTAGAGAGAAGCAAAGTGGATCTGTTGATGTTGTCAAAGCTCCCCCTGAGATCAAGAAGTAGTTCAGGAAGGAGAGCTTTGCACAAGGGTGACAGGTCTTCAATGATCTGATCTGCTCTAGCAAAAGATGATCCAAACAAGTTGGATGGTTGTGTCTGAAGCAATCAGAATTCCTGTGTGTAAGCTTGAATGAATATCACAGAGAGCAAGAAGAAGAAGTCCTGTGGTTCTCTGTTAACTGATAGAATAATGTCTCTGTGTTCTTCTTCTGAGTCTTTGATAGCCGTTGGCAGCAAGCATTAAATGCTTTCCTTAAATGTCCATGTCTCAAAGGAAGTGTCAGGCAAACATTCCTTAGAAAATTCCTTGAGCCATGCACCAGATTTGCTGTAACGGCCAATAAATCTTCAGCATTAATTGTTCTGACAGAATGAATTTGAATTCCTATTCAAAACTGACGGGAGCCTGGAAAACGTCGAGCTCACAATAAAACGTCGATCTGAGCACGACACACGTCGGCCAGAGAGTGGTTTCAGAAAGCAGAACTGGGCTTGACGGAACGTCGAGCTGAGGTCGACTCCACGTCGAGCTGAGATCGACTCAGCGTCGAGCTGAGGTCGACTCTGCGTCGAGCTGAGGTCGACTCTGCGTCGAGCTGAAGTTGACACTAACTAACCTATGTGACCTTTATAACAACAAGGAGGTCACAACACAAAATCCTTATAGAAATATAGTCATCCTGACCCAAATAGTAATAGGGTGTTCCAACAATCTCCCCCTATTTGGATTAGGATTACTATTTACATGAATTTAGGGATTCAAAAAAAAGTAAAGCAAGACAAAGCTGAATAAAATACAACCAGACATATGACAGAATAAAGCAGCATATATATAATACTATATAGCAGCAATAATGTTTAATGTCCTGTATCCAACAGAGAAAAAGAAATAAAACACCTTACATTACTTTTCCTTTGGAGCTTTGTCTTGATCACTTCCCTTGAAGATAATTTCCCTGTTAGGATTTGTAGCATCCTTCTTGGATCTGTAATCTTCAGCTGCACCTAAGGATTTCTGACCTTTTCCACTAGCTGGTACAGCTGCAGGATGAAGCTGCATATACTTATCAGAATCAAAGAATTTCTTTGAGTTGTATTTCTCCAATTCTTCTCTCCTTTGATCTGACATGGTGCTGATGTGAGAGGTGTCCAGACCTCTTGCTCTAGCTCTGCCAATCTCATTCAGAGCAGCCATCTCAGTCATCCTGGCCTTCCAGTATGCTGGAGTTTTAGTAGGATCTTCAAAAGGAATAGCTGGTTCATATCTGTTGGCAGAGTGTTCTTGATGAGTTCTTGGAGTGAAGTCAACTCTGGGTCTGTAAGGATAGGGACCAGAGGTTGGATCAATGGGTCCTCCCCTTTGGTAAGGTTGAGATCCTGATCTTCCTCTGGACTGCCTGCCTCTATTGTATCCTCTTTGCTGGTTTCCCCTTTGCTGATTTCCCCTTTGCTGGTTATACCCTTGGGATCTTCTTGACTGATAGGTCTTGCCATGCAAAGATGATGGGGCAGGATTGGAAGAGAGGCTTTCACTTGCACCTGCATCTGGAGGAGGTGGAGGTGGAGGCTGATGGACAGGCTTGGAGGGGCCTTCATTGAACTTTATTTTCTTCTTCATTGCCTTTCTTTGGTTTAGAGAATATTGCATCCAGGGCTCAGTGATTTCACAGTTGTACTTGATGTGGTAAGGGATGTCATGATCTGTGGCTCTAGCCAATAGAACTCTTTTCATTGCTTTGGATCTTGCTTTCCTCTTCCTTGCAATGGTTGCAGAGGAGTCATCAGAATCAGTTGCAAATTCATCCTCTAAGCTTTGAGATTCATCATAAGGATCTATGTAAGTTCTCTTTGAGATAGGAAAATTGATGGGGGCTGGAACAGCTGAAGAAGTAACTGGAGGAAGGTCTACTGACAGTGTAGAAGAGGAGTCTAACACTGCAGGAAAGGAAATAGCCTCAGGAGCCATAGAGGCTGAGGTGGCTAGTTCCTGAAGAACTCGGGAGACAATGGTCTCAACTTCATCTGGTGTCTCAATCAATTCACCTGATGTTTCTGAGGGAACAGTCTTAGCAGCTACTACTGCTTCAACAACAACATCATCACAAGCAGGAGCCACAGCTACCACTGCTTCATCAAGGATCATGGCATCAACAGCCAAGGAGGATGGAATGATCTTCTGAAAAGGGACAATGGCCCTAGACAGGTCTTCTTGAGGAGGCAAGAGGCTGTAGTTTCTGAAGTGAAGATGTGCTGGAAGGTAGAAGCTCTGGACAGAAGATGCCAAGGACTGAAAGTCTAAGGCACTGCTGATCATCTGAACTGAACCTTGAGGAGGAGCCTCAGAGGTCATCTGAACTTCTACTGCTGAAACTGTCTCTGAACAACCCTGTACTACCTGTACTGCTGAAGGCTGTAGCTCTTCTTCTGCTGACATCTCCCCCTGCCTAGAATCAGTGGCAGCTGACTCTAGGCCCCCAGAAGAAGGGCATGCCAGATAGGATGAGAGGGATGAGACTGAGGCAGAGAGAGAGCTCAGGGAAAGGACTAGAGGAGCCAGCTTGGCATCCAATAGAGAGGAGAGCCTAGGGGCCAAAATATCAAAAAGCTTATTGGCCAAAGGCAAAAGATCTACTTGCTCAAGTGGGACTTGAGTAGAGGTAGAGGGAGCAGCAGAGAAGGTGAAGGTAGAAGATGTTGTTGGTGGTGCAGACATGGGAGGGATAGCTGGTTCATGGATGGAGGATAGGAGAAGTTCTGAAAATGTTGATGAAGGGTGGAAGTCATGAGGAGAGGAGGGAGAAGCATCCATGAAGGATTCATCATGAATGTCAAGGGAAAGGATGTCCTCATGAGATGAAGAGTCCAAGCTCATGGGAGGAAAATAGTGGAGGGGATGGAAAGTGATGAGTGGTGGAATGGAGGATGCAATAGTAGAAATGGATGAAGGGATGGGTTGAGTGGATGAGATGATTGTTGTTGTTGGAATGAAAGAGGATGGGAGGATGATGGAGGAAGATGGCAAAACCCCTGCTTCTGGGCCAGTAGACTGAGGAAGAGTGACCTCTACAGTCCTGGTGTCTGCAGAAGTCCTCATTGCTGCAGCTGCCCTGGAGTTCACAATCTTCCTATCCCACTTGCCAATCAGTGCACAAGTGAGCCTCTTAGAAGCATTGATGTGCTTCTTTGAGGACACAAGCAACTAAGGGCAACAGTGGTTCAGAATCAAACCAAGAACCCTTCCAAAGTGGACAAAGTTCTTATCCATTTTCTTCTTAATCATATCAAAAACAATCAAACCCCAATTGGGATGCTTCTTATCCAAAATTGCAGCCATAATGCAAAACTGATGCCTAGTAATGGCATCATGTGCAGTCCTCTTTGCACAAATTACCTTGCCTGTGATATCTGCTAACAGCCTAAACTCAATAGCTAGGTTAACTTTTAAAAGTTTAGAGGGGTTACCAGAATTATGCCCCATTCTGTCTAGCATCACAGCAAACTCTTCCACAGAGAGTTCTATTTCATCATCTCCAACAGCAAAACCGAAAACCTCTGAAATGATTTGAGGAGAAATGGCTACCTCATTCCCTGAAATTGTTCCAGTCATCGTACTGTTATCTGAATTCACTGCGGTAAAAATCCACTCTTTATTTCAGATTCTGAAAAAGGAATCCTAGTTATCATGAAGTTAACCAGGTGCTGCTCTTTGAATAGCTCTAGAATATCCAGAAAATTCTGCGATGATCCATCAAAGGAGTCGATGTCGATGTCAAAACCTGAATCAAACTTCATTGCCGCCAATGCACCTGCAGCAATTGCCATTATCCTGCAAATAGATACCTTCCAAGATCAAGAGTAAAGGATTTGGAGGGAGAAAGCTTGAGCAGAAAATATGAGAGCGCAACTGCGAACGACGGAGAAGAATGATTTTATACTAGGGTTCGACGCAGAAATGGAAAGAACGTCGAGCTCAGGTCGACGCTCTAAGGCTCTAGGAGAACTGAAACGGCTCAACAGCGCGCAGCTTAGGTCGACGTTCGACGCTTGGGCTGATGCTATACGTCGAGCTCAGGTCGATGTTGAACGAAGGCGTCGACCGAAGGGAGAAAAACTCAAGAAGCCAGGGAGCTGTGAACTTAGTTCAACACTAGAAGTTGAGGTCGACGTTCGACGGTTTTGAGGGCGACGGACCGTAGATCTTAGTTCGACGCAGCGTCGAGCTTAGTTCAGAGCTCAAAGAAACCACTCAGACAGAGGAATTTTAAAATGAAATTTTTCCTATTCCTGTTAATTATGGGTTTCAAAATCTTGGAGTTTTAATTTATACTGTCTCCATCTAGCATTCCCAACTGATTGAGGAAGAAGAAGTGCTTCTTTTCATCCAAGGGCTTGGTGAAAATATCTCCTCTTTGTAGTTCAGTGGAAATGTATTCTAGTGCAATTTTCTTTTTTTCTATATTATCCCTTAAGAAGTGATGTCTGATCTCTATGTGCTTAGTCCTACTATGGAGAACTGGATTTTGTGCAATGCAAATTGCACTAGTATTATCACAAAAAATTTTAGACATCTCTAAGTTGTAGCCATAGTCTAGGAGCTGGTTTTGAATCCACAAAATCTGTGAGCAACAACTGCCTGCAGCCATGTATTCAGCTTCAGCAGTTGATGTGGACACAGAAGTTTGTTTTTTACAACACAAGGAGACAAGTCTATCACCAAGGAATTGACAAGTTCCACTGGTGCTTTTCCTGTCTACTCTACATCCAGCATAATCAGAATCTGAAAATCCAGTTAGATCAAATCCTGAGTCATGTGGATACCAGAGACCTAGATTAGCACAACTTTTTACATACCTAAGAATCCTCTTAACTAATGTGAGGTGGGACTCTCTAGGGCTTACTTGGAATCTAGCACAAATGCATGTAGCAAACATTATGTCTGGCCTACTAGCTGTTAGATAAAGTAATGAGCCAATGATTGCTCTATAGTTTGTCTGATCAACTGGTTTTCCAGATTCATCAGCATCTAAAACAACATTTGTAGGCATAGGTGTTTTCATAGAAGATGCTTCAGACATTCCAAATTTCTTAACCAGTTCTCTTGCATACTTGGTTTGAGAAATAAAAATGTCATCCACATGTTGTTTAACTTGCAATCCTAGAAAGAAAGCAAGCTCACCCATGCTACTCATTTCAAACTTTGAATGCATAAGTTGTGAGAACTTTTTGCATAAGTTTGAATCAGTAGACCCAAATATGATATCATCTACATAAATTTGTACTAGTAGGATATGGGACCTATGGGTTCTAATAAAGAGAGTTTGGTCTACTCTACCCCTTTTAAAATCATTTTCCAATAAAAAACAAGCTAAGGTCTCATGCCATGCTCTAGGAGCTTGCTTGAGACCATATAAAGCTTTATGCAGTTTAAAAACATGATCAGGAGAGGTTGGAGAGATAAAACCTGGAGGTTGCTTTACATAAACCTCTTCCTTGATGTCTCCATTGAGAAATGCACTCTTGACATCCATCTGATATACCTTGAATCTCTTGTGAGCTGCATATGCAAGAAAGATTCTTATGGCCTCCAACCTTGCAACTGGTGCAAAGGTTTGGTCATAATCAATCCCTTCTTCTTGGCAATATCCTTGTGCAACAAGTCTTGCCTTGTTTCTCACAATTATTCCTTGATCATCCAACTTGTTCCTGAATACCCATTTGGTTCCAACAATTTGCTGGTTCCTTGGTCTTGGTACTAATTCCCAAACTTTATTCCTTTCAAATTGATTCAACTCCTCTTGCATTGCAATGATCCAGTTTGGATCTTGCTCTGCATCTTGTATTGTTTGAGGCTCAATTTGAGAAAGAAAGCAAGTGTGCATAATATTGTGATTAACTTGATTCCTTGTTTGCACACCTACTGAGATATCTCCAATTACTTGTGAAATTGGGTGATCTCTTGTTGTTATTAAATCAACAAGGGGTGTTGATGGTGCACCAACCTGTGTTGTTGTTTCCTCTTGTGGAACAACAACTGGTTCTTCAATTTGTTGACCATTTGAGCTTTCCAAAACCTGAGATTCCTCTTCATTGTCACTAAGTTCAGCGTCTTGTTGAATTGTTGAAGGTAATGAATCTTTGTCTGTGATGGTAAGCTGCTTCAGATTTTCTGAAATTGAATGTTCCTGCAAATTGCTTATGGTAGAAGTCTCCTTCTCCTTATAAGACATATTAGTTTCATCAAATGTAACATGCATGGATTCTTCAATTTTATTAGAGCACTTGTTAAAAACCCTATAAGCCTTGCTAATCATGGAGTATCCTAGAAACACTCCTTCATCAGCTTTGGCTTCAAATTTAGCTAGGTATTTCTTGTCATTATTGTGAATGAAGCAAATGCAACCAAAATTTTGAAATAATTTACTTTAGGTTTCTTCCCTTTGAGTAACTCATAGGGAGTCTTACCATTCAGTTTATGTATCAGGCTTCTATTCAAAACATAGTTGGAGGTGTTCACAGCCTCTGCCCAAAAGGTTAGAGGAAGGTGAGCATCTGTCAACAATGTTGTGGCAGATTCAATAAGGGTTCTATTTTTCCATTCAACTACCCCATTTTGTTGAGGAGTTCTCGGAGCTGAGAAAGTGTGCCTGATACCTTCCTTCTGACAGAACTCTAGCATAAGAAGAGAATCAAACTCTGTCCCATGATCACTTCTGATCAGGGCAATGTGAGTATTGAACTCAATCTGTATGCCTTTGAAAAAATCTGTCAAAATCTTGAAGTTATCAGACTTCTTTCTCAGAAAGAACACCCAAGTGAATCTTGAGAAGTCATCTACAACTACTAAAGCATAAGATTTCCCTCCTAGGCTTTGTACATTAATTGGTCCAAAAAGGTCCATGTGCAATAAGTACAAAATTCTAGGTGAATCACTCTTATTAAGTGACTTGAAACTATTTTTAGTTTGCTTGCCTAATTGACAAGCCTTGCAAAGTCCTTCCTTCTTGTAGGGACCAGAAGGTAGTCCTCTAACAAGGTTGTCTTTGGATAACTTAGCAATGGTTCTAAGGTTCACATGTCCTAATCTTTTATGCCATAGTTCATTAGGTTTGCTAAGGGAGTTAAATAAACAAATATCTACTTTAGATGAATTGAAATCAACTAGATATATGTTATCTTGTCTATTACCAATTAAAACAATGTTGTTATTTAATGCAATATTACATGCTGAGTTAGTAAACAAAACCTGATAACCAGCATCACATAGCTGGCTGATGCTGATTAAGTTGTGCTTTAGTCCTTCCACATAGACCACTTTCTTGAATGTAATTGACCCTATCTTGACTTGGTCATAGCCTTTTGTTTGTCCAAAGTTTGAATCTCCAAAGATTACTTTGGGTCCATGTTTGGCTTTGAAGGACACAAGGTTCTCCTTGTTGCCAGTCATGTGCTTTGAGCACCCACTGTCCAAGTACCACTGCTGGTTCTCAATTGGATAGGTCTTTACCTGCACATACAACAAATCAATTGTTTTTGACCCAGTTTACCTTGGGCCTTTCTTGATATCCTTTAAACTCTGAAATAAAAGACATCTCAGGTTGACTCTTATAGCCTACAGGATGATATCTCCTAGGAGGTATTATCCATTCAGCATAAGGGTTAAAGTGATGAGATGTGGAGCTGTAATTAAATCTTGAATTAACCCCTGAGAACTGACTTTTGCTCTGAACTTGGCTCGACGCACGTCGAGCTTCGGTCGACGGACTCTGGTGAGTGCGTCGAGCTCCATTCGACGGCGAAGTCTTGCTTTGTTCAGAAGGTAGAAGGCGTCGACCTGAGTTCGACGTTTTCTTGCGATTACGTCGAGCTCTGTTCGACCTCCGTCGAGCTTCGTTCGACGCTTTTTGTCCAGTTTCCTGGGTTAAGTCAGCATTCTTCCTAGCCACTATCAAGACTCCTTTACCTTTGTCACTGGTAAATTTGATTGGAGTTGTCAGCACTATGGGTTGGCTGGATGAAGCACCCAAGCCCAGTGAACCATTCAATCTTGAGTTCACTGTACTTGTGATGTCCATTAATTTGATACTTCTCCCATTAAGGGTTTCTTCAAATTGTTTGGCCTTAGATAGTTCACCTTTCAGTGAAGCTATCTCCTCCCCACACTACTTCAACTCTTCTAAGAGTCTAAGATTATCTGAGTTAATGGATTTGCATTCAATCAATTGTTCTTTAAGAGTTATAATTAACTTTTGAGATTCAATCAAGTCAACGCATATAGATTTGAACTCAGATTTAAATTCATCAGAATTAAAATCAAATGAATCTATTACCTGATCCTCAGTAAGTTCCTGATCAGATAGGTGGTCAGCATCAAGCTCTGAATCAGTATTCTTTTGATATGCATTGATGGCCATCATGCAGAATCCTTTTTCTTCTGCATCATCCTCATCATCACTAGAGCTGGATGATGAATCAGACTCATCAGAGTCACTCCAGGATTCAGCCACAAATCCTTTTCTGGTGTGCTTGTTGTTGCTGGAGGAAGGCTTGTCATGGTACTTCCTTGACTCCTTATCCTTCCTTTTATCTTTTCTTTCCTTCTTGTCCCTTCTGTCCTTATCTTGATTTTCTGGACAGTTGGGGACAATGTGTCCTGGTTTCCTGCAGCCAAAATAGATAATATCTTTATTAGTAGATCTGTCATACCTTGGCTTGTCTTTGTCTTTGGATGACCATCTTCTGAAGTTCTTTTTATTCAGCTTATTGAACCTTTTGACAAGTAGGCTCATAAGCTCTTCATTTCCCAACACCTTTTCTTTAGGTTGTTCTTCCTGTGCCTTGAAGGCAATGGTTTTCTCAACCTTTTCAGTTGGTGTGAATATCTTCTGCTCTTCTTCTCTCTTCTTAATGAATTGCTCATAACTCTTGAGCTTTCCTAGAAGAGCTTCTGTGGATAACTCACAGACATTCCTTCCATCTTTAATTGACCAGATTCTTGAGTCCCAAGAGCTAGGGAAACAAGTCAGTATCTTGTCATTTATCTCAGTGAGAGATATGTCCTTATCTAGTGATCTAAGCTCACTGATGATTAGACTCAGTCTGTTGTACATGTCAGCAACTGACTCAGACTCTGCCTTTTTGAAGTTCTCATACTGGGTGATGAGGTAGGATCTCCTATCCTTTCTTTCATTTGCAGAACCTGATACAATTTCTGAAAGTTTTCCCAGATCTCTTTGGCAGTATTGCATTCAGCTACTTTCTGGAAAATGTCATCTGACATGGTTTGAGCCAAGATGTTCATGGCTTTAGCATCTGCTGTAAGATCCTGTTCCTCAAACCCGAGGCAACCCGGATCTTATGCCCAGAACCGCCGCCTTACGGTGACACTAACGCACGAGTGAGTCGTCACCGCAAGACGCCGATTCTGCCGGCTAGTACGATCATAACCTGTTCGGCCAATATGAGAATAATTGCATAATAAATCAGAGTAAAAGCAGAAGCAAGTCCACAGCCACAGTATATATATATCAAAGAAATATAAGACAGTCCATAGTGAGTACAGAAAATGAATGAAAGAAGGGCTTATGCCCAGTACATCATATCTCTCTCTCACTCTCATATACAGCAGCGGAAAACCATAACTCTCTCATCACCTGTAGACGTGCTCCAGTAGTAGTAGTAGGTATCTGCCCCTCAAGTCCTGCCTCCTCGACGTGCTGGTCCACCTCCTCGAGCTCCTAAAATAGTAAGGTCACCGACCATTAGTCAAAAAGACTAAGTCGTATCCTCAGCACCTCCTCCTGCAACTCCTAGGCACCGTGCGGGAGGACGAAGCGGAGGACAACAAGGGGTGGCAAAGGCGAGCAGGTGACAGGAAACTAACAGGGTATATATAATCAAAATATAATGAAATGTAACCTCCACTTATGCGGGTACGCATAAGCAAGGGATCTTTTGCAAGGCTCCCATTGTATAGAATGTCCCATACCATTTATACAATGGGGTGTCAGAGTCACAAGCATATATATAAAGGAAAATAACCTCAACCTATAAACATGCCCACTCAGGCTTATAGGCTAAGGGATCGTATAGCAGGTCCTAATGTATAAGCGTCCCATACCACTTATACATTAGGTGACTTAAGTTGTTATGAAGGTTAATGTTATGCATCTAAATGGTGGGTATGATATGAACATGCAGTGCAACACACACACACGACTCCGTGATCACAGACCTTTAGTTCCCACTTTTCGAGAGCTAGCATCACTCTCAGGTACTACCGTTGTGGCTACGGCAGCAGCGGAGCGGGCGTCTCCGCCTTCTAGGCGGGTATACACACTACCAGGCCTAGACCTCTCTTGTACGCCTCTGTACACCGACAGTGCACTCTAGAGTCTCTGCGTACCACTTTGCTGACTACCTGTCAGTCTTGTTGGGTCGGGTGCGCGTTATTAGGAAAAGTCCTCCAGACTCCAGTATAAACATCCTACTGGTCCTTCTAACCCTCGCACCCGCCTGGTCCACCGTACTGCCGTCGGTGTGACGACCGGCCAGTACCGCATGGCCCGCCACTAGTATATGCACATGCAAGTATTATATATTGAGCCTCCAGCTCAAAGGACTATCCTGTCTCAAATCTCTCCAACCCGCCACGGGTGAGTATATGCTACAAACCCTCCAACCCTGGCCGGGTGAGTGTATATAAGCCAATTTCTTTCCTCCAACTCTGCACGGGTGAGCAAGTAGTCAAAAGACTCCAAGTCCCTCCAACCCGGCACGAGTGAGCACATGTCCAGTTCACTTAACCTATTAGACTACTCTTATCTACAGATTATCATACTTAGAGTCTTAAGGTTAATCCCAGGACTGCCCAAGGTATTCCCGGTGAAGGGCTCTCAGGGGCACTAGAAGCTGCGATGGGCTGAATCCCAAAGCTCCCTTTCTCAAGGATATTTACTTTAGTTGTTTCTTACCCCGGACCCCTTTTTTTTTCTCTCTTCTGTTACATAGAGTGACCTAGTGATTTAAGGTATGGATTAAGGAGTGACGGTCTTCCGTCAACTCTTCCTAGGCAAGTCTAATATTGCACTGTTACTCTCGCCTCTAGAATGCAACTGCCATCCAGGGTTATACTTCCGAACTTAGACTCTAACTCAGTTGTTGATTCATCCCCTGGCGGCCTATAGTCCAGTCTACTTTTACTATGCGCACCCCATGACCTAACACCACCCTGAAATCGAACTTCTAAATTCCTGGTCTAACTGACTCCAAACATTTATCCTAGGGTGGTATGGACTACTAAAATGAATATGTGGATTTGATGAATTTTCTACGTTATTGAGGCCCTTAATTAAATCTTATAAATTATTTACTAGGTCATTTTACCCATGAAGAGTCCTCAATTAAAATCCTCTGACCTAGGGGAATTTTCCTGAGATGCAAATGATTAAAATAACACTGTCTACAAGGTTTCATAATTTCCCTTTTTATTTTTATTTTCTTCCCATAATTAATGTAGATTTTATCTGTCTACCATTTCCCAAATGAAGTACGAGATTTGTGTTTACAAAAATTCCAGAAAATTCACTGAGCAATTGTATTATTATTTTATGAATGATGGCAAAATTTCATTCCTTCCTGAACGATGATGGCTTAACAAAATTCATTTCTAAATAATTACCAAAATACCATTTTCCTATCCAAATAATTTTCAGTGTGTACAAAAATTCTGAAATAAATATGCCACACTAATATTGTTATTGTACACCTATAGGGATATTTTATACAATTTTCCCACATGTAGTTACCATCATTTCTCATATAAATACAAAAGGGGTAAAACAGTAATTTCAAGATTTTTGCCTTAATAATTTCCAAACAGAGGTCTAAAATTTTCCAAAGTCAAATAAGACACCATAAATTAACTTGGCTGAATTTGAGAATTTTCTATAAACAAAATCAAATTTTTCCATTTATTTTCCCAAAACTCCTATATTTTGTAAAATTCCATTAAATGGTATTTCTGGTTTCATAAGTCCCAAAAATAATTCTAGGGGTGAATCATGCCCTAATGTATCACTGGAATTTATTGCATGGTTTTTGGGTGCCTCAGCTAGGTTAAATACACAAATTACAAATTATTGCTAATTGCACACCAAGGCCTAAATTAGCCTACACAAACACATGGAATAACCCTTCATGCAGGGGTCCAATTGACTTGAAATTTCTACCAGACACCAATAATGTCCCCAAGGACATACCACCAAAATTTGGGGTCATTTGGGTGCCTAAAATTACAATTATGCCCTTAATTTAATTTTTGATATTTTGATAAAAACTATAGAAAAAGTTCTTCCAAAATTCCAAATTTTTGGCAGGGCATAGGCATGCCCTAAATACACCCATGACCAAAATTTCAGGTCATGGTGATGCTTGGTTTGTCTTGGGCAACAAATTTGGTTTCTGCCCTAGTTTAGGGGCAGTCCTAGCAAAACAGCCCTACAGGGCAGCCTACTGGTCCAAAAGTCATGATTTCTGTGGCATTTCAAAGTTAACCCATCTACCTAACTTTTCATTCAGGGTTCATCCTATGGTGGGGCCTCTAAGTACCTCATAAACAACATGCAAGGTGTCTGATATATTGTGACAGTTAATCTTACTATTCATATATGTATTTAATATTAAGGAATTTATATCAGCCAGCACAAATCTTGGTGTAGATCTGACGGCTGCTGAGTCTTCTTCCCCATGCATTGCATGCAGGCCAAGACCCGACGCAGGTGTTCCTTGCGGGGCCATTTCCGGCCATCGCCGGCGGCGGGACCTCCGGCCAAGTGCTTCCCCGGCCTCACGGTGGTCGGGGCTAGGGCTGGCCGGTGACTGGGCGGCGGAGAGCGGCGGACGGCGGCGGCGCAACCGACCCGAGAGGCTATTAATCCGCCATTTTTGAGCTTTTTCCCAAGCTGAAAGAGCCTACGGTCGAGCCCTTTTGGGCTTGGCCACTAACCTAGGAGATCTAGGAAGACTAGTACAAGAGGAGAGGAGGGATACAGACTCTTGGTGGTTGTGGTTGAGGGTGGCGGCGGCTTCCCCTAGCATGCACATTCCGGCGAGCTCCACGGCTTTCCATGGCTTCCTTCCTCTCTCTCTCTCTCTCTCTGGGGTAGGGATGAAGTGGGAGTGAGGGTGTGAGGTCGGTTTGGGGCTGAGTTATGAGAGGGGGCGACTTCACCAAGGCTTGGGGCGGATTCACCAAGGAGGGGGGGTCGGGTTAGTGGATTTGGCCGGCTAGGTGGCTGGTGAGTGGGTCCCACTGGCCATGAAGGCTGATTAGAGCCTAGTGGGTCGGGTTGCCAAGTGTTGGGCCGGGTTGGGTGAGTGAATAGGGAGGGTTGACTCCACCAAGTTGTTTAGGCTATGTTGGGCTTGGGTTGGGTTTGGGCTTGGCCCAAGGCAGCATGGTGGGGGTCCCACACCTCCTAATACCCATGCATGGTCAGCCAACCCATCATGGGTTGGTGGGATAAGCCCAAGTGGCCCAAAATAACTCCTAGGCACTTTCTCTCTCCTATTCTCTTCTTTTCTCTCTCCTAGATGTTCTCCCAAAAGTACTATTGAGAGGCCCTATTTTTCTCTCCCCTAGGGTTTATAGGGTCACTTTAGGCCCACATGATGAATTTGGGTTGATTTGGGTGGACCCAACCCAGTGAATTGGGCTAGGGCACCATTTTCACTATTTAGGTCAAAGGTGTTGACTTGACCCATCATGGTCAACTGGTTGACCCCCTGACCTACCTTGGGGTCTACTTAGATTGTATTTAGGGTTAGGGCATCATGAGGGGGTCATGGTGTGGCTAGGGTTCCTGTTTAGGCTAGTTTGACCTAGTTTGACTTTAGCCCCATAGTGGGCCTCACATGGCTACAACCCACTATCTAGGGTCAAACCTAGCTCATTACCCTAACACCCACCCCATGCCTAACCCAATCTAAGTTAAGGGGTCTAGAAGTAACATTGGGATGTTACATCTGCTGCCTTCCACTTTCTTATGTCAGCATCAGTTCCTGAAGGAGGAGGAACAGCTGATGTACTTGTTCCTGTGGGAGGCCTTGGACAATCTGACAACACAGAATTAAAGATGTCCTCATCAAATGAATTCATGTAAAGTCTAATCCTTGCCTTCCATAGTGCAAACTTAGAGAGATTGCACATAGGAGGTCTGATGCTAGCAAAGTCCTTGTTTTGTGCCATGAGTTTTAAAGATAAGTAAAACTAAAAGAAATAACCCTTTTGAGAGAAATGATCTTATCAGAGATCTTTTGATCCAGGTGTTAGCCTGTATGAATGATCAACCTCCCTCTGATACCAATTGAAAGTGAGGGATAAGATCAATCCTAACTCTAGAGGGGGGGTGAATAGAGTGATTTAAAATAGTTTTGCAAATTAAAACTTGTATGGAGAGAAGGCTTAGATTTACTTAATGTATGGTGCTATAGCAATTAATCAAAGTAAGAAGAGAATCACAGCACAAAGCAAAACACAAAGAAATAAGCAACCAGAATACACAAGGAGCTATAGTGGTTCCCCAAAATCTTGGGTAGTCCACTCTTCTATCACCCTAGATAGGAATCCACTTCAAGATGAGTTGATCAGGTGTCTTGAGCACCAGAGAGTTTTTGACCAGGTTCTCACAAACCAAAGGTTGATTTTTGACCAGGTTTCAGCAAAACCAAAGGTAACTTTTGAAGGGAGTTAAAACCCTGTACAGAAAGAAAAAGAAAAAGCTGATGTTGTCTTCTCTATCAATAAGTAGAGAGAAGCAAAGTGGATCTGTTGATGTTGTCAAAGCTCCCCCTGAGATCAAGAAGTAGTTCAGGAAGGAGAGCTTTGCACAAGGGTGACAGGTCTTCAATGATCTGATCTGCTCTAGCAAAAGATGATCCAAACAAGTTGGATGGTTGTGTCTGAAGCAATCAGAATTCCTGTGTGTAAGCTTGAATGAATATCACAGAGAGCAAGAAGAAGAAGTCCTGTGGTTCTCTGTTAACTGATAGAATAATGTCTCTGTGTTCTTCTTCTGAGTCTTTGATAGCCGTTGGCAGCAAGCATTAAATGCTTTCCTTAAATGTCCATGTCTCAAAGGAAGTGCCAGGCAAACATTCCTTAGAAAATTCCTTGAGCCATGCACCAGATTTACTGTAACGGCCAATAAATCTTCAGCATTAATTGTTCTGACAGAAGGAATTTGAATTCCTATTCAAAACTGACGGGAGCCTGGAAAACGTCGAGTTCACAATAAAACGTCGATCTGAGCACGACACACGTCCGGCCAGAGAGTGGTTTCAGAAAGCAGAACTGGGCTTGACGGAACGTCGAGCTGAGGTCGACTCCACGTCGAGCTGAGGTCGACTCAGCGTCGAGCTGAGGTCGACTCTGCGTCGAGCTGAGGTCGACTCTGCGTCGAGCTGAAGTCGACTCTGCGTCGAGCTGAAGTCGACACTAACTAACCTATGTGACCTTTATAACAACAAGGAGGTCACAACACAAAATCCCTATAGAAATATAGTCATCCTGACCCAAATAGTAATAGGGTGTTCCAACACAGTGGGATGCTGTGATTTGCAGAGTAGTTTGTCAGTGGCAGAGCCGTCCTGGATTTCTTTGACTAGACTGCATCAGAAGGACGATCCGGATCTGTTGCACCTTTTTACCAGGACAGAGAAGGGAGAGTTGCCAGATTTTGCTATTGATGATGCAGGTACTTTGAAGTACCGCGGCAGGTTTTGCGTTCCCGCTGTTGGGGACATTAGGAGTATGATTTGCAGTGAGGCTCATGGTTCCAGCGTTGCCTACCATCCAGGATCTACGAAGATGTACCGTGACTTAAGGCAAATTGC
The DNA here is from genome assembly GCA_039513925.1 of Platanthera zijinensis. Taxonomy (NCBI): domain Eukaryota; kingdom Viridiplantae; phylum Streptophyta; class Magnoliopsida; order Asparagales; family Orchidaceae; genus Platanthera; species Platanthera zijinensis. Next base: position 183,603,773 of record CM077088.1, on the reverse strand, counting down.
CTGGTGGTATGGTATGAAAGGAGATATAGCCCGTTTTGTTGCTGAGTGTCACACTTGCAAGCGTGTGAAGGCCGATCATGGAAGGCCGATCAATGAAGTATATCTATGGACTTCATTACGGGTTTGCCAAAATCCCCGAGAGGATTTGATTCTGTTTGGGTTATAGTGGATAGATTGACGAAGTGTGCTCACTTCGTGCCTTATAAGATTGATTACCCGATGAAGAAGATAGCGGAGTTGTACTTGAATGAAGTCATCCGACTCCACGGTGTGCCGGTTAGCATCATTTCTGATCGAGACTCCCGGTTTACTTCTCGTTTTTGGCAGAGTCTGCAGGAGGGTTTGGGTACGGATCTGAGGTATTCTACTGCGTACCACCCTCAGACCAATGGGCAGACGGAGCGGGTCAATCAGATTGATGAGGATATGATCCGGTGCTATATTTTAGACCACGGTGGAGCGTGGGATGAGCGTCTGCGACTCATGGAATTTGCTTATAATAACAGTTATCAGGAAAGCTTGCAGATGGCTCCGTTCGAAGCTTTGTATGGGAGGCGCTGTAGGACTCCGTTGTTTTGGGCTGAGGCTGGTGAGAAGCCTTTGTTGGGTCCAGATGCTCTGGAAGAGATGGAAGTCGCCGTGAAGCTTATTCGTGAAAAGCTTCGTTTAGCTCAGGAGAGGTATGAAAAGAACGCCAATCGGCGTAGGTTGCTTTGGAGTTTTTAGTAGGGGATCATGTATACCTCAAGGTTTCTCCAATGGTTGGTGTGAAGAGATTTGGTAAAAATCGGAAATTGGACCCAAGGTATGTGGGCCCGTTCGAGATTTTGGAGCGGATTGGTGTGTCTGCATATAGATTGGATTTGCCAGCGAACTTCCCTGGTGTTCATAATGTTTTTCATGTTAGCCAATTGCGGAAGTGTGTGCGTAGCAGTGGGGAACTCTTGGATGTTGTGCCCCAGTTGGAGCCCAACCTCTCTTTTGTTGAGGTGCCAGTTCGTATTTTGGATACTCAGGAGCGTGTGCTGCGAAAGAAGTCCATACCGATGGTGAAAGTCCTATAGAAAAATCAGGATTTGGAGAGCGCGACTTGGGAGCTAGAGTCGGCCATGAGGAGGGCTTACCCTCACCTGTTTCCCTGATTTGATCGGTATGTTTCCCTTTGTAACTTCTGTTTGTTACTTTTCCTTCTTTAGTAGGAGAGTTGTGCATAAAGTTTCGGGACGAAACTTTCTTTTAGGGGGAGTGACTGTAACGCCCCATTTTTTCAGCGATTATTTTTATTTTCGTTTGGCGTTACGATGACGCGTTTCCGTGGCTTGTGCCATTTGTGGAGTGTGGTTTAGCTCCTTAGAACTGAGTGCCCTATTCTGTAGCTGTTGGCAAGATCTCCCTAGCAAGCCGAGTCGTTTTGGGTGACCCGGTGTGGCCTCTCGGGGGGATGTTGGTGTTTGGATTTAATTGGGTATAACTCGAGTTCTGTTCGTCGAAAGTTAATTTCGACTTCGCCGTTGTGTTCGTAGCGTGGGTATTTAGCTACGGTGCGAATTTCGTCGAATTCCGAGGTAGATCGATTTTCGCGTCGATTTGGTGCTTTATGTAATTTTGTTATTAATTATATTATTATATAATTATATATATATATATATATAGTTTATGAAACCCCCGATTCATCTTCTTCCCCGCTTGAAACCGCCGGCCCTGTACGAGAGAACGGAGAAACCACCTACCCTTCCCTTCGGACGCCGATTCCCGGAGCGTTTGTGGACGGAATTCGATTCCGAGAGTGGATTCGGATTGCTCTCGTCAAGACCTTCATTCCTACGGTAAGAAATTCAATTTTCGTGGAGTTTTGCGAGGATTGGAATTTTCGGTTTTGGAGCTTTCCGCCATTAATGGCCGAGTTTTTGTTCTAGGTGTTGCGGCCGTTTTGATTCGTGCGAAGAGGAGGAATGCAGTCCAAAGCTTCGCTGTGAATTGAGGCAAGTGGTATTCTTGCCCTTGCCAAGTTTTTTTTTTCGATTTTACTTGCTGAAATTGAAATCCCGGTTAGCCCAGGTTAGAGGCCTTGTTGTTCTCATTTTCTTGCTAACTATAGGGCTTAGTTCTTCCTACTGAACCCCCCCCCCCCTATTTTGTGATGATTGGAATCCAAATTGTCGGCGTGGAGCCGTTATTTTCCTTTACTCTGATTGTTGCTCTGGTTCGGGTGTAGCCGAGAGGGAGAGTTAAGAGGGGGTGTGGTTGCCGATTTTTCGTTAAGGTATTACTCGAATGATTAGGCATAGTTTGTATAGTAGTGGTGCGCGACGTTGGTAGTTTCCTGATGCTATTGGAGTTGCGTGAGTCGTGTGCACGTTCCGGTGTCGTTCGGGAAATTCCAAACGGTACAGGTTAGCCGCGCACGGTCATTAACCGTTAGGGCGCACGACCACTGGTCGTGTGCCTCTGGTCGTGCGCGTATAACTTTCAGTTTCCAAAGTTCTGTCTCGTAGATCGCACGAGCGCTGGCAAGCAGTGCGCACGACCACTGATCGTGCGTCACTGATCGTGCGCTGACGCTAAGTTTTTCTCAGGTTTTCCAGGTTCGTTTCGCACGATCATCAGCCGATGAGTGCGCACGACCACTGATCGTGCGTCACTGATCGTGCGCTCTGTATATTTTCTTTTGCTAGGCGAATTTAGCTTGTTTCGAGTGCGGGAGTTTAGATACTCAAGTGGCAGGCAACTACTCGAGTTCTGGATCTTCTGCCTTGGTCGTTCGACTATCGTCGAGCTCCGTATTCTTTAGCGGGTTTGTGGGTAGTGGCTTTATTTTGGCGGCGAGTGAGGCTAGCTCGCTCAACGCCAAAGTTTAGGTAGGCACTGAGTGGGTTTCACTCAACGCCTAGTCGTGTTGGTTTATTTCAACACTCTTCCTTTACCTTGTCTTTCGTTTCCGAGTGGATTTCCAGTTGTATTTCTGGGTTTTCCTTGTCGGCCGTTTTCTTTATTGTCCTAGAGGCCGAATCGTGGGTCGTGGTTAGTAGTGGTGGTTGTAGCTCTTTATGGGGGTGGAGTTGTGTGATATAGCCAAGGCCACCCATGTTTTTCTTGCTCCAGGTACGGGCTGGGCATGTCGGGTGGAAGGTCCCTTGTGTTTTCACGTGTTGACCCTCGAGCTTTTGACTTGGACATGGTGGATTGGGGGACTGCGTTTGCCTTCGATCCGGTTCCTCGTTGTTGTTTTTGCTACTATCACTCCCCACAGTTTATGGTGTTAGAAGTTTCTTCCTTGGTAGTTTGCAGCACTTTTGGCTCTTAGTAGCCTAGTAGGCCCTGCATGATGTGGTTCCTGGGCTGGGTTGTTGCTGTTTCTTTGCACGTTGTGCATTTATTGTGGTCCTGTTTTGGACAGTTGTGACTCTTTCTACTGCATGTTTTCTGGTACTTTTCCCCTTTTGGTTGACTCTTTCATGCAGTTTTACTTTGTTTAGCTTGCTGAGGTATTCTGTTTTCTTTTGGAATACCCCAGGTTCTGAGCCGTAGCCAGTCTGGTGGCTAGTTGGAGGTGGTGTTGTCGGTGGACTCCCGGACTTTGGAGTTCTGTTTACCTTGTTAGTGAGGTTGTTTTCAGTACTTTCTTACAGACATATATTTGTGCTAGTGGGTTCGTGTCAGGTTGTTGGCGCCCACTGGTAGTTTTTACCTTGTACTAGATATATACTATTGCTGCTACCATTTTCTGGAGATAGTCTACTTGCTCTGAGAAGGTTTTATGCTAGGTTGCTAGTTATTTTTAAACTATAATTATTATTATAAATAAAGCTCATGATCAGCATGTTTTATAAAGCGTAATCACTATTTTCCAAATCACGTATAAAGACCGCTTTCTTATATATTATATAAATTAAATGTAGGGTCTTGCATAGCATGAGTGGTTCTCTTGGAACCCTTATGCGCTCCTTAGGATGTGAAACCTAAATAAAGTATTTTTCCGCAGCGTATAAATATAGTTTTTCTTTTGTGGACTAGGTGATCCACTGAGCCGAGGGATACGGACTCTAATCATAATTGATTTTCTATTCATTAAGCACATGATTTTCTTTCATTAAGTTGGTAGTTGGTTTTGCCTGAGCGTCAGCAGTTATCCCCTGCTTGACGTGGCATCACGACGCGTGTTTTCTCTTACTCTGATAATTCTTAATTCGGAGAAAGTGCGGGTTGTGACATAGGGTATCCCGCGCGGTAGGTTGTTGAGGCTGGGGCTCGATACCCAGACCTCCTAGATAAGAAGCACTTAACATGTGCTCTCATCACCAACTGAGCTCGATACCCAACTGGCTCGATACCCAGATCACCGGCGTTAGAAAGGTAAGAATTGGGAATGGCCAAGAAGAGAAAGACGGCCGGAGACGAGAGAGAGGACGAATGGCCGGAGACGGCCGGAGACAAGAGAGATGAAGGGGTGGTCGGGAAGTGAGAAGAACAACTAAGCTTTATTATTATCATTCCATGAATTGAATTACAACCACTAGGCTCTATTTATAGCATTCATACAACATCCTATAACACCTATTTACAACTATGCCACACATATACTATGTATAATACTCCCTTACATTCCTATCCTGCCCATCAAACGACGACCTCGTCGTTTATTCCTAGAAAAAAAAATATAGCCATATGTGGATTTTGGTGATGACATTCTGGACTGTTTGATTGACGTTGGCGATCTCGACATTTAAGTCCACCCGGATCAAAGACCCAAACAATGCGCGGAGTGTATATGAGAACAAAGCCTGTGTCGTCATGCAATTTGTTTATTGGCGGCTCCACTTGTACAGACTGTATCGAAATGGTACATCCTCCTGGATCGTAGACATGAATTGCCCCAGTTGATACCTGGCTGCACAAACAGGTGACATTATGTGGCTGACCAAATTGAGTATTGTGAGCAGTAGAGCCCACGATGACGTTCGGGTTGGAACGAAGTTGCATCAACTCCTCCAAATTTGACATGGCTGTGTTATCGAAAATAACACGAATAATCGGCGCACATGACAATTCCTCCAATGGTGGTGAAATCGTGTTCACCATAATTGCTGCCTCAAGTAGAGTAGTTGCCTTGATGGTGTCTTGTTCCTCGTCCTCCGATGGTGTTGAAACAAATGGTGGAAGTCTTTCTTCATCGACATGGATTATTGGAGCCCGGACACAACTTGGCTCTTCAAGCGTCCCGCAATGGTCATACTCCTCGGAATACCAATTTGGCTCGGAGGCGGTGGATGAGGCGGAGGCTTCACCGACGTGGATTATTGGAGCCCGAACACTCTTTGGCTTCCCAAGTGTCCCGCAAAAGTCATACTCCTCGGATTTGGCTTCATGACTATCAAGATTAATGGGTGAGAAAGGCACGTCTATCCCGAATCGATTCCGAATAGCGAGCTTGAAATGATGCCAATCATGACTGATCGTGTCATCCCGTAGAAATTCTAGGCACCACTTGGACGCCGGCTTGTCCAAATAAAATGAGGCCATGAAGACATAATCAAGCGGATTGACATTCTTATACTCGAGGAACATTTCAAACTTAGAAATCCAATTGGTAGGATCGCCCGACGCAAATCGTAGGCCTGGACAAAGGGGCTGCCATGTGATTGTTTGTGGAATGATAGATGAGCTAGGCCAATTATGTGGAATCGGAACGTCCATAGACCCGCTGCTGACGGAATATTTAAAAATCTGAAATTGCTGGCGATCAAAGAATAGCCGGCGGGGTTGCCGGAGATATTTTTGGTCGTCGGAGAACACTGAAGGAAGCAACAAAAATGCCTGTTGTCCTTGGTATGCACCCAATAGGGGAAGATGACTCCAACTGCTGCTTTGATGTTCTTGAACGTGTCCAGCTAGTTGGAATTAAATCTCGAGTAGGCTAGGAGAATTAAATCTCAAGGTCGTCTGAGATGTGCATTCAATGACTGGCATTATTAAATATCAACGTCCCCTTAAGCCTGGGAGCGGCCTGTTCGCCGAAGGAGTTGCTATGCGGACTTCTTGTTCCCCAAAAATGATATCCTTCGTGAGTGATTGTTGTGAGCAGGAACTGAAAGCTTGCTGGATTTGGCTACGTGCAGGGAAGTGGGAGTGGCCGTCGAAATGACGCTGACGGCGAAGCGGTGTAGATGTTGTAGCGGCTGAGGCGGCCAAGAGGCGAATGCTGACTTTCTTGATTCCGAGAAGATTTGATCGAAGAAACAGAGAGGGCTCTGGTTAAAAAAACTTGGGAGGAAGGAGAATCCTACAATCCTCAATACCCTCTGATCCAGCAAGTTCGTCGTAAACAGACGGGGCGGAGAGAAACTCGAGCGATTTCGGAAGGCCGACGGGATCGCCGGCGGTTGACGAGGTCGGCGGACGGTTGACGAATGTCCAATGCCGTTCTTGATCGACGTTCTGTGGCTGTTCCGGCGAGATGGGCGGTGGAGCAAGAAAAGCGCAGGCGGCAGAACTACGGTGGTGGCGATGCTATTCTGTTGTGCCAGATTTTGTAATTCTGTCCAAATGCTGACCGGAGACTCCTAGCTGCAGCTGCACCAAATCGTGAAGATTTCCGGCCAGGTGCCCGGAGTTGACTGAAATCTTGGGTGCAGTTTTTTTTTGTTTGTTTGTTGTTACTATGTTGGTACACAAATTTAACCGGAAATGAGAGCATTCAAGAACTGTGAATTGGGAGAGAGCATCATTTGTAACGATCTAGTGTCGTTACGAGATCGCCGGAGAGATCACCAGCGTTAGAAAGGTAAGAATTGGGAATGGCCAAGAAGAGAAAGACGGCCGGAGACGAGAGAGAGGACGAATGGCCGGAGACGACCGGAGACAAGAGAGATGAAGGGGTGGTCGGGAAGTGAGAAGAACAACTAAGCTTTATTATTATCATTCCATGAATTGAATTACAACCACTAGGCTCTATTTATAGCATTCATACAACATCCTATAACACCTATTTACAACTATGCCACACATATACTATGTATAATACTCCCTTACATCATCGTTACATAAAATACGCATTTTATGTAACGATACCGGCGGTCAGGGACCCGTTGCACACAGGGCCGTCTAACCGAGGATCCATAACGGCCCAACCAACCGGCCTTTACAGGACTGCAGCCCAACGCACCCAACCACTTCACCGCGCGTATAGGGTAATCCCGCGCGGTAGGTTGTTGAGGCTGGGGCTCGATACCCAGACCTCCTAGATAAGAAGCATTTAACTCATGCTCTCATCACCAACTGAGCTGGTTGGGTGCGTTGGGCTGCAGCTCAGTTGGTGATGAGAGCATGAGTTAAATGCTTCTTATCTAGGAGGTCTGGGTATCGAGCCCCAGCCTCAACAACCTACCGCGCGGGGTTACCCTATACGCGCGGTGAAGTGGTTGGGTGCGTTGGGCTGCAGTCCTGAAAAGGCCGGTTGGTTGGGCCGTTATGGATCCTCGATTAGATGGCCCTGTGAGCAACGGGTCCCTGACCGCCGGTATCGTTACAGATCCCTTTCTAGAAAACCTCAAAAGAAGAAAAAGAAGAAGAATGTGATAATGCGGGGGTTTCCCTTATACCGCAATGACATACATCATTTTTTAGAATTGACAAGGGGCCATGAGATCGTGCCCTCACTTGGAAAATCCGGAGGAATTCTTTTCCTCTGTCTTAACAAAGTCATAAAGGTTAGCAATATTATTAAAAATAAACAATATCTATTTGCAATAAGTTTCAAGTGGCAGTTGGGAGCAGTGTATGTCAATTGATATATGCATAGACGTAGAGTTGTCTGGGAGGAGCTTGCAAAATTGGATTCAGTAATATCTACAATTATTGGCGCTCGAGTCAACTTGAGTAAAGGCCCTCTTGATTTCGCTAACTGCATCTCTCTTTGCAATCTCCATGAAATTCCCTTCACCGACAACATTTTCACATGATGTATCAACCAGGATCCAGCTACCTGCGGGATGTCCCAGCTTGACCGGGTCTTAATGAATTCTACTGCTTTGCTCATGTTTCCTGGCTCAATCATCCACCATCTTCTCAAAATTACTTCAGATCACGCCTGATATTACTTGAGTTAGATGCGATGTATTTCAAAGCCCAAAAATGTCTTCAAAAATTTGAGGAAGCTTGGCTGCTAAACCCAAACATCTAATAAAAATGTTACTGTTCACCCAAATAAGACTGGCAGTGAAGTGTGCTAGAACCTTAAAGGCTATGACGTACTGGAAAAATTTTAACGTGAAAGCGAAATGCGAGCTGGACAGAAAGCTGGAGAAACAAATAAATAAAATGCAACTGCGGGAAGACTTTTCCACGCTCGATGGTGTTGAACTGTAATCCCTCCAGAACTTTGTTACTGATTACAATAACATCTAAACTAAACTGGGCACTTGGTGGTGTCAGCGGACAAAAACCAAATGGCTGAAACATGACGATAGGAACTTCGCTTTCTTCCAATCTGCAGCCACACAAAGGAAGCTTTCGAATAAGATTTTCAGGCTTCATTACTGCGAAAGCATGACTGCTGACAAGGATACAATTGAGCGAGAACTGGTCAGCCACTTCTCTGCTAGATGGTGCATCGATGACACAACTTCCGTTTGCAACATGTCGTCCCCAATCATGCAGGTAATGGGTTTTGAAGCACATCTACTAATGTCCCCCTCTCCGACAAGGAAATTAGAGATGCAATTTTTCCATTTAAAACTAACAAAGCGTCAGGCCACGACGGAGTAACTCATTCATTCTTCACAAGATTCTGGAGCTTTACCATGAATGATGTCAATCGTATGAAGTCTGTCTTGAAGAGAGAGAGTGGTGTGAGTGTGTGGTGGCGGCGTTGCGGTGGTGGTGTGCAGTTGCGGGGATGGCGTGGGTGGAGGCATGCTGTCTGGGTGGCGTGGTGCGTGGGGCGGCGTGCTGGGGTGTCGGCGGGAGCAGCTCCAGTCCGGCCGAGGAAGGTGATTTTCGGTTCTTATTTGTAAATTTTTCCAATAACCATATTCTTGATCAAGCCTGTGGGAATTTCATCCCTTGATTTTGTTGTCTCTTTGTGGGTTGAGGCCCTGTGCTTGGCCGATATGGATAAAAAGCATAAGGGTATGGAGCAAGCTAGTCAGGAGAAGATGCAAAATCCAGTTGCTCTAGCAAAAGTTCCGCTAACTTCTTCTGAAGCAAGAGATAGCTCTGATGATTCTTCATCCTCCTCCCACCATTTTATTTCTTCAAAAGCTGCTGTGATGGCCATGTAACAAGAACTACTCTCAGTCGTTGCGTACGTTTTACAAAACTCCATTACATCTGATCAAAAGCATTTTTCATATCTATCTTCATGGCCATGTAACCAGAACTAGTCTCAGTCGTGTGCAAATGATTGATGAGCTCCTAAGAAAGCATGCAGTTATCTGACATAAGCCGCCCTGGCACAAAGGCAGCCTGCTCCTCCGAAATCAGTCTCGGGAGCCGTGGCTTCATACGATTTGCAAGGATTTTAGTTGTAACTTTATATATTGTTGAACAAAGGCTAATGAACTGGAAATGATCTAGCAAGATGGGGTTGCTACATTTCGGGATAAGCACCATCATAGTGTCCTTTCATATCTCCTCCATTTTACATGTGGCGAATAAATTTATGACTACTGTTGGGTACATTGGAGATTGTGTACCTGATTTGGAGAAGCCTCACCTGACTCAAAATATACATCAGGTTGTATTTGATGGTGTATTGAGTTTATTGGTGCAGGCAAAAGAATGAAGAAAATATTCTAAGTATAAAAGTATCGAGATATTTATAATGTGTTGACATCTTAAAAGGAACATCGTCAAGATCAGAAGGAAAGTTGTGTCGACAGATGAAATTTGAGTCGACAACAGTTGTGCCGACACACAGGATTAGTGTCGACACACTTTGATTTGAAGTGCTGAAATAAGTAGGAGGAGCTATGTCGACACTCAGGACTTGTGTCGACATTCAGAGTTCAAGTCTACAACAGCTATGTCGATACTTAGGACTTGTGTCGACATTCAGAGTTCTAGTCTACAACAGCTATGTCGGCACTCAGGACTTGTGTTGATATTCAGAGTTCAAGTCTACAACAGCTATGTCGACACACAAGAATTGTGTCGACATACAGAAGTTCGGTCTTCATCAGTTATGTCGATAGCTTCTGAAGAGTGTCGACACTATCAAAAGAAGTTTGTCGATACATTCTACAAAGGGAGTGTAGAGACTGGTTGAAGAGCTGTGCCGATAGTTTCTGAAGAGTGTTGACAACATTAAAGGAGTTGTGTCAACACATTGTATAAAGGCTGTATCGACAGTTTCTGAAGTTTGTCGACAACACCAGAGGAAGTGTGTCGACACCCGAGTAATTGTGTTGACACATACTTCATCTGTGTCGACACATACTATCCTTGTGTCTCGACACATTCAGCTGAGTTGAATAACTCAAGTGCCAGATCTCCAGGCAAAAGACTTGACAACTGCCAGGATTGTCAAGGCCTGTTAGACATGTCAGAACTGTCAGATGTCAGTCATCCACTGGATCAGTCGGTTGCCTCTGATGTGATCTATAAATAAAGTCGAGCATTCAGAGAAAAAGGAGAGACACACAGTAAGACAGAAAAATTAGAGGGAAGACAAAAAGAAGGAGGATTACTCCAAGAAGAATTCACAGAATTCTATACAGCAAGAAGGTTCTGATTCTATATCAGAGAAGGAGAAAACATCTCTTTGGATCTGTCCAAGTTTTCTCAATCAAGTCAGCAAGAAAGAAGAAGTTGTGTCTACATCAACTTCTCAAGAAGATTCAACCTAGGTTCTCTCTTTAAGAAGCTTTGAATAAGCTAAGTAAGGTTGAATCTGATTCATTGCAGCAATAATCTGAAGGAAACAGATTAATCAAGATCTGATCAAGATTCCTTCACTCCTCTTTTCTCTCTATCTGGATGAAGGAAGAAAAGTAATTCTTTATACAATTTCTTTATAGGATCTATTTATAGATCTGAGTGTTGTAAGCCTGTATTTATAAAGGCTGAGGTAGGGCTGTTTGTCTGAGGTAGGAGATTAAGTTATCTGAGTTGTAGGCCTAGTGATAAGGGCTGAGGTAGGGCTTGATATCCTGAGTGGTAGGAGTGTGGATTCACTCTGAGGTAGGGTTCTTGGGAAGAACCTAAGGTGTAGGACTTGTTGAAGTCTGAGTTGTAGGAACTAGTTTGGGTTCTGAGTTGTAAGATTTGAGGATCTGAGAAGGTGAAAGGAAGTTTGGTCGAATCTAGTGTATTGCTAGATATGCGAAGGGGGAAAGTTGATGTACCCATCTCTTGGGGAACCACAATAAACCTATGTGTCTGTTGTGATTGATGTGTTGTATGTTGTGATTGATTTAGAATTTAGTCATACTGTGAAGAATCTATTAACTGCCTGAGAATAAAGAATTGAACCTATTCCCCCCCCCTCTAGGTGTTTAGTCATTCTTAAAACCTATTCTTTCAAGTGGTATCAGAGCAAGGTTACTCAAAATAGACTTAACAGTCTGAGTATTTCTCCAAGGCAGTAATAAGATAGTCAAGATGGGTTCAGGTGAAAATCACAAAGAACTTGGATCCATGAAGCTTCCTATATATAGAAAGGAAACTTTTGACATATGGAAAGAAAGGGTCAGATTATTCATGGAGGCATCTGATCCAAGAATTTACATCACAGTTCTGGAAGGTCCATTCATCCCAATGAAGACATCAGTTCTTGATGCAAATTTACAATCTCCAAAGAATTTTTCTGAAATGACAAAAGATGAGATCATCTTAGCAACTTTGGACAAGAGGGCACAATACAGAATTGTCAGTGCTATAGATGATTCCACATTTCAAAATTTTGTCCACTACAAAACCTCAAAGGAAATGTGGGACATATTGATTGTCTATATGGAAGGGACGACAGAAGTACGAGAGGATAGGAAGTCCATGCTCAATCAAGAGTATGAAAGCTTCAAACAAACTAACACAGATAACATAGCTATGTACTATGAAAAGTTTTTCAAAATTGTTAATGAGCTGATGACTTATGGAATAGTCTTCAACACTTATGAACTGAATGATAAGTTTCTCAGGTCTTTGACCAAGGATTGGGATACCAAGGTCTGTGCCATCATAGAAGTGTCCAGACTTACAGATACTCCTCCACCAACCTTGTTTGGAAAATTGTTGTCCTATTAAATGCTATTGATTGCCAGAAAGGAAGAGGAAAAGAACATCAGGTCTTACAACAAAGATAAATCTATGGCTTTCAAAGTTGAAGCTACAAAGAAGGGAAAGAGAAAGACTCCTCCTCCCAGAAAAGTTGCGGATACTGATTCAGAAAGTTCAGACTCAAGTACATCAGATTGTAATAACTCTGATGAGAATTTTGCTGCCTTTTCTAGGCAATTCCAGAGGTTCCTGAAGAAAAGAACTGGAGGAGCAGGACATCTTCTTCTTCTTACTCCAAGGGTGATTACTATAAGGGAAAGAAGAAAACCTCTAAAGAGGAAAAGTATGGCTCTAAACCTGGTAAACAAACTTCTACTACAATTATTTGTTATTGTTGCAGCAAGCCAGGACATGTAATAGCAGACTGTCCTGTCAAAAGAAAGGAGTCTGATGAGAAAAATAAACACCAGCATAAAGGCAAGAAGGAGAAATCCTTTGTTGCCAAGAAGTAGAAAAGTTGGACTGACTCTTCTTCATCAGAGTTAGAAAATGAAAAGGATGTTGAGGCCTTCATTGGACTGTTCTCAACTGAGGAAGATTCTGAAGAAATAGAATTCTTACAGTTGCTGAATGATATCAATAAAAAAAAGGCAGCCAATGCATACGGTTGATGGCCATAGCTGAGGATGGACACAACCAAGAGCTTCCTGGTCCTAGTAAGGTACAATTATCACTTTCAGTGTCAGATTATATTACTAGCCCAGAGTCAGAAGCAGTTTCATCAAGAGATGAAGGTGGCTCTGGATCTGAAGGAGACATCAATCAACTGATTGATGATTATGGAGAGTTCCTGCAAGCCTTTAAGGAAAGCAGACACCTAGCCAAAAAATTGGCAAAGGAAAATGCCACTCTGAATTTGGCTGCCTTAGACTCAGCAAAAGTGTTTGATCTGAAGTTAAAAGAAATTAGCAAATTGAAGAATATAACTTTTATTCAGATGGATACCATTACTTTCAAGAATAACCATATTAGGAATCTTGAAAGTAAACTCCAAAAGGAAAGGGTGCTGGTGGACAAGTTCTCAAAACCCAATTCTGTGTTACCTTTGATAGATTCCTTCTCTTCCCAAAAGGGTAAGAAGGGATTAGTTTTCAAAGGAAGAACAAGAGCTGCCAATTCTAAAAGGAAAGGCAAAGCTCCAACTCAACCACTGGCTTCCAAGCCTCCTATTTCTTTTAAGAAACTGGTTCAACCTTCTAATAGGTATGACCATGATAGTATATTTGGTCACTATGAGCAAGGTAGTAGAGATGACAAGGGTGCTAGTGCCTTTTGGGCAGTCCATGAGAAAACCCAAATGGCCCATAATGGACCATTTGTGTTTGGTGCACCAGCCCCAACACTCAAGGACAAGGTATCAGCTTACTAAAAAAGTCTGTTAGTCTATCATCAAGCTAAGGGCAAAACTGTTAGCAAAACAGACTTAGGAATATCTGAAACTATCAGAAGTATGCATTCTGAAAAGAAGGCAGCTGAAGATAGGATTCAAGATATCCCAAGTACTTCTGCTACCAGACAAGTCCCTAAGTATGCCATGGATTAAAGACTTAAGAAAGGAGCTGATATACCAGCTGATTTAAGAGCTGCAAACAACATTACTGTTAAGCTAGTTCTTAAAAGAAGGTGTTGGAACACCCTATTACTAATTTGGGCAAGGATCACTATGTTTTTAGGAAATCAGTTTGACCTAGATGTATAGTTGAAAAGGTCAAGTTAGAATGAGTCTAGGGCTTAGAACTTAGGTTTGAAGCTGCCCCCAGGACTATTCAAGGATTCAGACTTAGAGCTGAGGCAAAGACAATTATCGTCGAGCTTAGGTCGACGAAACGTCGAACTCCGTTCGACGCTCTCTGAGCTCAACTCTGCTAAATCGTCGAGCTACGGTCGACGATCTTTGAGCTCAGATCGACGATCTGTCTTCAGCTTATTTTTCAGGTCGCTGAGCTCTGGTCGACGATCTTCGAGCTCAGGTCGACGTTTTCTGTCTGATGTTCTTTTCAATCTCTGAGCTCAGGTCGACGATCGTAGAGCTCAGATCGACGTTTTTCCTGAGAGATCGACGACTTTGAGGATTCAAATTCTGTCAGCTTTTGGAAGGTTTTTCAAATTCTCTCAGCATTTATTTCAAGAGATCTGCTAGCCATTTTCATTTATTCTGGAGCAAGTTTCAAGGGATTTATCAGAGAATGTTTATTGGACTTTCCTCTAGAAGACAAATCATTAATGGAAGACATTTATTGAATGCTAACGGCTATCTTGGATAGAGGATCTTCAGAGAATAAATCATCTTTTCTAGTCTAACAAATATACAATAAGAGACTACACAAGAATAGACTATCTACAACAAGAAATTCTCAGTACAGATTCACAGGATAGTGAGATCAATTCAAAGAAAATCAAGTGATCAATCCTGGAGAATTAGTTGAATATTGGCATACTGAAAAGTGATCATAGCTTCAACATCAAGGACTTCAGACAATTCATATTTCAGCCTCTGCTGAAACCATCTTCTGCTGGAGATCTGAAGCTTCTGAAGACCTATCACCCTAGCAAAGCTCTCATCTTTCTCAGGGGGAGCTTTGACAACACAATCAATCCACTAAGTTTTCTCTCAGTGATTGAGACAGAGAAGACAACTTCACCTCTTCTTTTTTCTTTTCCTGCTGTAAAAGGGTTATCAAAACTCCCTTCAAAAGTCTTGATTATGGTTCTGAGAGCCTTGTCAAAACTCAGTGGTGGCAAGACACCTGATCAAAAAATCTAGTTTGGTTTTTGAGCACCTTATCAAAAGCTCATTAGTGCCTAGGACACCTTATCAACTCATCCTGCAGTGGATTCCTACCAAGGGTGGTAGAAGAGTGGATGTACCCAGGTTTTTGGGGAACCACTATAGTTCCTTGTGTCTTCTGGTTCTTGTGGATATTCTTTGCTGTGTGCTGTGGTTTTTGTTTTACTGCTTTAGTTTTATTTTCTACATCAAAGCACCTTACACCTATACATAAATTGTAAACTTACTTTAAAATACTCTATTCACCCCCCTCTAAAGTTAAGATAGATCTTACCCTCACTTTCAATTGGTATCAGAGGGAGGTTGGTTGTTCATACAGGCTAACACCTGAACCAAAAGATCCCTGATAAGATCAATCTTTTAAGAGGGTCATTTTCATTATATTTAATTTTATAAAAAGGCATGGCACAGAACAAAGATTATGCAAGCACCAGGCCTCTAGTGTGCAATCTATCCAAGTTTGCACTTTGGAAAGCAAGGATTAGACTTTATATGAACTCTATTGATGAAGACATATTTAATTCTGTTTTGACAGTGTGCCCAAGTCCACCAACAAGCTCAAGTACAAATGTTGTTCCACCTCCTTCAGGAACAGATGCTGAAATAAAGAAGTGGAAGACTGCAGATGCCAAGGCCATGAATATCTTAGCTCAGACAATGTCTGATGAGATATTTCAGAAGGTAGCTGAATACAACTCAGCCAAAGGGATTTGGGACAAACTCTCTGAAATTGTCTCAGGATCTGCTGATGAAAGGAAAGACAAGAGATCCCATCTTATAAGCCAATATGAGAATTTCAAAAAGGGAGAAGCTGAATCAGTGGCTGACATATACAATAAACTAAGTCTGATTGTCAATGAGTTAAAGACTCTGGATAAAGAAATCTCATTGACTGAGCTGAATGACAAAATCCTAATGTGCTTCCCCAGCACTTGGGATTCAAGAATCTGGCCAATCAAAGATGTCAGAAGTCTAAATGAGATTACAACTGAAGCTCTCCTGGGCAAGCTCAAATCTTATGAGTTGCTCATTAAAAATAGAGAAGAAGAACAGAAGGCTGCCTCACCAGCCACAAGGAAGCAGAAGACCATAGCCTTCAAAGCTACAGAAGAGGAGCCTGAAGATAAAGCTATAGGAAATGATGAGCTCCTAAGTCTACTGGCCAAAAGATTCTACAAAATGGCCAGAAAAGACTTCAGAAAGAGATCATACAAGGGACATGATAAGCCAAGGTATGATAAATCAAATAACAACAAAGAAATTATATGTTTTGGTTGCAGGAAACCAGGCCATATTGTTCCTGACTGTCCAGAAAACAAAAACAAGGACAAGAAAGATAGAAGAGAAATAAGAAAGGAGAAAGACTTCAAGAAGAACACCTCAGACAAACCCTCCTACATCAAGAACACACATACAAGGAAGGGATTTGTTGCTGAGACATGGAGTGAAACTGAAGGACTCTGAAGCCTCATCCAGCTCCAGTGATGATGAGGATGATGCTGATGAAAAGGAATTTTGCATGATGGCTATCAATGCCTCTCAAACAGATTCAGAAGTAGAAGAGTCAGAATCAGATTCAGAAGTTCAACTAGAAGAAGATCAGGTAATCAATTCATTTGATTTCAGTTCTGAGGACTTTAAACATGAGTTTAAATTACTATGCCTAGATCTGTTGGAGTCTGAAAAGGAAATCACTTCCCTCAGAAAACAACTGTCTGAGTATAGCACTTTAAAATCAGAGAACCTCAAACTCTCTGAAGAGTTAGAATGCTATAGGGAGGAGATAGCTTCACTGAAGAGTGAACTATCCAAGGCCAAGCAGTTTGAAGAATCCCTTAATGGGAGAAGCATCAAACTGATGGATATCACAAGCACAGTGAACTCTAGACTTAATAGTACACTGGGCTTGGGAGCTTTATCCACCCAGCCTATAGTTCTGACAACTCCAATCAAGTTTATCTCTGATAAAGGGAAGGAAGTTGTAGAGGTAGCTAGGAAGAATGCAGATTTGCCAAAGAAAAATATAGTTCAACAGAATGTGTCGAACAGAGCTCGACGATCGTCGAACGGCGCTCGACAATCCAAGAAACGATCGTCGACCTCAGCTCGACGACACCTGAACTCTGAACTTCAGGATAGTCAATCCTCGAACAGAGATCGACGATCTGACCCAAGATCGTCGACCTCAGCTCGACGACACCTGAACTCTGAACTCCAGGATAGTCGATCCTCGAACAGAGATCGACGATCTGACCCAAGATCGTCGACCTCAGCTCGACGATTGTCGAACAGAGATCAGGACTTTGAACAATCCTTCAAAGGTACATCTAGATTCAATCCTATAAGTCCTACATCCCAAGGTTTCAACCCCTGAATGGATAGTACCTCCTAGGAGATACCATCCTGAAGGTTATAAGAGTCAACCTTGGATGTCTTTCATTTCTGAATTTAAGGGATATCAACCTAGGCCCAAGGTAAACTGGGTCAAAAACATATAAGCTGTTTATGTGCAGGTGAAGACCTATCCAACATCAAACCAGCCATGGTATCTGGATAGTGGGTGCTCAAAGCACATGACAGGGAACAAGGACAACTTCACATCCTTTAAAGCCAAGCTTGGACCCAAAGTAATCTTTGGTGATTCAAACTTTGGAACAACAAAAGGATATGGTGCAGTCCAAATTGGAACAGTCACCTTCAAGAAAGTAGCTTATGTTGAAGGACTCAAGCACAACTTGATAAGTATCAGTCAACTTTGTGATGAAGGATATCAAGTGACTTTCAACAAAGCTATATGCAAGGTCAAGTCAGAGGACAACACAACTGTGTTGACAGGTAACAGAAAAGGTAACATTTACTTAGTAGATTTTCATTCATCTAAAGTAGATATTTGCTTGTTCAATTCCATATCTAGACCTAATATTCTATGGCATAAGAGACTAGGACATATTAACCTTAGAACCATTGCTAGGCTATCCAAGGACAACCTTGTTAGAGAACTACCTTCTGGCCCCTACAAGAAGGAAGGACTTTGCAAGGCTTGTCAATTAGGCAAACAAACTAAAAATAGTTTTAAATCGCTTAACAAGAGTGACTTACCTAGGATTCTGTATCTGTTACACATGGATCTTTTTGGACCCATTACAGTACAAAGCCTAGGAGGGAAATCCTACACTTTAGTGGTTGTAGATGACTTCTCAAGATTCACATGGGTGTTCTTTCTGAGGAAGAAGTCTGATAACTTCAAGTGTTTGACAGAGTTTCTCAAATGCATACAGATTGAGTTCAACACTCACATTGCCCTGATCAGAAGTGATCATGGGACAGAGTTTGATTCTCTTCTTATGCAAGAGTTCTATCAGAGTGAAGGGATCAGGCATACATTCTCAGCTCCTAGAACTCCTCAACAAAATGGGGTAGCAGAAAGGAAAAATAGAACCCTAATTGAATCTGCAACTACATTATTGACAGATGCTCACCTTCCTCTATCCTTTTGGGCTGAGGCAGTGAACACCTCCAATTATGTGTTGAATAGAAGTCTAATACATAAACTGAAGGGCAAGACTCCCTATGAATTGCTCAAAGGGAAGAAACTTAAAGTAGACTATTTTAAAATCTTTGGTTGCATTTGTTATATTCACAATAATGACAAGAGATATATAGCAAAGTTTCAAGCAAAAGCTGATGAAGGAGTGTTTCTGGGATACTCCATGATCAGTAAAGCTTATATGGTTTATAATAAAACTACTCTAAAAATAGAAGAATCTGTTCATATTTCTTTTGATGAAACTAATATGTCTTTCAAGGAGAAGAATGCTTCTACCATAGAACAATTGCAGGTACATTCTCTAGCTGAAGACTTGGACAGATTATAAGTTACTGATGACTAGTTCTAGTCATCCTTTTTGGGGTAATTTAATAGTCAAAATTCCTGAGTTTTATATTATTTTTGTTATTTGTATGCTTGTTATGATTATTATAAGAACATTATAGTTTTATTATATGTATTGTTGTTAGTTTGTGTTATTAGTGTTATATGTTATAATATAGTTCATATGTAATGTTATTTTATAATGTTTAATTATGTGTTTAGTTTATATGTTTATGTTCAATATTTTAGTTTATATGTTTATATTATTGTCATGTTATTTGTGTTTAGTTTTATTTTCTTATATAACTAATTATTGTATTAGTTATTAGTTTTATGTTAGTCTTAATTAAATAGGATATCATGATTATGAGCTAATGTTTATTTTATTTTGTAGGTGCAGCCCTTGTCCAAGCCCATGCCACCCGAGCCCCTTCAACAAGCTTGGAGCAGCACTATTGGCCGAGCCCGACCTCTTCAAGTGCTACAAATGCAGCCCTTTAATTTTAGAGCAGCCGGCCACCTTCTACAAGCAGCCCTCTTCCACAAAGCAGCCCGGCCCCTCCACTTGATGCTACCCGAGCCCCTACATGAAGCCCAAGCAGCCCATGCAGCTTTGGAAGCTACCCGAGCCTCTCTCCCCTCATAAAGCCCACATTTTGGAGCAGCCCATATGCCTTGGCCGCCACCCTTTGGTTCCTCTCATGCATGCATATTTTTCCCTTTATTATTTTTTTCTCTCTCCTCATTATTGCATGCATATGTTCATTTCCCTAAGCATGGCCGAACCCTCACCTCTCTTGCCTCTTCTACATAATTCCATTCATCCCCTCCACCATTCTACAAGCTTCCATACATCCCCCCTTATTTATTTTATTTCCTTTTTATTTGCCATAAAATTCTAATGCATGAATCCTCCACTCTCTCTCTCCATCATTTAAATACCATGCATGAACTTCTCCTCCCCCTATGGCCGGCCACCCCTGAAATTCCTCTTCTAGATGCTTCCCTCCATGCCTATAAAAGGAACCACATCCCATGCTTTGGAAGAGTTGATTTTTGGCTTGAAGCAAGAGAGTGCTTTGTGAGAGAGTTTCTATATTGTAATTCTCATTTCTTAGTCTTTTCTTCTAGTTGTAATTTTTAATTATTGTCTTAAAATTTCGTTCAAGTTTGTTTTGTTTTAGCATTGTACACCTTCCTTTTTAATAATAATGCAATTGTTCTTCTCTTTTCATTTTGTTATTTCTCTTTCAATTATGCATAACTAATTCCTTATAGCATTGGATCGTGAGGATCCATGAAGTGAGATGAGAGATTATTATCTTTCTTAGTTTTATTTTTGTCATTTCATGCTCGATCCTTCTTTGATTTATTTTTGCGTCGACTCCGTATTTCCGGTATACGGTAGTAGGCCTTGTTCTCATTTCATAGTAGCCGAGAGGCTCATGATTTGAAAGATCACTCAAAGAAGGAAGGAGTTGAACGCAATCCTAGAGATAGGACGACGTAAATCCCGGATTGGAGTCAAATCCAATAGTGCGGATCACCCCGATAATGCAACTTTAGGCTTCTTTGTTTGTAAAGAGATTTCGATCGAAGAGTCTATAAGTTAGGAGACTAATGCTCTAGCGAGATTTTGTCTTATTTTCGGATCCGTCACGGTCGAGTATGGTTTGCAAAAATTAAAACTATCTTTATTTTTATCTCTCTCATCTAACTTCATGGTGAATCATTGATCGAATGCTAGCTTTATTTTTATTATAAGTTTTTCGTCTCGTAATTTGTCTTCTTTCCATTAAAAAATTTATAAAAATCCAACTATTTTCCGGTAGGATAATACTTCAAGCGTGAGTAAGAGTACTTGACAGCCCCGTGTTTAAATACGACCTTGGTACTACAATTCGACAGGTACGCTTGCCTGTTCGGGTTTGGCCCACCAAGTTTTTGGCGCCGTTGCCGGGGATTTTTCTTCGTCAATATTTTGAAAACGCTTGCGCTATTACTTCTACAAAAATAAAAAAATTAGATTATATATATTTTAAATATTTCTAATCAACCCACTTCACTTTATTTCTACCCCACCTAAAATCTCTCGAAAAGGGTAAGGGGCTTTAAGCGCCACCATTTTACCTAGTACCGGGCGAACCCTTCACCGGGTAGTCCTCGGGAAGTTCGAGAGCCAAGCCGTAAAAAAATCTATTCAAAAAATTTTTCTTTTCTTCTTTTTCTTTCTTTTCCAAGCTTTCATTTTCATCTTCCCTCGCTTTCTTTTGCTAGTGCATGACCCGAGCGAATCCGTCGCTACTTGTTGATTTGGACCCGGAAATCGAACGCTCCTTTCGGAGACAACTACGATTCGGGGTTTCCACTTCTCAAACAGCGGTTGAGGATTCCTTTGGGGATTGTAATTTTAATTCTGAAATGGGAGACCCTAACCCAGGAGTGGCTCAGCAAAGGACCATGTCCGATTATGCTCGACCCAATCTGGAGGGGACTGAAACAAGTATTGTTCGACCTGCAATTGCGAACAATAACTTCGAGCTTAAGCCTAGCATCATACAAATGGTGCAGCAATATGTACAGTTCGACGGATTACAAGATGAAGATCCGAACTTGCATATTGCCAATTTTCTTGAAATCTGTGACACCTTCAAAATCAATGGTGTCTCAGACGATGCAATAAGGCTAAGACTCTTCCCTTTCTCCTAAGGACTAAAGCCAAACAGTGGTTGAGTTCTCTTCCAAGAGGATCAATCACTACTTGGAACATTTTAACTGAAAAATTTCTTTCTCGTTATTTCCCCCTGCTAAAACTGCTAAGCTGCGTAATGATATAACTTCATATTCTCAAATTGATTCTGAGACCCTCTATGACACTTGGGAGAGGTTCAAAGAACTTTTGAGAAGATGCCCACATCATGCTCTGCCTGTATGGTTGCAGGTCCAGACATTTTATAATGGGCTAAACCAAGAGACTAAGCAAATGATAGATGCCGCTTCCGCTGGTTCTTTAGACCGCAAAACTCCGGAAGCCGCTCTTGAGCTTATCGATGACATGGCGATGAACACTTATCAGTGGAATTCGTCCAGGTCTCGCCCATCTAAACCTGCAGGTATCTTCGAGGTGGATTCGGTGACGCAACTAGCAATGCAAGTGGAAATGCTCAACAAGAAGATTTCGGAGATGACTGCTCCCTCCTCTGCTAAGGTATATGAAAATGCTGCTGCCGCCGAACAGGTGGATTATCTGGGGAACATACCCAGGCCTGCTCAAAATATTTCTGCAAATAATTTTTCTACTTTTCCGAATTTTTCTCCTCCTGGTTTTTCTGCTTCTTCGAACTCTTATCATCCTGGATGGCGTAACCATCCCAATTTTTCTTGGAGTAATACTGCTAACGTAGCACGCCCACCGCACGATTTTACACCTCCACCACCACAACAACAAAATTTTCAAAAACCTTCCCCTTTGGAAGAGATCTTTGCTAAATATATAAGCTCAAACGATGCCACTATTCGAAATTTAACGGGAACCATAAAAAATTTAGAAAATCAAGTCGGCCAACTCGCCAAGGCCTTTTCCGAGAGACCACCTGGAACTCTTCCCTCGAACACTGAGCCTAACCCAAGGGAGCACGCAAATGCGATCTCCCTTCGGAGCGGTAAAGTTGTTAACGAGCCCACCACAAGGGAAGAGCCAAGGGTGAGTGTCCCTCCTGTTTGCACCCCCATGGAGAATGATAACTTAGATTCTGAAAAAGAAAAATCTATTTTTTAAAAGAAAAGGATAGCTCCATTATCTCTGATTCTGCAAAAGAAAAAAATAGTTTTCAAAATGATGCTCCAGTTATTATAAACGAATTTCCGCCACCTCCTTATCCAGCTAGACTTAGGCAAGAAAAACTAGATAATCAATATCAACGTTTTCTTGAAATTTTTAAACAAATTCATATTAATTTACCATTTCATGAAGCGATTAGTCAAATGCCGAAGTACGCAAAATATCTTAAGGACTTATTAACGAATAAGACGAAATTGGAAAATCTTTCTCATGTCACATTGAATGAAGAATGCTCGGCGGTCGTTAAGAATTCTAATCTTCCTAAAAAGATAAACGATCCGGGTAGTTTTTCCATTCCTTGCGTCTTTGGTGATTTATTCGTTAAACATGCGTTAGCAGATCTAGGAGCGAGCATCAACTTGATGCCTTTTTCCTTATTTAAAAAGCTAGGTTTGGGCACTCTCAGCCCGACGCGCATGAGTATTCAGTTAGCCGATAGGTCAATAAAGTATCCACTAGGTATCGTTGAGGATGTGTTAGTGAAGGTCGACAAATTCATCTTCCCGGTGGATTTTGTCATTCTCGATATTGAAGAGGACATCGAGGTCCCTCTTATCCTTGGTCGTCCCTTCCTAGCCACCGCTCGCGCAATCATAAATGTGAGTGACGGAAAACTTTTTCTGCATGTAGGAGATAAGGAAGTAGCATTTGATATTAATAAATCGATGAAAAACTCTTTACAAAATGATGACTCTTGTTTTTTCATTGATGATTTAAAAGAAGACTCCTATTTTTCTCCAAACGATTTTTCTTCTCCTTTTTTGGACCCTCATCAACTATTTTTGAAAATACGGTTATGTCCGTACAAACTATTTTTGAAAATGAAACTGACTTTAAACAAAAGAATCTTGAAAATTTTACTTTTGAAAAGACAAAAATTTGAATAACTATTTTGATAAACCACCCGATCTTGAAACGAAAATATATCACGATAAGAACTGTCGCCATCATAAAAATTTTAAACCAGGCGATCATGTTCTTCTCTTAAATTCACGATTACGCATTTTCTTTGGAAAATCTAAATCTCGATGGTCCGGACCATTCACGGTCAAGGATGTTTTTCCTTACGGCACTGTGCTACTTTCACACCCCGATAAGGGGGACTTCAAAGTTAATGGCCATAGACTCAAACGCTACTTCTCTAATGATTCTGTGACTCCTGCAAAGGAGAATCTTCTTTTTGATTCTTAGTTTATTATTACTGATGGACATTTTTATTTTGTTATGGACATTTTTATTTTTCTTGTTGGACTTATTATTATGAAACTCTCTTATTTGAAATGTTGTAATAATAAAATAAAAAAAAAACATTATCGGGCAATCTGCCCATGGACTCTATTTCTTTTTGCTTTTATTTTTGCTCTTCCTACCGGAGGCACATCAAGTCCATGATCGTGGTCGCCGCTCCACCGTTGCTGATATCAGATGGATCAAGTCATACCTGCTGACGATCAAGTACTCCAAAAAGCAAGCATGGGGGAGCGACATCCGCCTTCATCTCACGAACCCGGGGAAGTCCTGTTCCTTTTCCTTATTTATTTTCCTGCATTTTTCTTTTTCTCTTCTTCTCAGTCCCCTTCTTTTTCTTTATGTTTTCTTCATTGAGGGCAATGAAGAATTTAAGCATGGGGGGTCTAGTTTCTTTTTGCCTTTCTTTCTGTTTCTTATTTAAAAAAAAAAATGTATGTTTTAAATTAGTATAATATTTTATGTCGTCTAAATCTAAAAATCCAAAAAAATTATAAAATATAAAACCCAAAAAAATTAGAAAAACAAAAAGATCAAAAAAAATTTTGTGCTTAAAATCGATTTGAAAAACAAAACCTAAAATTATTTTCTATCTTTATTTTCATGTTGCTTCTAGTGAAGTGTAGGCCCATGCGGTTTTTGTAGTTCTATATAGATTACTTTGAAAATGGTTTTCTAAACCTATCATTTTAACATAGTTTAGTTCTACTAGTTTCTTTTTCTTAAATATAGGCATCCGGTTTTTAAGTTATAAGCTAGCAATACGTAGTTATGTCTTTTTATTCGGTTAGTTACTTATGAATGGTTGCTAGGTATCATTAGTTCTTTTTCATTTGCGGGGTAGTCTTTCTTGGTGTCTAGAACTTGTACCAAGCTACTCTCGAAGCATTTGCGCTGTTTTTATGTTCTTTAGAAATGATTTAGGCCACCATTTGAATAGTTTGAGCTTTTCTTGCCCACCGAAAACATAACCCTTGCAAAACAATTTTGGGCCTTTTCCTTATTTTCATTGTTTTTAGCTCCACCTTTCATTTCATCTTGTTCACCAAAGCCAAATGCCCGTCCTAATTTTTGCACTATAACCTTGAGCTTAAAAATTATTTTTGTGGGAGGGGTATTATATTATTTTGGAAATGAAAAGGACAATTATAAAGCTTATTTTTGGAGTTTCCTTATCGATTGTTATTCAAAAAGTGAGAAAGAAAAAAATATCATTACAAAATCAAAAAGAAAAAAATGAATGCAAAAAGTTTATGGTTGGCCAAGTTTAGAAAAGAAAAATTTTCATGGCCTTGTTTTTGTAGTTTCATATTGGAGAAATGACATACTTGTTATTTCTCAATTTTTATGTTTTGTTTATTTTTAAGCTCACCCTTGGTTTAGTGTTTAAGCCATTATGTTTATCTTTGTTTTCATTTCCTAATCATTCACCTAAACCAAGTCTTAACGCCTTAGAAGTCCTAATGATCTTAGAATGTAAATTCGCGTAGTGGAGAAAGTGTGAACGTACAAGCCTATGGCCACCATCATTGATGGATTTCTTTGGAGGTTATCTTGGAGTGTTTTAGGGTTAATGATTATCTAGCAACCTAGTAGTTTGTTAATGCGCCGTTTATTTAGAACTTCTACTTTTGTTTTCCTTATTTTCGTTTATTTTGGATGCCTTGTTTTAAGATTTAGAAATGTGTAGACTTTTATTATGTTTTAATGAGATTTTTAGGATTGCACTTTCAATGTTTCTATTGCGCACTTCTCACCCCACTAGTTGATAACATGAATATTAGGATAGTTTAATTTTTCATGTTTTGTTTTTCTTAAATATGAAACCTAAATTAGCTTTGTTTATTTTCTAGTTCCTTCCCTAGTTTTCATTTTTTATTTGCTTGAGGGCAAGCAAATGTTCAAGCATGGGGGAATTTGATGACTAGTTCTAGTCATCCTTTTTGGGGGTAATTTAATAGTCAAAATTCCTGAGTTTTATATTATTTTTGTTATTTGTATGCTTGTTATGATTATTATAAGAACATATAGTTTTATTATATGTATTGTTGTTAGTTTGTGTTATTAGTGTTATATGTTATAATATAGTTCATATGTAATGTTATTTTATAATGTTTAATATTATGTGTTTAGTTTATATGTTTATGTTCAATATTTTAGTTTATATGTTTATATTATTGTCATGTTATTTTGTGTTTAGTTTTATTTTCTTATATAACTAATTATTGTATTAGTTATTAGTTTTATGTTAGTCTTAATTAAATAGGATATCATGATTATGAGCTAATGTTTATTTTATTTTGTAGGTGCAGCCCTTGTCCAAGCCCATGCCACCCGAGCCCCTTCAACAAGCTTGGAGCAGCACTATTGGCCGAGCCCGACCCTCTTCAAGTGCTACAAATGCAGCCCCTTTAATTTTAGAGCAGCCGGCCACCTTCTACAAGCAGCCCTCTTCCACCAAGCAGCCCGGCCCCCTCCACTTGATGCTACCCGAGCCCCTACATGAAGCCCAAGCAGCCCATGCAGCTTTGGAAGCTACCCGAGCCTCTCTCCCCTCATAAAGCCCACATTTTGGAGCAGCCCATATGCCTTGGCCGGCCACCCTTTGGTTCCTCTCATGCATGCATATTTTTCCCTTTATTATTTTTTTCTCTCTCCTCATTATTGCATGCATATGTTCATTTCCCTAAGCATGGCCGAACCCTCACCTCTCTTGCCTCTTCTACATAATTCCATTCATCCCCCCTCCACCATTCTACAAGCTTCCATACATCCCCCTTTATTTATTTTATTTCCTTTTTATTTGCCATAAAATTCTAATGCATGAATCCTCCACTCTCTCTCTCCCATCATTAAATACCATGCATGAACTTCTCCTCCCCCTATGGCCGGCCACCCCTTGAAATTCCTCTTCTAGATGCTTCCCTCCATGCCTATAAAAGGAACCCACATCCCATGCTTTGGAAGAGTTGATTTTTGGCTTGAAGCAAGAGAGTGCTTTGTGAGAGAGTTTCTATTATTGTAATTCTCATTTCTTAGTCTTTTCTTCTAGTTGTAATTTTTAATTGTTGTCTTAAAATTTCGTTCAAGTTTGTTTTGTTTTAGCATTGTACACCTTCCTTTTTAATAATAATGCAATTGTTCTTCTCTTTTCATTTTGTTATTTCTCTTTCAATTATGCATAACTAATTCCTTATAGCATTGGATCGTGAGGATCCATGAAGTGAGATGAGAGATTATTATCTTTCTTAGTTTTATTTTTGTCATTTCATGCTCGATCCTTCTTTGATTTATTTTTGCGTCGACTCCGTATTTCCGGTATACGGTAGTAGGCCTTGTTCTCATTTCATAGTAGCCGAGAGGCTCATGATTTGAAAGATCACTCAAAGAAGGAAGGAGTTGAACGCAATCCTAGAGATAGGACGACGTAAATCCTCCGGATTGGAGTCAAATCCAATAGTGTGGATCACCCCGATAATGCAACTTTAGGCTTCTTTGGTTTGTAAAGAGATTTCGATCGAAGAGTCTATAAGTTAGGAGACCTAATGCTCTAGCGAGATTTTGTCTTATTTTCGGATCCGTCACGGTCGAGTATGGTTTGCAAAAATTAAAACTATCTTTATTTTTATCTCTCTCATCTAACTTCATGGTGAATCATTGATCGAATGCTAGCTTTTTATTATAAGTTTTTCGTCTCGTAATTTGTCTTCCTTTCCATTTAAAAAATTTATAAAAATCCAACTATTTTCCGGTAGGATAATACTTCAAGCGTGAGTAAGAGTACTTGACAGCCCCGTGTTTAAATACGACCTTGGTACTACAATTCGACAGGTACGCTTGCCTGTTCGGGTTTTGGCCCACCAGTTACTCAAAAGGATGAAAGTAGTGAAGATGAAGAAGCTACTCCACATCTGGAAGAAAATCTTCTTGAAGAGCCAGTTGCTGTTCCACAAGAGGAAACAACAACACAGGTTGGTGAACAATCAACACCACCTGTTGATTTAGTAACATCAAGAGATCATCCAATCTCCCAAGTGATTGGAAACATCTCAGCTGGTGTGCAAACTAGAAATCAAGTCAACCAAAACCTGATGCACACTTGCTTTCTCTCTCAAATTGAACCTCAATCCATTCAAGATGCAGAGCAAGATCCACACTGGATCATTGCAATGCAAGAGAAGTTGCATCAATTTGAAAGAAACAAAGTCTGGAACTAGTGCCTAAGCCAAAGGATCATTCCTTTGTTGGAACAAAATGTGTGTTCAGAAACAAATTGGATGATCAAGGAATTATTGTAAGGAACAAGGCAAGGCTAGTTGCTCAAGGATATTCTCAAGAAGAGGGGATAGACTATGACCAGACCTTTGCACCAGTTGCAAGGTTAGAGGCCATAAGAATCTTCCTGGCTTATACTGCTCACAAGGGATTCAAAGTCTACCAAATGGATATGAAGAGTGCTTTTCTCAATGGGGAGATCAAATAAGAAGTCTATGTCAGACAACCCCCAGGTTTTGTCTCTCCAACTCATCCTGATTATGTTTTCAAACTGCATAAAGCATTATATGGTCTAAAGCAAGCTCCTAGAGCATGGTATGAGACTCTAGCATGCTTTCTTCTGGAAAATGATTTTATTAGGGGGAGAGTAGACCAAACTCTTTTTATTAGAACCCATGAGTCTCATACCCTACTAGTACAAATCTATGTAGATGATATTATATTTGGTTCTACTGACTCAAACTTGTGCAAAAAGTTTTCCAAGCTTATGCACTCTAAATTTTAAATGAGTAGCATGGGTGAGCTATCCTTCTTCTTAGGATTGCAAGTCAAACACCATGTTAAAGGCATATTTATTTCCCAAACCAAGTATGCAAAAGAACTGGTTAAGAAATTTGGTATGTCTGATGCATCATGTATGAAAACACCCATGCCTACCAATGCTGTATTGGATGTTGATGAACATGGGAAACCAGTTGATCAGACAACATATAGAGCAATGATTGGTTCTCTATTGTACTTACAGCTAGTAGGCCTGATATAATGTTTGCTACATGTATATGTGCTAGATTCCAAGTTAGTCCTAGAGAGTCACACTTAACTTTAGTAAAGAGGATTCTTAGGTATGTTAAAAGCTGTCCAAATCTAGGACTCTGGTATCCAAAAGATTCAGCATTTGACTTAACTGGATTTTCAGATGCGATTATGCTGGATGCAGAATAGACAAGAAAAGCACCAGTGGAACTTGTCAGTTTCTTGGTGATAGACTTGTCTCATGGTATTGTAAGAAACAAACATCTGTGTCAACTTCAACTACTGAAGCTGAATATATGGCTGCAGGCAGTTGTTGTTCACAAATATTGTGGATACAAAATCAACTACTAGACTATGGTTACAACTTAGAGAAGTCTAAAATATTTTGTGACAACACCAGTGCAATTTCAATTGCACAAAATCCAGTCCTCCATAGTAGGACAAAACACATAGAAATTAGGCATCATTTTCTAAGGGATAATGTTGAGAAAAATAAAATTGAACTTCAATATATCCCAACTGATTTGCAAAGGGGAGATATTTTCACCAAGCCTTTGGATGAAAAGAAACACAACTTCTTCCTCAATCAGTTAGGCATGTTATATGGAGGAAGCCTAAAATAAATTACAAGATTTTGAAAATCTAAAAACAGACCAAGATTAGGCTAAAAACTCATCTCTTTTTTTGTGTCTGTAGGTTAGTTTCTGACTCTGAACTGCGCTCGACGTTTTCCCCAGAAAGCGTCGAACGGAGATCGACGTTTTCCCGAGAAACGTCGAACGGAGATCGACGTTTTCCCAAAACGTCGACCTGAGTTCAGAGCTTGTCAGATAGTTGTATACTATCTCTTTCAGGCCTTCGATCGTCGAACTGAGCTCGACGTTCCTTCTAGATCGTCGAACTGAGCTACGATATTGAAGACCTTTCAGCTTCCCTTAGGAGTCCTGATCGTCGAACAGAGATCGACAATCCTTCCTTTCTCGCGTCGAACCCTAATATAAAATCATTTTTCGGCCGCCGCTCGTCGTTTACGCTTTCATACTCTCTGCAAACTTTTCTCTTTCCCTCCAAACTCTCTACACTTGGTCGTGTTTGTTGAATCTTTGCAGGTACAGATAGCAATGTCGGTCGCCGCTCTCTCCAAAATGAAATTTGATACAGGCTTTGACATTGATATGAACTCCTTTGACGGCAGCGATCAGCGATTCAAAGACATTCTGAATTTGTTCCGCGAACAGCAGTTAGTTCAGTTGATGATCCACAAGAATAAAAATTGCAGCAGATGAAGTAAAAGAATAGAGTTTTTACTGCCACCAATGAGATTGAAAACTCTATAGTCGCCATCAATAGAACTCAGGTACCAATGTCCCCCGCTCTTTTGACAGAAGTATTCGCATTAAGTACTGGGAATGACTCCATCGATTTGTCTGGAGAGGAATATGATTCATTGTTAGATCGAATAGGTCACTCTGCTGTGAACCCTAATAAACTGTTGAAAAAAGAATTTATCTATTGAATTTCAATTCTTGGCTGATGTTGTTGGAAAAGTGCTTCTGGCAAAGCACTCCGCCCATGATACAATCTCAAGGTATCAGTTATGCTTAATGGGAGCTTTAGTTGATAAGAAACATCTGGATTGGGGATCAATCTTCTTTAATTTGATCAAGAAGAAAATTAGCAAAAGCTGTGTCAATTTTGGGAGGATTATAGGGGTTTACCTACATCATAGGTGCCCTGATCTGCTGGTTTCAAGTGGGATGCACATCAATGCATCCAAAAGGCTCACATGTGCCCTCTTCAGCAGGTGGGACAGGCAGATTATAAACCCCAACAGGGCTGCTGCAGTAACATCTGCTTCAGGCACAAGGACTGCCTCAGTCACTCCTCCTCAGGTCTCTTCCCCAGCAGAAGATTTGCCTGCTTCTCCTCCTCCTCCAGCTGTCTCTACACCAGTCATATCAACCTCACCACTCATCTCAACCATAGCCATATCTTCCCCCATTACAATCTCATCACCCATTTCATTTCCTCCAGCCACTACCTCAGAATCATTCCATCCCTTGTACTACTATCCACCTGTCACCACTCCATCATTTCATCTTCTGGATGACTCCTTCATGGATGATTCTCCTCCCTCTCCTCCTGAGATTCCATCTACATCTTCCTACCAACAACTTCTTCAGGACATAATCTCTCAACCATCCTTCACCCCATACTTTACCTCTCCCATATCATCCATGTAACACCCCAATTTGTCGTAGGAGCGACGGGGATCGATTTTGGCCAAGTCGGGTTTTTGGTGCAGGTGACACGGGCCCCGACACGGGCGTGTCGGAGGCCGTGTCGGGTGTGTCGAGCTCGGGCCGTGTCGTCGACCAGCGCAGGTCGACGATGGTCGTGTGGTGGAACACGGCCTAGGACACGGGCGTGTCCCAGGCCGTGTCACACCTGTGCTGTGCGGTTGGGTGCACGGGTAGTGACACGGGCACGAACACGGGCGTGTCTAGTTTGACACGGGCGTGTCCCATGCCGTGTCACCAAGCCGTGTACCCCTCTGACTGCAAAGTGTTGATTTATTGCACACGGGGGGCGTGACACGGGTCCCGACACGGGCGTGTCGCAGGCGACACGGGCGTGTCGGAGGCCGTGTCACATGTCATGTGCTGGTTTTCAATTTGGGTCGAGACGGCGAATGAGCTACACGGCCAGGCACACGGCCGTGTGCCAACCCGTGTTCGGCCCAGATTTTATGATTTTGGATTTAATCCAGGTCGTTCGTTTCCTTGGCTTGGGATCCGACGGTGGGGGGCTGCTCCTGGGTGGTTATGGCCGGGAAATAGGGTTTAGAAACCCATTTTTCTTTGGCCCATCTCTCTCTAAAAGTTAGAGAGAAGGGAGAGCAAGGAGGAAGGAGGAGTCCAAGATCCGGCCGCCGGAAGAGCTTCGGAGCTCCGAATCGCGATCCGAGTCCAGATCCGCGGAGGCGACGCCGTTGCGGTGCTTTCCAACCATATAGTTTTCGATGGCGCCGCGGAAGAATGCAAGGGTAACGATTTCTCATCCTTGGGCATGTGAAGCCCTCTTTTCCTTTGCATAGGAAGCCCTCTCTCGCGAGTGAGCGAAGAGTTGGAGCGTTCCTTGGGGTAGATATGTGAAGTCCCCTTTGTGTAGAGTCCGTATGCGTAAACGGACATAGGCATTGTGTGTGAAGCCTATCCGGACAAGTAGAGTCGGATCGGTGATGTTGCATTGCATATGAACCGGGGAAGACTCCGGATGTTTGGGTGTTTTTCGGGTTTTCTACGTGGTAGATTGCATCAGGGAGCCTTGGAGATTAACTCCAAGGTGCACCCGGAAAACTGGGCAAAAGCGGGTTTTGCCAACACGGTGGTCGGGGAGCCAACGTGAACATAACCGGGTTATGTGATTGTTGTGGCGGAAACGGGACTCGGTGAGTCTTGACCTGCGCATATGGCTTAAATTGCCGTTGCGATATGAGCACGGGTTTAGGCGGAACCGTACCCGGTCTATGTCGTTCGGTAGGACCGTTGGCATGGATGAGGGTTTTCGGCGGTCTATGGCTTAAATTGTCGTGACCAAGGCCAGGAAGGCAAAATGCTCATATGGATGACCGTCCAAGAGGCGGTGGTGGATTGGGAACGTCTATGGCTTGAATTGACGTGACGTTGGCCGGTTCGCCGAGAAGGTGCCCTGAGTGCACGGGGTGTGTGGTCGTGCGAGCCTACGCCTGTGTTGATGTGTGTTCACATTAATATATTGCCCATACTAATAAAGTGCAGGGAAAGAGCATCGCCGCCCCGATTTTGGGGGCGGGATCGTTATAATTTGGTCAGCATAGCTGACCGTTGCTTTTGTTTGCCACCAGGCGGTGGTTTGTGGCTTGCAGGTGCTGCGGAGCAGAGCGGGAAATAGCGGGCTAAAGCCCTTGTTGCTGTGCCGGCCCTCGAAGGCCTTATTGCTTATGTTTCTTTCCCGTTTTTCATGTATGGCCGGCCTGCGAGCCGAAGTATGAAAGCACTATTTTTGTTAAGTGAACCATGTAAGGCCTTAAGGCCAGTTCTCTTTTGTGTATGATGACATTCCTGTGTTGGTAGTGGACATTCATGCTTTGTAGCAGGGTTCTTATTTCTTTTGCAACTTAATAATTTGCTTCCGCTAGGTGTTGTGTAGGACGACATGATTGGTTGAATGGTTTCAACGCGTAACCAACCGGTCTGTCCGTAGTATATGTCGTCGGGCCCCGGCCGGACCTACTGCTATATACTATGTGACGGATAGGGGT
This sequence comes from Platanthera zijinensis, assembly GCA_039513925.1. Classification (NCBI taxonomy): domain Eukaryota; kingdom Viridiplantae; phylum Streptophyta; class Magnoliopsida; order Asparagales; family Orchidaceae; genus Platanthera; species Platanthera zijinensis. The sequence continues at coordinate 183,570,421 of CM077088.1, read as the reverse complement.
GTTACAAATTGGTATCAGACTTCTGGTTTCGGTCAAGCTTAAATGAATTCGTGGACGAATTCACTTTAAGGGGTGGTGAGCACATGTGTGCGTCATCGTTATAACATGAAAAGAACCCATGAATGTCCACTTAGGAATGAAAATATACATGTTTGAGGAACCTGCGTGTTCCTATAATTGCTGTTTGCAGTAATTTTTGGGTCACTTATCGGTGTTTTGCACGATTATAGGTGACCAGAAGTGGTGCTGGGCCGTCTGAACGGCCAGGTTCTGAGGCGAGCAGTGCGCCAAGCGATGCGCCTGCAACACCTCCGTCTGCCGAGACCATTAGGTTGGTGGCAGAAGCGATCATGGCAATGATCAATGCGCAGCCTGCAAGGCAGGTGCAGCAGCCCGCCCCTGCTATGGAGCAAGTACCGCTTCAGACGGTAGAGCAAAGGAGGGTTGAGCAAGTAGTGTTGGAGCCAGAGTTGCCTCGGAGAGCAACGGAAGACAGCTGAAGCACGTGATGGGCTTTCACCCACCTGTATTCACGGGGGCAGAAACCCCGACCCAAGCAGAGGATTGGCTCTCAAGGGTCAACAGGGTGATGACTGCGACGAAAACGGAAGAGTGGCAGAAGACCACTATAGCGACATTCCTTTTGGATGGGGACACAAGGTTATGGTGGGAAGGCCTAGAGCTACATCAGTTGCGGGGAAGGCCGTTGGCCGAAGTTTCGATGGAGGAGTTTGCGAGAATGTTCATGGCTCGATACCTCCCCTCGGCGCAGAGAATTGCGCTAGAAAGCGAGTTTCAGAAGTTGGTGCAAGGGGATTGCACCGTTGATGAGTACCTCCACGAGTTTACTCGGTTGGGGAGATATGCCGGCGCTACCTTCGCAGACGAGGAGCGCAAGACGAGCCGCTTCTACGAAGGGCTAAGAGATGATCTAAGATTGCTACTGTCGGGGCCCAAGGCGCAGGGTTTCATGACCTTGGTCAATTCGGCCCGGTCCTTGGAGAAGGACATGAAGAATGTCCAAGCGAAGAAGGAATCCGGTAGCAAGAAAGCGGAGTTCAAGGCACTGACTACGTCGAAGTCGGGCTACCGCAGATTCTATAAGAAAGCTAAGACGTCGGGTCCAGCTGCTTCAGGTGCCTCGGGGGCAACTACCAATCGAACCCCGGGCGCTTGTTTCACGTGTGGAAAGCCGGGGCACTTTGCCCGTGATTGCTGGAGTGGACGCTCAAAGTCCAAAAGGAAACAAGGAGCTACCTACGAGGAGAAGGGCAAAGCGGTGGAGTCGACCGCATCCCACTATGCTCCGACTCAGCCTAGAGTCTATAACTTGGGCCAGCAGGAGGCCATCAAGCAAGCGGATGTGGTGACAGGTATGAGTTAATTTATAGCAAGTTAGCTTTAATACCGTTATCTATTGCTTGTTAGCCTAATATTGTTTGTATAGGCTTTGTTGTGATTAGTGATAGTCCGGCACGGGCACTGTTCGATACGGGAGCTTCACACTCCTTCTTGTCCGAAAGCTTCATATCGCGCATCGGAGTCCCTTCTTCGATGGCGAAGGACAAGTTGGATGTGCTGCTACCGAATGGGTGCTCGATGCGTGCGGACAGGGTGTGCGCCGTAAAGGTTCACATTGGGAGCCAAGAGTTCGACTTGCTAGCGTCATTGCTGCCGCTAGTAGAGTTCGACGTGATCTTTGGAATGGATTGGCTGTCAGAGCAGAAAGCTTGGATTGACTGTGACCGGAAGGAGGTCAAGCTGGGTGTAGGGCGGGAGACTACATTCGAGGGGTTAAAGGGGTCGAGCAGGACACTGATGTCTGCTCTTCAGGTGGTGAAGGCAGTTCGTGCTGGTGCCGAGCTGTTCTTCGCAATAGTGGGGGCTGTGGAGCCAAAGTCTCCGTTGGATAGCATCCCCGTGGTTTGCGAATACCCCGATGTGTTCTCGGATAGTCTTCCCGGAGCCCCACCGCAGCGGGAGATTGATTTCACCATCGAGCTCGTACCGGGGGCCAAACCGGTGTCACGTGCTCCGTATAGGTTTGCGCCTAAGGAGATGGCAGAGTTGAAAGTTCAGCTAGAGGAGCTGATGGAGCAAGGGTATGTGCGTCCAAGCTCGTCGCCTTGGAGCGCACCGGTCCTCTTCGTTAAGAAGAAGGACGGGAGTATGCGGCTGTGTATCGACTACAGAGAGTTGAACAAGCTAACGGAGAAGAATAAGTACCCGATCCTGAGGATTGATGATCTCTTTGATCAGTTAGTCGGATCGTCGGTAAACTCTAAGTTGGACTTGAAGTCGGGGTACTATCAGCTGAGGATCAGGGAGTGTGATATCCCGAAGACGGCGTTCAGTACGAGGTATGGGCATTTCGAGTTCACGGTCATGCCGTTTGGACTGACGAATGCGCCATCGGTATTTATGGATCTGATGAACAGGACGTTCAGAGATTTCCTGGATCGCTTTGTGATCGTCTTTATTGACGATATTTTGGTGTACTCGCAGTGCGAAGAAGACCACTTCAAGCACTTGCATTTGGTGTTGGGGACTTTGAGGAGGAATGAGCTTTACGCAAAGTTCTCCAAGTGCGAGTTCTGGCTACCCTCGGTAGGGTTCCTTGGTCATGTAGTGAGTGGGGAAGGTATAGCAGTGGATCCGGCGAAGATTGTTGCGATACGGGAGTGGCCTGCGTTATCTTCTGTCGCGGAAGTCCGTAGTTTTCTCGGGCTTGCCGGATATTACAGGCGCTTCGTAGAGAACTTCTCGCGGTTAGCCTTACCTCTCACGAAGTTGACAAGGAAGGATCAGAAATTCTTGTGGACGCAAGAGTGCGTGCAAGCTTTTGAGGAGCTGAAGAGACGGTTGACCACGGCGCCAGTGCTTAGTTCGCCGAGTGGGACCGAGGGCTTTGAGGTGTATAGCGACGCTTCGGGTAGTGGCTTGGGCTGCGTGTTGTTGCAGCATGGGAGCGTGATAGCGTATGGATCGCATCAGCTGAAGGTGCATGAAAGAAATTATCCGGTGCACGACTTGGAGTTGGCGGCGGTGATATTTGCACTCAAGTTGTGGAGGCACTACCTATACGGCGTAAGGGACGATATATACACCGATCACAAGAGCCTAAAATATTTGTTGGATCAAAAGGACCTTAATATGAGGCAGAGGAGGTGGATGGAGTTCCTAGGGGACTACACCTTCAAAATACATTATGTACCTGGGAAGGGCAACGCAGTTGCGGATGCGCTGAGCCGCAGGGCTCCCGCCCAAGCCAACTGGTTGTCGGTGCATGATGAGCGGCTAGTACGGGAGTTGGAGGAGCTTGAGATCTGTTGCGTTGACAGGCAGTCGAGCGCCAAAGCAATGTTAAACTGGACGGAAGTGCAGTATGACCTGGCTGACTGGGTTCGGCAGGCATTAGAGTTAGATGACTCCATGAAGGAGCTTATGGAGGCCGCTCTGGATGGGTCAAATTCCCAGTTCTCGGTGGAAGATGGTTTGTTAAGGAAGGATCATCGGTTGTGCGTCCCGAGTGGGGGTAACCTCCGGGCGGAGTTGATGTACGAGGCTCATCATACCAAGTACTCAATCCACCCAGGGAGCACGAAGATGTATCGTGATCTCAAGAAGCTGTTTTGGTGGCCGGGGCTCAAGAAGGATGTGGCGTTGTACGTGGCTAAGTGCCAAACGTGCGCCTTGGTGAAGGCGGAGTGCCAAAAGCCGGGAGGATTTCTGAAGTCCTTGCCTATACCGGAGTGGAAATTCGACGATATATCTATGGACTTTGTGCACGGGTTGCCAAGGTCGCAGAAGGGGAACGATGCCATCTGGGTGATCGTAGATCGGCTAACCAAGGTGTCGCATTTCATTCCGCATAGGAAGGATGATCCAGTGGAGAAATTGGCAAAGTTGTATGTTGACAATATTGTTAGGCTGCATGGTGTGCCCCGTAGCATTGTGAGTGATCGCGATGGGCGGTTCACGTCAAATGATTGGAGGTTGGTGCAGCAGATGCTGGGAATGAAGTTAAAGTTCAGCACAGCTTTCCATCCGCAGACGGATGGGCAGACCGAGAGGGTCAATAGAACGATGGAAGACATGCTACGCATGTGTGTTCTGGATTTCGGTAAGCATTGGGAAGACCACCTTTATTTGGTGGAGTTCGCATACAACAACAGCTACCAAACGAGTATACAAATGGCGCCCTTCGAGGCCCTGTATGGTAGGAAGTGTCACACGCCGTTATCGTGGCTTGAAGCGAGTGAGGCAAGGTTGTACAAGAAACAGGAGGTGGAGAGTGCTACCTCGTTAGTGCGGATCATTCGGGAGCGCTTGTTGATCGCTCAGGACCAGCAGGCGAAGTATTATAATGCCAAGCACTGGAACGTGGAGTTCGCGGTAGGCGATTGGGTATATCTGAAAGTGAAGCCGTTCAAGGGGGTTTCGCGGGTGAGACGCTTGAAGAAGCTGAGCCCAAGATACCTTGGACCTTTTGAGGTTATGGAGCGAGTCGGCGAAGCTGCGTACCGTTTGAAGCTATCAGTGAAGTTGAGTGGATTACATGATGTGTTCCATATTTCTGTGTTGCGGAAGGCGGTGCAAGAGCCTTCGCAGGTGATCGCGGTTGACCAAGTGCCGGTGGACGAAGGGTTGACGACTTGGGTCAAGCCAATTCGCATCGAAGATGTTGAGGTCAAGAGGCTTCGTAACAAGGAGATCCGGATGGTTAAGGTCCGGTGGGATAACTGCGGGCGTGAGGAGCTCTCTTGGGAACGGGAGCAGACTATGCTCGAGGAGTACCCGGAATTATTCCGCTCAGGTACTGTTTTACGTTAAGTCCTGTTTTTCCTTTATTAATTTCGTGGACGAAATTCTTTAAGGGGGGTAGAATTGTAACACCCCAATTTGTCGTAGGAGCGACGGGGATCGATTTTGGAAAAGTCGGGTTTTTGGTGCAGGTGACACGGGCCCCGACACGGGCGTGTCGGAGGCCGTGTCGGGCGTATCGAGCTCGGGCCGTGTCGTCGACCAGCGCAGGTCGACGATGGTCGTGTGGTGGAACACAGCCTAGGACACGGGCGTGTCCCAGGCCGTGTCACACCTGTGATGTGCGGTTGGGTGCACGGGTAGTGACACGGGCACGAACACGGGCGTGTCTAGTTTGACACGGGCGTGTCCCATGCCGTGTCACCAAGCCGTGTACCCCTCTGACTGCAAAGTGTTGATTTATTGCACACGGGGGGCGTGACACGGGTCCCGACACGGGCGTGTCGCAGGCGACATGGGCGTGTCAGAGGACGTGTCACATGCCGTGTGCTGGTTTTCAATTTGGGTCGAGACGGCGAATGAGCTACACGGCCAGGCACACGGCCGTGTGCCAACCCGTGTTTGGCCCAGATTTTATGATTTTGGATTTAATCCGGGCCGTTCGTTTCCTTGGCTTGGGATCCGACGGTGGGGGGCTGCTCCTGGGTGGTTATGGCCGGGAAATAGGGTTTAGAAACCCATTTTTCTTTGGCCCATCTCTCTCTAAAAGTTAGAGAGAAGGGAGAGCAAGGAGGAAGGAGGAGTCCAAGATCTGGCCGCCGGAAGAGCTTCGGAGCTCCGAATCGCGATCCGAGTCCAGATCCGCGGAGGCGACGCCGTTGCGGTGCTTTCCAACCGTATAGTTTTCGATGGCGCCGCGGAAGAATGCAAGGGTAACGATTTCTCATCCTTGGGCATGTGAAGCCCTCTTTTACTTTGCATAGGAAGCCCTCTCTCGCGAGTGAGCTAAGAGTTGGAGCGTTCCTTGGGGTAGATATGTGAAGTCCCCCTTGTGTAGAGTCCGTATGCGTAAATGGACATAGGCATTGTGTGTGAAGCCTATCCGGACAAGTAGAGCCGGATCGGTGATGTTGCATTGCATATGAACCGGGGAAAACTCCGGGTGTTTGGGTGTTTTTCGGGTTTTCTACGTGGTAGATTGCAACAGGGAGCCTTGGAGATTAACTCCAAGGTGCACCCGGAAAACTGGGCAAAAGCGGGTTTTGCCAACAAGGTGGACGGGGAGCCAACGTGAATATAACCGGGTTATGTGATTGTTGTGGCGGAAACGGGACTCGGTGAGTCTTGACCTGCGCATATGGCTTAAATTGCCGTTGCGATATGTGCACGGATCAGGCGGAACCGTACCCGGTCTATGTCGTTCGGTAGGACCGTTGGCATGGATGAGGGTCTTCGGCGGTCTATGGCTTAAATTGCCGTGACCAAGGCCAGGAAGGCAAAATGCTCATATGGATGACCGTCCAAGAGGCGGTGGTGGATTGGGAACGTCTATGGCTTGAATTGACGTGACGTTGGCCGGTTCGCCGAGAAGGTGCCCTGAGTGCACGGGGTGTGTGGCCGTGCGAGCCTACGCCTGTGTTGATGTGTGTTCACATTAATATATTGCCCATACTAATAAAGTGCAGGGAAAGAGCATCGCCGCCCCGATTTTGGGGGCGGGATCGTTATAATTTGGTCAGCATAGCTGACCGTTGCTTTTGTTTGCCACCGGGCGGTGGTTTGTGGCTTGCAGGTGCTGCGGAGCAGAGCGGGAAATAGCGGGCTAAAGCCCTTGTTGCTGTGCCGGCCCTCGAAGGCCTTATTGCTTATGTTTCTTTCCCGTTTTTCATGTATGGCCGGCCTGCGAGCCGAAGTATGAAAGCACTATTTTTGTTAAGTGAACCATGTAAGGCCTTAAGGCCAGTTCTCTTTTGTGTATGATGACATTCCTGTGTTGGTAGTGGACATTCATGCTTTGTAGCAGGGTTCTTATTTCTTTTGCAACTTAATAATTTGCTTCCGCTAGGTGTTGTGTAGGACGACATGATTGGTTGAATGGTTTCAACGCGTAACCAACCGTTCTGTCCGTAGTATATGGCGTCAGGCCCCGGCCGGACCTACTGCTATATGCTATGTGACGGATAGGGGTGTTACAATCCATCTCCTCTTCAGTAACATCAATTTCAACAATTCCTTCTACTGATCCATCCATCCCTATACCTCCTACCTCCACACCATCCATTCCATCAGTCCTAGCCAACATCCTTCCAGCTACATCAACTCCTACCTCTACTTAAGCCCCTCTTGAGCATATAGATCTTTCAGCTTTGACAGACAGGTTGTATGAGCTGCTAGCCCCCAGGCTAACATCATTGCTGGAGACCACCTTGGCTCCACTTCTGAAAAATGTTCAGGAGCTGTCTACCAGGCTATCTTCCTTCCTCTCCTCTCAGGCAATCCCTTCTTCTGGGTGCCTTGATCCAGTTTTCACTGAATCCAGGCAGGGGGAGATGCCTAATGAAGCTCTGGTTTTTCCTGAGGCTGCTGAAGTTTCAGAACCTGCTCCAGTATTTGCAGTAGATCTTCAGAGCCTGATGTCAGTTTTTGATTCTGTGTACTTCAATTCTCTGCCAGTTCTACAAGTTGAAGACCTTACTAAGGCCATTGTGCCTGTTTTAGAATGTGATCCCAGCCTGATTGTATCTTATGTAAACTCTTTCAAGGCTGAGGATGTTGTTGCTTCTATTTTTACTGCTGCTGCTGCTACTGCTGTTATATGTCTATTGGATTTTCTGACATTGAAATGCTGTATGTTGTTGCTGATGCTGCTGCTGTTGACGAACTTGCTACTTATCTGGAAGAACCTGAACCTGCTGCTCCAATTACTTCTGCTCCTATTGCTGCTTCCATAAGTTCTATTTCTGCTGCTGCTGCTGCTCCTGCTCTGACTTCTGAACAACTGAAACAACAAGAGAAGTACATCAAAAGCATTGATGATCTGTATGATAGACCCCAGAGCTCAGAAAGTGATCAGTTTCACATTGACTCTGATGACTCTTCTGGTACCATTGCAAAGAAAAGGAAGGCCAGAAGCAAGGCCATGATGAAGGTCCCTCCTACTAAGGCCAAGGATGCTAATAATATACCCTACTATATTCTGCATGATTGCCAAATTACTGAACCATGGATGCAATATTCTAAAAACCAACTAAAGGCCATGAAGAAGAAAAGAAAGTTTCATAAGTATGAGAAAGGTTCATCCCAATTTCAGCCTCCTCCTCCTCCTCCAGATTCAGGATCAGGTGGAGGCTCAACTTCTCTAACCTCAGCTCCAAAGCAAAGTTACTCCCAATCCTCTCAAAGATATCATCCCAGGGGGCAATATCAAAGGGGTTATTAGTCCAGAAGGGGACAATATAGAGGAAATCAAAGAGGACACAGATTTCAAGCAAGGGAAGGACAAAGACACATGGACTCAACTCAAGGTCCTTTCCCCTATAAACTCAGAGAAATGGTTGATACAAGAACTCCTACTGCTTCAGAAACCGTCAACAGATATGAGCATGCAGTTCCTTTTGAAGATCCAGAGAACAATCCATTATCATGGACTGCTAGGATGAAAGAAATTGCTGCTTTAGATCAGCTGAAGAAGGCCAGAGAACAAGGGAAAGACACTTCCAACATTACTACTTTGTCAGATCAAAGAAAGGCAGAACTGGAAAGGTATACATCAAGGAAATTCTTTGACCCAGTGGACTACATGAAACTGCATCCCGAGGTTGTGGTTCCCAGGGCTAGATCTCAAAGCTCCTTAGGTGCAGAGGATGATAGAAGGTCAAAGAAAGAAGCTCTAAATCCCAGCAGGGAAATCTTATTTAAGAAGGGAAGTGAAAAGAAATGACATTTGTAAGCAGACAGTATACTCATTTTGAACATTTGCTATTATTCCATCTGTTTGCTGCTATGTTGCATGATCTGCTCTTTTGTGTTAGATTTTTGTTCTTCTGTATGTTGATTTTGTATTTATTACTGAGTTCTGTAAATAGTAATCCTAACCCAAATAGGGGGAGATTGTTGGAACACCCTATTACTAATTTGGGCAAGGATAACTATGTTTTTAGGAAATCAGTTTGACCTAGATGTATAGTTGAAAAGGTCAAGTTAGAATGAGTCTAGGGCTTAGAACTTAGGTTTGAAGCTGCCCCAGGACTATTCAAGGATTCAGACTTAGAGCTGAGACAAAGACAATTATCGTCGAGCTTAGGTCGACGAAACGCGAACTCCGTTCGACGCTCTCTGAGCTCAACTCTACTAAATCTTCGAGCTCTGGTCGACGATCTTCGAGCTCAGATCGACGATCTGTCTTCAGCTTATTTTTCAGGTCGCTGAGCTCCGGTCGACGATCTTCGAGCTCAGGTCGACGTTTTTTGTCTGATGTTCTTTTCAATCTCTGAGCTCAGGTCGACGAGCGTAGAGCTCAGATCGACGTTTTTCCTGAGAGATCGACGACTTTGAGGATTCAAATTCTATCAGCTTTTGGAATGTTTTTCAAATTCTCTCAGCATTTATTTCAAGAGATCTGCTAGCCGTTTTCATTTATTCTGGAGCAAGTTTCAAGGGATTTATCAGAGAATATTTATTGGACTTTCCTCCAGAAGACAAATCATTAATGGAAGACATTTATTGACTGCTAACGGCTATCTTGGATAGAGGATCTTCAGAGAATAAATCATCTTTTCTAGTCTGATAAATATACAACAAGAGACTACACAAGAATAGACTATCTACAACAAGAAATTCTCAGTACAGATTCACAGGATAATGAGATCAATTCAAAAAAAATCAAGTGATCAATCCTGGAGAATTAGTTGAATATTGGCATACTGAAAAGTGATCATAGCTTCAACATCAAGGACTTCAGACAATTCATATTTCAGCCTCTGCTGAAACCATCTTCTGCTGGAGATCTAAAGCTTCTAAAGACCTATCACCCTAGCAAAGCTCTCATCTTTCTCAGGGGGAGCTTTGACAACACAATCAATCCACTAAGTCTTCTCTCAGTGATTGAGACAGAGAAGACAACTTCACCTCTTCCTTTTTCTTTTCCTGCTGTAAAAGGGTTATCAAAACTCCCTTCAAAAGTCTTGATTATGGTTCTGAGAGCCTTGTCAAAACTCAGTGGTGGCAAGACACCTGATCAAAAAATCTAGTTTGGTTTTTGAGCACCTTATCAAAAGCTCATTGGTGCCCAGGACACCTGATCAACTCATCCTGCAGTGGATTCCTACCAAGGGTGGTAGAAGAGTGGATGTACCCAGGTTTTTGGGGAACCACTATAGTTCCTTGTGTCTTCTGGTTTCTTGTGGATATTCTTTGATGTGTGCTGTGGTTTTTGTTTTACTGCTTTAGTTTTATTTTCTATATCAAAGCACCTTACACCTATACATAAATTAAGCCTTTACTACTATGCATTTTTAAATTGTAAACTTACTTTAAAAATACTCTATTCACCCCCCCCCCTCTAGAGTTAAGATAGATCTTACCCTCACTTTCAGAAGGTACAATGTGCATGAGTGCTGGTGTTGTGGCAAAGTGGGTCACTATGCCATTGATTGCTGGCACAATAAGAGTGTCCAGAGGAGTAATGGTGCCCTATCTGTCAGAAGAACTGATGATAGACATGTTCAGTTTAGATCTAACTTGCACCTAGGACCCAATAAAATTTGTGGTCCTAAAGTTAGATAATATATTTGTTGTAGGTTAGTCCAAGTGGCCATACCCCTATCCGGTACTTAGACAGTGGATGTTACAGATACATGACTAGAACAAGAAGCATGTTAAAGGAGTACACTCCTATTGAGAATAGTCCCAAAGTTATCTTTGGGGGCTCAGAAAAAGGGGTAACTAGAGGTTTGGGTAAGATAATAAATGGCATAGTAACTATAACACAAGTAGCTTATGTGAAAGGTTTGAAACATAACCTTTTAAGCATAAGTCAACTTTGTGATCTAGGCTATGACATTTCCTTCCTCAAGGATGAGTGTCAAATTAGAAGGTCAATTGACCAAGAGGTTATCTTAACTAGCACTAGGAGAGGAAATATTTATTATCTAGACTTTGAGTATGACAGTGAGGACACTCCTATATGCCTAGTTGCAGATGAGAAAGTTTCTCATTATGTCAAATGGCACAAGAGGCTAGCTCACCTGAACTACAAGACCATAGGTAGACTATTTAGTGAAGAGTTGGTAAGAAATGGTCCTGAAGTTAAGTGCATTAAGGAGGGAATTTGCTCAGCTTGTCAAAAGGGCAAGCAGACCAGGTCTTCCTTCCATAGTCTTGATACCAAAGACTCAGTGAGGTGTTTATACCTCCTACATATGGATCTATTTGGTCCTATGCCAGTTCATAGTCATGGTAGGAAAGTATATACTCTTGTGGTGGTTGATGATTTTTCCAGGTTTGCTTGGGTATTTTTCCTAAGGAGAAAATCTGAAACCCCAGATATCTTCCAGACTTTTGTCAAACAAATTCAGAATGAACTAAATAGTTCTGTGGTCAAAATCAGAAGTGATCATGGAACTGAGTTTCAGTCTGAATGCATGACAAAGTTCTGTGAAGGGCTTGGGATTCATCAAGAATTCTCCTCACCTAGAACTCCTCAGCAAAATGGAATTGTTGAAAGGAAGAATAGAACTCTAATTAAGGCAGGTAGGACCTTGTTAAATGACACTTCCCTCCCAGAATATTTCTGGGCAGAGGCAGTAAATACTGCTTGTCATGTTCTCAATAGAGCTTCTATCACCAAAAGCCACAAAAAGACTCCTTTTGAGATACTAAAAGGCAGAAAACCAAATTTATCCTGTTTTAGGATTTTTGGTAACACTGGTAAGTCTCATTTGACAAAGTTTGCTGCCAAGTCCCAATAAGGGATATTTGTTGGGTACATCAACAATAGTAGAGCATATAGAATCTATAACTTGACTACACAAGTTGTAGAAGAATCAGTCCATGTTGTCTTTGATGAGTCTAAGTTTATTAACTGTGAGCTGCCAAGTACTTCTTCAAGTTCTGCAGGTTTAAAAGACAGGATGAAAAATCTGACCATCAGGAAAGATAAACCAGCAGACCAAGAGATTGAAGATGATGGATTTTGTCCAGGGGGGCTCAAGATTTACAAACTTAGAATGAAGAACAACTAGCTGAAGACATTGAGGTTCAGCAAGCTGAAGAAAATGAAGAACACCAAGCTGAACAAAGATTGCCACTAGCTATGAGATATTTAAGAGATCATCCACCTCACCAAATCATTGGTGAAGCAAGTCATGGTGTGATGACCAGAAGCAAGAGCTTGAATTCAGCACTATGCTCAAGCTTCCTGTATCAAATGGAATCAAAGAAGTTTGAAAAGGTTATTTGTAATACCCCTATCCGTCACATAGCATATAACAGTAGGTCCGGCCAGGGCCCGACGCCATATACTACGGACAGACCGGTTGGTTACTCATTGAAACCATTCAACCAATCACAATGTCCTACACAGAGGCATCTAGCTAAAGCAGGTTATTAAGTTGCACAATTAAAAGAACTCAACCAAGCATGAATGTCCACTACAATAACCCATAGGAATGTATAATACACGAATACTGACCTTATGGCCTTACAAGAGTTTGCTTAATAAAAGTGTCTTCCAAACCTCGGCACGCATGCCGGTCACACATGAGTACAAAAGGAAAACACTCAAAAATTGGCCTTCGAGGGCCGTCACAGCAACTTGGGCTTTAGCCCGCTATTTACCGCTCAGCTCCGCAGCACCTGCAAGCAACAATCCACCGCACGACGGTAAAAAAAGGCAACGGTCAGCTATGCTGACCAAATTATAACGATTCCGCCCCCAAACCGGGACGGCAAAGCTTCTTCCCTGCACTTGTTAGCAAAGCAAGCAACATAGCGAAATAAGCAACATATCACGGGTGTACGCTCACACGGTCGTACACCCCGTGCTCTCAGGGCACTTACTCGGCGAAGCCAGTCCGAACCCCGTCTGGTCCTTGACTCCACCACCACCTCCTTGGGGCGGCAACCTCGTGAGAATTTTGTCCTTTCAGACGTAGCCTAGACTCGATATCCAAACCTTGGCAAGTCCCACGTAAAACTTTAGGTATCTTTAACCAAGCAGATGGAGAGGGTAGGGGTCCACAAGCCCGTTGCTCACCCCGCCGTTGCCATTTGGCCTTTGATGCGGGCTAAGCTTCCCCAGTCCCAAATATCGTTGAAACACGGTATATAGCCCCGCTATGTACCCGGTTGGATCCCAGGCCACCGATATGATAGAAATGCGTTTCCGTCCAGATTTCTAGGTGCACCTTGGGGTTAATCCCCAAGATTCCCTGATGCATTCTACCGCATAGCAACCCGAAAACAATCAAAATGCTCGGAGTCTTCTCCGGCAAATAATACATAGCAAATCATCGCCGATCCAGACCAACATGTCCGGGTAGGCTTCACACATCATGTCTATGTCTGTACTACGATTCCGGACTCTAATAAGGGGGACTTTACATATCTACCCCAAGGAATACCGCGAACTCGCCGCACACTCGCGGGAGAAGGGTTTTCCCATGCAAAGGAAGAAGAGCTTCACATGCTCAAGATGAGAATCGTTACCCTAGCATTTCTCCTCGGCGCCATGACGATCTAGCCGGATAGAAAGCACCGTATCGGCCTCGCCTTCTCGGATCCGGACTCGGATATAGAATCGGAGCTCCGAAGCTCCACCGACGGCCGGAGTTGACCTCCTTCTTCTTCCTCCTTGCTCTCCCTTCTCTCTAGCCTTTAGAAAGAGAAACCCAAGTGAAAATAAGGGTTTTCCAACCCTATTCCCGGATATAACCTACCAGCAACAGCCCTGAGCCATCGGATCCCAAATCAAGAAATCGAACGGCTGCGATTTAGCCCAAAATTACAAAATCTGGGTCGAACACGGGTTGCAACACGGCCGTGTTCATGGCCGTGTCACTCATTCGCCATCACTCCCACGACCCGACCAGTACACGGCCTGTGACACGGCCTTCGACACGCCCGTGTCACACGTGACACGCCCGTGTCAGGGCCCGTGTCACGCCCCGTGTGCACCAGCCTGAACTGTCCCGAGCAAGACACGGCCTTCGACACGACAACAGACACGCCCGTGTCACATGTGACACGCCCGTGTCTGTACCCGTGTCATGGCCCGTGTATAAACTCAGAAACCTCCTGAGCGGGACATGCCCTGGGACACGCCCGTGTCCCAGGCCGTGTGCCGCCCCCGACGACCGTCGATCGTCAAAACGTCGACCACGCGACCCAAGGTCGAACACGCCCGTGACATGCCCGTGACATGCCCGTGTCACGCCTGTGTCACCTTCTCCAAATCCCATACTTGGCTTAAAAACGTCACCCGTCCCTCTTTTGAGTTTCGGGGTGTTACATTATCCAAGATTCATACTGGATTGGTGTTATGCAGGAAGAGCTGAACCAATTAAAGAGATGCAAAATCTTGAAACTGGTTCCCAGACCTAAGGGACATAATGTTATAGGAACTAAATGGATCTACAGGAATAAGTTAGATGAAAATGACATTATTGTCAAGAACAAAGCAAGATTGGTGGCAAAAGGCTACATGCAGGAAGAGGGAATAGACTTTGATCAGACCTTTGCCCCAGTAGCAAGGCTGGAAGCAATAAAACTATTCCTTGCCTATTCAGCCCATAAAGGATTCAAGGTCTTCCAGATGGATGTCAAGTTAGCATTCCTGAATGAAGATCTAAAAGAGGAAGTATATATGGAACAACCATATGGTTTTGTAGATCCACACTTTTCTGATCATGATTATAGTCTTAAGAAAGCTTTGTATAGGTTGAAACAAGTCCCTAGAGCATGGTATGAGACATTGTCTACTTTCCTCATTGAGAACAAATTCACAAGGGGGAAAATAGACAAGACCCTATTCCTAAGGGAATCAAAGGGCAAGATCATTCTAGTTTAGATATATGTTGATGACATAATCTTTGGATCAACTGAAAACAATCTTTGCAGGAAGTTTGCCAAACTTATGCAAGGGAAGTTTGAGATGAGCAGCATGGGTGAGCTAAAGTTTTTCTTGAGACTCCAAGTAAGACAGACTGATGATGGACTATCCATATCCCAATCTAAGTTCACCAGGGAGTTGATTAAAAAATATGGCATGGAGACTGCCTCCACCATGAAAACTCCAATAGGATCCAAGTGTGCCTATAGGCAAAGATGAGGCAGGGAAACCTGTTGATGAGTCTTTGTATAGAGAGATAATTGGCTCCTTACTATACTTGACTACAAGTAGACCTGACATCATGTATGCTACATGTGTCTGTACTACATACCAAGCATGCCCTAAAGAGTCTCATTACTCTGCTATAAAGAGAATTTTAAGATATCTTAAGGGGACTGTTGGAACACCCTATTACTTATTTGGGTCAGGGTCACTATGTCTGTTAGGAATGTTGCATTGACCTGGTTGTATAGAGTAAAGGTCAATTAGTTTCAAGGCTTATGACTTAGGTTTAAAGTTTTCCTCAAGATCTCCAAGCTCTGATGAAAAGCCAGAAATCTAGTAAGGATTGACATGTCGTCGAACCCAGCTCGATGATAGTCGAACTCAGCTAAATGAGGTCGTCAAATCCAGTTCGACGATCTCTGAGCTCAGGTCGACTATCTCAGAACTCCGTTCGACGATCTCTGACACAGACCATTTTCAATATCTCTGAGCCCAGTTAAACGATAGTTGAGCTCAAATCGACGATAATTGTTTCAGGTCGACGATTCTGGAGGCTTTCAAATGATTTCAAATCAGAGCATTTAATGATGAAGATTTGTAACCGTTTTATCACATATGAAGCAAGATTCAAGGGAAGAAATAAGGAATAAATTTATTCTCTTTAAATCATTCCTTCCAGAGATAGTTGATAGATAAGGTATTTCATCTATGTCTTTTCTAACGGCTCCAAGGACGATTGCAGCATTGGCTTTCAAAAAGGAAGAGAATATATATATTTTTATTTTTGGTCTGATCAACATACAATACACAGACAGAGAAATACAAGAAGCTTTTGTGATCAGCAATAAAGTTTTGGTCTTCATCCTTCATTCTCCAGACACACAAAATTCAGTTCTTGCTGAATCATCCTTTGCTGGAGCCATCTCTTTTGAAGACCTATCACCCTTGCAAAGCTTCTCTTCCTGATCCTTTACTAATCTCAGGGGGAGCTTTGACAACAACATCCACTTGTGCTTTTCTTTGATAGTTGATAGAGAAGACAACTCATTTCTTTTTCTTTTTCATTACTGTAAAAGGGTTTTTGAACTCCCTTCAAAAGTTCCTATTTTGGTTCTTGAGACCTGATCAAAACTCAGTGGTGGCAAGACACCTGAATAAAAATCTGGTTTGGTTTTTGAGCACCTTATCAAAAGCTCATTGGTGCCAGGACACCTGATCAACTCATCCTGCAGTGGATTCCTATCAAGGGTTGTAGAAGAGTGGATGTACCCAGACTTTTGGGAACCACTATGATCCTTGTGTCTTCTGGTTGTTCTTTATATTCTTTGCTGTGTACTGTGAATTTGTGTTTGTATTACTTTATTTAAAAAACTCCTTTTTAAATCACACTACACTAAGTTAATCATAAGTCTTCCACTACCAAATTATTTTTTATTGCAAAATTATTTTAATACACTCTATTCACCCCCCCCCCCTCTAGACTAAAGGGTTTATCTTACTCTCACTTTCAATTTGTATCAGAGCCAGGTTGGTTGCTCATACAGGCTAACACCTGAACCAAAAGATCTCTGATAAGATCCATCCTTAA
Source organism: Platanthera zijinensis (assembly GCA_039513925.1). NCBI lineage: Eukaryota > Viridiplantae > Streptophyta > Magnoliopsida > Asparagales > Orchidaceae > Platanthera > Platanthera zijinensis. Next base: position 183,553,736 of record CM077088.1, on the reverse strand, counting down.
TAGAGGGTTATTTTTGTTATATTTATTTTGATCTAAACTCATGGCATAGAACAAAGATTATGCTAGCACCAGACCTCCAGTGTGCAACCTTTCTAAGTTTGCACTTTGGAAGGCAAGGATCAGATTATATATGAACTCTATTGATGAAGACATTTGCAATTCTGTTTTGACAGATTGCCCCAAGCCTCCTGCAGCCACAAGCACTACAAATGTTGTTCCACCTCCTTCAGGAACAGATGCTGAGATAAAGAAATGGAAGGTTACAGATACAAAAGCTATGAACATACTTGCTCAGACAATGTCTGATGACATCTTCTAGAAAGTAGCTGAATGCAACTCAGCCAAAGAGATTTGGGACAAGCTATCTGAGATTGTGTTTGGATTAGCAGATGAGAGAAAAGATAGGAGATCACATCTCATTACCCAATATGAGAACTTCAAGAAGACAGAGAATGAATCAGTAGCTGACATGTACAACAGATTAAGTCTGATTGTCAGTGAACTCAGGACTTTGGATAAGGAGATCTCTCTCATAGAGATCAATGATAAAATCCTAACATGCTTCCCCAGCACTTGGGATTCAAGGATCTTGCCCATCAAGGATGCCAGAAGTCTGAATGAAATCACAACAGAAGAACTTTTGGGCAAGCTCAAATCTTATGAGCAGCTCATTAGAATAGAGAAGAAAAGCAGACAACATCTTCTCCAGCAGTCAGAAAGGAGAAGTCCATTGCATTCAAGGCAACAGAAGAACAGTCTGAAGATAAATTCACAGGCAATGAAGAGTTGATGAGCCTCCTAGCCAAGAGATTCTACAAAATGGTCAGGAAGGATTTCAGAAAAAGATCATTCAGAGGACAAGAAAAGCCAAGGTATGACAAATCAAATAATAAGGAGATTATTTGTTTTGGATGCAGGAAACTAGGACACATACTGCCTGATTGTCCAGAGAATCAGAATAAGGATAAGAAGGACAAGAGAAAGAAGAGGAAAGATAAAGATTCAAGAAGGAATCACAATGACAGATCTTCTTCCAACAAAAACAAACATAAAGGGAAGGGATTTATTGCAGAAACATGGAGTGAAACAGAAGAGGAATCTTAAATATCATCAAGTTCAAGTGATGATGAGGATGATGCTCAGGACAGGGAATTCTTTATGATGGCAATCAATGCATCACAGAACAACACTGATTCAGAACATGGATCTGAATCTGAATCTGAACCAGAACAAGGAGAAGACCAGGTAATTGATTCTTTTGATTTTAATTCTGAAGATTTCAAATCTGAATTTAAAGCATTGTGTTTGGATTTACTTAAGTCTGAGAAAGAAATAATCTCTCTCAGAAAGCAGTTATCTGAATATAGCACCTTAACTTCAGATAATCTCAAACTCTCAGAAGAGTTAGAGTGTTGCAGGGAGCAGATAGCTTCACTTAAGAGTGAACTATCTAAGGCCAAAAAGTTTGATGAATCTCTTAATGGGAGAAGTATCAAACTGATGAACATTACAAGCACAGTTAACTCTAGACTCAATGGTAAACTTGGCTTGGGTGCTTCATCCAGCCAACCTGTTGTGCTAACAACTCATATTAAGTTTATCTCAGATAAAGTAAAAGGAGTTGTGGAGGTAGCTAGGAAGAATTCTTATCTACCCAAAAAGAACAAAGTTCAATAGAAATCGTTGAACAGAGCTCGACGATCTCCGAACGAAGCTAAGCTATTTCATGCTGAATCATCGAACTCAGGGCAACGATCTCTGAACTCTGGACACAGACAAGATCGATCTCTGAGCGGAGATCGATGATCTGACCCAAGATCGTCGAACTCAGGTCGACGATCATCGAAAGGAGCTCAGAGATCTGACCAGTTCATAAGGGGTACATCAAAACTTAATTCTAGATATCCTACATCTCAAAGGTTCAACCCTTATACTGAATGGATAATACCCCCTAGGAGATATCATCCTGAAGGATATAAGAGTCAACCAGAGGTGTCTTTCATTTCTGAATTCAAAGGTTATCAAGTTAGACCCAAGGTAAAATGGGTCAAAAACAAATGAATTGTTATTTGTGCAGGGAAAGACCTGTCCAACCATGGACCAGCAATGGTATCTGGATAGTGGGTGCTCCAGGAACATGACTAGAAGCAAGGGTAACCTAGTATCCTTCAAGGCTAAGCATGGACCCAAAGTGATGTTTGGAGATTCAAATTATGGACAGAGAAAAGAATATGGTGCAGTCAAAATTGGGTCAGTGACATTCAAAAAGGCAACATATATGGAAGGACTAAAGCACAACCTTATTAGTATCAGTCGGTTATGTGATGAAGGCTACAAAGTCACATTCAACAAATCTTCATGCTTCATCAAATCAGAAGACAACACAACTGTGTTGAAATGTAACAGAAGAGGTAACATCTATCTAGTAAATTTTCATTCAACCAAGGTAGATATCTGCTTATTTTCTCTTAGCAAACCTAATAAACTATGACATAAGAGATTAGGACATGTTAACCTTAGAACCATTACTAAGCTGTCCAAGGACAACCTTGTAAGAGGACTACCTTCTAGCCCCTATAAGAAGGAAGGACTCTGCAGGGCTTGTCAATTAGGTAAGCAAACAAAAAATAGCTTTAAGTCACTTAATAAGAGTGATTCACCTAGAATATTGTACTTGTTACATATGGATCTATTTGGACCCATTACTGTACAAAGCCTGGGAGGGAAATCGTATACTTTAGTAGTTGTATATGACTTCTCAAGATTCACATGGGTGTTCTTTCTGAGGAAAAAGTCTGATAACTTCAAATGTTTGACAGAGTTTCTCAAATGTATACAGATTGAGTTAAATACTCACATAGCCTTGATCAGAAGTGATCATGGGACTGAGTTTGATTCTCTTCTTATGTAAGAGTTTTGTCAGAAGGAAGGAATCAGGCACACTTTCTCAGCTCCTAGAACTTCTCAACAGAATGGGGTAGCTGAAAGGAAAAATAGAACCCTTATTGAATCTGCCATAACATTATTGACAGATGCTCACCTTCCTCTATCATTTAGGGAAGAGGCTGCGAACACTTCAAATTATGTTTTGAATAGGAGTTTGATACATAAACTAAAAGGAAGGACTCCCTATGAATTACTCAAAGGGGAGAAACCTAAAGTTGATTATTTTAGAATTTTTGGTTGCATTTGCAATATTCATAACAATGACAAGAAATACATAGCAAAATTTGAAGCCAAAGCTGATGAAGGAGTGTTTCTGGGATACTCCATGATTAGTAAGGCCTATAAGGTTTATAACAAATCATCTCTAAAAATTGAAGAAACAGTGCATGTATCTTTTGATGAAACTTATATGTTTTACTAGGAGATGAACACTTCTACCAAAGACCCTTTGCAGGTACTTTCTCTATCAGAAAATTTGGACAGACTAAATATCATTGAAGATGATACATCACCTTCATCCACCCAACAAGAAGCTGAAAGTAGTGGAAATGAAGATGACATTCAGATCTTAGCAAATCATGGTGGCAATCAAAATGAAGAGCCAGTTGTTGTTCCACAAGAGGAAACAATAACACAAGTTGGTGAACAATCAACACCCATTGTTGATTTAGTAACAACAAAAGATCATCCAATATCTCAAGTGATTGGAGACATCTAAGCTAGTGTGCAAACCAAGAATCAGATCAATCAACATCTAATGCACACCTGCTTTCTTTCTCAAATTGAGCCTCAATCCATACAAGATGCAGAACAAGATCCAAACTGGATCATTGCAATGCAAGAGGAATTAAACCAATTTGAAAGAAATAAAGTTTGGGAGCTAGTGCCAAGGCCAAAGAATCACAAAATTGTTGGAACTAAATGTGTATTCAGAAACAAGCTAGATGATCAAGGAATTATTGTGAGAAACAAGGAAAGGCTGGTTGCTCAAGGATATTCTCAAGAAGAAGGCATAGATTATGACCAAACCTTTGCACCAGTTGCAAGGTTAGAGGCCATAAGAATTTTTTTTGCATATGCAGCTCATAAGAAATTCAAAGTATATCAGATGGATGTCAAAAGTGCTTTCCTAAATGGTGATATCAAGGAAGAGGTCTATGTAAAACAACCTCTAGGTTTTATCTCTTCAACTCACCCTGATTTTCTTTATAAGTTACACAAAGCTTTATATGGTCTCAAACAAGCGCCTAGAGCATGGTATGAGACCCTAACTAGCTTTCTCTTGGAAAATGATTTTAAAAGGGGTAGAGTAGACCAAACTCTTTTTATTAGAACCCATAAGGCCAACATCCTACAAGTGCAAATCAATGTAGATGATATTATCTTTGGCTCTCCTGATTCAAATTTGTGTAAAAGGTTCTCCAATCTCATGCATTCCAAGTTTGAAATGAGTAGCATGGGTGAGCTATCCTTCTTCCTAGGATTGCAAGTCAAACAACATGCTGATGACATCTTTATCTCTCAAACCAAATATGCAAAAGAATTGGTTAAGAAATTTGGAATGTCTTAAGCATCCTCTATGAAAACACCCATGCCTACTAATGTTGTATTAAATGCTGATGAACATAGGAAACCTATTGATCAGACCACATATAGAGCAATGATTGACTCCTTATTGTATCTTACAGCTAGTAGACCAGATATAATGTTTATTACATGTATATGTGCTAGATTCCAAGTTAGCCCTAGAGAGTCACACCTCACATTAGTCAAGAGAATTCTTAGGTATGTGAAAGGTTGTCCAAATCTAGGTCTCTGGTATCCAGCTGATTCAGGATTTGATTTAACTGGATTTTCAGATGCTGATTATGCTGGATGTAAAATTGACAGGAAAAGCACCAGTGGAACTTGTCAATTCCTTGGTGACAGACTTGTCTCTTGGTTTTGCAAGAAACAAACATCTGTGTCCACATCAACGCTGAAGCTGAATACATGGCAGCCGGTAGTTGTTGCTCACAGATGTTGTTGATTCAAAATCAGTTCCTGGACTATGGCTACAACTTAGAGAAGTCCAAAATATTTTGTGACAATATAAGTGCTATTTCCATAGCCCAAAATCCAGTCCTCCATAGTAGGACCAAACACATAGAGATTAAGCATCATTTCTTAAGGGATAATGTAGATAAAAATAAAATTGAACTGGAATTCATCCCAACTAACTTACAAAGGGGAGATATTCTCACCAAACCCTTGGATGAGAAGAAACACAATTTCTTCCTTAATCAGTTTGGAATGTTAGATGGAGGAAGTCTTAATTAATTTCGAAGATCTTAAAACCCCAAAAATGACAAAGACTAGGCTAAAAATCTGTTTTTCTAAGTGTCTGTAGGTTTTCTCTGTACTCTGAGCTGCGGTCGACGATTTTCTTGAAGATCATCGAACGGAGCTCGTCGTTTCCAGATAGTGTTCAACTATCTTTTTCCGGGTAGAGATCGTCGAACGGAGATCGATGATGTTGGAGTGTTTTCGTCTTCCGTCAGAGTAGTCGATCATCGAACTGAGTTCAACGATCTTTCCTTTTCTGCGTCGAACCCTATTTTAAAATCATTTTCGAGGCGTCGTTCTCTCTTACGCTTTCAGACTTTCTGCAAGAATCTCTTTCCCTCCAAGTTCCTCTGCACTTGATCTTTTATTTTTGCGGGAAAATGTCTGTCCCAACCGCAGTTCTCACCTCCATGAGGTTCGACACCGGGTTTGATATTGACATGGAGTCGTTTGAGGGTACAAATCAAATGTTCAAAGATATTCTGGACCAATTCAAGGAGAAACACTTAGTGAAAGTAATGGCAACAAGAATCAAGCTGGCTGCTGATGAAATAAAGGAATGGGTATACACAGCTCACAGTTTGGATCAGAATACCCTTGTTGGAACCATTGCAAGGAATCAGGAATCCCTAACACCAACTATACTTACTGAAATTTTTGAATTAAGTACTGGTGATGATAGCATTGAACTATCTGGAGTAGAATTCAATGAAATTTTAGATAGAATGGGACACAATAATGAGAACCCTAATAAGCTTCTGAAAAAGAATCTTTCCCTTGAATATAGATTCTTAGTTGATATAGTAGGGAAGGTAATTCTTGCAAAACACTCTGCACATGATAGCATTTCTAGATATTAATTTTGTCTGATGGCTGTTCTAGTGGACAAGAAGCATTTAAATTGGGGAGAAATCTTCTTTGACTTGCTCAAGAAGAAGATTAACAAATCGTTTGTGAATTTTGGAAGATTATTGGGACTATTCCTTCAGAATAGGTGCCCACAGCTCTTAGTTTCCAATGGAATGCATATTAATGCTTCCAAAAGACTCTCTTCTGCTCTCTTTGGCAAATGAGAGAGATAGATTGTCAGGCCCAGCAGAACTCCTCCAGCCAAGACAACTTCAGGCACAAGGACTATTGTAGTCACTCTCCCTCACTCTACTGCCCCAGTAGAAGGAATGTCATCCTCTTCCCCTTAACCTCTTCCACCTCCAGTAACTTCATCAATGCCTACACCTCCTGCAATATCTTCATCTTCTCAAATTTCTCAACCTGAGGTTTTCCATCCATTGCACTACTTTCCCCACATAGATATTCACTCATCTCCCCAGATTTCATCCTTCAATCTGCTAGATGACTCCTATATGGCTTGCTCTCCTTCTTCACCACAAGAATTTCCATCCTCCTCAACATCTCTTCAACAACTCCTCTTTGATACCATCTCTCAACCATCCTTTCCCCTTCCTATCTCCACATTCATTCCAACAATCACTATTCCAGCACCATCCATTACGTCCATTCCAGTCTCTTATCCATCCATTCCACTTCCATCTGCATCTACTCCATCCATCTCTACAGCTCCTCCCTCTACCTCTACTCAGTTTAATCTTGAGCAAGTAGATCTTATTCCTCTAGCAGATAAACTATATGAGTTGTTGGCACTCAGGCTAACTCTCTTATTAGATGCCACCTTGGCTCCCTTAGTTAAGACATTGAATGATTTATCTTCTAGGATCTCTTCTTCCTTCTCCCTTCAGGCTATCCCTTCTTCTGGGGGCCTAGGTTCAGTATTCACTGAATCTAGGCAGGGGGAGATGCCAGATGAAGAAGCTCGGCCTTCAGAGACAATTCCAGATGCACCTCCAATTACAGTTTCAGATGATATAATGATAAATGATATAAGTACAGTTACAGCTCCAGCTCCAGTTACACCTCCAGTACATATCTTTAGCCCATCAGTAGATATCTCCACATTGTTATCTTTATTTGATTCACTGTATAGCAGCTATTTTCTAGCACCTCTACCAGCTGAAGACTTATCAAGGGCTATAGTTCCCTTTAACAGTTGTGATCCAAATCTGCTTCAGTTTTATGTAAATTCAGTTATTTCTGTTGAGAATGCTCTTGAGCTTGAAGCCTCTGCTGAAGTTACAAAGCCTCTTGATGTTTCTTCTGAGCTAAATATTGCTGAAGACAGTTATGTTAAGCCTATGGATAGTGTTCCTATGGATATTCCTGCTACTGCTGCTATCTCTACTGTGTCAGTTGCTACTCCTGCTATCTCTATTGCACCTTCTTCTTCTGCTCCTGTTCCTGTTTCCATATCAAAAGAAGCTTTGAAGCAAATAGATGCCTTATATGATGATCCTCAAAGTTCTGATGATGAATTTAGAACAGATTCTGATGACTCCTCTGCAACATTGCAAAGAAGAGGAAAGCTAGAAGCAAATCTATGGAAAGAGTTCCAATTTCAAAGGATACTTCTGATCATGATATCCCATACTATATTCTGCACAACTGCCCCATTACTGAGTACTGGATGCAGTATTCTAAGAATCAGTAGAAGGCCTTGAGGAAGAAAAGGAAATATAATGTAAGAACTTCTCACTATGATCCTTCTCCTTCTCCTTCTCCAGGTGAAGGATCTAGTGGAAACTCAACTCCTCAATCCTCAAATATTACATCTCAAAGATCCTCTCAATCCCAGTAAACTTTTTAGGGAAGCTTTCAATCTAGAGGAAATCAACAAAGAGGTAATCAGTCTAGAGGAAATCAAAGAGGTAGTCAGTATAGAGGTAATCAAAGAGGTTATCAAGTCTATTCCAGAGGTCAATCCAGACATCAACCTTATCATAAAAGAGGACAAGGTCCAAGTGATACTACAACTGGTCCATATCCTTACAAGCTGAAAGAAGGTTTCTATGAGAAAGCCCCTCCAACTGATACCATCAAAAAATATGAACCTTCAATTCCATATGAGGTTTCAGAAAACAATCCAGTCTCCAGAACTGCTAGACTGAAAGAACTTGCTAGCTTAGATCAGTTGAAGAAAGCAAGAGAAAGAGGCCTAGACACTTCTAACATCCCAACTCTTTCAGAATAGAGAAGACAAGAGCTTGAAAGATATAATTCCAAGAAGTTCTTTGATGCTGACAATTACATGCAGTTGCATCCTGAAGATGTAGTCCCTAGAAGCAAAATCCAAAAGACTCTTGGTGATGAAGATGACTTCAGGTCAAAGAAAGACTCAGAAAATCCCAACAGAGAAATCCTTTTTAAGAAAAGTACTGATTATCAGCATTAATCTGAGTGTAAGCTGAAACTTTCTCATATCTCTCCTAAACTATAACATCTTATACATATGCTGACATATATATATATATCTGTGGTTCTGTATGTTTTTATGTGTTTTTTGTTTTTGTTTTATGATGTATTTAATTCCATCAATTCATGTAAATAGTAATCCTAAACCAAATAGGGGGAGATTGTTGGAACACCCTATTACTTATTTGGGTAAGGATCACTATATCTGTTAGGAATGTTGTATTGACCTGGTTGTATAGAGAAAAGGTCAATTAGTTTCAAGGCTTAGGACTTAGGTTTGAAGTTTTCCTCAAGATCTCCAAGCTCTAATGAAAAGCAAGAATTCTAGTAAGGATTGACATGTCGTCGAACCCAGCTCGACAATAGTCGAACTCAGCTCAATGAGGTTGTCAAATCCAGTTCAACGATCTCTGAGCTCAGGTCGACTATCTCAGAACTCCGTTCGACGATCTCTGACCAAGACCATTTTCAATATCTCTGAGCCCAGTTAAACGATAGTTGAGCTCAGATCGATGATAACTATTTGAGGTCGACGATTCTGGAGGCTTTCAAATGAATTCAAATCAGAGCATTTAATGATGAAGATTTATAGCCATTTTATCACATCTGGAGCAAGTTTCAAGAGAAGAAATAAGGAATAAATTTATTCTCTTTAAATCATTCCTTCCAGAGATAGTTGACAGATAAGGGATTTCATTTATGTCTTTTCTAATGGCTCAAAGGACGATTGCAGCATTGGCTTTCAGAAAAGAAGAGAATATATATATTTTTATTTTTGGTCTGATCAACATACAATACACAGACAGAGAAATACAAGAAGCTTTTGTGATCAGCAATCAAGTTTTAGTCTTCATCCTTCATTCTCCAAACACACATAATTTAGTTCTTGCTGAATCATCCTTTGCTGGAGCCATCTCTTTTGAAGACCTATCACCCTTGCAAAGCTTCTCTTCCTGATCCTTTACTAATCTCAGGGGGAGCTTTGACAATAACATCCACTTGTGCTTCTCTTTGATAGTTGACAGAGAAGACAACTCATTTCTTTTTCTTTTTCATTACTGTAAAAGGGTTTTTGAACTCCCTTCAAAAGTTTCTGTTTTTGTTCCTGAGACCTGATCAAAACTCAGTGGTGGCAAGACACTTGATCAAAAAATTTGGTTTGGTTTTTGAGCACCTTATCAAAAGCTCATTGGTGCCAGGACACCTGATCAACTCATCCTGCAGTGGATTCCTACCAAGGGTGGTAGAAGAGTGGATGTACCCAGACTTTGGGGAACCACTATAGATCCTTGTGTCTTCTGGTTGTTCTTTATATTCTTTGCTGTGTGCTGTGAATTTGTGTTTGTATTACTTTATTTAAAAAAAATCCTTTTTAAATCAAACTACACTAAGTTAATCATAAGTCTTCCACTGTGAAATTATTTTTAATTGCAAAATTATTTTAATACACTCTATTCACCCCCATCTAGAGTAAAGGGTTGATCTTACTCTCACTTTCAGGGATGCCAGATATTGGTCTATGGTACCCTAGGAATGGAGATTTTCTGCTAAAAGGTTTTTCAGATGTAGACTTTACAGGCTTCAAGGAAGACAGGAAAAGTACCACTAGCACATGCCAATTCCTAGGGGGAAGACTGGTGTCATGGAGCAGCAAAAAAGCAGACAAGTGTTATTATATCCACAGCAAAATCAGAATACATAGCAGCTGGAAGCTGCTGTGCCCAGTTGTTGTGGATACAACATCAACTTGAAGACTATGACATCAAGCTAAGTCAAACTCCTTTATATTGTGATTCAACTAGTGCAATATTAATTGCTAGAAACCCTATTTCACATAGCAGAACAAAGCACATTGAAATTAGATATCATTTTATTAGAGAACATGTTGAGAAAGAGGACAAAAGTCTAGAATTTGTTTCTACCAACAATCAAGTAGCAGACATATTCACTAAACCTCTAGATGAAAGTAAATTTAACTATTTTAAAATTGAATTCGGAATGTTGGACCTAGAATGAGATGATAGGTCAAAGGAAATTTACTTTTCAAACATATGACTAAGTGACAACACAAGTTATTAGTGTCAAGTTCTTAGTAGTCAGTGTCAACACACAGAACTTGGTGTCGACACAGAGTAGGTTAGAGTGTCGACACACGGAAGAAGATGTTGACACATAGAGCTTGAGTATGACGACACATAGTGTTGTCGAGACACTAAACCCTCTGTCGAGACTTTAGAAATTTGTGTTGACACATAGAAATTGGTGTTAACACATGGAGTTGTCAAGACTCAAAACCCTTATTCGACACTTTTAGAGGGCAGAGTCGACACAACAAAATTTGTGTCGATATACACAACTCTAATTTCAACCCTCTGCCCGCCTTTTGAGCCACCCTATTTAGAAAAATATAAATAGGTGAAAGCGAGACCTTGTCGACTACGCTCTCTGAAATTTCGAGACTAAAGCATTAGTGTCGAACAAGAAACACTATTTCTCTCTCTTCAACTTCAACTTCTCTCATCTCCAATGGCACCCAAGTCGGACAACAACATCAATGAAGGTTATGAGCTTGTTCAGGGTGCATTCGCTAATGCAGAACCTGATATTAAGGCGGTAGTGGACCTAATCAAAGAAGCAGGACTGGATTACGTAGTTTTGGAACCGACAAGGATATGGAAGAAAGAAGTCTTAGAATTCTATTCCAACGCAACAACGAATTCGAAGGGGAACAAGATAAAATCCAATATTCATGGAGAAACAGTAAAAATAACTTCCAAAAATCTGAGCAAATCCCTTAAACTACCAAGGGTTAAAGAAGAATCGAAGATTGAGTCTGCACTTATTGCAGAAGCCCTCAAATGGTGTGGGCTAACCCCAAGCACAAACTTTGGATCATCCATGACCAGGAAAGGGATGAACTCCATGGGGAAGTTTCTGTCTGAAGTTATAGGGGAAGTTTCTGTCTGAAGTTATAGGGAAAGTTGTCCTATGCAAAACTAGGGGACATGATAGGATTTCCTCCTACATGTTTAGCCTAGTGACAAGAATCATCTTCAAGATGAAGACTGACTGGAGTACTGTTATCTTCAATAAGGTTAAGGAAAGCATTAAGAAGCATAACCTAGGCAGAATACTGAGTTTGTATCTGATTGCAAACATACTTGAGGTACTGAACCAAACTGCTAATTCAAAGATTAATCACATTAGAAGAATGGATACAAGGATCTTAACTAGATGGGACAGAGTATTGTCCAAATAAGACCCTGCACCTAAGAAGAAGCCCAAACAGGTAAGGAAATTTAAGAACGATATAGTGGAAGCTGATGTGTCCTCAAGTGACTCATAAGAAAGGGTTGAATTCAGCTCTGATGAAGACACCACTGAACTACCCAGGAAGTCTCCTATTAACACACCTGGAACTGAAGCTCGTATCCAGGGGGAGACTGCCCATCTTCCAGATAATCAGGAGATATCAAATCAAGGGGGAGATATTACTACAGCTGAGCTAGATAGTGAGACTGCAAACCTCACTGTGATGGAAGTAGTTCAGGACATCGCCACAGTTGCAGAAACTTATGAAAAAGAGGCACAAGATGTGCATATTCAAGATCTATCAGAGAAACCTCAGACTCCAGAGAATGATCTAATTCATGGATTAGAGATTGACTTCCAGGGGAAGAAGAAGAGGTTCACAAGGAAGATATTTCTACTGATCAACACACTGCTGCAGGGGTTGAGGGGGAGGTGCAAGACCTAGCCCCAGGACTAGATATAAATGTTCAAGGCATACCAATGGAACTAAACATATCTTATGACTCTGAAAGTGAGGAAGATGCCTCAGTCCTTAAGAAAAGGAAGATATTTGACCTCAAGAAAAAGAGTGCAGGCTACAAGAAAGCATTATAGGCTGGGAAAACATCTCTGTCTCTAGAAGTAGATTTCAGTTCCCTACTGGTTAAACTGTAAGAAAAACTTGATGAGCAAAGACTTGCACTTGAAAAATATGTGGATGAAAGCCACAAGGAGCTATAAATTAGCCTGGCATAGGACATCAAATCTATCATATTGAGGTCAATTTGCTAAAGAAAGAAATGACAGACTGCTTCCATAAGGGAGGAAATGTTGTAGTATATATTGTCAAACAACAACAAACCACTCAAACTGAAGTGGATGATCTAGTTGTTAAGCAGGGTTTTGTTCTATAAAATCAGAAGAGGATGAATGAGAATTTGATGGAAATACATTCCATCACTCAGCAAAAGTTGGCTGAACAAACCACTGCCCAAGAAACTCATATGGACACCAAAGTCTCTGCTATTGAAGCACAAATAAAACTAGACTTGACAGTAGTCCAGACTGCCATAAAGACTTCTGAGACTGCTATTTCAACTCAAATGAAAAAGTTCAAGGAATATTATACTACTGGAAATTATCATGTAGTAGATCAAGTCAGATTTTAGAAGAATGATCTCAGAGATCATATTGCCAGAGAAGTCAAAAAGGGGGAGAGGGTGCTTTTCAAAGCTAGCTCTGACCATGCCAAATGGGTATCAAATACGATCAGATCTACCTTGGGATATCCACCTCTATGTGATGATGATAATGTTACTGAATCTAGATGCAAACCTGCAATCTTGGAGGGGATGCAACCTGAAGTGGCTCAAGTCATATATCCCCCTTCTGAGTATAAAGAAATTCATCAGGCAGTCCAGGATATGTACAGCCCTCCACTGGATAAAGTATCTTTAATCTTTGAAGAAGTGGAAATGCCTGATCCAGTTCTTCTTAAAGAGCATGATGCACAAATATCTAAGAAGAGATTCAGAGAACAGGCTGAAGCTAGGTCTGACTTTGAGAAATGGAGTCCAACCTCCAGAAGCATCATCCTAACTACATGGAATGCAGTGGCTGAAAATCAGTATGACAAGGGCAAGTGGTACTCCAAATAGGAATAGGATAAGTATCTTGCACAACAACAAAAAATCTACAAATTCAGGAAGGACTTAAAGGCTGGTAGAATTCCTGCAAACTCAATAGAGCCTTGCAAGTATTTCCCAAACAATTCCATTGTTTTTAGAGGCAAAAGCTGAAAGCAGCTCAGCTTAAAGCCAAAGACATCAAGGGAAAAAAGCCTGTTGATGATGCTGAAGCTGAAGTCAAGCTACTGTTCAACCAAGAAAAGGGATTATAATCAGGGAACCTGATCAATCCTAATTTTAGACTGACTTGGCTCTAGGAGAACTTTGTAGATCTTTATTGTTTTGATGTAACTTATAAACATTGTAATCTTACTTTGCTTATATGATGAAGAAATTATTGCTTGCCAACAATTTATATACCTATGTCTCTGAGTTGCAAAGTTTCTTATGATATTTCATGTTGAATATTTGTGTAAGGTATGATTGAACTGTTAATGAAGTAATTTGAAATTGCTAAATACATCATGCTTATTTTTTTCATTATATATTGGTGTATATCATTGACTATGGGTTATGACTTCTCTAAATAGGGGGAGATTGTTGGGTACATTAGAGATTGTGTACCTAATTTGGAGAAGCCTCACCTGACTCAATAATATACATCAGGTTGTATTTGATGGTGTATTGAGTTTATTTGTGCAGGCAGAAGAATGAAGAAAATATTCTAAGTACAAAAGTGTCGAGACATTTATAATGTGTCGCCATCTTTGAAGGAGAAATGTCGAGATCAGAAGCAAAGTTGTGTCGGCACATGAAATTTGAGTCGACAACAGTTGTGTCGACACACAGGACTAGTGTCGACACACTTTGATTTGAAGTGCTGACATGAGTAGGAGGAGCTATGTCGACACTCAGGACATGTGTCGACATTCAGAGTTCAAGTCTACAATAACTATGTCGACACTCAGGACTTGTGTCGACATTCAGAGTTCAAGTCTACAACAGCTATGTCGACATACAGGACTTGTGTCGACATACAGAAGTTCGGTCTTCATCAGTTGTGCCGACAGTTTCTGAAGAGTGTCGACACTATCAAAAGAAGTTTGTCGACACATTCTACAAAGGGAGTATAGAGACTGGTTGAAGAGCTTTGTCGACAGTTTCTGAAGAGTGTTGACAACATCAAAGGAGTTGTGTCAACACATTCTATAAAAGCTGTGTCGACAGTTTCTGAAGTTTGTCGACAATACCAGAGAAAGTGTGTCGACACCCGGGTAATTATGTCGACACATACTTACTCTGTGTCGACACATACTATCCTTGTGTCTCGACACATTCAGCTGAGTTGAATAACTCAAGTGCCAAATCTCCAGGCAGAAGACTTGACAACGTCAGGATTGTCAAGGCCTGTTAGACATGTCAAAACTGTCGGATGTCAGTCATCCACCAGATCAACTGGTTGCCTCTGATGTGATCTATAAATAAAGCCGAGCATTCAGAGAAAAAGGAGACACACACAGCAAGACAGAAAAATTAAAGGGAAGACAAAAGAAGGAGGATTACTCCAAGAAGAATTCACAGAATTTTATACTACAAGAAGGTTCTGATTCTATATCGGAGAAGGAGACAACATCTCTTTGGATCTGTCCAAGTTTGCTGAATCAAGTCAGCAAGAAAGAAGAAGTTGTGTCTACATCAACTTCTCAAGAAGATTCAACCTAAGTTCTCTCTTTCAAGAAGCTTTGAATAAGCTAAGTAAGGTTGAATCTGATTCATTATAGCAATAATCTGAAGGAAGCAGATTAATCAAGATCTGATCAAGATTCCTTCACTCCTTTTTTCTCTCTATCTGGGTGAAGGAAGAAAAGTAATTCTTTATACAATTTCTTTGTAGGATCTATTTATAGATCTGAGTGTTGTAAGCCTGTATTTATAAAGGCTGAGGTAGGGCTGTTTGCCTGGGGTAGGAGATTAGGTTCTCTGAGCTGTAGGCCTGGTGATGAAGGCTGAGATAGGGCTTGATAGCCTGAGTGGTAGGAGTGTGGAATCACTCTAAGGTAGGGTTCTTGGGAAGAACCTGAGGTGTAGGACTTGTTGAAGTCCGAGTTATAGGAACCAGTTTGGGTTCTGAGTTGTAAGATCTGAGAATCTGAGAAGGTGAAAGGAAGTTTTGCTTAATCTTGTGTATTGCTGGATAGGCGAAGGGGGAAAGTGGATGTACCTATCTCTTGGGGAACCACTATAAACATGTGTGTCTGCTGTGATTGATGTGTTGTATGTTGTGATTGCTTTAGAATTTAGTCATACTGTGAAGAATCTATTAATTTCCTAAGAATAAAGAATTGAACCTATTCACCCCCCCCCCCTTTAGGTGTTTAGTCATTCTTAAAACCTATTCTTTCAACTACAGTAATTAAATAAAATATTGTGAAGTTCTAAAAGTGTGTAAAGAAAGAGTGTGTTAACCTAACCAATCACAACCCAGAGCCTTGTTGTCTCCAAATAAAAAAATCACTTTTTTTGATCTCGCCATTCGTTGGGGGAAAGGTGAGCAGCTGCACTTCGAAGTCGAAAATTTGCTCCTGCGATCTCAGCAAACCCTCCACCAAAGTTGTGTCAACCATGCACCACCAATTGGAGAAGGGACCAACCATAATCTCCTCATATTGATATTGATCCGAGATGGATTAATCATCAATAAGAATCTTCAATCCGATTTTCTTATTTCCTCTGAGTAGACACAACATGAAAGAAGGAAGAGTTGTGAAGACCATGTTCCAACCATTTACTCTTTGCCCATTGCCCCCACAATGCATCCAACTTTTTCTATATTTCATTATAGCTGGATACGAGAAAGCGCTGCGAGTGCAATTCCTCATCGGATAGAGGTGTCTTAGATTCATGCATTTGGAGCGCGCCAATGTCATCCTCCAACTTCCTAGCCCGCACAGATTCATTTTTGCAGTAAATTTGGCCCGGCGAGATATAGTTTTGACTGTTCTCGCTCATTTAACCTCAATAACTTTGTTCAGATCTCCAAACCCAAGGGAAAGCAAGCACTGTCAAGGCATTGAGCAGAACGCGATCGAACCGTGAAAGCACTCGTTCGTCTGCTCTCTGATTGTTACATCAAGTAAAGATGTTTCTCGTATAAGGAATTTCAAGAAAGTCGCAAAGAGTAATGAAGCTTGCAAATTCATGGAGACCTTTGGACAGATTAACTCTACTTTCCCCTCTTTTCACCTCGGCTTACAAGACACAGTTGAAGTCACCACCCAAGATTATAGGGATATTTCTATCGAACGTAGACATCTCATTCCAAAGCGCTTGACTTTGATACATATATTTATCTGCATAGACATCCCTCAATTGCCACGAGACACTAGAGGGAGAGAGGATGGCTGCCTTGATGAATTGCTTGTCTTAGATGCCACAACTAACCTTGATTATATATTATCAAGCCAAAGTAAAATAATTCCGCCTGATTTTTTCAATGGCCCGCACAAAATAAAAACTCCAGTGTCTACAAATTATTCTAGTCACATCCCGCCGAGAAAACATTTGGCACTGGGTTTCAAGTAGCACAACAACTAGTGGATTATGGGATCGGACAAGCTCCTGTAAATGTGTGCGAGAAGCGGGCTTGCTAGCTCCTCGACAATTCCAAAAAATCAACCTCGTCATTTTTTGGAAGGGAAGGCCTCCGCTGCTAGCTCGTGTCCATCTCTGTCCAAAATAGATCTCGCCATACTCTTTGATCTTCTTTACACCTTCTTTGTGGGCGATCTCGACCGGCACTCGTCAAGAAGAACATTATCTACCAAGGTTGGATCGGGCAATTATAGCTCTGATTCTCTAGGATAATGTCGTCGATTGGGGCCATGGTTATCTTGGAGATCTTTCTCTTGTGGCTCAGCCACCATTGCATCCCGGGACCTTGCAACATTCAATGAGAAAGAAGAATTAACATGTTCAAGGGCATTAACTTTGGGTCCATTAACATCAGACAACTTAGATATGATAGGGTAAAAGGCTTTTCCACTTTCCTCCACTTCATGTTGGCGACATTTTGTGCCTGCTGCGTCGCATTGTCGCCTTTGGCTGTTGAGGTGGATTTCTCGACATAACCAGAGTCCAATCATCTAACACTGTATATGGGTTGACGGGCTTATGAAGTTGTGTGGTTTCACCCCGGGAGCTCATTATTACATTCAAACAACACCTCCTGCATTTCCACTCGTTGGAGGCATCAACATTCCTCCATCTTGCGGTCGGCAGTCAGCTCCACTCCCCCATGTTTGGTCAAAAAATGACATGGCCAGCTACATGCCAAGGGCCTCCCAAACACATTTGATCACGATTCTCTTTTCGCAAATTTCAAAAGGAAGCAGCCTTTTCCCATGTTACAAACTGGAAGCCATCAAATGCCCCCCATTTTAGGTGAAGTTGAGTCGAAAGTCATTCGAATCGGAAATTTACTCCCACGACCCTTCCTACCAAGGCATTAACATAATCTGCTTGAATTTTAAGGCTTCCTCGGCTTCCATGTTTATTATCCCGTCGGCAAAGAATTCAGTTTGCGGAAAATCAAACTAAGAAATTGGGTTGGAATGTTTTTTGACCAAACATTGGGGAGTGGAGCTGACTGCCGGTCAGAAGATGGAGGAATCCTGATGCCTCCAACGGGTGGAAATGCAGCAGGTGATGTTTGAATGATATCATGAGCACCCGCAGTGATGCCACACAAGTTCATAAGCGTGTTAACCCACATGCGATACTAGATTACTGGACACTAGTTATGCCGAGAAAGCCACCTCAAAAGCCAAAGATGACGATGCGATGGAGCGGGCACAAAATGTCGCCAACATGAAGTGGAGGAAAGTGGAAAAGACTTTTACCCTATCATATCTAAGTTTTCGGATGTTAATGGACCCAAAGTTAATGCCTTTGAACATGTTAATTCTTCTTTCCCACTAAATGTTGCAAGGTCCCGTGATGCAATGGAGGTTGAACCACAAGAGAAAGATCTCCAAGATAACCATGGCCCCAACCGACGACATTATCCTAGAGAATCAGAGCTATAATTGCCCGATCCAACCTTGGTAGATAATGTTCACCCTGACGGGCGTCGGTCGAGATCACCCACAAAGAAGGTGCAAAGAAGATCAAAGAGTAGGGCGAGATCTATTTTTGACAGAGATGGACACGAGCTGGCAGCTGAGGCCTCCCATTCCAAAAAATGACGAGGTTGATTTTTTTGAATTGTCGAGGAGCTACCAAGCCCGCTTCTTGCGCACATTTACAGGAGGTTGTCTGATCCCATAATCCTCTAGTTGTTGTGCTATTTGAAACCCGACGCCAAATGTTTTCTCGGCGGGATGTGAACAGAATAATTAGTAGACACTAGAGTTTCTATTTTGTGCGGGCCATTGAGAAATCTGGCGAAATTATTATACTTCGGCTTGATAATATATAATCAAGGTTAGTTGTGTAATCAAAGACAAGCAATTCATCAAGGCAGCCATCCTATCGCCCTCTGGTGTCTCGTGGCAATTAGGGGATATTTTTGCAGACAAATATATGGATCAAAGACTAGCACTTTGGAATGAGATGGCTACGTTCGATAGAAATATCCCTATAATCTTGGGTGGTGACTTCAACGTTGTCTTGCGAGCCGAGATGAAAAGAGGGGAAAGTAGAGTTAATCTATCCAAAGGTCTCCATGAATTTGCAAGCTTCATTACTCTTTGCGTCTTTCTTGAAATTCCCTATACGAGAAACATTTTTACTTGATGTAACAATCAGAGACCGGCCGAACGAGTGCTTTCACGGTTCAATCGTGTTCTGCTCAATGCCCTGACATTGGTTGCTTTCCCTGCGGCTTGGAGGTCTAAACAAAGTTCTTGAGGTTAAATGCACGAGAACAGTCAAAACTATATCTCGCTGGGCAAAATTCAATGAAAAAAATGAATCTATGCGGGCTCGGAAGATGGAGGATGACATTGGCGTGCTCCAAATGCATAAAGCTGAGACACCTCTATCCGATGAGGAATTGCACTCATTGTGCTTTTCGTATCCATGTATAAAAAAATCTAGACAAAGTTTGATGCATTGTGGGGGAAATAGGCAAAGAGTAAATGGTTTGAACATGGTCATAACAACTCTTCCTTCTTTCATGTCGTGGCTACTCAGAGGAAATAAGAAAATCTGATTGAGGATTCTTATTGATGATTAATCCATCTCAGATCAAGACCAATTTGAGGAGATTATGGTTGGTCCATTCTCCAACTAGTGGTGTATGGTTGACACAACTTCGGTGGAGGGTTTGTCGAGCCCACGGGAGCAAATTTCTGACTTCAAAACGCAACTGCTCACCTTTCCCCCAACGGATGGCAAGATCAAAAAAAGTGATTTTTTCATTCAGAGACAACAAGGCTCCAGGTTGTGATAGGTTAACACACTATTTATTTACACACTTTTGAAGCTTCACATTGTTTGATTTAATTGATGTAGTAAAAAATTTATTCGCCACATGCAAAATGGAGGAGATATGAAAGGACACTATGGTAGTGCTTATCCCAAAATATAGCAGGCCCATTTTGCCAAATCGTTTCCAGCTCATTAGCCTTTGTTCAACAATCTATAAAGTTACTACTAAAATCCTTGCAAATCTTATGAAGCCCATGCTCCGGAGACTGATTTCGGAGAAGGTTTCCTTTATGTCGGAGACAGCTTATGTCGGATAACTGCATGCTTGCTCAAGAGCTCATCCATCATTTGCACACAACTGAGAGTAGTTCTGATTACATGGCTATGAAGATAGATATGGAAAAGGCTTTTGATCAGATGCAATGGAGTTTTATAAAACATGTGCAATGACTGAGAGTAGTTCTGGTTACATGGTCATCACAGCAGCTTTTGAAGAAATAGAATGGTGGGAGGATGAAGAATCATCAGAGCTATCTTTTGCTTCAGAAGAAGTTGGCAAATCTTTTGCCAGAGCAGCTGGAGTTTGCATCTTCTCCTCGGACAGACCAGCTAGCTCCTTACCCTTACTCTTTTTACCCATATCGGCCAAGCACAGGGCTGTAACCCACAAAGAGACAACAAAATCGAGGAATGAAAGTCCCACTGGCCTGATCGGGACTAGGGTTACTGAAAAAAATTACAGCAAAGAACCGAAAGTCACCTTCCTCGGCCGGAATGGAGCTGCTCCCGCCGACACCGCAGCACACCTCCCCACGCACTATGCCACCAAGACAGCATGCCGCCACCCACTCCGCCGCCAACGCCATCCCCGCAGTAGTACGCCTCCACCGCAACGTCATCACCACACACTTGCACCACTCTCTCTTCAAGATAGGCTTCATACGATTAGTATCATTCATGGTAAAGCCCCAGAATCTTTTGAAGAACAAATGAGTTACTCCTTCATGGCCCGACGCTTTGTAAGTTTTAAATGAAAAAACTGTATCTCTAATTTCCTTGTCGTAGATGGGGGACATTAGTAGTTGAGCTTCAAAATCCATTACCTGCATGATTGGGGACGGCCTTTTGTCAAACGGAAGTTTTCATCAATGCACCATTTAGCAGAGAAGTGGTTGACCAGCTATCGCTCAATTGTCTCCTAGTCGGCAGTCATGCTTTCGCCGCAATGAATGCTGAAAAATCTTGTTCGCAAGCTTCCTTTGTGTGGTTGCAGCTTGGAATAAAGAGGAGTTCCTATCGCCATGTTTCAGCCATTTGATTTTTGCCCGCTGACACCACCAAATGTCCAGTTTAGTTTGGATGTTATTGTAATCAGTAACAAAGGTCTGGAGGGATTACAGTTCAGCCCCATCAAGCAGGGAAAAGGCTTCCTGCAGTTGCATTTTATTTATTTGTTTCTCCAGCTTTCTGCCCAGCTCGCATTCCGCTTTCACATTAAAATTTCTCCAGTGCTTCATAGCCTTTAAGGTTCTAGCACACTTCACCGCCAGAGTCTTATTTGGGTGACCAGTAACATTTTTATTGGATGTTTGGGTTTAGCAGTCAAGCTTCCTCAAATTTTTGTTGACATTTTTGGGCTTTGAAATGCATCGCATCCAACTCCAGTAATATCGGTGCGTGATCTGAAGCAATTCTCGGGAGATGGTGGACGATTGAGCCAGGAAACATGAGCAAAGCAGTAGAATTCATTAATACCCAGTCAATCTGGGACAGCACGCATGTAGCAGGATCCTAGTTGATACACCATGTGAAAATGTTGCCGGTGAAGGGAATTTCATGGAGATTTCAAAGAGAGATGCAGTTGGTGAAATTAAGAGGGTTTTTACTAAGGTTGACTCGAGCGCCAATAATGGTAGGGATTACTGAATCCAATTTGGCAAGCTCCTCCCAGACAACTCAACGCCTATACATATATTAATTGGCATACACTGCTCCCAACTGCCATTTAAAACCTATTGGCAGTAGAATTATTGCAAATAGATATTGTTTATTTTTCATAACATTGCTAAACTTTATGACTTTTGTTTGATCTCCAGTTTGGATTTGGGTTAGGTTCACTATTAGGGTATTGACCCTCCATGTATAGCCTAGGGTAAATTTGTTAGTTCTAAGGTCTAGGTCAGTCTGACTAGGTTAGACATCTTTGATTCAGCCCTCAGAAGAATTCAGAAATTCAGACTTACAAGAAATGCAGTTTTAAAGAGTTCAAAGAATCAGTTCGAAGTTCTTCGAACTCAGCTCGACGATCATCGATCGCAAATCGACGAGCTCAGAGTTTCAACAATATCCGAGATCAGCTGGACAATATCCGAGATCAGGTCGACGATTTTTCTTCTTATACTCAGATTCTCTGGTCGACTAAAGTCTATCTCAGATAGACGAACTTGGAGCTCCGCATTGACAGATACTTTCCAGATCGATTATCTCTAAGATCAGGTCGACGATTTTTCTTCTTATACTCAGATTCTCTGGTCGACTAAAGTCTATCTCAGATAGACGAACTTGGAGCTCCGCATTGACAGATACTTTCCAGATCGATTATCTCTAAGCTCAGGTCGGCGAAGCAGATTTCTCAGCTCGATGAACTTAGAGTTCAGGTCGATGAAATCTGTTCTGAGTTCGACTAATTCTGATCAGAGCTAGTTTTTTGTTTTCTCTCTCAGTTTGAATTCTAATTATATTAGTATAAGGCAGTAATTCTCTGAATAATTAATGTTTATATTCTCAAGAAAATAGTCATTCCAAGGCAGCATTAATTATGGATTTCACAGAGTTAATTACTTGCTTACTTATTGGGACAATTGAGGAAACACATTAAAGACAATTTCCAACCTTTTCAACCCCCAGATTCTGAGCAGTAATTCAAGAATTCTATTAAAAATTCAAAGGCTGATTACTGCACAGAATATAAAAAGGGTTTTCACTTCATCTCAATAAGATATACACGAGATATAGTTATACAGAGAAGAAAAGTATACAGAGAATAACAGATATACAAAATACATTCTCTGTGCAAAATATTGTCCAGTGTGCTTACAGGAAATTAAAGAAGAACAACAACAAAAAGATCATTAGTCTTCTTCAGTTTCTGGCTTCAGGATTCTTCAGAGACAAACAACATTCATCTGTCTAAAAGCTTCCTGAAGAAACATCAAGCTAGTTGAAGGCCTACACCCTGAGCAAAGCTTCCTTCTTTCCTGAATCATTCAACATCTCAGGGAGAGCTTTGACAACAGCAATCCACTTGTCTTCTCAAGCTATTTGAGAAAAAGAAGGCACCGTCACTTTCTTTACCTCACTGTAAAAAGGGTTTTTAATTCCCTTCAAAAGTTATCACCTGGTTGTCAAGTCTCATTAACAAAAGACTTGTGTTGATTTTTGGGCACTTGATCAAAAGCCTAAAGTGTTATGAGATCTCCCTTGAAATAGATCTTGTGGTGACCTTCCTTAAAATAGATCTTGTGGTGATAAGGCACTTGAGCAAAACCTGTGGTGGCAAGGCACCTGAACCAAAACCTATTAGTGGATTCCTATCAGGGTGGTAGAAGAGTGGATGTACCCAGTTTTGGGGAACCACTATAATCCTTTGTGTCGCCTGGTTGTTCTATTTCTTGTTTTGTTGTGCTGTGATAATTTTGTTTTTACTTCTCTTTATATACTTTAATATCACTTATTTCAATTCCGCTATAAAAACTAATCAAAGTTTTTAAAACACTCTATTCACCCCCCTTTAGAGTTAAGACAGATCTATTCCCTCACTTTCAATTGGTATTAGAGGTCTATTCTTTTGGTTTCACAGGCTAATACCTGAATCAAAAAAATCCTTTAATAGATCTTAAGACCACTAGTGTCTCTCTTATATATCATGACACAGAATAAGGAATACTCAAGCACCAGACCTCCAGTATGTAACCTTAATAAGTTTTCAATCTGGAAGGTAAGGATTAGATTATATATGAATTCAATTGATGAAGATATCTATAATTCTATCTTGACAGGTCCCCCCACACCTTCTGCAACAACATCAACAAGTACCAATGTAGTTCCACCACCTGAGTGGACTGATGCCTAGAAGAAGGCCAAGAGTGATGATGTCAAATCCATGAACATCCTGGCACAAACTATGTTAGATGACATAATCCAGAAAGTGGCTGAGTGTACATCAGCAAAAGCCATTTGAGATTCCCTAAACCAAATGGTTGCAGTATCAGCTGATGAGAGAAAGGACAGGAGATCACATCTCATCTCTCAATATGAGAATTTCCAGAAGGATGAGTCTGAGTTAGTGGCTAACATGTACAATAGACTCAACTCAATTGTCAATGAGCTGAAGAATTTGGACAAGAATATCTCACTAACAGAGATTAATAATAAGATCCTTATGTGCTTCCCCAGCACATGGGATTTCAGTATATGGCCAATCAAGGAGGCCAGAAACTTGACTGAAATCTCCACTGAGTCATTACTGGGAAAGCTCAAATCTTATGAGCAGCTGATAAAGTCAAGAGAGGCAGCTGAGCAGAAGACTTCCTCTTCAGGAAGAAATGAGCAAAGCATTGCCTTCAAAGCAACTGAAGGACCGGAAGCTCCACCTGCTAATGATGACCTCCTAGGTCTACTGGCCAAAATATTTTATAAGATGGCCAAAAAGGACTTCAGGAGGAAGTCATCCAGACAAGATGACAGACCAAGATATGATAAAACTCCTACCAAGGAAATTGTCTGCTTTAGTTGAAGAAAACCTGGACACATTCTTCCTGAGTGTCCAGAGAATCAGAAGAAGGATAAAAGAAGATACAAGGACTCTAGAAAGCAGTACAACAAGCCATCCTCAAGCAAGCATAAGAGGAAGGACAAAGGTTTGTTGCTGAAACTTGGAGTGATATAGAAGAAGAATCTTCATCTTCCATCTCCAGTGAAGATGAAGAAGAAGTTAAAGCAAAGGAAGTTTGCTTGATGACCATCAATGCTTCAAGACATCTGTCAGAAGCTGAGCAATCTGAAGAAGAATCTGAATCTGAAGAGGATCAGGTAATATCTTCATTTGATTTCAATTCAAAACATTTCAAAACTGAATTTAAATTGTTATGTAATGACTTAATAAAATCTGAGAAGGAAATCAAACTTCTCAGAGATAAGCTAATTGAACAACATAATCTATTATCTGAAAAAACTAAGTTAAAAGATGAATTAGCTCTAGCAACTAAACAAATCATTTCACTAAAAACTAAATTAACTAAGGCAAAGAAATTTGAAGAATCCCTTAATGGGAGAAGCATCAAATTGATGAATATCACAAGCACTGTTAATGCCAGGCTAAATGGCAAACTGGGCTTAGGTGCTTCATCAAGCAAACCTCACATAATTCATAAAAACATTCTTTCTACACCCATTAAATTTATATCAGAAAAGGGAAAAGAAAAACTAGATGAGAATAATGAACAAGTTAAATTTAATCAGAAACCCAAGAAGAAGAGAAAGAATAAGAGAAACCTTAATCATAAAAATGTTCAACAGATTTCGTCAAACTCAGATCGACGAAATGTATACAGTTCGTCGAACTCAAGTCGATGAACTCTGAACACAGATTTCTATTACAATTATTCTTCAAACAACGATCGACGAAACCAATATGGTTCTTCGAGCCGAGATCGACGTTATTGGGGCATAGAGAATGAATATTTCCATTCTCTGAGCGGAGTTTGATGAACTAATCCCTATTCTTCGATCTCAGATAGATGAACTTATCAGAATTCATCGATCCCAGTTCAGCTTAACAGAAACTCTAATTATTTTAGAACATTTAATCAACCAAAAGAATTTGTTAACTCATTTACCCAATGGATTATTCCACCTAGAAAATTTCACCCTCTAGGATATAAGAACATACCTGAATGCTCTTTTATTTCTAGTTTTAAGTTTGGAAAGAATCAGGGACCCAAGGTTACTTGGGTCAAGAACACCTAATCTATTTTTGTGCATGTAAAAAGTTATCCTACCATAGGGGAACAGTGGTACCTGGATAGTGGATGTTCAAAGCACATAATAGGAAGCAAGGACAACTTAACAAACTACAAGTCCAAGCTTGGTCCAAAGGTGATATTTGGTGACTCTAACTTTGGCCAAACTGAAGGCTATGAGAATGTTAAAGTTGGAGCTGTCACGTTAAGGAAGGTAGCATATGTAATATGTAAATGGTCTCAAACATAATCTGATATCCATAAGCTAATTATGTGATGAAGGTTGTCAGGTATCATTTAATCAAATTTCCTACATTATTACTTCTGTAGATAATAAAACTGTCTTAACTAGCCTTAGGCAAGGAAATATTTATGTAGTAAATTTCAAATCTATTAGGTCAGAAATTTGCCTATTAATCAAATTAGTAATAATAATGAATTATGACATAAAAGATTAAGGACATGTTAATCTGAAAAATATTGTTAAACTCTCTAGGGACAACCATGTTAGAGGATTGCCTTCTTGCCCCTACAAGAAAGAAAGCCTTTGTAGGGCTTGTCAATTAGGCAAGCAAACTAAAAATAGCTTTAAATCTATTAATAAGAGTGATTCACCCAGGATTCTATATTTGCTACACATGGATCTATTTGGACTCATTGTTGTACAGAGCTTGGGAGGGAAATTTTATACCTTAGTTATTGTAGATGACTTCTCTAGGTTCACTTGGGTGTTCTTCTTGAGAAACAAGTTAGATAACTTTAAAGTTCTTACAGATTTTCTTAAGAGCATAAAGATTGAGTATTCTAATCAAGTTGCATTGATCAGAAGTGATCATGGTACTGAGTTTAAATATCTTCCTATGTAAGAATTCTGTGAGATGGAAGGTATCAGATATTGTTTGTCTGCTCATAGAACTCCTCAACAAAATGGGGTAGCAGAAAGGAAAAACAGAACCATGATTGAAGCTCCAGGAACATTGCTTGGAGATGCTCACATGCCCCTATCCTTTTGGGATGAGGCTATAAGCACAACAAATTATGTCCTGAATAGAAGTTTGATACATAAACTTAAGGACAAGACTCCCTATGAATTACTCAAAGGGAAGCAACCTAAAATAGACTATTTTAGAATCTTTGGTTGTGTATGTTACATTCATAATAATAACAAGAAACACCTTAGAAAATTTGAGGCCAAAGCTGCAATAGGAATTTTCTTGGATATTCCAAGGTCAGCAAGGCTTATAGGGTATTTAATCAATCTACTTTAAAAATAGAAGAACATGTTCATATTTCTTTTGATGAAGCTAACATGTTTTACAAGGAGAAGAATTCTTCTACCAGTAACTTATTATAGGTACCCCAACTGTGTGAGAAATTGGATGATCTGAACCTCACCAATGAGGCTGAATCACATCTTTCTCCACATATTAATGAAGGTAGTGAAGAAGAGGTCAGTGATATAATTGTTGAACCTTTAACAACAAATTTAATTCCACAAGAGGAATTATTTTCCAATGCTGTTGCTGAACCAACTCCTCCAACTGATCTTGTCACACTTAGAGATCACCTTGTATCTCAAGTGATTGGAGACATATCAGTTGGTGTGCAAACAAGTCATCAACCCAACAAAGATTTGATGCATGTTTGCTTCATATCTCAACTTGAGCCCCAATCCATAAAAGATGTTGAGCAAGATCCACACTGGATTATTGCAATGCAAGAGGAGCTCAATCAATTTGAGAGATGCATAGTTTGGGATTTAGTTCCTTCACCCAAAGGCTTCCAACTCATTGGAACTAAATGGGTATTCAAAAATAAATTGGATTCAAAGGAGCTATCATAAGGAATAAAGCAAGACTAGTAGCTCAAGACTATAGACAGGAAGAAGGAATTGATTATGATCAAACTTTTGCACTTGTTGCAAGGCTTGAGGCTATCAGAATTTTTCTTGCTTATGCAGCCTATAAAAAGTTCAAAGTCTACCAAATGGATGTCAAAAGTGCTTTCTTCAATGGTGAACTCAAAGAGGAAGTATATGTTGAACAACCACCAGTTTTATTTCTCCAACTCATCCTTCTTTTGTTTTCAAATTGTATAAAGATCTCTATGGTTTAAAGCAAGCTCCAAGAGCTTGGTATGAGACCTTAGCTAGCTTTCTTTTAGAGCATAAGTTCTCTAGGGGCATTGTAGATAGAACTTTGTTTACTAGGCATCATAATAATAACATATTATTAGTTCAAATATATATAGATGACATCATTTTTGGCTCTACTGATTCTAAACTATACAAAAGGTTTTCTGACCTGATGCATTCTAAGTTTGAAATGAGTAGCATGGGTGAGCTTTCTTACTTCCTTGATCTCTAAGTGAAGCAATCCTTGATGGCATCTTCATCTCCCAATCCAAATATGCTAAGGAACTAGTTAAAAGATTTGGGAGGACTAATGCCTCAACCAAGAAAACACCCATGGCTTCCAATGATGTAATTGATTCTAATGAACATAGCAAGCCAGTTGATCAGAAAACATATAGGGCTATTGTTGGGTCCTTATTGTATCTCACGGCTAGTAGGCCAGATATAATATTTGCTACATATCTTTGTGCTAGGTTTCAAGTGAACCCTAAAGAATCTCACTATATTTTACTTAAAATAATTTTGAGATATATAAAGGGTTGAACAAATCTAGGACTCTTTTATCCAACTGAGTCAGAATTTGATTTAACTGAATTCTCAGATGCTGACTTTGTTGGATGTAGAGTTGGCAAGAAAAGCACATCAGGAACAAGCCAGTTTCTTGGTGATAGGCTTGTGTCTTGGTTTTGTAAGAAACAAACATCTGTGTCCACCTCAACTGCAGAAGCTGAATATATTGTAGCTGGCAGTTGTTGTTCATAAATATTGTGGATTCAAAACCTACTCATGGATTATGGTTACAATCTAAATATTTCAACTATATTTTGTGATAGTACAATTGAAATTTCCATTGCACAAAATCCAGTACATCATAGTAGGACAAAGCATATAAAAATTAGGCATCATTTCATTAGATATTATGTGGACAAAAATAAAATTAACCTTGTCTTTATCTCTACTAATTTACAAACAGCTGACATCTTCACCAAATCTTTGGATGAGAAGAAATATCTGTTCTTCTTAAATTAGTTAGGTATGATTAATGGGGAAGACTTAATTTAATTTTTGTCTGAGGTCGAAGAATTGATCACAGTTCGTCGAACGGAGATCGACGATCTGAGAACTATTCTTGAGAAATTTCGTCGACCTGAGATCGATGAACTCTCTGTGTGAAGTTATTTTCGTCGAACGGAGATTGACGATCTTGCTTCAGAAAAGTTTTCGTCGACCTGAGAATGACGAAAAATTTTCCCCTCTTCAAATTGAGATCAACGATGTCATTTCTTCATGAAATTTTTCGTTGACCTGAGAACGAAGATTTTTTTTCGCAGGACGGAGTTTGATGCTTTCAAGCTCTAGCCCAAAGCTGGTCTGGAAGACTTGATCTCTCTCTCTCTCTGTTTTTGCAGGAAAACAAATGGCGATTACGGCGATTGCTCTTTCAAGCATGAAATATGATACTGGTTTCAACATCGACTTCGAGTCTTTCAGTCATTTGGATCAGATCTTCACAGACATTCTGCAACTATTTGAAGATCAACAACTGAAGAAGTTTATGACCACAAGGATCAAACTGCCAGCGGCAGAGATCAGGGAGTGGGTCTATACTTCGTCCCCAGATGCAGAGACAATGATAGGTTCAATCGTAGGACAACAGGTTACCCTAACTCCTGTTATTTTATCTGAGGTTTTTGGTTTTGTGAATGGAGAAGAGGACAATGATATAGAATGTTCTGAATATGATTCTATGCTGATTAAAATGGGTCACTCTGAAGGAAACCCTAATAAGCTACTGAAAAAGAATTTATCTGTTGAGTATAAATTCTTGGCAGATGTTGTTGGTAAGTTTTGCTGGGCAAACACACAGCCCATGACTATATTAACAGGCACCGGTTTCTGATAATGTGTGCTCTGGTTAATAAGAAATCGATTAATTGGGGTGTTTTGTTCTTTGAATTTATCAAGAAAAAGAATTCTAAGAAAGAAGTTTTTTTTGGGAGGATTCTGGGCATCTTTCTCCAGACCAAGGCTCCATAACTATTGGTCTCCCAGACCATATTCATAAATGCCTCCAAGAGGCTAACTTCTACCTTATTTGGTAGATGGGAGAGGACCATTCCTAAGCCCTCCAGGGCCTCCTCTTCCAGGACTTTAGAGGACACCAGGGCAGTAATAACCACTCCCCCACCTCCAGAAGAAGTTCTCCCTTCCATCAAAATTCCTTCACCTCCTCAACAACAACAACCATCCTCAATTATCCCTCCTACTTCACCTCTTCCACCACCTCAATCTCCACTTCAAACTCATCTAAATGATATTCCATCCAATTCCTCTCAAATCTCTCCTGCCTCACCATCCCAACCTCAGTCTCCACCTCCTCAATCCCCTTTACCTCCTCACCTTGATGACATGCAACCTCATTCATTTCTGTCATCCCCAACTTTTGATCTTTTACCATCATCTCCATCTACTTCTCCACCTCAGGATGAAGTCATGCCAGATTTCATTCCTCCCTTTCATCCTTCTGTATCTACTCAGACACCTGCTGAGTTTATGCAATTGGATTGTTTATCCACCTCCACCATCTTGGAGCTTATCACTCCAACCCTCAGGAATCTCATCATAGAGGCAATTGCACCTCTTGATGCTTCCATCTCATCCCTAGCTGCCCATCTTGCTGCCTCCTCTGTCCCTTCTTCTTCTAGGGGCCTGGTTTCAGTACCCTCTGAATCCAAGCAGGGGGAGATGTTCTGTGAAGAAGCTCCAGCTCCTCAAGCAGCAGCAGCAGTTCCAACACTAGGTTTAGTGCCAGCAGTTGTAGCAGCAGCAACAGTTGACATTGAAATGGTCTGTACAGATGCAGCAGTAGCAATTCTAGAGATTATAATTGTTGGTGATTGTATTATCAATCCCATAGTTTATTTATTTCATTTGTTAGATTCTTTTGATTATGTGCATATAAATTCTTTACCAAGTTCTGAACAATAGCACTCCAAAGCTATAGTTTGTTATACCTGTTGGGTTTCTCTATGAAAATGGCACAACGCTTATGCACGCAGAGGAAGGAATAAAACATCAAGACAACCCAAAAGAGATGGGATCGGGCCATGAAAATTGAATCAAGAAGTTAATACATAACTAGGCAAAATTACCTTAGCGGCGTTGAGTCACAACTCAACGGAGATGCTCCAAGCTTCGAGTCCTTGTCGGTGGCGAGTTCTACGTGGAATAACGTCCATGTCTCTCCAGAAATCCACACGAGCGGGAGAACCCCAAGCTTCGTCGCACGAAGGGTCGAGAAGAAGATCAACCACACCTTTGCAGTTCCACGGACTGCTAGGTCCGCACCAGGAAAAGCAAGACCGGCGACGGTCGCCGGAGATGAGGTCGTCGGCGGAGCGAACAGGCGGCGGCGGAAAGTTTCCGTCCGGCGGGGTTCGGGATTCGGTGGATCGGGAGATCGGCGGAACTCTTCCGTCGGCTTCGATCCGGCTACAGGAAAATCCCGATGATAATAATTTCCCAAAACCCTAAGTCCCCTATTTATACCAAAGGCATACACAGTCCAAAGAACACCGCTATCCGCAGACCACCCAAGTTAGGGTTTCAGAGTCATTCGGCGAGAATCAGCACAGGTTCGGCGAGAATCAGTCGGCGGGATCCAGAAGACAGATTCGGCGAGAATCAACAGACAGATTCGGCGAGAATCAGCAGCCAGATTCGGCGAGAATCAGCAGACAGTCTCGATGACTCTGTCCTCGATTTTCGACGAATCAGCAGATTGATTCTCGACGACTTTGCCTTAGTCGGCGAGATATACTCAACGACTCCTGTCGATTCTCGACGACTTTTCCTCAGTCGGCGAGACATACTCGACGACTCCCGTCGACTCTCGACGATTTTGCCTTAGTCGGCGAGTCAAAATTCGACGCCTCTCGACGAAATTCCTTTGGCAACGTTTGCCCGACTTCCCCCCATACTGTATGGTGATTGGTAACCCTTACCAACACAGTCAATCTTCCAATTTCTCCACATGCTCTTATGTGCGACCCTGCAGGCTCATATCGCGTTGACAGTGAGATTACATGTTTGACCACTTCTAGATCACCATGGTAACTCCAACAGTCTCCCACTTGATCTTGAAAGTATCAAACCAAAAACCTCACAAACAATGAGCGACATCTAGCAATGCATCATTGCTCCCTAAGCAATAAGAGTTCATAACTCATAAGCCTTTATGAACAATATCCCAGCGTTGTCTTTGTCCTTTACATCCGGAAAGAACTAGAGGCATGGACCGTGTCACCCTCATAATAGCTCAATCCTAGTTTCTTGATCTAGAACGGACTTCCAGAGAATGGTGAGTACAATATCACATATTGACTCAACCAAGCATGGTCATGCAACTCCTGTCATATAGGAGTACAAATCCCATATCTGCTCACACACAAACACCAAAATGATTCGTAACGTGCCCAACAACCACCCTTATCATCAACCTTTCTCAAGGAAGACTTTAGATGGCATCAAAGCACGCTCTTCCTCACTTGATGAATGTTGTGACTTCAGGTCAAAGGACCACAACACCATTGTCAATTGAGACCTACTCGTGACACGTTTAGATAACAATCCACAGAGTAGTCTAAGGTTGGGTCTGTCCAGTACAACTTGTTCATTAACAAGTACCCACGTGATGACTTAATATCACAATATCATGACTTGTGAGAACTGGTCATCAGTCAACACACGTGCTAGTCTTAATGTATCATCATCACCCCTAGTTTCTATGATGATACTACGACCAGGGACCTTTTAAGAATAAAGCTTCAAATAAATCATAAGCTCTCACATTCAAGTCACGTACTTGATGTCCTATGGAAGCGAACATTCTAAGGGTATTTATTATGTGAACATTTAACTATCGCATAGAGAAACCATAATAAAAGAACATGTCATTAATTGTAAAAAGGAAAAACTAGGTACATGATTCATCATATGAATAAACAATAAACAACCAACAAAATATATGTTTACATGCAACCCACAAGACTCTCACTAGAGTTGATCATTTAGGTATCGTATACCCATTGATCTAGTATGACCATCATGCTTTCTCTGCGCGAGAGGCTTTGTCAGTGGATCCGCAATATTCTCCTCAGTCGGCACTCTGCAAATGTTCACATCTCCTCGTTCGACAATCTCACGAATAAGATGGAACCGCCGAAGTATGTTCTTGGAGCGCTGATGGGATATAGGTTCCTTAGATTATGCAATTGCACCATTGTTATCATAGTAGAGAACTACGGGACCAACAATGCTAGGAACTACATCAAGCTCGCCGATGAATTTCCTAATCCATACAGCCTCCTTCGCTGCGTTAGCTGCAGCGATATACTCGGCCTCTGTTGTAGAATCAGCAACTATCTCTTGCTTGGAACTCTTCCAGCTCACAGCTCCTCCATTAAGGCAAAACACAAACCCTGACTGAGACTTTGAATCGTCCCTATCAGTTTGGAAGCTAGCATCTGTGTAACCACTTACAACGAGCTCTTCCTCTCCACCATACACAAAGAACACATCCTTTGTCCTTCTCAAGTACTTCAGGATATTCTTGACTGCAATCCAGTGACACTCACCAGCGTCTAACTGATACCTGCTAGTCATGCTCAAAGCAAAGGAGACAGCGGGTCGAGTACATAATATTGCATACATGATTGATCCAATTGCCGAAGCATATGGAATAAACTTCATGCGGTCCTTATCTTCACAAGATTTTGGACACTGGTCCTTAGAGAGATTCACACCATGAGACATAGGTAAAAATCCTTTCTTGGACTCAAGCATGTTGAACCGCTTCAACACCTTCTCAATGTATGTACTCTGGGTCAAACCTAGTAACTTCTTCGATCTATCTCTATAGATCTTAATACCGAGTATATAAGTCGCTTCACCCAAGTCCTTCATAGAAAAGCAGTTCCCTAGGTTTTTCTTAACAACTTTCAGGGTAGGAATGTCATTCCCAATCAACAGTATGTCATCTACATACAATATCAGGAAGACTACAATGCCCCCACTGATTCGCTTGTAAACACAAGGCTCATCTTCATTTTTGATGAAACCAAACTCTTTGATTTTCTCATCAAAACGAAGATTCTAACTTCGAGAGGCCTGCTTCAGTCCATAGATAGACCTATTCAGCTTGCATACTTTAGTGGCTTCATTTGGGGATACAAAACCCTCGGGTTGTGTCATGTACACTTCCTCAAGGAGGTTTCCATTAAGGAAAGCCGTTTTGACATCCATCTGCCAGATCTCGTAGTCATAATACGCAGCAATAGCAAGCAGTATCCTTATGGACTTTACCATGGCAATAGGGGAAAAGGTCTCATCATAGTCAATACCATGAATTTGCTTGAAACCCTTTGCCACCTATCGCCCTTTGAATGTCTGTACATTCCCATCCATGTCGTTCTTCTTCTTGAAGACCCACTTCCACCCTATGGGTCGTACCCCTTCAGGTGGTTCCACCAAGTTCCAAACTTGGTTTGCATACATGGAGTCCATTTCGGATTTCATAGCCTCAAGCCATTTGTCGGAGTCCGGTCCATTCATAGCCTCTTGGTAGGTTGCCGGTTCATCATCATGATCCATAAGCAACACATTACCTATTTGAGACATGATAAATCCATATCTCTCAGGCTCAAACTTCGGTCTACCAGATCTACATAGGACTTGTGTTTCTTGAGCAGATTTTCTAGCTACAACATCTTGTAGTCCTGTCTCAGAATCCAATTCCGGTTCATTCACTATTTGTGGTTCTTAAACTTCTTCAAGTTCTACCTTTTCAGTCTTTCTTGATAAGAACTCTTTCTCCAAGAAGACGCCAGTCCTTGCGACAAACGCTTTGCCCTCAGACAGTAGGTAAAAGTAATACCCTTCGTTTCCTTAGGATATCCCACCAGATAACATTTATCCGATTT
Source organism: Platanthera zijinensis (assembly GCA_039513925.1). Classification (NCBI taxonomy): domain Eukaryota; kingdom Viridiplantae; phylum Streptophyta; class Magnoliopsida; order Asparagales; family Orchidaceae; genus Platanthera; species Platanthera zijinensis. The sequence goes on along the minus strand of CM077088.1, from coordinate 183,518,659 downwards.
GGATTCCAGCTTGTCAGGCATTTGACGTCGCACGTATGCCTCACAGCCCCAAATTTTAATGAACGACATACTAGGACGCTTCCCAGTCCATATCTCATATGGTGTCTTCAGAACCATTTTCGTTGGAGCGCGATTCAGTGTCATTGCAGCAGTCTCTAAAGCAAAACCCCAAAATGAAACAGGCAAGTTTGCATGACTCATCATCGAACGTACCATGTCTAACAAAGTATGATTTCTCCTCTCAGACACACCATTATGTTGTGGTGTTCTAGGTGGAGTGAGCTGTGATACAATACCACACTCTTTCAGATGATCACGGAACTCATGACTCAGGTATTCGCCACCTCGATCAGATCGAAGTGCTTTAACCCTTTTACCCAACTGGTTTTCTACTTCATTCTTGAACTCTTTGAACTTTTCAAAGGTCTCGGATTTGCACTTCATAAGATACACATATCCGTATCTACTGAAATCATCAGTAAATGTAATGAAGTAGAAATACCCACCTCTAGCCATGGAGCTCATGGGTCCGCATACATCACTATGTACGACACCAAAGAGATCCTCAGCCCTCTCAGTATAACTAGTGAAAGGGGTTTTAGTCATCTTGCCTAACAAACAAGATTCGCATCGCTCAAATGATTCATAATCAAATGAGTCCAAAAGTCCATCTTTATGGAGCTTGGATATGCGCTTATCGTTTATATGGCCCAAACGACAATGCCAAAGATATGTAGGGTTTGAGTCATTCGTTTTTAGTCTTTTATTATTTTTTACATTATAGATCTGATGGTCAAAGTTCAAAACATAAAGACCATTAAACAATTGGGCTACAGCATAACAAACATCATTCTTAAATATAGAACAACAGTTGTTCTTAATTATAAAAGAAAATCCAATCATGTCCAAGCATGAAATGGATATAATGTTTCTAGTTATGGCCGGAACAAAATAACAGTTATCTAGTTCTATTACAAGCCCACTGGGCAAAGAAAGACGGTAAACCCCTACGGCTACAGCAGCAACTCTTGCTCCATTGCCGACGCGCAGGTCCACCTCCCCTTTACTCAGCAATTTTCTCCTTCCCAGTTCCTGCACATTTGTACAAATGTGAGAACCACATCCGGTATCCAATACCCAAGATGAAGGAGCAGAGAGGTTTATTTCTATAACGTAAATGTTCGAAAGCGGAAGTCATACCTCCCTTTATTTTATGCAGACCCTCAATGTAAGAAGGACAGTTCCTCCTCCAATGACCAGCCTTGCCACATTGGTGGCATTTCCCTTCCTTCACCGTGCTCTTCTTTTTCATCAGCGCAGAAGACTTGGGCTCGAGATGTGACTTAGGTCCCACCTTCGTCTTCTTAGAGCCCTTGGTCTTGCCCTTTCCCTTATGCACCATCAGTATGGGGCTGGCAGGCTTGGCCTTCTTCATATTGATCTCGGCAGTTCTCAACATGCCTAGGAGCTCGGGCAGTGTCTTGTCAATATCATTCATGTTGTAGTTCAAGACAAACTGCTCATAACTGTCCGGCAACCATTGCAGGATCAGATCTGTGGCCAACTCTTGACCCAGAGGAAAACCCATCCTTTCAAGGTTCTCTATATACCCAATCATCTTGAGTACGTGAGTCCCTACTGAGTCTCGAACTCCCATCTTGCACTGAAACAACGCTTTTGTGACGTCGAACCTCTCTTGACGAGCTTGCCCTTGAAACATTTTCTTGAGATGCTCGTCAATCTCCTTGCACCCCATGTTCTCATGTTGCCTTTGAAGCTCAGAGTTCATGGTGGCAAGCATAAGGCATTCGACGTCTAAGGCGTCATCAGTATATTTCTTATAAGTATCTTTATCAGCACAGGAAGAATTCCCGGTCGGCACCTCAGGGGCTTATTCTTCCAAAACATAGAGCTTTCGCTCTTGCCTAAGAACAATTCTAAAGTTCCTGTACCAGTCCATGTAGTTAGTCTCATTGAGCTTATCCTTCTCAAGGATGGCTCTCAGGGACAGAGTGGAGTGTGAACCACTTGCCATGGAATTCTACAAGAATTCATGCAGAATAATATTAGTACCAAAATTTCAAAATACAATTTATTTTTTTTATTAATTTGGACTTCAATTAAAACTCCCACTATTTTATTCGAAATAATAGCCCTCACTATCAATTCGGAGAGTTCATGCGAGCTACTCTCTTAGTGGACAAGATCCGTATTTCACCAACACAATGAGTCAGCTTTGGCTTTCCTCTCACAATGTAGTTATTTAGGTAGGCAACGCTTGCCAATTGCATCCTCATACAATTCTTTTATGGTTGGTGAATAACTCCTTATTCGCATCCATCATATGGTGCATGCCAACCCTATGCCTCTAGGCACTCAACCTTTGAGGTCACCTAGTTAAGCTTGACCCGATGTCGACAGTGGGATATCACAATTATCCGCTCGCACCCTTACAGAGATAGATTAATGCACCTTGCTTTGGCAAACCCACACTTCATCGATCGAGGCAGGAAGAGTGTCATCCATCGGAAGGCATCCGAACACTTAATATTAGATTAAGGGATTTTTGATTATAGGTTAACAATTAACCATGATCAACATTTGATCATTGTGCACATCCACAGAAAAACATATTTCTAAAAGCCACATGCATCCCTTATGTGCACAACCTGGCACTATCAACATTTGATAAAAGGAAGGGCTAAATCTGAATATCCGGACTCTTCCAAATCTTCAGATTTACATGCATGGGACAAAGGCAAAGGCAACTCAACTTAAAGCAGTAGACAAGCTCGTCTCTCATTGTTGGATTCAAAATCCAAAACAATACACTGGTTCATTAACCACTCGAGGGACGGTTACTACTAAGGAGACAACAATTTCTAACAATTAGAAATTACCACGAAATCCCAGACGTTCCTGACAGAGTTCCAAGGGGCAGAGCCCCTAACCTGTTGGTAATGGGCCCACCGAACTCCCTTGGAAAAACCATCAATAATTGATGTACCTGGAATAAAACTAGACATTTAGAACGCTTCTAAATCCCTAGGTTTACACGTAGTGGAATGACCTAACTTCCAATACAACAATCATATCCGTAAACCTCCCTCTAATACCACTGTTGGGTTTCTCTATGAGGATTGCACAATGCTTGTGCACGCAGCGGAAGGAATAAAACATCAAGACAACCCAAAAGAGATGGGATCGGGCCATGAAAATTGAATCAAGAAGTTAATACATAACTAGGCAAAATTACCTTAGTGGCGTTGAGTCACAACTCAACGGAGATGCTCCAAGCTTCTAGTCCTTGTCGGTGGCGAGTTCTACGTGGAATAACGTCCACGTCTCTGCAGAAATCCACACGAGCGGGAGAACCCCGAGCTTCATCGCACGAAGGGTCGGGAAGAAGATCAACCTCACCTTTGCAGTTCAATGGACTGCTAGGTCCGTGCCAGGAAAAGCAAGACCGGCGACGGTCGCCGGAGATGAGTTCGTCGGCGGAGCGAACAGGCGGCGGCGGAACGTTTTCGTCCGGCGGGGTTCGGGATTCGGCTGATCGGGAGATCGACGGAACTCTTCCGTCGGCTTCGATCAGGCTACAGGAAAATCCCGATGATAATAATTTCCCAAAACCCTAAGTCCCCTATTTATACCAAAGGCATAAACAGTCCAAAGAACACCGCTATCCGCAGACCACCCAAGTTCGGGTTTCAGAGTCATTCGGTGAGAATCAGCACAGGTTAGGCGAGAATCAGTCGGCGGGATCCAGAAGATAGATTCGGCGAGAATCAACAGACAGATTCGGCGAGAATCAGCAGCCAGATTCGGCGAGAATCAGCAGACAGTCTCGACGACTCTATCCTCGATTCACGACGAATCAGCAGATTGATTCTCGACGACTTTGCCTTAGTCGGCGAGATATACTCGACGACTCCTGTCGATTCTCGACGACTTTTCCTCAGTCGGCGAGACATACTCGACGACTCCCGTCGACTCTTGACGATTTTGCCTTAGTCGGCGAGTCAAAATTCGACGCCTCTCGACGAAATTCCTTTGGCAACGTTTGCCCGACTTCCCCCATACTATATGGTGATTGGTAACCCTTACCAACACAGTCAATCTTCCAAATTCTCCACATGCTCTTACGTGCGACCCTGCAGGCTCATATCGCGTTGGCAGTGAGATTACATGTTTGACCACTTCTAGATCACCATGGTAACTCCAACAGTCTCCCACTTGATCTTGAAAGTATCAAACCAAAAACCTCACAAACAATGAGCGACATCTAGCAATGCATCATTGCTCCCTAAGCAATAAGAGTTCATAACTCATAAGCCTTTATGAACAATGTCCCAGCGTTGTCTTTGTCCCTTTATCCCTTACATCCGGAAAGAACTAGAGGCATGGACCGTGTCACCCTCATAATAGCTCAATCCTAGTTTCTTGATCTAGAACGGACTTCCAGAGAATGGTGAGTACAATATCACATATTGACTCAACCAAGCATGGCCATGCATTTCTCAGTCCAGTTCCATCAAGGGTCCATGGATGCAACTCCTGTCATATAGGAGTACAAATCCCATATCTGCTCACACACAAACACCAAAATGATTCGTAACGTGCCCAACAACCACCCTTATCATCAACCTTTCTCAAGGAAGACTTTAGATGGCATCAAAGTACGCTCTTCCTCACTTGATGAATGTTGTGACTTCAGGTCAAAGGACCACAACACCTTTGTCAATTGAGACCTACTCGTGACACGTTTAGATAACAATCCACAGAGTAGTCTCAGGTTGGGTCTTTCCAGTACAACTTGTTCATTAACAAGTACCCACGGATGACTTGATATCACAATATCATGACTTGTGAGAACTGGTCATCAGTCAACACACGTGCTAGTCTTAATGTATCATCATCACCCTTAGTTTCTATGATGATACTACGACCAGGGACATTTTAAGAATGAAGCTTCAAATAAATCATAAGCTCTCACATTCAAGTCACGTACTTGATGTCCTATGGAAGCGAACATTCTAAGGGTATTTATTATGTGAACATTTAACTATCGCATAGAGAAACCATAATAAAAGAACATGTCATTAATTGTAAAAAGGAAAAACTAGGTACATGATTCATCATATGAATAAACAATAAACAGCCAACAAAATATATGTTTACATGTAACCCACAAGACTCTCACTAGAGTTGATCATTTAGGTATCGTATACCCATTGATCTAGTATGACCATCATGCTTTCTCTGCGCGAGAGGCTTTGTCAGTGGATCCGCAATATTCTCCTCAGTCGGCACTCTGCAAATGTTCACATCTTCTCGTTCGACAATCTCACGAATAAGATGGAACCGCCGAAGTATGTTCTTGGAGCGCTGATGGGATATAGGTTCCTTAGATTATGCAATTGCACCATTGTTATCACAGTAGAGAACTACGGGACCAACAATGCTAGGAACTACATCAAGCTCGCCGATGAATTTCCTAATCCATACAGCCTCCTTCGCTGCGTTAGCTGCAGCGATATACTCGGCCTCTGTTGTAGAATCAGCAACTATCTCTTGCTTGAAACTCTTCCAGCTCACAGCTCCTCCATTAAGGCAAAACACAAACCCTGACTGAGACTTTGAATCGTCCCTATCAGTTTGGAAGCTAGCATCTGTGTAACCACTTACAACGAGCTCTTCCTCTCCACCATACACAAAGAACACATCCTTTGTCCTTCTCAAGTACTTCAGGATATTCTTGACTGCAATCCAGTGACACTCACCGGGGTCTGACTGATACCTGTTAGTCATGCTCAAAGCAAAGGAGACATCGGGTCGAGTACATAACATTGCATACATGATTGATCCAATTGCCGAAGTATATGGAATAAACTTCATGCGGTCCTTATCTTCACAAGATTTTGGACACTGGTCCTTAGAGAGATTCACACCATGAGACATGGGTAAAAATCCTTTCTTGGACTCAAGCATGTTGAACCGCTTCAACACCTTCTCAATGTATATACTCTGGGTCAAACCCAGCAACCTCTTCGATCTATCTCTATAGATCTTAATACCCAGTATATAAGTCGCTTCACCCAAGTCCTTCATAGAAAAGCAGTTCCCTAGGTTTTTCTTAACAACTTTCAGGGTAGGAATGTCATTCCCAATCAACAGTATGTCATCTACATACAATATCAGGAAGACTACAATGCTCCCACTGATTCGCTTGTAAACACAAGGCTCATCTTCATTCTTGATGAAACCAAACTCTTTGATTTTCTCATCAAAACGAAGATTCCAACTTCGAGAGGCCTGCTTCAGTCCATAGATAGACCTATTCAGCTTGCATACTTTAGTGGCTTCATTTGGGGATACAAAACCCTCGGGTTGTGTCATGTACACTTCCTCAAGGAAATTTCCATTAAGGAAAGCCGTTTTGACATCCATCTACCAGATCTCGTAGTCATAATACGCAGCAATATCAAGCAGTATCCTTATGGACTTTAACATGGCAATAGGGGAAAAGGTCTCATCATAGTCAATACCATGAATTTGCTTGAAACCCTTTGCCACCAGTCGCCCTTTGAATGTCTGTACATTCCCATCCATGTCGGTCTTCTTCTTGAAGACCCACTTCCACCCTATGGGTCGTACCCCTTAATGTGGTTCCACCAAGTTCCAAACTTGGTTTGCATACATGGAGTCCATTTCGGATTTCATAGCCTCAAGCCAATTGTCGGAGTCCGGTCCATTCATAGCCTCTTGGTAGGTTGCCGGTTCATCATCATGATCCATAAGCAACACATTACCTATTTGAGACATGATAAATCCATATCTCTCAGGCTCAAACTTCGGTCTACCAGATCTACGTAGGACTTGTGTTTCTTGAGCAGGTTCTCTAGCTACAACATCTTGTAGTCCTGTCTCAGAATCCAATTCCGGTTCATTCACTATTTGTGGTTCTTAAACTTCTTCAAGTTCTACCTTTTCAGTCTTTCTTGATAAGAACTCTTTCTCCAAGAAGACGCCAGTCCTTGCGACAAACGCTTTGCCCTCAGACGATAGGTAAAAGTAATACCCCATCGTTTCCTTAGGATATCCCACCAGATAACATTTATCCGATTTGGGTTCCAGCTTGTCAGGCATTTGACGTCGCACGTATGCCTCACAGCCCCAAATTTTAATGAACGACATACTAGGACGCTTCCCAGTCCATATCTCATATGGTGTCTTCAAAACCGTTTTCGTTGGAGCGCGATTCAGTGTCATTGCAGCAGTCTCTAAAACAAAACCCCAAAATGAAACAGGCAAGTTTGCATGACTCATCATCGAACGTACCATGTCTAACAAAGTATGATTTCTCCTCTCAGACACACCATTATGCTGTGGTGTTCTAGGTGGAGTGAGCTGTGATACAATACCACACTCTTTCAGATGATCACGGAACTCATGACTCAGGTATTCGCCACCTCGATCAGATCAAAGTGCTTTAACCCTTTTACCCAACTGGTTTTCTACTTCATTCTCGAACTCTTTGAACTTTTCAAAGGTCTCGGATTTGCACTTCATAAGATACACATATCCGTATCTACTGAAATCATCAGTAAATGTAATGAAGTAGAAATACCCACCTCTAGCCATGGAGCTCATGAGTCCGCATACATCACTATGTATGACACCCAAGAGATCCTCAGCCCTCTCAGTATAACCAGTGAAAGGGGCTTTAGTCATCTTGCCTAACAAACAAGATTCGCATCGCTCAAATGATTCATAATCAAATGAGTCCAAAAGTCCATCTTTATGGAGCTTGGATATGCGCTTATCGTTTATATGGCCCAAATGACAATGCCAGAGATATGTAGGGTTTGAGTCATTCGTTCTTAGTCTTTTATTATTTTCTACATTATAGATCTGATGGTCAAAGTTCAAAACATAAAGACCATTAAACAATTGGGCTACAGCATAACAAACATCATTCTTAAATATAGAACAACAGTTGTTCTTAATTATAAAAGAAAATCCAATCATGTCCAAGCATGAAATGAATATAATGTTTCTAGTTATGGCCGGAACAAAATAACAGTTATCTAGTTCTATTACAAGCCCAATAGGCAAAGAAAGACGGCAAACCCCTACGGCTACAGCAGCAACTCTTGCTCCATTGCCGACGCGCAGGTCCACCTCCCCTTTACTCAGCAATCTTCTCCTTCCCAGTTCCTGCACATTTGTACAAATGTGAGAACCACATCTGGTATCCAATACCCAAGATGAAGGAGCAGAGAGGTTTATTTCTATAATGTAAATGTTTGAAGCGGAAGTCATACCTCCCTTCATTTTCTGCAGACCCTCAATGTAAGAAGGACAGTTCCTCTTCCAATGACCAGCCTTGCCACATTGGTGGCATTTCCCTTCCTTCACCGTGCTCTTCTTTTTCATCAGCGCAGAAGACTTGGGCTCGAGATGTGACTTAGGTCCCACCTTCGTCTTCTTAGAGCCCTTGGTCTTGCCCTTTCCCTTATGCACCATCAATATGGGGTTGGCAGGCTTGGCCTTCTTCAGATTGATCTCGGCAGTTCTCAACATGCCTAGGAGCTCGGGCAGTGTCTTGTCAATATCATTCATGTTATAGTTCAAGACAAACTGCTCATAACTGTCCGGCAACCATTGTAGGATCATATCTGTGGCCAACTCTTGACCCAGAGGAAAACCCATCCTTTCAAGGTTCTCTATATACCCAATCATCTTGAGTACGTGAGTCCCTACTGAGTCTCGAACTCCCATATTGCACTGAAATAACGCTTTTGTGACGTCGAACCTCTCTTGACGAGCTTGCCCTGGAAACATTTTCTTGAGATGCTCGTCAATCTCCTTGCACCCCATGTTCTCATGCTGCCTTTGAAGCTCAGAGTTCATGGTGGCAAGCATAAGGCATTCAACGTCTAAGGCGTCATCAGTATACTTCTTATAAGTATCTTTATCAGCACAGGAAGAATTCTCGGTCGGCACCTCGGGGGCTTATTCTTCCAAGACATAGAGCTTTCGCTCTTGCTTGAGAACAATTCTAAGGTTCCTGTACCAGTCCATGTAGTTAGTCCCATTGAGCTTATCCTTCTCAAGGATGGCTCTCAGGGACAGAGTGGAGTGTGAACCACTTGCCATGGAATTCTACAAGAATTCATGCAGAATAATATTAGTACCAAAATTTCAAAATACAATTTATTTTTTTTATTAATTTGGACTTCAATTAAAACTCCCACTATTTTATTCGAAATAATAGCCCTCACTATCAATTCGGAGAGTTCATGCGAGCTACTCTCTTAGTAGACAAGATCCGTATTTCACCAACACAATGAGTCAGCTTTGGCTTTCCTCTCACAATGTAGTTATTTAGGTAGGCAACGCTTGCCAATTGCATCCTCATACAATTTTTTTATGGTTGGTGAATAACTCCTTATTCGCATCCATCATATGGTGCATGCCAACCCTATGCCTCTAGGCACTCAACCTTTGAGGTCACCTAGTTAAGCTTGACCCGATGTCGACAGTGGGATATCACAATTATCCGCTCGCACCCTTACCAAGATAGATTAATGCACCTTGCTTTGGCAAACCCACACTTCATCGATCGAGGCAGGAAGAGTGTCATCCATCGGAAGGCATCTGAACACTTAATATTAGATTAAGGGATTTTTGATTATAGGTTAACAATTAACCATGATCAACATTTGATCATTGTGCACGTCCACAGAAAAACATATTTCTAAAAGCCGCATGCATCCCTTATGTGCACAACCTGGCACTATCAACATTTGATAAAAGGAAGGGCTAAATCTGAACATCCGGACTCTTCCAAATCTTCAGATTTACATGCATGGGACAAAGGCAAAAGCAATTCAACTTAAAGCAGTAGACAAGCTCGTCTCTCATTGTTGGATTCAAAATCCAAAACAATACACTGGTTCATTAACCACTCGAGGGACGGTTACTGCTAAGGAGACAACAATTTCTAACAATTAGAAATTACCACGAAATCCCAGACGTTCCTGGCGGAGTTCCAAGGGGCAGAGCCCCTAACCTGTGGGTTATGGGCCCACCGAACTCCCTTGGAAAAACCATCAACAATTTATGTACCTGGAATAAATCTAGACATTTAGAACACTTCTAAATCCCTAGATTTACACGTAGTGGAATGACCTAACTTCCAATACAATAATCATGGCCGTAAACCTCCCTCTAATACCACTGTTGGGTTTCTCTATGAGGATTGCACAATGCTTGTGCACGCAGCGGAAGGAATAAAACATCAAGACAACCCAAAAGAGATGGGATCGGGCCATGAAAATTGAATCAAGAAGTTAATACATAACTAGGCAAAATTACCTTAGTGGCGTTGAGTCACAACTCAACGGAGATGCTCCAAGCTTCTAGTCCTTGTCGGTGGCGAGTTCTACGTGGAATAACGTCCACGTCTCTGCAGAAATCCACACGAGCGGGAGAACCCCGAGCTTCATCGCACGAAGGGTCGGGAAGAAGATCAACCTCACCTTTGCAGTTCAATGGACTGCTAGGTCCGTGCCAGGAAAAGCAAGACCGGCGACGGTCGCCGGAGATGAGTTCGTCGGCGGAGCGAACAGGCGGCGGCGGAACGTTTTCGTCCGGCGGGGTTCGGGATTTGGCTGATCGGGAGATCGACGGAACTCTTCCGTCGGCTTCGATCAGGCTACAGGAAAATCCCGATGATAATAATTTCCCAAAACCCTAAGTCCCCTATTTATACCAAAGGCATAAACAGTCCAAAGAACACCGCTATCCGCAGACCACCCAAGTTCGGGTTTCAAAGTCATTCGGCGAGAATCAGCACAGGTTAGGCGAGAATCAGTCGGCGGGATCCAGAAGACAGATTCGGCGAGAATCAACAGACAGATTCGGCGAGAATCAGCAGCCAGATTCGGCGAGAATCAGCAGACAGTCTCGATGACTCTATCCTCGATTCTCGACAAATCAGCAGATTGATTCTCGATGACTTTGCCTTAGTCGGCGAGACATACTCGATGACTCCTGTCGATTCTCGACGACTTTGCCTCAGTCGGCGAGAGATACTCGACGACTCCCGTCGACTCTCAACGATTTTGCCTTAGTCGGCGAGTCAAACTCGACGCCTCTCGACGAAATTCCTTTGGCAACGTTTGCCCGACTTCCCCCCCATACTGTATGGTGATTGGTAACCCTTACCAACACAGTCAATCTTCCAATTTCTCCACATGCTCTTATGTGCGACCCTGCAGGCTCATATCGCGTTGGCAGTGAGATTACATGTTTGACCACTTCTAGATCACCATGGTAACTCCAACAATACCTCACCCATAAGTCCTGAAGTTGTGAAGCAACTGAAGGCAAGTTTTGCAGTTCCCATGTATATAGAGCCTGCAGTTGACTCAGAGCAAAAGGCTTTCTCTCCTCCAAATTTTAAGTGGGCTGAGTCCCACATGCCAGATCTTGATTATCTTATGTTTGAAGACATGTAAGAAGATTGTAACCAGATTGTTACAGAGATTTCTCCAAAAAAGCAAGGAATTCAAAAATAGCCTCAGGCTAAGAAGGACATTTCTGATAAACAACTGCAAAGGATTCATGATCTTTATGATCATCCAGCAATCTCTTCAGATGATGATGATGATAGTGACGATTCTGATGATTCTCAAGTTACTAGCTCTAGAAAGAGAAAAGCCAAGAAAAGGGCTCCTCCTAAGACTGTTCCTAAGCAAAATCCTTTTGCTGACACACCATATTATATTCTACACAATATAAAGCTCACTCCAGAATCTCCTAACTTGATGAGATATTCTAAAAATGAGTTAAAGGAAAGAAAGAAAAAGAAAAGATACAGTTCCCCACCTAGGAAGACCTGGAGAGGACCTCCTCCTCCTCCTCCTCCTGCTGCAGGTGCATCGAGAAATGTTATTAAGACTCAGAAACCAGCCTCAAGTAGCTCTCAGTCTCCAAGGCCAGGCTCCCATCAGTCTTCCAGACTAGCTGGGAAGTATAGTCAATGCAGACCTCCAAGGTCTTATTATTCAGTCCAACCTCAGCAGTCTTTCCCTTAATCTAACTTTCAACAGTAATCCATTCTATTCAGAAATCCTCTGCAAAAGTCTTCTCAGGATGCTCCTAAATCTAATCTAGAGAGACCTCTCTCTCCAACCTATGAACCTGAATTAGATCCTAATTTCAGGATGGCCAGATTCCAAGAACTTATTGGTTTATCTCAAATTAACAGAGCCAGAGCAGAAGACGCAGATCCATCTATATTCACTACAATGTCTAGCTATAGATAGAAGGAGTTTGATCAATTTCAGGTAAACAGAAATTCATTTGATCCTAATGAATACATGCAGATCCATCTAGAAGCTATAGTGCCCAGAGCTACATCTGTGATAGTTCTTGGGGTTCAAGACTTGAAGATTTCTCAAAAGGAAGCAGAAAATCCAAATAGGATAATTGCTTTTGCTAAATCATCTTCTGCTCCTCCCTCTGGTGGTTCTTAACCTTTTTTTTCTGACTTGTTATCTAAGAATTATATGTGTAATGAACTTAGCTATATCATATATGCTGAATATTTAAAAATTCTATCAGATATTTATATTGCTTTGTGTTTTCTTGTTTTCTTTATTTGGTTTAGTGACCTCACCCAAATAGGGGGAGATTGTTTGATGCCAAGTTTGGATTTGGGCTAGATTCACTATTAGGTTATTGACCCTCCATGTATAGCTTAGGGTAAATTTATTAGTTCTAAGGTCTAGGTCAGTCTGACTAGGTTAGACATCTTTGATCCAGCCCTCAGAAGAATTCAGAAATTCATACTAAGAAGAAATGCAGTTTTAGAGAGTTCAGAGAATCAGTTCGAAGTTCTTTGAACTCAGCTCGACGATCTTCGATCGCAGATCGACGAACTCAGAGTTTTAACTCTGAGGTAAGCTCGACAATATCCAAGCTCAGGTCGACGATTTTTCTTCTTCTACTCAGATTCTCTAGTCGACGAAAGTCTATCTCAGATCGACGAACTTGGAGCTGAGCATTGATAGATACTTTCCAGATCAATTATCTCTAAGCTCAGGTCGACGAAGAAGATTTCTCAGCTCGACGAACTTGGAGTTCGAGTCGACAAAATCTGTTCTGAGTTCGACTAATTCTTATCAGAGCCAGTTTGTTGTTTTCTCTCTCAGTTTGAATTCTAATTATATTAGTATAAAGCAGTAATTCTCTGAATAATTAATGCTTATATTCACAAGAATATAGCCATTCTAAGGCATCATTGATTATTGATTTCTTAGAGTTAATTACTTGCTTATTTATTGGAACAGTTGAGGAAACACATTAAAGACAATTTCCAACTGTTTCAACCCCCAGATTCTAAGCAGTAATTCAAGGATTCTATTCAAAATTCAAAGGCTGATTACTGCACAGAATATAAAAAGGGTTTTCTCTTCCTCTCAATAAGATATACACGAGATATAGTGATACAGAGAAGAAAAGTATACAGAGAATAACAGATATACAGAATACATTCTCTGTGCAAAATATTGCTAGTGTGTTTACAGGAAATTGAAAATGAACAACAATAAAAAGATCATTAGTCTTCTTCAGTTTCTGGCTTCAGGATTCTTCAGAGACAAACAACATTCATCTGTCTAAAAGCATCCTGAAGAAACATCAAGCTAGTTGAAGGCCTACACCCTGAGCAAAGCTTCCTTCTTTCATGAACCATTCAACATCTCAGGGGGAGCTTTGACAACATCAATCCACTTGTCTTCTCAAGAAGTTTGAGAAAGAGAAGACACGATCACTTTCTTTACCTCGCTGTAAAAAGGGTTTTTAACTCCCTTCAAACGTTATCATTCGGTTGTCAAGTCAACTAAACAAAAGACTTGTGGTTATTTTTGGGCACCTGATCAAAAGCCTAAAGGATTGTGAGATCTCCCTTGAAATAGATCTTGTGGTGACAGGGCACATGATCAAAAACCTGTGGTGGCAGAGCACCTGAACAAAAACCTGTTAGTGGATTCCTACTAGGGTGGTAGAAGAGTGGATGGACCCAGTTTTGGGGAACCACTATAATTTCTTTGTGTCGTCTGGTTGTTCTACTTCTTGTTTTGCTGTGCTGTGATAATTTTGTTTTTACTTCTCTTTATATACTTTTATATCACTCATTTCAATTCCGCTATAAAAACTAATCAAAGTTTTTAAAACACTCTTTTCACCCCCCTCTAGAGTTAAGACAGATTTATCCCCTCACTTTCAACTTTGTTAAGACAGAGGAAAATAATTGTTGGGTATTATATTCATAATAACCTAGATTTGTATGAAGTCATCCTTAAACTAAGATCAATTAAGTTGTATTTGATGTCTTGTTTGAGTTATGTGTTTGCATGACTTAATTTTAAAAGTGTAGACCAATGTCGGTTTACAATGAGCCACCAAACACAGGATCATACAATGTAATCCCTCATTGTGTGATCCATGGTGTTGACTCATGTATAGAGTCTCTATTGGGAAACACTTCACTTTCAAGCACTAAACCTGTAGGAGAAAGACTGGTTGCAGATTTCTTTGAAGAAAGAAAATTTTCATAAAGCAGAATTTTTCTAAGTGTTTTACTCGAATAGTAACTTAAGTACTCGAGTAGAATTATAGTCAGTTCTCGAGTAAGCTAATTCTAGCACTTGAGTAACTGAAGTAGTTCTCGAGATGATTTAAAGTTAGTTCTCGAGAAACTGCTTAGTACTCGAGTGTATCTCTACTTGTTCTCGAGTTATCTGAAGTATCTAACTCAGAAATTCTTTTAAGTCTAATACTCGAGTAGCTAAGGCTATTACTCGAGTAATGCAAGACTTTGTCTCGAGTAACAGAAGTTGAGTACTTGAGAAGTATATCTAGTTCTCGAGTAGTGAAGCATTAGTACTCGAGAAGTCCAGCTACTTCTCGAGAAGTCAATTCTATTACTCAAGTAGTCAGAAATTATTTCCAGATTTTTCTCTAAGGATTGTTCTCGAGAACTTTACATCCTTTCTCGAGAAGTCAAAGTGATTATTCGAGTAGTCATATTCCACCCGAGTAATGCAGATATTTTTTTTAAAATTTCGTTAAGTCTGACGGGACCCGATTTCAAATTAATCTCCATGATTATTGGTCCACGTGTTATGTCATTTATGATTAAAACTGTTAGACTATTCCTATAAAAGGTCTTATCATATTTGACTAACCCTGACAGAGAGATAAAGTTTTCTGAATCGATTTTCTTCATTCTAAATTGGGAAGCCACCGCCTCTCTTCATCAACGATCTCACCGCCACTCCTTCTCCGATTCCTTAGATTCAGAGCAAGATTAGATCAACAGATCAAGACATTCTTATTCTCACAGATCCTCATCTTGATCGTGTTGATCTAGGTTTTCAGATTAAGAATAGTTTTCGGCTTGTCTTCTTCAACCTATTTCTGAGAAAGCTTCAAAGATTCAAGAAAGAAGACAGGCTTAAGATTTAAATCTGAGATATTCTGTTTGTATAATTTTATTTACAAAATTTTTATCTTGTAGGAGATTTTCTCTCTGAGTGTTGTAGGAAGTATTTCTTCCGAGTGTAGATCCGTGTTGTGGATCGAGTGGTTGGGGCGTTGCTTCGAGTTGTAGGATTGGTTTTCAATCCGAGATAATAGTGAAGTAGCCGAGTCTAGCGTATTGCTAGATCAGTGAGGTGGAGAGTGGACGTACCCAAGATTGGGGAACAACTATTGATCTGGTGTTCTCTGCGTTGTGTGTGCTTATTTTCTGCGCTTCGTTCGTTCAATTTTTATTCTACAAAAAGACGCAGACCTCACATATTCACCCCCCTCTAGGTGATTTAGGTAGATAACTAAAAACATCAAATGGTATCAGAGGGAGGTTGTTCATCAAAAAGGTTAACACCTTGAATAAATCTCCTCCTAGTTGTCATTAGAGGATTCAAGCATGGATAGAATTAAGGATTTTGCAAAGCTTCCTCTGTGCATAAAGAACAATTTTGCTATGTGGAAAGAAAGAATAAAGTTCTTCATGGAAGCTGTGGATCCTAGAATTTTTATGATTGTGGAAGAAGGTACTCATGTTCCAATGATAGCCTCCACCATTGATCTAACAAAGCAAGTTCCTAAGAAACTGATGGATCTTGATAAGGATGAAATTGCACTTGTCTTTTTAGACAAGAAAGCAAAAAATATCATCGCAAGTGTAGTCGATGATTCTATGCTTCAGAATTTAATTCACTGTCAGTCTGCTAAGAAAATGTGGCAGTTTCTTATCATCTTGATGGAAGGCAATGGAGAAGTTAGGGATGACAGAAAACCCCTTCTAAATCAGAAATATGAAGCATTCTGACAAGGTCCCAAGGACTCCATTGCAGATACCTTTGAGAATTTCTTCAAGATTATCAACGGCCTAAGAGTCTATGGTCGGGTCTTCACAAATGGGGAACTTAATGATAAGTTCCTGAGATCCCTGACTAAGGAATGAGATAACAAGGTTTGTTCTATTCGGGAATTTGGAAAGCTGGCAGAGATAGACCCTCAAAATCTCTTCGGAAAGCTTATGTCATATGAGCTATAAATAAATTCAAGAAAAGCTAAAGAAGAGAAGAACGAGTCTTTATCCAAGGAGAAGTCTATCGCCCTAAAGGCAGATACCTTAAGGAAGTCTAAGGCTGCTTCTCCTACCCCAACACAAGAAGAAAGTGAAGAAGAATCTTCAGAGCCAAGCACCTCAGGCTCAGAATTATCTGAAGGAGAGTTTTCTCTTCTCTCATGGCAGTTCAAGAAATTCTTGAACAAGAAGAAGCAATGGAAAGGCAAGGATGCCTCATTCAGAAGATCACGTCACGATGGTGATCGTCACAAGAAGGGCTCAAGTAGCCAAGACAGGTATTACTCCAAACAGAACAAACATATTTCTACTGACATTGTTTGTTATTGTTGTAACAAAACAGGACACGTCATAGCTGATTACCCTCATAAGAAGGAGGGTGGAAGAAGAGAGGAAAATAAAACATCTTACAATAAAAAGAAGACCAAAAGAAGCCTAATATCCAAGAAGGGCAAGACCCTCAGTGACACAGACTCATCTGATTCTAGTGATGAGGAGGAATCCGACTTTGGGCTCATGGCACAGACAGATGAAGAAGAAGAACCCTAGTTCACTGGGAAGGTAAATTCTCATACCCCTCTCTCTGAATCTGATGCTTCTGACCATGATCATGAGGAATGTTCCTCTAACGAGGAGTCTGAATTCATGACTCAATATAAAGAGTTGATCAAAGCCTATGACAAATGTCGTAAAGTTACAAGAGCTCAGGCTAAGGAGATCAAATCTCTTAAGGCTGAAGAGAGCAATCTAAGTGAGGAAATTGTAATGATGGACTCAATCAGGAAATAATTCTATAATGCAATGGAAGAATATAATAAGGCTCTCGAGCACCTAGATCTGAAGGAGAAAATCATCAAGGAATTGGAAGAACAACTTGCAGCTGAAAATAAACTTGTTGAATGTTTCTCCAAGCACAAGACAGTTCTTCTGCTTGTTGAATTCTCTCCTTAGGCCAAAGGTGCTGGCTCAGGCCATGTGACATCCCCTAGTAAATCTTATAGGAGAAATAAGGCCAAAAGGAGAAATAAGGCCGCTAAGAAAGCTCTAGCCAAGGAGAAGGGGAAAGCTTCTCAAGAACAAACTTCGTTCAAGAAGGTTATCTTTCCAACGAACGAGTTTGACCTTGACTCGTCCTATGGTCACTTTTCTAGGCCTACTCATGTAGAGCCCAAGTCTTGGTACCAAGGATGGACTCGTCCCTGAAACTTTGGCGAGAGTGTCTTCAAGGCACCTTATAAGGAGATCACTCTTCAGAGCTTCGGACCTTATAATCATGGTCATAACATCAGGAAAGCACTAAAAGCTAAACCCGTTGTAGAAAAGCCTACTAAGGAGAAGAAGTCATGTGAATGTCATCACCATGAAGCTTCTACTTCCAATTCTACAGCCCCTGCTAGACCACAATCTCAAATGGTCGAGCAGGAGATCATTAGGCAAAGATACAACAGATTTGACTGTTAGTGTTGTGGCAAGGTTGGTCACTTCGCCATAGATTGCTGGTTTAATCCCAAATATTATGAAACTCCTCAAGTTAATAATGTGAGAAAGACCGCTCACAATGTTAACATACGTAGGGGGAGTATGCTAACTAGAGACTGAGGGCCCAAACAAGTTTGGGTTCCTAAGGCAACTTGAATCTACTTTTGCAGGAATGTCCAAAGGCCACCAAAAATCTCATCTGGTATTTGGACAGTGGATGCTCTCGACATATGATCGGGACTAGAAGCCTTCTCCAGAATTATTCTCCAGTCATGAATGGAACAAAGGTCATCTTTGGAGGTTCTAACAGAGGAATTACAAAAGGCCACGCTATGATTACCAATGGTAGTGTATCCTTTTCCGATGTGGCTTATGTTGAAGGATTGGAACACAATATCATAAGCATAAGCCAGCTTTGTGATAAAGGATACATCGTAGAATTTCATGCAGACAAGTGTTTGATAAAATCGGTTGATAACTTAGAAACGATTTTATCAGGCACTCGTAGTAGGAATATCTTTTGTTTAAATTTTATTTGCATAGACTCTTCTACGCCAGTGTACTTTTTGGCAAAAGATAGTGCGTCTCTTGGTGACCAATGACACAAGAGATTAGCACATATTAATTTCAAAACTATTAATAAATTATTTTCTCTTAATTTAGTACGTGATGCTCCAAATGTCAAGTGCGTTAAAGATAGACCTTGTCATGCATGTGTAAAAGGCAAGCAAATAAGGTCTACCTTTAAAAGCATTATTGGCAAAGATTCTAATAGGTGTTTACACCTACTTCATATGGACTTGTTCGGTCCACTGCAAATTAGAAGTTTGGGAGGTAAGGATTATACATTGGTTATTGTTGATGATTACTCTCGCATTGCGTAGGTGTTCTTTCTAAAACACAAGTTAGATACCTTTGATATCTTTACGAATTTCATCAAGCAAGTCTAGAATGAATAC
Source organism: Platanthera zijinensis (assembly GCA_039513925.1). NCBI lineage: Eukaryota > Viridiplantae > Streptophyta > Magnoliopsida > Asparagales > Orchidaceae > Platanthera > Platanthera zijinensis. Next base: position 183,499,549 of record CM077088.1, on the reverse strand, counting down.
AACTACTCTGTTGTCAAAATCAGAAGTGACAATGGAACAGAGTTCAAGTATGGGTCCATGACAAAATTCTGTGAAAGTCTTGGTATCTTTCATGAGTTTTTCTCTCCTCGAACTCCTCAACAGAACGGAGTAGCTGAGAGAAGGAATAGAACACTCATAGAGGCTTGCAGGACCATGTTGAGTGATGCCTCACTACCGAAATATTTCTGGGCTGAAGCTATCAACACTGCATGCCACGTAAAAAATCGAGCACTCATAAACAAAAACCATAATAAGACACCTTACGAAATACTAAAGGGCAGGAAATCGTCTATCTCATATTTTAGAATCTTTCGTAGTAAATGCTTCGTCATTAACAATGTAAAGTATCAAACCACTAAATTTAGTGAAAAGAGCTTTGAAGGTATTTTTGTAGATTATAGTAGCCATAGTAAGGCATATAGGATTTTCAACAAGAAAACCCTGGTTGTAGAAGAATCTATTCATATTGTATTTGATGAGACGAGATTGCTGCAAAGTAGTTCTTCTAGTATGTTCATTGAAGATGCAGGTTCACGATTGAAGGAATTTAGCTTAGATGAGCAAGTTAGGGAAAAAGATCAAGAGTTCATCACGATCACCACTCCAACCACTATTGGATAAGATGATCACCATGATGAAGACGTCATCCAAGTTAATGAAGTCACTCAAGGGATAGAAGAAGCTCCAGATGCAAGGAACCTAGAGCTCAGACACTTGAAGGATCACTTAATTGATCAAATCATCGGAGATCCCCAGGATTGTGTAAGAACTCGTAGAGGTACAACTAATGAAAATTTATATTTGAGCTTTCTCTCACAGGTTGAACCAAAGAAGTTTGAGGAGGCAAACTCAGACACATCTTGGATAATGGCAATGGAAGAAGAATTGAATCAATTCAAGCGTTGTCAAGTCTGGAAGCTTGTTCCAAGACCTAAAGGTAAGAACGTTATCGAAACCAAGTGGGTCTACAAGAACAAGATGGATGATGATGGGACAATCATAAAGAACAAGGCCAGACTCGTCGTTAAAGGATACATACAAGAAGAAGGAATCGACTTTGACCAGACGTATGCTCCAATGGCAAGACTGGAGGAAATCAGGTTGTTCCTATCTTATGCTACACTTAAGGGCTTCACTGTCTATCAGATGGACGTGAAGTCGGTCTTCCTTAATGGTGACATAAAGGAAGAAGTGTATGTGGAACAAACCCCAGGTTTCATTGATTCTAACTTTCCTGATCATGTTTATCTTTTGTTTAAAGCATTATATAGTTTGAAACAAGCTCCTCGAGCTTGGTATGAGACGTTGTCTATCTTTCTTCTTGAGAACAAGTTCACGAGGGGAAAGATAGATAATACATTATTTCTTAGGGAAATAAAAGGCAAGCTTTTGCTAGTGCAAATCTATGTCGATGACATTATTTTTGGCTCTACGGACGACAACTTCTACAAGAAGTTTTAAAAACTAATGCAAGGAAATTTTGAAATGAGCAGTATGGGAGAGCTGAAGTATTTCTTAGGACTTCAGGTGAAACAATCTGAAGATGGAATTTTCATCTCTCAGATGAAGTTCACCAAGGAGTTTATTAAGAAATTCAAAATGGAGAACGCAACCTCTATGAGGACTCCAATGGGTTCAGTCATGTCTCTGGACAAGGATGAGAAAGGAAAACCTTTTGATGAAACCAAGTACAGAAACATAATTGGATCCTTGCTCTATCTTACTGCTAGTAGACCTAACATAATGTTTTCAACATGTGTGTGTGCTAGATTTCAAGTGAACTATAAAGATTCTCACTACGCTACTGTAAAGCAGTTTTGAGATACCTTAAAAGTAAACCAAATCTTTGCTTATGGTACCCAAGAAGTAATGATAGCGAACTAATTGGGTTTTCAGATGCAGATTTTATAGGAAACAAAGATGACAGGAAGAGCACTTCTGGGACCTGTCAGTTCCTAGGAAGAAGGCTCATATCCTGGAGTAGCAAGAAGCAGAACTGTGTCGCAATTTCAACAGCCTAGTTAGAGTATATCTCTGCAGGCAATTGTTGTGCACATCTGATATGGATAAAGAATTTGTTTGAAGATTACAGCATGAAGTTCCAAAATATTTCAATGTTTTGCGACTCTTCCAGTGCAATTGCAATCGCCAACAACCAAGTCTCTCACAGTAGGATAAAGCACATAGAGCTGAGGTATCACTTCATTAGGGAGCATGTGGAGCATTGAGACATCAACCTCCAGTATGTCCTAACTGACAGGCAGGTTGCAAACATTTTCACGAAGCCGTTGGGCGAGGCCAAATTCTCGTTCTTCAAAACAGAACTTGGCATGCTAACCAAAGAAGAATAAAGAAGGAGGACTCACAACAAAGCTCAAGGATCAGGCAACACTTCAAAAATCCAGAAATTCCTAAGTCTGAACTTCATTTCCCGAGTAAGACTATTACTACTCGAGTATTAATTTGGACCACTCTAGAAACAAGTCTGCCTCTCGAGTAATAAGACACTTCTCGAGAACTTCCAATTATTACTCGAGAACTAGAGTCTATTCACTCGAGTAATGATTGTCCACTCGAGAATTAAGTCTTCAAGTTCAAATTTTGATATTCGCACTCAGATGTTATGCCGTCATATTATCAAGTATGTTACTTATATTATTTCCATAATTATCATAAATTAAGACTTATATAAATAGAAAAGTCTGGAAATCTCCAAATCACTCGATCTCTAAACCCTTTCTCGAGAGAAAAAAAAGAAACTTTTTGCCTTCCGCCGCCGTCGCAGAACTTGCCGCCAATTTTCTCGCTCTTCTCTGGATCGATGGCTCCTACTTCCAAGACAGGGATTGGAAGCGAACTTGTTTCGACTGGGATTGCATAGATTTCAGACGACTTTCAGAATCTTCTTCTCCTTCTGGAAACCGTCGGATTATCCTTCGTTTTAGAGCAACCATGCAAAATTTTATTTCCAGAGGTTGAAGAGTTCTTTCAGAATGCAAAGGTAAGGAGAAATAGAAAGATTCTTAAGACAAGAGTTTATGGAATCAAAATCAAACTCTCTAAGATAGTTGTTTCTAAGCTTCTTCGACTACCAGTGATTGAAGAAGAGGACGACCTAACCGCTGAGGACTATGACAGAGCCTATAATTTCTGTGGAATTTCTGTTGTTATAAACAACATTCGTCGACCTGACCTAAATGCATAGGGCAAACTTCTAGTTGATATTATTCGCAAAGTACTTTTGTGCAAGACTACTTCTATAAGCTTCATTACTGCTGATTTTTTTATATGATGACAATAATTATATGCAGGAAAAAATTTCAGCTTGGAATGATGATTTTTGATAAGATAATAGAAAGCATCAAAGCACCTAACTATGCAAGGATTATCTCTCTACTTTTGCATGAGTTCAAGCCAGAGATCTTTGACTTATCCAAAGGTACAACCCTTCACCACATGAAGAAAGTCTCTATATCTTCTATACAAAGATGGGAGCATAAACTCAAGAATCCTACCCAAGTTGCTAAGGCGCTTGATCATCCAGATAATGAGGACAGGACTCCATCTTCTCCTCTACCTCAAATAGCTGGCACATCTGGTGCAGCTGTTGAGGGGGAGCCTGCTCCTTTAACTCCAGTAGAAAGAGTTTCTACCCCTTCTCCAGCTGCTGCACTCCATCCTGCTACCCCAGAAGAGCCACTCTAAAATGCCTAAGTTCAAAAGAATATTCTATCCACAGAGGAAGACATAAACCAAATGATAGAGGAATTATCTTCCAAAGAGCCTCTTTGCCCTTTTCATACAGAGAAGTCTCCATCTCCAGAGCCATCTCCCCCTCATCATCATTCTGAACAAGAATCTCCTCATCAATCACCTGCTGCAGACATTCAATAGGAAGAAACAGTTCTTATTTTTGATGAGAAAGAAGCCGCCCCAAAACCAGCTGAGGCTCCTCTCAAGAGCTTGGATTTTTCTCTTCCCACCTCTCTTGGTGAGGAAGGTGATATTTTGATTCCAACTATAAGAGCCAAGAGCACTGTTGTCATTGAAGAAATTGCTCCATGGACTGCTTCTCCTCCTCTAGTTCCTCAAGTTCAAACTCATGTTGCTGAAGATATTTTGGGTAAGATTGAATTACTGTTAGCACAACATAGAAAGTACTTTGATGAATCCATAAAAGTTGTGACATATAAATTAACTGCTCTGAAAAAAGAGATGAGTAGAGGATTTGCAGAGATCCAGCATAATACTGATGAGCTGAAACACCTCTTCAAAATACGTGGCAAAGCTCTGGACCACACCATAACCAGCATTGGTCAGATGATGGACCAGTCAGTAACTCTTGCTAATAAACAAATCCAGTTAGAAATGAAAGCCCAAGAACATAACTTCAAAACTTGTGAAGAAGTTGGTATATTCAAAGAAGCTACTATTACCACCCTATCTGTAAGAGTCAGAAAGGGGGAGAGCTTAGTAAAAGAATACTTAGAAAAATTAGATGCAAACATGAACACTCTCTGAGAAGCAAAGTTAAAGGAAATTCATGCTGATGTCCAAAATAAAATAGATTGTGTAAAGTTTAATACTTATGATACATCTGTGTGGGTGCATAATCAAATATTCCCTTATTTCAAAGCTGATTCAAATGTGATTCCTCATTACCTTAACCCTCTTGCTCAGCATCTTCAAGTTCAACAGCCAACTTTCACTCCCAGACCTGAAGATCAATAACCACCTCCAGATAGTTATGCTCAAGCATGGTCAAACTCTGAAATGCCTCAAGCTCCTCCTCCAGAAATCCCAGGGCACAAGAAAAGAAAGTATGATGATGGAGCATCTGCAAGCAAGTCCATCCCCAATCCAGAAGCTGAAAAAAGGGGAGCACAAGAATTTGCTGAAATTTGGAATCCTACTTCTAAGTCTTTAATCATTGATACTCTCAAACTAGTTATGGATTATAATGAGAATAGACATGATCATTCCAGCTCCCATGAGTGGGACTTGTATGAGAAATCTATTACTAAGAGATGAATTTATGATAGAGAGTATGGAAGGAACAATCCAAATGCTCCTCCTAGACCCTTAAAGTATTATCCTAAACCCTTTAGCTATCAGAGGAGACAACAAGAGAAAAAGAAAAGACAGCAACAACAATAGATACAACAGCAGAGCAAGGAATGATAAATGATCTAGATTGTGTTTTGAGATTGTGTTGAAATGGATTTCATGAACAATTTTATATAAATATAAATCTTTAATTTTGATGATCTAATTTTCTTGTCATTACTTAGCATTTTATTTTCTATTATCTCTGTGGTAGCTAGTCACTTTATTTGTTTATCTTGATATAATTCACCTTAGTGTAGAGGGTTCTGACTTCTATAAATAGGGGGAGATTTTTGAGTATTAAATCCACAATAACCTAGATTTGCATGAAGTCACCCTTAAACTAAGATGAATTAAGTTGTATTTGATGTCTTGTTTGAGTTATGTGTTTGCAGGACTTAATTGCCAAAGTGTAGACCAATGTCAGTTTACAATGAGTCACCAAACACAGGACCATACAATGTAATCTCTCATTATGTGATCCATGGTGTTGACTCATGTGTAGCCTCTCTATTGGGATACACTTCACTTTCAAACACTAAACTTGTAGGAGAAAGATCGGTTGCAGATTTCCTTTAAGAAAGAAAATTTTCAGAAAGAAGAATTTTTCTAAGTGTTTTACTCGAGTAGTAACTTAAGTACTCGAGTAGAATTATAGTCAGTTCTCGAGTAAGCTAAGTCTAGCACTTGAGTAACTGAAGTAGTTTTCGAGATTATTTAAAGTTAGTTCTCGAGAAACTGCTTAGTACTCGAGTACATCTCTACTTGTTCTGAGTTATCTGAAATATCTAACTCAGAAATTTTCTAAGTCTAATACTCGAGTAGCTAAGGCTATTACTCGAGTAATGCAAGACTTTGTCTCGAGTAATAGAAGTCGAGTACTCGATAAGTATATCTAGTTCTCGAGTAGTGAAGCATTAATACTCGAGAAGTCCAGCTACTTCTCGAGAAGTCAATTCTATTACTTGAGTAGCCAGAAGTTATTTCAGGATTTTTCTTTAAGGATTGTTCTCGAGAACTTTATATCCTTTCTCAGAAGTCAAAGTGATTACTCGAGTAGTCATATTTCACTCGTGTAATACAGACAATTTTTCTGAAATTTCGTTAAGTCTGATGCGACCCGATTTCAAATTAATCTCCATGATTATTGGTCCACGTGTTATGTCATTTATAATTAAGACCGTTAGACTATTCTTATAAAAGGTCTTATCATATTTGACTAACCCTAACAGAGAGATAAAGTTTTCTGAATCGATTTTCTTCATTCTAAATCGGGAAGCCGCCGCCGCTCTTCATCGACGATCTCGCCTCCGCTCCTCCGATTCTAAAGATTCAGAGCAAGATTAGATCAACAGATCAAGGCATTCTTATTCTCACAGATCCTCATTTTGATCGTGTTGATCTAGGTTTTCAGATCCAGAAGAGTTTTTGGCTTGTCTTCTTCAACCTATTTTTGAGAAAGCTTCAAAGATTCAAGAAAGAAGAAAAGTTGAAGATTAAGATCTGAGATATCCTATTTGTATAATTTTATTTACAAAATCTTTATCTTATAGGAGATTTTGTCTCCGAGTATTGTAGGAAGTATTTCTTCCGAGTGTAGATCCGTGTTGTGGATCGAGTTATAGGGGCGTTTCTCATAGTTGTAGGATTGGTTTTCAATCCGAGATAATAGTGAAGTAGCTGAGTCTAACGTGTTGCTAGATAGGTGAGGTAGAGAGTGGACGTACCCAAGATTGGGGAACCACTATAGATCTTGTGTTCTCTGTATTGTGTGTGCTTATTTTCTACGCTTCGTTCGTTCAATTTTTATTCTGTAAAAAGACGCAGACCTCACCTATTCACCCCCTCTAGGTGATTTAGGTAGACAACTAAAAATATCAATTGGTATCAGAGGGAGGTTGTTCATCAAAAAGGTTAATATCTTGAACAAATCTCCTCCTAGTTATCATTAGAGGATTCAAGCATGGACAGAGTTAAGGATTTTGCAAAGCTTCCTTTGTGCACAAAGAATAATTTTGCTATGTGGAAAGAAAGAATAAAATTCTTCATGAAAGCTGTGGATCCTAGAATTTTTATGATTGTGGAAGAAGGTCCTCATGTTCCAATGATAGCCTCCACCATTGATCCAACGAAGCAAGTTCCTAAGAAACTGATGGATCTTGATAAGGATGAGATTGCACTTGTCTCTTTAGACAAGAAAGCAAAAAATATTATCGCAAGAGCAGTCGATGATTCTATGCTACAAAATTTGATTCACTGCCAGTCTGCTAAGAAAATTTGGCAGTCTCTTATCATCTTGATGGAAGGCACTGAAGAAATTAGGAATGACAGAAAATCACTTCTAAATAAGAAATATGAATCATTCTGATAAGGTCCCAAGGACTCCATTGCAGATACCTTTGAGAATTTCTTCAATATTGTCAACGGCCTAAGAGTCTGTGGCCGGGTCTTCATAAATGGGGAACTGAATGATAAGTTTTTGAAATCCCTGACTAAGAAATTGGATAACAAGGTTTGTGCTATCCAGGAATTTGGAAAGCTAGCAGAGACAGACTCTCAAAATATCTTCAGAAAGCTTATGTCATATGAGCTACAAATAAATTCAAGAATAGCTGAAGAAGAGAAGAACAGATCTTCATCTAAGGAGAAGTTTGTCGCTCAAAAGGCAGATACCTCAAGGAAGTCTAAGGCTGCTTCTCCTGCCCCAGCACAAGAAGAAAGTTAAGAAGAATCTTCAGAGCCAAGCACCTCAGGCTCAGAATTATTTGAAGGAGATTTTTCTCTTCTCTCATGGCAGTTCAAGAAATTCTTGAACAAGAAGAAGCAATGGAAAGACAAGGATGCCTCATTCAGAAGATCACGTCACGATGGTGATCGTCACAAGAAGGGCTCAAGCAGCCAAGACAGGTATTACTCCAAACAAGACAAACATATTTCTACTGATATTATTTGTTATTTTTGTAACAAGCCAGGACACGTAAAATCTGACTGCCCTCACAAGAAGGAGGGTGGAAGAAAAGAGGAAAATAAAACTTCTTACAATAAGAAGAAGACCGAAAGAAGCCTGATAGCCAAGAAGGGCAAGACCCGAAGTGACACAGACTCATCTGAGTCTAGTGATGAGGAGGAAGTCTACTTTTGGCTCATGGCACAGATAGATGAAGAAGAAGAACCCTAGTTCACTGGGAAGGTAAATTCTCATACCCCTCTCTCTGAATCTGATGCTTCTGACCATGATCATGAGGAATGTTCCTCTAACGAGGAGTCTGAACTCATGACTCAATATAAAGAGTTGATCAAAGCCTATGATAAATGTCGTAGAGTTGCAAGATGATAGTTTTACTTTCAAGACTACCTAAACACCTAGAGGGGGGGTGAATAGGTTCTAATGCTTGTTTTCACTTTAGGCAGAATATAACTACTGAATAAAATAGAATGCAAAATATACTTCAGTAAACACAGCACAACAATCACAGATATTCACACATCACAGAATGCACACAGATTTATAATGGTTCCCCAAGGTCTGGGTACATCCACTTTCCCCCCTTCACCTATCTAGCAGTGTGCTAGATTCGGCCTAACTTCCTTCTTTAACTCAGATCCTCAGATCCTACAGCTCAGAACCTGGAAAGGTTCCTACAACTCAGGCTAATCAGCCCTACCTCAGCCTTGACACAAGGCCTACAACTCAGATAAATACCTTCTCCTACACTCAGGCATACACAGCCCTACCACTCAGAGATCAAATCTCCTACACTCAGCCTTTATAACATAGGCTTACAACTCAGATCTATATTAATAGATCCTACAGAATTTGAAAAGAGTTTTATTATATCTTGCCTTTGTTGAGAGAGAAGGAACAAGACAGCACTTGATCAGCTGATGGATGAAATCAACTGAATCTTAGCTTTCTTCAAAGCTTCTTGAATCTGAACTTAGCTGAGTTGATTTCCTGACAGCTTCTTGAGAAACCTGTGACAGCTTCCTTCTTGATCTTCAAATGGCTGGATCTCTCTCTATCCAATACCTTTGATAATACTTCAGAATTCTTGGACGAATTCTACTTAGACAGATCCTGAGAGGTTGTACCCTTCAGAATGTCTTCTTAGATCTTCTGATGAAGATCTTCTTCCGTGCCTTGCACTTTCTTGATTTGATTACTCAATCAGTTTCTATGTGTGTTGCTTCTTAATCAAAAAATATCGTCGTGTATTCTACTTCTGAATCTGTCTATTTATAGACCTTCTTCATGGTAACCGGCTAATCGGTTTCTAACTAACTTCTGACAAGTCTGACAGCTTCAGTTAACCTGTTGTAACTCACAGCTGTCAAGTCTTCAAACAGATCTTGTGCCTTTATCTTGGTCAGAAAGTGTCGAGACCATCTGTCAATATGTGTCGACACAAGTAACTTTGGTGTCGACACAGCCTTTGATGATGTTGACATGTTTGCCTTTAAGTCGACTCAGCTTCTTCATACTGCATCTTGAGAATGAGTCGACACTGAGTATTTGTGTCGACTTAAACACTTCATCATTCTTCAGCAAATGACTTGGTCTAGACTTTGCAGTGTGTCGACACAAGTCCTGTGTGTCGACACAGTTGATGTAGATTCAGAACATAGTATGTGTCGACACTGCCTTTAGGTGTCGACACAGCTGTTGTCTACTCTGATTATATGTGTCGACTCAGTCTTCTGGTGTCGACACAAATGTAGTCGACTCTGCCTCCGTGTGTCGACACAGCCTTCTGGTGTCGACTTTGCCTCAGTGTGTCGACACAGCCTTCTGGTGTCGACTCTGCTTCTGTGAGTCGACACTGCTTCCCGGTGTCGACACAGATGTTGTCGACTCTTTTTCTCTGTATGTCGACACAGCCTTCTTCAAGTGTCGACACAATTATTCTGAAGTGTCGACACAGCTTCTTCTGGTGTCGACACATGGACTTAGAATAATTTTCCTGCTTTTTAGTACATTCTTAACCTGCACATGTCAACTCAAAATAACATCAAATATACCTTGTTGTATATCATTGAGCTAAGTTAGGCTTCTTCAAATCAGGTACACATTTTCCAATGTACCCAACAATCTCCTCCTATTTGGAGAAGTCATAACCCTTTTAGCTAATGATATACACCATTTATAAAAATTTAACATGATGATGTATATAAGCATGACATAACAGGAAACATTTAAAAACAAAACATTAAGCAACAGATTCATCACAGAATAAAGATGAACATGAAGAAATGATTACAGAACAAAGTTTTGTTTATACATTTAGAAATGTTTGTTACAGCTTGTTTATATTGATTGGTAAAACAAACAAATCACTACAAAATATTTGAAAGAACTGATAAGCTTAATCTAAGACTGATCAGGCTCCCTTATGACAATTCCTTTGCCTGGTTGAATTTGAGCCTTCACAGTAGGTTCAGCAACATCAGCAGGCATCTTGCCTTTCAGTTCAGCTTTCTTCTGAGCTTCCTCCTTGAGCCTTTGCCTTTCAAAGTAATGAAAGGGCTTGGGAAAATATTTGCTGGGCTCCTGAGCATCTGGTGGTAGCCTCCCCATCTTAGCTTTCCTTCTGAACTGAACTATGGCCTCCTGCCTAGCCTCATACTTGTGCCATTCAATTTCATTATACCATTTTCCTCTTTCATGGACTTGATCCTTCACAGCCTTCCAGGCAGTTAGTATAATGTTTCTTGAAGTGGGGCTCCACTACTCAAAATCAGGTCTAAGTTTAGCTTGCTCTCTAAATCTCTTCTTGGACAATTGAGCATCTTGTTGTTCTTTCAAACTTGCTTCAGGCTTATCAACTTTTTCAATAACAACATTTGTAACCTCCTTTGGAGGACTGTACATGGCCTGCACTTGCTGTTGAATCATATCAAAATCAGCAGGGGGGGTAAATGACTTGGGCAACCTCAGGTTGATTGCCTACAAGTAGACCTTTGTGAATGCCTGACTCAGCAACAATATCATCATCACATAATGATGGATAGCCCAATGTGGCTCTTACACTGTTGGTTACCCACTTGGCATGTTCTGAGCCAGCATGAATAAGTACCCTCTCCCCCTTTATGACTTCTTTGGCAACATGATCCCTAAGATCATCCTTTTGAAACCTTATTTGATCATCAAGAAAATTCACACCCTCTTTAAAGAATGGTTTTAATTTAAGAAGCTTGTCAGATATTTCTTTCTGTGAGGTGGTGATAGCAGTGTGAACTGAATCTAGGGCAGCCTTGAGCTTCTGATCATAAACTTCCATGTATGTAGCCCTTGCAGCAGTCAGGCTGGTAGTAGTATCTTTTAACTTATTGAGAATTGCATTGTGAGAGTCTGTAAGATTTTCATTCATTCTTAGCTGATTTTCAAGAACATATCCTTGTTTCAATGCAATATCATCCACTTTAGTAAGAATAGTCTGCTGTTGCTTAGCAAGGTAGACCACAGCATTACCTCCCTTGTGGAAGTAATCTGTCATTTCCTTTTTATTCAGATTTACTTCAAATCTGATGGACTTAATGTCTTGAGCCAAATCAAATTGAAGTGATTTATTTCTCTCATCAACATATCTCTCCAAAACTAATCTCTGCTCATCCATCTTTACCTGCAAATCTACCATGAACTTATTGTAATCAAAAGTAGAAGAAGATTGATGAGTTGAAGTCTGTAGAGTCTGCTTATAGCTATGGCTTCGTCTCTTGAAGACCATGAGCTTCCTTTTCTTAGCCTCTCTGGCTTCTTCTGTCTTTGAGTTTTAGGAACTTTCAATCTGTACTCTTTCTGGAGGTGAAGTAGGAATTTCTGTCTTAGTGAAATGTTGTTCTTTCTCAACATTCACTTGCTCCCCCTCAACTGCACCTTTTACCTCCTCAACCCTATCAGAAGCAATGCCATCATCAGGAAACAACTCATCTAGAGTGAATTCCTTTTGTGCTGGTGCAGGAGATGATACATCAATATCTGCAGTGTTTAAATATTCTGATAAGTTTATTCCTTCTTCCACTTGTACTGTTTTCACAATGGTCTCTCCCGGCAATTGTTCAGGATTAAAAATGTGTTGGGCAGGAGAATGAAATGGCTCCCCCTGCACCTGTGCAGGTAATGTTTCTTCCTGGGCATGAGTAGACCCTGTCTGGTCCTCAGCTGGTTCTCTAACTTGTTCTTCTTGATGTTGTTCAGTGTCTTGTTCATGGCCAGGTGACATCTCAGTTATGTCCTGCCTGTCCACAGCAGACATCTCTTTGGACAGAACTCTATCCCACCTTGAGAATAATCTCATATCCATTTTTCTCATGTGATTGATTTTGGACCCTGCTATCTGTTGCATGACTTCTGGAATGACTCCAGCCAGGTATAAACTCAAAATCCTAGCCAAATTTGGCTTTTTAATACCTTCCTTGATTTTATCAAACACAACTCCTGACCAGTCTGTGTTAATCCTGAAGATTATCCTTGTCATGAGATTAAACATTAAGTCCGAAATCCTATCATGGCCTCCTGGTTTACACAAAATTACTTTTCCTACTACTTCAGATAGAAATTTGCCCTGTTGATTCATTCCTTTTCGGTTGATGGCTGCTTCAATCTTTATGGTTGGATCCAATCCACACCATTGGAGAGCCTCCCTTGTCTTAGAGGCTGGGACCTCTTCTTCATCTTGTATGCTAGGTAGTTGAAGAATCTTTCTTAAACTTCTTGGAGTAAGTTTCACTGTTGTCCCATGAATAGTAGATTTGATCTTGAGGCCCGAAGAGTCCAATGTTGCAGAAGTATAAAATTCAATTGCCTCTTTCTTCCATATTTTTGTTGGTTCAGAAACAAGAAACTCTAATCCAGACTCGGAAATTAGAGTGATAACCCTTTGTATATCTGTCGGTGCATCCTCAAAAGCATTACGCACCAACTCGTACCCTTCGTTAACATTGTCTTCAACTTTGGGCGTCATTGGAAAGATGAGAAATCTTGAGAGAAGAGAAGAGAGATTGTCGACACAGGGTTTTAGTCTCGAAAACCTTGTGAGCGTGTCGACAGAATACGTTCTTGACCTATTTATACCCTTTAAAGAAAGAAGGCCAAAAGTCGGGCAAAAACAGTATAAATGTGTTGACACAGATGAAATGTGTCGACACAAACTTCTATTGTCTCGACATCAATGCTGACTACTTTGTGTCGACACCCATTGAGGATATGTCGACACGTGAGATACATAGTAGTGCATCAAAAATTCTGTGTCGACTCTTAGTACAAGTGTCGACACAAAATCTGTAAGTGTCGACACCATTATTCTGGTGAAGTTGACACTACATTTCTGGATGAGTCGACTATTTGACCCTTAAGTGTCGACACATATTCTCTGTGTCGACACAATTTCTCTGACTAGTCGACATGACTTTTCTGTGTCGACACTTTATTTCTGAATGTGTCGACACCATTAGACTTAGCCAAAATTTGGTTTTTGGAAACCACTAGATAAATTAACCTATGGTCAGCATTCCTAATTCAATTTTAAATCTATTGAATTTAGTTTCATCCAGTGGCTTAGTAAATACATCTGCAATTTGAAAATCTGATTTAACAAATTCCAATGAGATGTTCTCTTTTTCTACATGTTCTCTAAGAAAATGGTATTTAATTTCTATATGCTTAGTTCTACTATGTGAAACATGATTGTTTGCAATAGAAATAGCACTCTTAGAATCACACAATAAAGGTGTTCTACTTACTTGAATACCATAGTCCTTTAGCTGGTGCTGAATCCACAATTGCTGTGTACAGCAACTTCCAGCTGCAACATATTCAGACTCAGCTGTGGATATTGCCACACTGGTCTGCTTCTTACTGCTCCAGGATATCAGTCTTCCTCCCAAAAACTGACATGTCCTTGTTGTACTTTTTCTATCTTCTCTACAACCTGCAAAATCTGCATCTGAATAACCTGTTAGTAGAAAATCTCCATTCCTAGGGTACCAAAGGCCTAGATTAGGTGTGCCCTTAAGATATCTCAAGATTCTTTTGACTGCAGTATAATGAGATTCTTTAGGGCAAGCCTGGTACCTAGCACAGACACATGTAGCATACATAATATCTGGTCTACTAGCAGTGAGATATAATAGAGAGCCAACTATTCCTCTATACAAAGACTCATCAACAGGTATACCTGCATCATCTTTGCATATAGGCATACTTGTTCCCATAGGAGTTCTCATGGTGGAGGATGACTCCATACCATACTTCTTAATTAATTTCTTGGTGAACTTAGACTGGGATATGGACAAGCCATCTTCAGTCTGTCTTACTTGGAGTCCCAAGAAGAATTTAAGTTCCCCCATACTGCTCATTTCAAACTTCTCTTGCATAAGTTTGGCAAATTTTTTGCAAAGGTTGTTCTCTGTAGACCCAAAGATTATGTCATCTACATAGATCTGAACTAAGATGATCTTACCTTTAGATTCCTTAAGGAATAGAGTTTTGTCTATTTTACCTCTTGAGAATTTGTTCTCAATAAGGAAAGTAAACAGGGTTTCATACCAAGCCCTTGGGGCTTGCTTTAACCCATACAATGCTTTCCTAAGTCTATAAACATAACCAGGTTTAAGAGAATCTACAAAACCTGATGGCTGCTCTACATAGACTTCTTCTTTTAGATCACCATTCAGAAATGCTGATTTCACATCCATTTGGTATACTTTGAATCCTTGATAAGCTGCATAGGCAAGGAACATTCTGATTGCCTCCAGTCTTGCTATTGGGGGAAATGTTTGATCAAAGTCAATCCCTTCTTCCTGCATGTATCCTTTAGCAACCAATCTTGCTTTATTCTTCACAATTACACCACTCTCATCCAACTTGTTCCTATAGATCCACTTTGTGCCAATTATGTTGTGGTCTCTTGGTTTAGGAACTAACTCCCAGACCTTACACCTTCTGAATTGATTAAGCTCCTTTGCATAGCATTAATCCAGTGTTGGTCTTGGATGGCTTCTTCAAATTTCTTAGGCTCCATTTGAGATAGGAAACTTGAGTGCAAGACTGTGCTCAGATTTCTGCTTCTAGTCTGCACTCCTTGTCTTGGATCACCTATTATTTGATTAGCTGGATGATCTTTTAGATGTCTTATGGCTGGAGGTAAATTTCCTTCAGGTTGAACATCTCCAGCTCCTTCATCATGCTGTACCTCTTGGTTGTCATCAGCTTCTATAGAGTCTTGTACTCCCCCTGGACAGTAGCCTTCATTTTCCAATGCTTCATCTGCATTTGATGCTTCTGCAATGGAAAGCTTGTCTATCCTTTTGCTTATACCTGTTGAATTATTTGATCTACAAGGCAACTCACTATTGATTAATCTTGTTTCATCAAATACAACATGTACAGATTCTTTTACAACTTGAGTAGTCAAGTTGAAGACTCTATAGGCCTTACTATTTATGTTGTACCCAACAAATATCCCATCTTGGGATTTAGCAGCAACTTAGTTAGATATGACTTGCCATTGTTAAGTATATAGCACTTGCAACCAAAGATCCTAAAGTAGGATAGATTTGGTTTTCTACCTTTCATAATTTCATAGGGAGTCTTTTTGTGGCACTTGGCGATAGAAGCCCTATTGATCACATGACATACAGTGTTTACTGCCTCAGCCCAGAAATATTCTGGAAGAGAGGTGTCACTCAATAGAGTTCTACCAGCTTCAATCAATGTCCTATTCTTTCTTTCAGTAATACCATTTTGCTGAGGTGTTCTAGGTGAGGAGAACTCTTGGAAAATCCCAAAGTCTTCACATAATTTTGTCATACTTTCAGATTGAAATTCAATGCCATGGTTACTTCTGATTTTGACCACTGTACTGTTTAGTTCATTCTGAATTTGTTTCACAAAACTAAGTAAGACACTTGGGGTTTCTGATTTTTGTCTCAGAAAGAACACCCATGTATATCTAGAATAGTCATCTACAACCACAAAAGTGTAGACCTTCCTACCTAGACTATGAACTGGCATAGGACCAAAAAGATCCATATGTAAGAGGTATAAGCACCTCACAGAATCCTTGTTTTCAAGGCTATGAAAGGAGGATTTTGTCTGCTTGCCCTTTTGACAAGCTGAACATATCCCTTCCTTTATACACTTAACTTGAGGACCATTCCTCACTAACTCTTTGCTAAAGAGTTGGCCAATTGTCTTGTAGTTAAGATGAGCCAACCTATTGTGCCACTTGACACAAAGAGATGCATTATCATCAGCTACAAGACAGATGGGAGAAACCTTATTCTTACATACAAAATTAAGACAATAAACATTTCTCTTTCTATACCCAGTCAATATGATCTTTTGATCACTTGACCTTTTGATATGACATCCATCCTTAACAAATGAAATGTCATATCCAAGATCACTCAGCTGACTTATGCTTATCAGATTATGTTTCAAACCTTTTACATAAGCCACTTGGGTGATGGTAATTTGGTTTGAAGAAATGTTACCAAACCCTTTGATGATTCCTCTTTCAGATCCACCAAAGATTACTTTAGGTCCATCTTTGACAGATGTGTACTCCTTCAGCAGCCCCTTTGTTCCAGTCATGTGCCTGGAACATCCACTGTCCAAGTACTATATAGGGGCATGGCAACTTGGACTTTCCTGCAATACAGAATTACTTTCCCTTAGAACCCAAGTAAGTCTTGGGTCCTTGGTTCAGGTTATCACCATTCATATTAAGACTACCAGCAGCTCTTCTAACTGGTAGACTATTGGTCTTCCTTACATTTGTGTTATGCCAGCAGTCTAAGGCAAAATGGCCTCTCTTGTCACAACACCAATATTCAAACTTGCTGTATCTAGGTCTTGATACACCCTTGACAGAAGAATTTCTATCCAGTGCTGGTGCTGCTGCAGCTTCACCCACAGATTTCTCATAACCATGGGGTTTATGAACATGGGTAAACCTATTGGCATTTACACCCTTGTTTATCAGAACATTAGTCTTAATATGACCATGAATATTCTCAAGATCATATTTGTTAGAAGGCACTTGCACCTTTCTAAACATAACAGGGACTGAAAGGTTTAGTGGCTGGACAGGAGCTTTGCCTTTTCTCTTGAATTGGGCAGCCCTGGGGTTACCTTTGAAGCCTAATCCTGCCTTACCCTTTTGAGCCACAAACTCATCTATTAAAGGTAAGACAGATTTTGGCTTAGAGTAACTAGCCACTAAATCTTTCTCTATTCTTAGTCTGGCCTCCAGACTCTTAATTTGATCATTGTTATATTTGATTGTGCCCATCTGAATAATGGTTATATTTTCAGTTTGGCAATCTCATTTAACTTTTGATCCATTACTTTTTCAAACTCAGTTGCAGCCACGTTAAGATCAGCAATTTCCTGAGCCTGAGTTTTGACTAGGTTCTTGCTTTTCTTAAGAGCCTGCAACAAGTCCCCATACTTATCTATCAACTAATAAACATCACCTTCAGATTCAGATCCATCTACATCACTTAATGCAGATGTAGCTGATTCTGCACTAGTACTACAAACTGATTTTATAGAAGGACAATGTACCTTACTGGGACCAGACTGATTCTGGCACATGTCTTCTTCTGATCCAGCCATCAGTCCCATGCACTGATGGTCTTCTTGATCATAGATGGAGTTCAGCAATTGCATAACTCCTCTTCTTCATTGGCTGCATACAGCCCAATGTATGCTTCAGCTTCAGATTCTGACTCTGAAGTAGATTGATCTGTAAGGCTCTTCTCCTTCTTAGCAACAAATGATTTCTCCTTCTTGCCCTTTTGATGAGTCTTCTTTCTGTCTGTTGACTCCTTCCTCTTATCAGGACATTCAGCCACTACATGTCCTGGCCTGTTACAGCAATAGCAAACAATCTTTGAAGTTGTAGCTTTGCTGGGCTTAGTTCTGCTCTTCTCCTGTCTTGATGATTTTCTTTTCTGATAGTAATCATCAGCTGGCTGTGATGTGGAGGGCCTTGACTTCCACTGCTTCTTCTTTAAGAACCTCTGAAACTGGCTTGTAAAAGTAGCAAAATCTGTATCTGAATCACTGCTTTCTGAAATCTGATTGTCTGAAATTTCTGAGTTAACTTCAGCAACTTCCTTAGGAGGTAATGGAGATATCCTCCTATTCTTTCTAGTGGCTTCTGCCTTGAGGGCCACTGACTTCTCTCTATGCTCTCCTTTTGAATTCTTTTCTTCCTCCTTCCTAGCCATTAGTTGCATTTCATATGATATCAACTTTCCAAATAAGGTTGGAGGAGAAATCTCTGCCAGTTTAGCCACTTCTCTTATGGCACAAATCTTGGTGTCCCAATCCTTTGTCAAGGACCTTAGGAATTTGTCATTCAGTTCATAGGTACTGAAGACCCTTCCATAGGACATCAATTCATTTACTATCCTGTAGAATTTCTTGTAGCATTCAGTTATGTTATCAGACTTCCCTTGTCTGAAACTCTCATACTCTTGGTTGAGCATAGACTTCCTATCTTGTCTAACTTCTTCAGACCCCTCCATGTAGACAATCAAAGTGTCTCACATTTCCTTGGAGGTTTTACAGTGAATCAGATTTTGGAATGTAGAATCATCTATGGCACTCACTATGATATTCTGAGCTCTCTGATCCATAGTTGCCAATATGATTTCATCCTTGGTCATTTCAGAATAACTCTTTGGAGTTTGAATATTTGCATCAAGAACTGATACCTTCATTGGAATGAAGGGGCCTTCCTGTACTGTGATGTATATCCTTGGGTCGGAAGCCTCCATAAACAACCTAACCCTTTCTTTCCAGATTCCAAAGATTTCTTTTCTGCAGATGGATAATTTCATTGACCCTAGTTCCTTGTGATTCTCTCTAGAACTCATTTTCTTGATTCTTGATTCTGCCTTTAGGGATCTAACTCAGACTGTTAAGTCCTTATTTGAGCAACCTCCCTCTGATACCACTTGATAGTTTTACTTTCAAGACTACCTAAACACCTAGAGGGGGGTGAATAGGTTCTAATGCTTGTTTTCACTTTAGGCAGAATATAACTACTGAATAAAATAGAATGCAAAATATACTTCAGCAAACACAGCACAGCAATCACAGATATTCACACATCACAGAATGCACACAGATTTATAGTGGTTCCCCAAGGTCTGGGTACATCCACTTTCCCCCCTTCACCTATCTAGCAGTGTGCTAGATTCGGCCTAACTTCCTTCTTTAACTCAGATCCTCAGATCCTACAGCTCAGAACCTGGAAAGGTTCCTACAACTCAGGCTAATCAGCCCTACCTCAGCCTTGACACAAGGCCTACAACTCAGAGAAATACCTTCTCCTACACTCAGGCATACACAGCCCTACCACTCAGAGATCAAATCTCCTACACTCAGCCTTTATAACATAGACTTACAACTCAGATCTATATTAATAGATCCTACAAAATTTGAAAAGAGTTTTATTATATCTTGCCTTTATTGAGAGAGAAGGAACAAGACAGCACTTGATCAGCTGATGGATGAAATCAACTGAATCTTAGCTTTCTTCAAAGCTTCTTGAATCTGAACTTAGCTGAGTTGATTTCCTGACAGCTTCTTGAGAAACCTGTGACAGCTTCCTTCTTGATCTTCAAATGACTGGATCTCTCTCTATCCAATACCTTTGATAATACTTCAGAATTCTTGGACGAATTCTACTTAGACAGATCCTGAGAGGTTGTACCCTTCAGAATGTCTTCTTAGATCTTCTGATGAAGATTTTCTTCCGTGCCTTGCACTTTCTTGATTTGATTACTCAATCAGTTTCTATGTGTGTTGCTTCTTAATCAAAAAATATCGTCGTGTATTCTACTTCTGAATCTGTCTATTTATAGACCTTCTTCATGGTAACCGGCTAATCCGGTTTCTAACTAACTTCTGACAAGTCTGACAGCTTCAGTTAACCTATTGTAACTCATAGTTGTCAAGTCTTCAAACAGATCTTGTGTCTTTGTCTTGGTCAGCAAAGTGTCCAGACTCTGTCAGAAAGTGTCGAGACCATCTGTCAATATGTGTCGACACAAGTAACTTTGGTGTCGACACAGCCTTTGATGATGTCGACATGTTTGCCTTTAAGTCGACTCAGCTTCTTCATACTGCATCTTGAGAATGAGTCGACACTGAGTATTTGTGTCGACTCAAACACTTCATCATTCTTCAGCAAATGACTTGGTCTAGACTTTGTAGTGTGTCGACACAAGTCCTGTGTGTCGACACAGTTGATGTAGATTCAGAACATAGTATGTGTCGACACTGCCTTTAGGTGTCGACACAGCTGTTGTCTACTCTGATTATATGTATCGACTCAGTCTTCTGGTGTCGACACAAATGTAGTCGACTCTGCCTCAGTGTGTCGACACAGCCTTCTGGTGTCGACTCTGCCTCAGTGTGTCGACACAGCCTTCTGGTGTCGACTCTGCTTCTGTGAGTCGACACTGCTTCCCGGTGTCGACACAGATGTTCTCGACTCTTTTTCTCTGTGTCGACACAGCCTTCTTCAAGTGTCGACACAATTATTCTGAAGTGTCGACACAGCTTCTTCTGGTGTCGACACATGGACTTAGAATAATTTTCCTGCTTTTTAGTACATTCTTAACCTGCACATGTCAACTCAAAATAACATCAAATACACCTTGTTGTATATCATTGAGCTAAGTTAGGCTTCTTCAAATCAGGTACACATTTTCCAATGTACCCAACACAAGAGCTCAGACTAAGGAGATCAAATCTCTTAAGGCTGAAGAGAGCAATCTGAGGGAGGAAATTGTAATGATGGACTCAATCAGGAAAGACTTCCATAATGCAATGGAAGAGTATAATAAGGCTCTCGAGCACCTAGATCAAGTGAAGGCACGACCTCATAGCCCCTCGGCAATTCTAGAAAATGATGTTTGTCATTGCGGTATAAGGGAAACCCCCGTTGTTGAAACCGTAAAATCAGTCTCTGTGGAGTTCGACCCTTGGGGAAGGGGTGGTCGCGCACCTACTCTGCTCCTGCAAGAAAATGAAAAGAAAGTGAAGAACAAAGGACTAGACCAAGGGCCCGGCGCGGAGGTCCCACCACACACCCGGAAGATCTTAGAGCGCTTCCCCTCCTTAGCCAATTGTCGGGCTAAGGTACCTCAGAAAGCGCTTTGAGACCTGAGAATTAGTGAGCATGCCTTTCTGAAGTACCCCTTGGGTCCTATTTATAGAGAACTGAAAACGGCCTGCAAATAGCCTACCTCCACTGGTCTGAAATTACTGAAAGCCCTCCTGGGGCTGGCCTGCCAACAGCCAAACTCCGCTGTTATGAGAGGCCAGGGGCAGACCACCTGGGGCGGGATGGCCACTGGATTCCCTGCTCGGCCAGGGCGGAGAGAGCCCGATAGGGCTGGCACTCGCCGATTCTGCCCGGCCAATGGCGAGTGAGAGCTCTCCTGGCGATCCTCTCTTGTTTGGCGAGTGCGGGCTCGGTTTGGCGAGCAGCTCCGGTTTGGCGAGTGCGGGCTCGGTTTGGCGAGTGCGGGCTCGGCTGGAAAAACCCTGAGCTCGGCCCGACGATCTCCGAGCTTGGTACGGCGATTTGCCGAGCTCGAGCTCGGTGGTGAACCCTGCCCGGCCGTGAGGCGGTCTGGACCGGCCGGTCTGGCTTCCGCGGACCCACTCGGCGGATACAGGGTTGTACACCCGCACTATCACATTCTTCTTCTTGTTCTTCTTTCGAGGTTTTCTAGAAAGGGATCTCGATCGCCTGTCATCATCGACCAGATAATCTTCAATTGTTTTAGCTTTTTTTAGAAGGATTTCTCAAGCCTAGTTGTCATTCTGGAAGGCACCTGCTTTGCCTAAAAATTTGTGTTCAATTGGCTTTTTGGGGATGTCCTGCTTAGCATTTGAGCAATAACAATATTATTATACCTGATGCTAATCTTCACTAGTGTCATATGATTTATTTCCTTCATTATCTGATAGGAAGTTTTGGGCAGGCGGTTTCTCTGGTGGGTCCGGTGGAGCATCATCGACTGACAATATTTCAGAAGCCGATGGAGTGAGTGTTGGATGAAATTCCTTCTTGTGTTGATGCGGCATCTGATGGTTTATCAGCATTATTTTTTGTGTTTTTTTTGACCCATATTTGGTTCCGTTGGATTTTTGGCTTTGGCTTCCTGGAGTGGATGCAGGTCCATCCAGCAAAACAGCTTTCGGGTCGATCCATCTATCTCTATAGTTGGGGGGTCAGTTGGACAAGGATCATCGCCATGTGCCGCGAATCTACATTCGGTGCATAAAAAGGGATGCCCTCATAAATGATTTTTTGAAAGAAATTTCATGTAGCCTTACTAGACAGCTAAATACCTCCCTGAAGTGATTTTTCTAGATTTCTCCTTATACAAACTCTAACGAAAATAGTTATTGTTAAGGACTTTGTGAAAGCATCAATATATAGAGGCTCGCCTACGGAGGTTGTAATTCGGTGTAGATTCTTCTCTCCCCAAAATTGCAGCAACAAACCCGACAAACGAATCCAAGTTGGAACACACATTTGTAGGTTCTTTGAAGAAAATTTCAGATCATTGGTCAAGCCCTGCGACAAATCCTGCAATGTGCCATGAGCCACCCATCCAGACCCGATCTCTACTTTCCTTGCTAGCGAAGAAAAGTATGAAACATCCAAAACCAAGATCATTTACACGAAAACCTTCGTATGAGCCTCATTTATCCTATAATCCAGCCACCACGCAGCAGCTCGCACCACTGAAGTCTCCTCTGCCACCACACTGCAGTTTGCACGCCTGAAACCCGCGGAGCCAAACCACCCACCACACCGCCACTGGCAGCACGCCACCACCACAACTATGCCATCGTACACTCGCACCACCACTCTCTCACTCGGAGCTCTCTCAAATCTCTAAAAAATAAAGTTTCTGGATTCCTGAAAACTTGCATTTTGCATAAAAAGCAAAAGGTACAAAAGGAGATAAATAGGGGGGAGGATACCCGCCAGATCTTCCTAAGCAATCTCAAGGAATTCTGGGTGGAACCTCAAAGGATCAGTCCATATAAAAGCAGAAGAAAACGCTAGCCTGGAGCATAGGTCCGCGGCCCGGTTGGCCGACCTCCGCACATGTTGGAAGGAAAGGTGGGCGAATTCGCACAAGAACTCCAGCCCCTCCTCATCACACGCCTCACACGATCCCGCACCCTTCCCCATACATTGCTGACAGTAGTATATCAAGTTGCTACAATCTCCTTCAATGATGGCACCCTTCGTCGCATAGATGGAAGACAGAAGAATAGCCCTAAGGGCCTTTAGCGCTGTCATCTCAATTCCACCTGAATCCTAGTGGAGCACAGCCTGTCCTGCAGCATAGAGGACGAGTCCATCGGCATCCCGAACAACAAGGCCCAACCCGGCCAATCGGTTAGAGCGGACCCCCCCCCCCCCCCCCCATCAACGTTGAGTTTCACCCAACTAGGAGGGGGCACCATAAGGTCGAGGAAGGCAGCCGGTAAGGCGGGAAGGTGCCCAGTTCTCCTAGGAGGAGTGAAAGAGGCCACATGAAAGGGAAGTAAGCACAGTTGCCGCAATAATAATAGGAGTAGCAAACTCCTGGCCATGCGTTTTAGCATTCCTTGCCCTCCAACATTGGTATATCGTGTAACATAAGGCCCGCACCGCCTCGCACCCCGCCCGATCAATCCAACTGTATTGATCACATGAAAGGGAAGTTTTTGGTTTCTTTGAAGTTGGCCTTAGCCTATATATAGGGGTTGATGTAAATCCGTGGAACCCGGATTTAAGCTAAATCTGGGTTCCGCGCGCCTTTTGAAAATAGGCCAAGTATATGACATTTTTAGGAAAAGTGTCGAGCATGAAAGTTGTAGATCTCATCGTCTTGGTTCCGTCCCTTTTAAAAATAGGCCTAGTATATGACATTTTTAGGAAAATTGCCCAACATGAGAGTTGTAGATCACGACGAGATCTACATCTCTCATGTTGGACACTTTTCCTAAAAATGCCATATACTAGGCTTCTTTTCAAAAGGCGCGCGGAACCCGAATTTAGCTATATCCGGGTTCCGCGGATTTCTGATATATATATATATATATATATATATATATATATATATATATATATATATATATATATATATATATATCTAAAAGGAAGGTCTACAAATGGTTGGCATCATGCATCAAAATAAGAGATAAAGCGCTGGTAAGAGGCATACCACTTTCCCAATCAAAATCAAGGTGGCAAGCATTTTTTGCAAGATGGTCGGAAACAGAGTTCTCCATGCGAACAACCCGTGATAACACTAATCTTGGTAGGTATTTCAAGTGGCGAGCCACAAAGCCTTCAACATTTTCGGAATAACAACCAGACAGGATACGACTTATCTTGGAGATAGTGGCCACTAAGTCTCCTTCGAGAATGAATCCAGAAACCCCATCACTATGTTGTGTTGTTAGAAAAAATTCTGCATTAGCATCCATAAGTTCTGTCATACTCATCGATCGGCTTAGATGTGAAATACCTTTGGTGGCGATCAGGCCCCCCATATGGTCCCGGATAATGTAGCCCAGTCCCGCAATAATGTTGTCCATGACCGAGTCATCAAAATTTAATTCGAGCCATCCGTCAAGCGGGGGCGACTAAGTGGTTTGGCCGTTATAATTGGGCACCCAGTTCCCTTTAGATGAGTCTAAAATAGCGCTGAAAATAATTGATGTGAGTTGGGTGTATGGCTCACCATTCACCTTGGCGTTCCTTGATTTCCAGATATTGTAAAAAATGGAAGTAAAAAAGCTAGCCATTTCAGGATTTCTAGTGGTAAGGGTCTCATTACAAACACTTCAGCATGTCTTGGCTGAGAATTTAGGGCTGGACATTTAGTCTTGCTCCATCAGATTTTAATCTAGAGGTGACTCTACAATTTTGGAGGATATGATGTAGTGATTCCTCAACACCACAATCTCAAGGATAGTTAGCATCGCTGCAGAGCTGATGATTGTATAACCAATAATTAGTGGGAAGAAAGTTATTGACGGCTCTCCATAGAAGCATGAGCATTCTTGGTTGGGATTTTATTTTCCATATATTATTGCCAATATAGGGGGAAGGCGAACTCTCAAAAATGTAAATAGTCGCCGCATCCATGAACTCTGTCTAGAAATGCGCCCAGGCGAGCTTATCTGCCTCGCCCACACCATTTCTCGGCAGGCTCCTGATAACATCAATCACGGCATCACCAAAACATGTGAGACAGCTGTCCGAACATCTGCCATCACCGTCCAACAGTTGGGCAACCTTGTCAAGGAGAGCATGGACATTAACAAATGTAGGCCATTTTGATATTTGTATACCCCCAGCCAATTATCATTAAATGTTGAAACAAAGGGCCATGTACCAATCATCCAGAAGGTGTGTCGAGAAAAAATATTATTTCCCAGGGTTATAGTTTTCAAGTTTTGGAATGGGTCCTTCTACTTATGAACAAGTCTGGCTCGCCATATTGGCTGCCAAGAGTTCGAGCTAGGAGGCTTCCGTACGATCCTAAGATTCGGGCGTCCACCCATCCCATAATAATGCGCCGCCATGTTGTCATATTCTTGATTCCTAATCCTCCCATATCTTTAGGAATCCAAACATTCTCCTCGCCAGCATAGTGAATAGCACCATTACTTTTTGACCCACTCCAAAGGAAATTGTTGAGGAAGGAATTTATTTTCTTCCGGATGGAGATCGGCACCGGTGCGCTAGTGAGAGCATGTAACGGAATTGCCGCCAAAATAATTTGTAGTAGAGTCAATCGCCCGACCATGGATATGTGTTGAGAGCCCCAACTTTGAATTTTGCAAGACAGTTGATTCAACAGGCCATCAAAATCAATAGTCCGGATTCGCCCCGGCCGGAGTTTGATGCTGAGATATGAAATAGTTTTGATTTTTTGTGATCATGTTCGTGGAGGATCCTGTAAGAAACATTTTGTCATGCCCGTGGTAGCCAAACCAAACAAAAGGGTATCATCAGCAAATAATAAATGTGAAATCTTTGTAGCAGAAGCACTAACCTTGATACCCAGGCCTGGGTGATGATTATTTTTATGAGGAAAGATAGAAATTCTGAGCTGAAAGATTTAGTTTAAAGAGCCTAAACACCTAGAGGGGGGTGAATAGGTTTAAATTTTTTTTAATAACTTAGGCAATTAACAAAGTTATACACAGCACAAATATCTCAGCACAAAGAATAACAAACACAGAAAATTCAAAGCGCAGACACAATGGTTTATAGTGGTTCCCCAATTTGTGGGTACGTCCACTCTCCCCCTTCACCTATCCAGTAGAGAACTGAATTCAGCCAAACTTCCTTCTACTATCTCAAATCCACAGATTTTACAACTCAGAGCCATACTGGTTCCTACAACTCAGACTTATTCAAGTCCTACACCTCAGATTCTTCCCAAGAATCCTACCTCAGGCAACAACCCTACCTCAGCCTTTATCACTAGGCCTACAACTCAGACTTTTTCAAGTTCTGCCTCAGGCTCTCAGCCCCACCTCAGCCTTTATAAATTTAGGCTTACAACTCAGATCTATATAAGATCTTACAAGGAAATTAATTGTTTTAAATGATAAAATCTTTACCCTGATAGAAAGAGAATAAGGTGAAAGCTTCTTGATCAGTTCTTGATAGAACTGATTACTTTAGATCCAACCTGTTTTAGCTTCTCCAAAGCTTCTTGAATTTGTACCAAGTAAGGTTGATCTTCAATTGGAGGTGGAGTTGATCTTCAATCCAGCTTCCTTTTTGAATTCAGAATCAGATCTGAATTTTTCTTGCAGACTCTTCAGAATCTGCCTTCTTCTGGGTTTGTCTCTTATTCCCCCTCACTTGTTCTTTTTTACAGTACCTCTCATTGTGATAGAATAGGTCTATATATAGAATCCATCAGAGGTTACCAGCTGATCCGGTTTATAACGGCCTTTTGACAGCTCTGACAGATGTGTCAGCTTTGTTACTTATGATAGCTGTCAGGTCTTCGGTCTTAACAACTAACTCCTCCTTGAACTTCTATCATAGCAGAGAACTGTCAGCATAACACTTCAGATGTGTCGGCAAAAATAGACCATGTGTCGACACAAATCTTGATGATGTCGACACAGCTCCTAATATGTTGACACATTCATTCTTTAACTTCTCGACACAGCTTATGTTGGATGTGTCTACACAAGTCCTATGTGTCGACACAACTGCTTCTAGTCTTGACACAGCTCTTGTTGACAGATTTCTTTGAGTGTGTGTCGACACAAGTCCTGTGTGTCGACACAAGCCTTCCAGTCTCAGTATAGCTGTTGTTAACAGATTTCTTTGAGTGTGTGTCGATACAAGTCTTGTGTGTCTACACAAGCCTTCCAGTCTCAGTATGGCTGTTGTTGATAGATTTATTTGAGTGTGTGTCGACACAAGTCCCGTGTGTCGACACAACTACTTCTGGTTTTCAACATAGCTGGTGTTGAGTGTGTGTCGACACAACTGCTGTTGACAGAATTTATGTGTGTCAACACAAGTCATGTGTGTCGACACGATCTTGCTACTGGTGTCGACACATTTCCCTCACAAGTGTTGACACTTGTACTTAGAAAATTTTCCTGCATTTCTTTAAACCTGCACATTGAAACTCAACATCCCATCAAATACACATTGATGTATATCATTGAGTTAAGTGAGGCTTCTCCAAATCTGGTACACAGTTTCCAGTGTACCCAGCAATCTCCTCCTATTTGGAGAAGTCATAACCTTTTGTCAATGATATACACCACTTATTATAAAATAAAGATTAAGATGTATAAAATCATTTCACAGAAAGGGTAACTTATAAACATAAATAACATTTAATATCATCACAGAATATGATAAAATTCATTAATCAGGAATAAGTGTTTGATTTACAAGATTGTTTATAACAAAATTTACATAGTTCTAAGCCTAGCCTATTTATCCTTAAGATTGATCAGGCTCCTTGATAACTATTCCTTTGACAGATTGAATCTTAGCTTGTACTTTGGATTCTGTGTCATCAGCTGGCTTCTTCCCTTTCAGATCTTTCTTTTTGAGCTCTTCTAACTTTCAAGGTAATAAGGCTTTGAGAAGTACTTGCTAGGCTCCACAGAGTTAGCAGGTAACTTCCCAGCTTTGATATCCCTTCTAAACTGATGTATGGTATCTTGCCTTTTCTGATACTTACTCCATTCTTATTCAGAGTACCATTTTCCTCTATCATGCATATTGTCCTTCACAGCTTTCCAGACAGTAAGAATGATATTTCTGGAGGTTGGACTCCATTGGTCAAAATCAGGCTTTAATTCTACCTGTTCTCTAAATCTTTTCTTAGAAAGCTGAGCCACTTTCTGAGCATCCTTAGCAGCTTCAGACATTTCAACTTTTTCAATAATAACATTATGTGCCTCCTGTGGAGGGCTATACATTTTATGTACTTCCTGCTGTACTACTTCAAAATCTGATGGAGGATAGATGACTTGTGCAACTTCCTGCTTAACCCCTTCAATGTGAGCAGGTTGAATACCAGATTCAGTAGTGTTATCTTCATCATAAAGAGGTGGATATCCAAGAGTAGCTCTGATGGTATTAGATACTCATTTAACATGATCAGAGCTGGCTTTGACTAACACTCTCTCCCCCTTTATGACTTCTCTGGCCACATGATCTCTTAGATCATCTTTCTGAAACCTTACTTGATCAGCCAGATAATCTATTCCCTCTTTGTAGTACAGTCTGAATTTCTCCAGTTGATCAAAAATAGTCTTTTGGGATGCCTGAATTGCAGTTTGAACAGCAGCTAAATCTTCTTGTATTTGCTTGGATACTTCAGTCTTCACATCAGTGACAATACCTCCCAGTTTTATGAGAATTTCATTATGTGAGTCCTTGAGATTTTCAGTCGTTCTGAATTGATTTTCTAGAATATATCCTTGCTTGGCTGCAATGTCCTCAAATTCAGTCTTTATCAGCTGTTGTTGCTCAGCCAAGTATACTACAACATTACCTCCCTTATGGAAGGAATCTGTCATCTCTTTTTTGTTTTAATTGAATTCAAATCTGATGGATTTAATATCTTGGGCCAGCTATAACTGTAATTCTTTATGAGACTCATCCACATACTTCTCCAGAGCCAGTCTTTGTTCATTCATTTTCACTTGTAGTTTCACCAAAAGTGAACTGAAGTCTATTCCTGGAGCAGATGTTTGAGGGACAATTTGTAAGGCTTTCTTATAGGTTGTGCTCCTTTTCCTGAGAGCCACCAGCTTCCTTTTCTTAGCCTTGGAAGCTTCTTCATCATCCGAAGAATTTGATGAAATTTGTATATCCATAATTTCCTTAGTACTATAGGCATGCAGTGGCATCTCCCCCTCAATCCTTGGAAGCTCCCCCTCAGTTTGAGCTCCTTGTAAATCAGGAAATAATTCTTCCATAGTTACCTCCAGCTGTATCTGAATAGGAGGGATAAGTTCTCTTTTTCAACAGATGGTTCTCCTTGGATATCAAGGTCCCTTTCTAGGATTTTCTCCAAACTGGAGGAGTAGAGTTGCTCAGCTTGATCTTGGTCTGACACATGCACGTCCTGTGCTACATTCTCAGTAATAATAGTTGCAGTATTGTTGATTTCTGATACTATCTCCATAACAGTCTCAGTTGCAAACTCACTCTCCAGTGCAACTTCAGCAATACCTACCCCTTGGACAGGCAGTTGTGATTGTTCAGGTTCTTGAACATTTATAATCTATGTGTTGTCTCCCCCTGGAGTGGAGACCATCTGATTCTATGGTAGTTCAATGTTCTCCCCTTGGGCTTGAGCTTCCTTATCTAGTTGTGGTGTAGGTGATTTTCTTTGTTGTTCTTCATCGGAGCTGAAGACAACCTGTTCTTCAGAATCACTGGAAGATTCTGCTTCCTGGGTGGTAGGTTTCTTTTTCTTATCCTTCTTCACTGATTTCTGTGGAGTAGAAACATCTTTGGTCAAAACTCTATCCCATCTGGATAGTATTCTTAAATTCATTCTTCTCATGTGATTTATCTTGGTTCCTGAAGTTTGATTCATCACTTCTGGGATGGTGGAAGCAAGATACAAGATCAATATTCTACCCAAATTTCTCTTTTTGGTACTTTCTTTGATCTTGTCAAAAATTACAGTGGACCAATCTATTTTCACTTTGAAGATAACTCTATGGTCATGAGTTTGAACATGTAGGCATAGATCCTATCATGTCCTCCTATTTTGCAGAGAATAACTTTGCTCATTATCTCGGATAGAAACTTACCCTGGGAATTCATTCCCTTCCTAGTTAGTGAAGATCCAATCTTGGTATTGGGATCCAGCCCACACCATTGGAGTTCATCCCTTGTCATGGAAGATGCGATATCATCTTCTTCTTTAATCTTGGGTAGTTGAAGTGACTTTCTTATAGTCTTCAGTGAGAGTTTCACTTTGGTTCCATTAACAGAGGACTTTATCTTCTTCCTTTGAGAGTCCATTTTTGCGGAAGAGTAAAATTCAAGAACTTCTTTCTTCCATATCCTTGAAGGTTCAGAGACCAAGTATTCCAATCCACTTTCTGTGATTAGGGTTATCACGCCCTTGATTTCTTGCGAGACAGTCTCGAACGCCTTGCGTAGCAGTTCATATCCATCATTGATCTTGTCTTCTTGTTGTGGCACCATTGGTGAAAGAGAGAGAAGAGAATCGACGGGAGAATTTCTCGTCGACACAAAGTCTAGAGTCGAGAGTTCTGAAAGCACAGTCGATCAGATTTTGTCTTCTCCTATTTATAGTGTACTTGTAAAAGGTAGGTCAAAAGACGCGCCTAACTTAGGAATTTACTAGTCGACAAAATTTAACATGTGTCAACATAGATGACCTAGGTCTCGACAAAACTTTATTGAAGTCGACATGTCTATGTGTCGACATACTTTTTCCAGTGTCGACAAATTCTACTTAAGTCTCGACAGAATTATGTTGACAACGATTTTTGTGTGTCAACACAAAAAATCTTCTAAAACAAGGTCTCGACAGATTTGTGTCGACATACTTTTTTCCTGTCGACACAACTTACTGAGAGTGTCGACACAGTTAGCTTGTGTCGACACAAACTTTCTAACTTAGACAAAATTTCTTGAGAAATTGTGTGCTGACCTAACATCTTATTTTAGTTTCAACATACCTAATTCAATTTTAAAATTATTGAATTTACTTTCATCCAGAGGCTTTATAAATATATCAGCAATTTGTTTGTTAGTGTTGACAAATTTCAGACTTATGTCTTCTTTTTCAACATGTTCTCTGATGAAATGAAATTTGATTTCTATATACTTAGTTCTGCTATGTGAAACAGGATTTCTAGCAATAGATATAGCACTAGTAGAATCACAATATAATAGAATTCTACTTATCTTGATGTCATAGTCTCCAAGTTGATGTTGTATCCACAACAACTGAGCACAGCAACTGCCTGCAGCTATATACTCTGGTTCAGCTGTGAAAATAGTTATACTTGTTTGCTTTTTGCTGCTCCATAACACCAACCTTCCACCTAGAAACTGACATGTACCTGTGGTGTTTTTCCTGTCTTCTTTGCAGCCTGCAAAGTCTACATCTGAAAAACCTGTCAGTAAGAAATCTCTATTCTTAGGGTACCAAAAACCTAGATTATGCGTGCCCTTAAGATATCTCAGAATTCTCGTGACCGCAGAATAATGAGATTCCTTAGGGCAGGCTTGGTACCTAGCACAGACACATGTATCATACATGATGTCAGGTCTACTAGCAGTTAAGTAAAGTAGGGAGCCAATTATCCATCTATACAAAGACTCATCAATATGTTTTCCTGCTTAATCTTTGCCTATAGGTATACTTGTCCCCATTAAAGTTTTCATGGTGGAGGCTGACTCCATACCATATTTTTTAATTAACTCATTGGTGAACTTAGACTGAGATATGAACAATCCATCATCAGTTTGTCTAACTTGGAGTCCCAAGAAGAATTTCAGCTCACCCATGCTGCTCATCTCAAACTTCCTTTGCATAAGTTTGACAAACATTCTACAAAGGTTATTTTCAGTTGATCCAAAGATAATGTCATCAACATATATCTAGATTAAGATGATCTTGCCTTTTGATTCCCTAAAGAATAGAGTCTTGTCAATTTTCCCTCTTGAGAATTTATTCTCAATAAGGAAGGTAGACAAAGTTTCATACCAAGCCCTAGGGGCTTGTTTCTATCCATATAGAGCTTTCTTAAACCTATAAACATAGTTAGGATAAAGGGGATCTATAAAACTTGAAGGTTGATCAACATAAACTTCCTCTTTTAAGTCACCATTCAAAAATGTTGACTTAACATCCATTTTAAATACTTTGAACCCTTGATAAACTGCATAAGCCAGGAACAGTCTTATTGCTTCCAACTTTGCCACTGGGGCAAATGTTTGGTCAAATTCTATCCCTTCTTCTTATTTGTAGCCCTTTGCAACTAGTCTGGATTTGTTCTTGATTATGGTGTCATTTTCATCTAACTTGTTTCTATAGATCCACTTGGTTCCAATAATATTGTGATTCTTTGGTTTAGGAAGCAATTCCCAGACTTTACATCTTTTGAACTGATTCAGTTCTTCATGCATGTCATCAATCCAATTTATGTCTTGTATAGCCTCTTCAAACTTCTTAGGTTCCATCTGGGATAAGAAGCTTGAACATAGAACTGTGTTCATGCTCTTGCTTCTGGTCAGAACTCCATGACTTGCATCACCAATGATTTGGTGTGCTGGATTATCCTTCAAATGTCTTCTTGCTGGAGGAAATATGTCTATCTCTTGGTCTTCTTCATTTTCTTCATCTGGATGCACTTAATTGTCTTCATCTTCCTCAAGTGAGTCTTGTACTCCCCCTGGACAGCATTCATTATTTTCTTCATTCTGTATTGAAGGTTGGTCTTCACTAATTGTTTGTTTGTCAATCCTTTCCTTCAAACCTGTTGGACTAACAGAAGTGCTAGACAGTTCACGATTAATTAGCTTAGACTCATCAAAGACTACATGGACAGATTTTTCTACAACTTGTGTAGTCAAGCTGTAGATACTGCTCTACTGTTATTGTTGTACCCAACAAATATCCCTTCTAGGGATTTGACAGCAAACTTAGTTTGATAGTTCTTCTCATTATTTAGAACATAGCACTTGCTACCAAAGATTCTAAAGTAGGATATATTTGGTTTTCTGCCTTTCATAATCTAATAGGGTGTCTTCTTGTGTCTTTTATTGATGGATGCTCTATTGAGAACATGACATGCAGTATTTACTGCCTCAGCCCAGAAATATTCTGGGAGAGAAGTGTCACTTAATAGTGTTCTACTTGCTTCAATAAGAGTCCTATTCTTTCTTTCAGCAACCCCATTTTGCTGGAAAGTTTTAGGTGAGGAGAACTCTTGATGAATCTCAAGTTATTCACAGAACTTTGTCATACATTCAGATTGAAATTCAGTTCCATGATTACTTCTGATTTTGACCACTTAATTGTTAAGCTCATTCTGAATTTTCCTAACAAAATTCTGAAAGACAGTAGGGGTTTCAGATTTCTGCTTCAAGGAGAAAATGTGAATTTAGAATAGTCATCCACAATTACAAATGTATAAGCTTTCCTAGTTAGACTATGAACTGGCATAGGACCAAATAGATCCATATACAGAAGATATATACATCTTACAAAATCTTTGGTATCATGTCCATGGAAAGAGGTCATGGTCTGTTTGCCCTTTTGACAAGCTGAACATACACCCTCTTTAATGCACTTGACCTGAGGATCATTCCTCATTAACTCCATATTAAAGAGTTGGCCTATTGACTTATAGTTCATGTGAGTCAGCCTTTTGTGTCATTGGACACAATGAGATGCTTTCTCATCTGCAACTAGACAGATATGTGAGTACTTATTCTCACAATCAAAGTTAAGACAGTAGACATTTCCTTTCCTAGTGTCTGTCAAAATGATCTCTTGATCATTTGACCTTCTTATTTGGCACACACCCTTGTAGAAAGAAGTGTCATAACCAAGATCACTTAGTTGGCATATGCTAATAAGGTTATGCTTTAGACCTTTCACATAAGCCACTTGGGTAATGGTAATGGAGTTATTGGAAATGTTACCAAACCCTTTGATGACTCCCTTTTCAGATCCACCAAAGATCACTTTGGGTCCATCTTTTATAGGGGAGTAGTCCTTCAGCATCCTTCTTGTTCCAGTCATGTGTCTGGAACATCCACTGTCCAAGTATCATATAGGTGTATGGCCACATGGACTCACCTGCATCAAATAAAATTACCTATCCTTAGAACCCCAATAGTTATTGGGTCCTAGGTTCAGGTTAGTTTGATTTTTGACATGCTTACCTGCAGCCTTTCTGACAGGTAAGCTGACCTTATTCTGAATACTATCATTGAACCGACAGTCAATGGCAAAGTGGTCCACCTTGCCACAACACCAACACTCAAATCTGTTGTACCTTTTCTTAAGTACAGGCTTAACAATATTGCTATCAGCAGTACTTTTAAGTGCAGGTGCTAGAGCAGCAAATACTAAGGATTCCTTAAGATCCTGATGGGTTTGCTCATGGGGTGCCCTATTTGCATTTGCATCCTTGCCATTCAGATCACAATACTTACAGTGACCATGATTGATGTCATGATCATACCTGTTAGTAGGATGCATCACCTTCCTAAAAGAAATAGGGGGTTTGAAGGCTAGTGGCTGAGCTGGGGCTTTGCCTTTTCTTTGATAATTAGCTGCCCATGTTCTTCCCTTAAAGCCTAATCCTTTCTTACCCTTTCGGGAGATGAAATTATCAATTATGGGTAAGACTGACTTTGACTTAGAGAATTTAGCCACTAGATCCATTTCTTTCTGAAGTCTTACTTCCAGATTCTTGATGTGATTATTTTTGAAAGTGATTGTACCAATCTGAATAACAGATATGTTTTTCAGTTTGGCAACCTCATTCAATTTAAAATCCAACATCTTTGCTGAATCTGATGCAGTCAGTTTGAGAGATTCAATTTCCTCAGTCTGCTTCTTGACAAAGAATTTGCTTCTCTTAAGAGCTTGCAACAGACCACCATACTCATCAATTAATTGATGAACATTGCCTTCAGATTCAGAATCATCCACATCTCTTGATGCAGATGCTTCTGATTCAGATCCAGTATAATACTCAGATACTAAGGATGGATTGTATACCTTACTGGGACCAGGCTGATCCTGGCACTGATCTTCCTCAAATAGAGCCATCAGCCCTCTACAATAATGATCTTCACTTCCATTTATGGAATCCATCATTTGCAAGAATTCTGTTTCCACAGAATTCTCTTCTGTAGTGAACAATCCTATATAGGCTTCTGTTTCATCCTCTTCTCCTGATTCTGATGATGAAGAATCAGTCCAACTCTTCTGCTTCTGGGAAACAATGGATTTCTCCTTCTTTCACTTATTTTGATGTTTCTTCTTGTCCTTAGACTCCTTTCCCTTGTCAGGACAATCAGCTATGATATGTCCAGGCCTGTTGCAGCAATAGCAAACAATTTTAGAAGTTGTTTGTTTACTAGGATTAGAGTCATACCTGACATCCTTGGAAGGTTTCTTCTTCTTATAATAGTCATCTTTGGAGAAGGATGTAGATGGCTTTGTTCTCCATTTCTTCTTCTTCATAAACCTCTGAAACTGCCTTGTAAAGACAATAAAATCTTCATTAGAGTTATGGCTGTCTGAAGTGTTGATGTCAAGATTTTCTGATTCAGCCTCAGTAATTCTCCTAGGTGGAGAAGGAGACTTTTTTCTACCCTTTCTTGTGGCTTCAGCCTTGAAGGCTACTGACTTTTCTTTATATTCAGACCTATTGTTTTTCTCCTCCTCCTTTCTGGCAGTGAGTTGCATCTCATAAGATAACAGTTTTCCAAACAAGGTTGGTGGAGGAGTATCAACAAGCCTGACCACCTCTCTGATGGCACATATTTTTGTATCTCAATCCTTGTTTAGTGATCTGAGAAACTTGTCATTCAGTTCATATGTGCTAAAGATTCTTCCATAGGTCATTAGCTAATTTACAATTCTAAAGAATTTCTTATAACATTCAGCTATGTTGTCAGTCTTGGCTTGTTTAAAGCTCTCATATTTTTGATTTAACATGGACTTTCTATCCTCTCTTACTTCTTCAGTTCCCTCCATGTAGACAATCAAAGTGTCCCACATCTCCTTAGAGGTTTTGCAATATACTAGATTCTGGAATATAGAATCATCTATAGCACTCACAATTATATTTTGTGCTCTCTTGTCTAAGGTTGCTAGGATGATCTCTTCCTTAGTTATTTCAGAATAGCTCTTTGGAGTTTTGAGATTTGCATCAAGAACTGATATATTCATTGGAATGAAATGACCTTCTTGAACTGTGATGTAAATTCTTGGATCAGATGCCTCCATGAACAATTTGACCCTCTCTTACCATATGCCAAAGTTTTCTTTCCTATAGATATGAAGTTTCATGGATCCAAGTTCCTTCTGATTCTCACTTGAACCCATTCTGCCTAACAGTTAATTGCCTTGGAGAACTACTTAGACTGTTAGGTCTATATTTGAGTAACCTGCCTCTGATACCACTTGAAAGATTTGGTTTAAAGAGCCTAAACACCTAAAGGGGAGGTGAATAGTTCTAATCCTTTTTAACAATTTAGGCAATTAACAAAGTTATACACAACACAAATATCTCAGCAAAAAGAATAACAAACACAGAAAATTCACAGCACGGATACAACGGTTTATAGTGGTTCCCCAATTTATGGGTACGTCCACTCTCCCCCTTCACCTATCCAGTAGAGAACTAGATTCAGCCAAACTTCCTTCCACTATCTCAGATCCACAGATCTTACAACTCAGAACCCAACTGGTTCCTATAACTCAGACTTCTTCAAGTCCTACACCTCAGATTCTTCCCAAGAATCCTACCTCAGGCAACAGCCCTATCTCAGCCTTTATCACAAGGCCTATAACTCAGACTTTTTCAAGTCCTACCTCAGGCTCTCAGCCCTACCTCAGCCTTTATAGATTTAGGCTTACAACTCAGATCTATATAAGATCTTACAAGGAAACTAATTGTTTTAAACAATAAAATCTTCACCCTGATAGAAAGAGAATAAGGTGAAAGCTTCTTGATCCGTTCTTGATAGAACTGATTACTTTAGATCCAACCTGTCTTAGCTTATCCAAAGCTTCTTGAATTTGTACCAAGTAAGGTTGATCTTCAATTGGAGTTGGAGTTGATCTTCAATCTAGCTTCCTTCTTGAATTCAGAATCAGATCTGAATTTTTCTTGCAGACTCTTTAGGATCTGCCTTCTTCTGGGTTTATCTCTTGTTCCCCCTCACTTTTTCTTTTTTACAGTACCTCTGATTGTGATAGAATAGGTCTATATATAGAATCAATCCAAGGTTACCGGCTGGTCCGGTTTATAACGGCCTTCTGACAGCTCTGACAGATGTGTCGGCTTTGTTACTTATGACAGCTGTCAGGTCTTTAGTCTTGACAACTGACTCCTCCTTGAACTTCTATCATAGCAGAGAACTGTCAGCATAACACTTCAGATATGTCGACACAAATAGACCATGTGTCGACACTAATATTGATGATGTCGACACAGTTCCTAATATGTCGACACAGTCATTCTTTAACTTCTCGACACAGCTTATGTTGGATGTGTCGACACAAGTCCTGTGTGTCAACACAACTGCTTCTAGTCTCGACACAGCTTCCGTTGACAGATTTCTTTGAGTGTATGTCGACACAAGTCCTGTGTGTCGACACAAGCCTTCCAGTCTTAGTATAGCTGTTGTTGACATATTTCTTTGAGTGTGTGTCGACACAAGTCATGTGTGTCGACACAAGCCTTCCAGTCTCAATATATCTGCTGTTGACAGATTTCTTTGAGTGTGTTGACACAAGTCCTGTGTGTCGACACAACTACTTCTGGTCTTCAACATAGTTGGTGTTGAGTGTGTGTCGACACAAGTTCTGTGTGTCGACACAACTGCTGCTGAAAGAATTCCTGTGTGTCGACATAAGTCCTGTGTGTCGACACAAGTCCTGTGTGTCGACACGATCTTGCTTCTGGTGTCGATACATTTCACTCACAAGTGTCGACACTTGTACTTAGAAAATTTTCCTGCATTTCTTTAAACCTGCACATTGAAACTCAACATCCCATCAAATACACATTGATGTATATCATTGAGTTAAGTGAGGATTCTCCAAATCTGGTACACAGTTTCCAGTGTACCCAATACGAGCATAGAATGAAGAGGTAGAGCGATAAGGGGAAACCTTGCCTTAGACCACACGCGGCGTTGATCCAGATTGATTTAGATCCATTGATAAGAAGGTCATACTTTGGATAAGAGATGCACTCCAAGATCAAATTTATCCAACCCCATGGAAAATAGAAATCTTGCAGAGCACGCCTAACGAAACTCCATTGAATCCTGTCAAAAGCTTTCTTCATATCAAGCTTGATAGCCATATTCCCATCCTTGCTCTCCGTCGTGTGCAATCAGTGCATGATTTCTTGGGCAAAAATACAGTGGTCGGAGAGAATTCGCCCCGGCACAAAAGTGGCATGCTACTTTGAGATCATGTTACATAGTAGGGGATTCATTCGATTGGCAATGATCTTTGCCACCACTTTGTATATTGTTGAATAAAGGCTAATTGGGCGGTAATGCTCTGGAAGACAAGGCTGCTCACATTTAGGGATAAGCATAACAAGCGTGTCATTCCAATATTTTTTCATGAGGCAAGTGGCAAAAAAATCCTTCACAGCATTTGCAATATCAGTCATAGCAAAACCCCAGAAATGGTAAAAAAGGAGTGCGTGACTCCATCAAAATCGGGCGATTTGTTGCGGCCAAATGAGAAAACGGCAGTTTTGATTTCTGTGTCGGAGGGGGGGAAATGAGTTGTTGTGGGTCAGCATCATTCACCACTATGGGTGGGCATGGCAAGTTGTCCTGAGATGTAACATCATCAAGGCACGATCTTGAGGCGAAGTGATTAACAAATTCCAACTCAATATGTTGCTCATCTGTTATGGTGATTCCATTATGGTGCAGAGAAAAGATCCGGTTTTCATGTTTCCGCTGGGTAGCAGTCGCATGGAAAAAAATCGAGTTACGATCTGCAAGTGCCAACCAGATGCACTTGGCCCGTTGCCACCACCATGTCTCCAATTTTGCTTGAACTTCTTTATAGTTGGCCACAAGAACCTGCAGGGTATGTAGTTCTTAATCATCTAGGAGTCGATCCGCCTCCTGCAACTGCATTAATTTGATCTCAGCTTCAAATTTACTCGCCGCCTCGTATTCAATTTTGGCATTGAATTTGCTCCAGCGTGTCAGCGCTTTGATTGTTCTTGCGCATTTGTCTGCCAAAATTTTGCTAGGATGCCCGATGCCACACTCCTACATGTCACAAGCGCAACAGCATGCGCATTAGGAAGCATCACCCAGGCCTTTTCAAATTTCAAGTGACAAGGCAAAGAGAATTGGAGCTTATCAACCTCTAATAGCAATGGGGCATGGTACAAAGCTATTCAGGGCAAATGATGGGTAATAGAGTCGGGGAAAGATAGGAGAGATGAGGAGCTGAGCAGG
Organism: Platanthera zijinensis; assembly: GCA_039513925.1. Taxonomy (NCBI): domain Eukaryota; kingdom Viridiplantae; phylum Streptophyta; class Magnoliopsida; order Asparagales; family Orchidaceae; genus Platanthera; species Platanthera zijinensis. The sequence continues at coordinate 183,459,635 of CM077088.1, read as the reverse complement.
ATGCGATCAACTCTTGACAGCACACGGACCTGGGGTCCATGTTATTGCACCTTGTAAAGAAATTCCCTGTGAATGGAACCTCATGCGGGCTGCACAACGTAATAAAATTTGCAAACTCTTGTGGCCCTTTGTTCAGGTTGAGTATTCGTATCCAACTTGGACAGTTCTTCCCAAATTAGTCTTTGCATGTGCATGTATTTACTTGCATAAATTCCACCCAATTGCCAAAGAGAGCCGGTTAGTAAAACAAATGATGCAATCATGAATTGCGGATTTTTGATAACATTGCTGACTTTTAATATCTCATTTAACCAGAGAAAAATAATTACACCCGATTTCCCGAGAGAAGGGATTACCTCGATGCTCCAGTGTCGCCCGATGAGCCTATCAACATCTCGGCGAATGAATAATTATTTGTGGGTTTCAAGCAAAAAAATAGCTACAGGGTGATTCCTCCAAACAAGCTCCTGTAAGTATGCATGTGAGGCGACCTTGCTAGCCCCGGCAATTCCAGAAAAGTATACCTGTAATTTCTGTGAAGGGGTCTCCCCCGCTACATCAATACAATTGTCCCCGCTAGGGGGATGCCTTTTTTGATTTCTTCCTTGTTCGTCAGGGCAGATCTTGCCCCATCTCCGATACCGTGATCGAGATCGACCCCGAGTGGTGGTGTCAATATCTTCCAGGCAGTCTTCCGTTGATTTGTTCGTACAAGAGGCAACTTTAGTCAGTGAGGAGCTAGCACCAGCAACATCAGACATTTTGGGATTATCATCAGGTCTAAAGGCTTTTTTTTCTTCTTGGAGAGTTGGTCATCTTGCTGCTCCTCAACAATGGGATCAACATTTTTCTTCTTAGAGGTGTCGTTGTCTGGTTGTTCCTCATCTGAGAGAACAGTTAGGCTCAAATTTTGTATCTTGCATGGTAGCATTTCTGTCAGTTGGTTGATCCTCACAAGGGGCACCTATCTTTGGGGCAAACTCATGTTTGGCATCATCATTAGCCCGTTGTTTAGCACTGTTGTCCTGGGGCTTTCGGCTTTTTGGATTTGGTTTCCTCAGGTGGATGATTGTCCAGCCATCGAACCCTATAGATGGGTTGATAGGGATTGTACCATTTCTCTCCTCATTAGTGGGGATGGGCTTGCTTGGGTCATCATCGTGCATAGAAAAGTCGCATTCCAAGCATAAAGTAGGAATACCAGATGAATTTTTGAAAGAAATTACCAGTTGCCTTGATATTAAGAAAAAATCCACCCAAAAGCGGCTTTGCCAGGTTCCTTCGAACACAGACTCAGGCGAAGATTGTTCTGGATCAAGATTTTGTGGACACATCTATAAATGACGGTTCTCCAATTAATGTGGCAATACGGCATAACTTCTTTTCTCCCCAGAAGTGAAGCGGTAGCCCCGACAGATGCACCAAAGTTGGCACACACATTTGTGGGTTCTTTGATGGAATGAAATTCTCTGACCAACGGTGTAGCCCTACTACAAATCCCATCACAAGCCATGGCCCTCCAAACCAAACCCGGTCCCTGCTTTCTTTGTCCACAAAGAAGAGAATAAAACATCCATTACCAAGGTCATTGTTATGAAAACCCGCATACGCACCCCATGTAATTGTGATGCCAAAAACTCAAACATGAAGTTCTTTCCCAGAACACGGACAACCAGTGCATTGTCAAAGTCTTATTTGATTTCATCAGCTTCCTCTTCATCGAGAGTAATAATCCCATCTTTGAGAAAATTTCCCTAGGGCTCTGATTGTGCTTCGAGAAAAGTAGGGGAGCTTCGAGCCCTAGCTCTGGGCAGTTGCTTTGGGGCTGCAGACAATGTCGGTTTTTCCACAGTATTTAAATGAATGATTGATGGTCGGGCAGTTTGGGTTGAGCTTGATGGGATCTGGGGGAAGCCCGAGCCGCCATAAATGTTCATAAGTGCATCCACTGTTCTGGGAATAAAGGGCTTCGCATTCATGTTTAAGTGGTTAGTAGCATTAGGTACTGGAAGGACTGAGGAGGAAGGATTGATCACAGGGGAAATTTGACAAACAGTTGATGGGCAGCTATCACAGTCATTTAAAAAAACAGTTGGCGGGCAGGTAAGAGTAGACATCAGCTTTGCATCCAGGGAGGCATCAGCGGTAACCGTAATAAATTTAGACTTGTGTTGTTCTGAGTTGACGTCTTAATCCTACAGCAAGGAAAATTTAAGGATCTGCAACGTATCTTTACAGTTTTTTCTTCTCGACTACATCGGCAATGGAATCAACATCGGGGTCAGGCTCAGAACGGATAAGTGAGTCCAAGCAGCTTGGGACTATCAACAGCTGCATTCTTACCTTTAGATTTCTGCCCTATAGGCACAGAACCAGCAAGACAAACCTAGAGAAAACCCGACAAGCAGCACCCAGCAGCAAAACAACCACCACCGCACCACCCAGACAGAACGCCACCACCGCCTCCACCGCACCCACCACACACAACAAACAACCAACCTCCCCCACCACACACAACAAACAACCAACCGCCCCTACCCGCCCGCCACCCCCAAAGCAGCACGCCGCCACCAGACACCCACACCACCACTCTCTCACTAGAAGCTCTCTCAAATCACTAGAAGCTCTCACCAAAGTTTTTGGGATCCATGAAAAATACACTAGCCAGAAAAAAGAAAAGGAAATAACAGGGGGGACAACAAAAGTAAACAAACATAGGGAAATAACAAAAGAAATATCAGCAACCCTCCACCCCTTGGCTATCCGCGGCGACCAGGTTCTGGAAGGTCACATCCGCCCCACATCCGGCCATCCATATGAAATCCCCGTCCGTCCCAAATCACGCACAATAGTCTGCAACACGAATCACCCCTTGGGCAATTCACTGGAACTGCACTGTCGAGAAATCCCATAGGAAGGTAAGATCATCCTCCAGGGGGACAGGTCGCCTTAGCCGTCCTCCTAGCTTGCACGTTACATAACTCCATGACATTGGTCATGTATCCCTCGATGATGACGCCACGAGCCTCGAGGAGAGTAGGTTGTACCACGGAAGCGGGGGCGGTGCAGTGCGTCGAATGCACTGCACCGTAAAGTGCAGTGCATCCGACGCTCCATCCCTGCGTCGCGATGCGTGCTCGCTGCGTCGCGATGCGTGCGAAGATGTGCACGCATCGCGGCGCAGCGAGCACGCATCACGGCGCAGCGAGATCACAGCGCAGCCGTTGGATTGCATTGCACGGTGCAGTGCATTCGACGCACTGCACCCCCCCCGGATCCGTTGTACCACCCAGCGGATGGCACTCACAGCCTCGAACTCCACCCTTCCCAGATCCCAGTGTCTCCACACAAAACCGGGCGCCGCAAGGACCGCACCAACATCATTCCGAACCACCACTTCAAGGCTAGAAAACCTCGAAGGTAGAAGAGAGCCATCCATATTGATCTTAATCCAGCCGGGCGGTGGGGGGTACCAAGAAGAAGAGCGAAAAAGCCCCATAGGTCAAGCAGTTCCCCAACATCCCGACTTGCGACCTTGATCATAAATAACAATGTTCTCCAACACGGTAGCTGCAATCACCACTGGGTACCCACCGCACGATCATGAATCATCGCGTTCCTATTCCTCCAACATTGATAAATCACATAACAGAGGATCCGTACCGACTCAACAGTTGTGTCACCAACTTGATGGGCAGCGGACATGATCTCTGTCCAGCACTAACTTGTAGGGATCCGCACACCCCACCTCAGCAGTTCCTTCCCAACAGCAAGAACCCTGCAGCAACTGCCCGCTAGGTGGTCCCGATCCTATGGTACCCCGCAGTCCCATGGGCAGAGGGGCGAGTCTGCAAGCCCACGATGATAGAGCCACGATCGCTTAGGGAGGGCGCCCCTAGTCACCCGCCAGCAAAACAGTCTTTCCCGAGGGTGGAGGCAAAGGCACCTGAGACAGCCAAAGTCCTCGGGACGAGAGGAAAAAGACGCATAGGCCAGTGCTGAGATAATATGCCCGCTGAATTTCCGCAATAACTCTGGAACATCCACAGCAGCGCTCGGAAGAATCTACTCAACGATACAACGTAGTTCCGACCCGAAAATTGATGTCAACATGGCCCCACGCAAAATTCCCGAATCATCCAACAAATCTGCATTCCACAAGTTCTCCAATGCCCCCGCATCAACAAACGTTGGCCAGCGACCCAACGGCGTATCAAATATCCAAAAATCCTAAAGGGCATCAACACTGCTGACATCACCAATCTGCCACCGAATAATGGTCGAGAGACTCCGGTGCCTGTATCGGATGATATCCCAAGCTAGAGAGTCCGCCTAATTATGCGATGGATCCACCAACTGCATCTCATACTTCGCCCAAAGGACCTCACCTAATAGAGACTCGGCGCGACGAAGCATATTCCAGGCCAGGCGAGCCCGGAGGGGGCCTTCACTTTCAAAGGGAGCGGAGACTAAGCCCACCCTCCTGCTCTGGGAGAGAGAGAGAGAGAGAGTCCCAATTAACGTAATGAAGACCCCAACACGAAGGACTCTTCTGCCAAAGGAAAGTACGAGCAAGCCGTTCAACATTATCCACCACCTCCTGAGGAATCTCCGAGTGTGTCAGTGCATAGGCCGGTGTGGTCAAGGAGTGTCGCACGAGGGTCACCCGTCCCGCAAGGGAAAGGTGGTGATTGCCCCACTTTCCAATCTTTGTATGCCAACGCACCATGATGCTTGAGAAATCGGCTTTATTGAGCTTCCGCATAGCCAGTTTCATGCTCAAGTAGTAGAAGTCAGCCACCCTTTGAAAGCCTAAGGGAACGTGCAAATCGTGATCCCTTCTAGCGAGGCATAGCCTTGCTAGCCATACTTCGATCGGTTGATTCGCTATCCCGTCAAACTACCATACTCATCAAGCACCCGCGAATAGCTCTGGACCGCGCCAACAGTCGCCCGAAGGAGAATAAGAATGTCATCAGCAAAGAGGAGATGAGAGAGGTGCAGTCCTCTTACCGAGATAGGAAATCCCAGCGTCGTCTACTATTGATGGATAGTGGAGGAAAACAACTCTAAGCAAAGGATAAAAAGGTAAGAAGACAAGGGACACCCCTGCCGAAACCCACACCCTCCCTCAATCCATTGCGACCGACGACCATTGATCACCAGAGTATACTTTGGGAACTGCACACACTGGAGAAGCCAATTATCAAAACATGAGTGAAACCCCAGCAAGGAAAATACATGTCTCAATTTTTGGCAGTACATACGATCATATGCTTACTCCATGTCCACCTTAACAGCTAAAACCCCTCCTTTGAAGTTGAGGTCCGTAGCTTATTAATGGCCTTTTGGGCAAGTAGGCATTGATGGGAAATGCTACGACCTGAGACGAACGCAGCCTGTTCAGGCACTTCTCCGGCCGCGCAACATTAGGGATCTTCGGGATTAGAACAACTGCTGTCTCCTTCCAACCATTTGTCATGCACCCCGAACCAAAAAAATTCTTTGATAGCCCGGCAAACATCAGATCCAAAAAGGTCTCGATAACTTTAGAAGAAAGAGGAAGCACGTCTAACCCTGGGGCCCGATTTGGCTTGAGACCTCTAACAACCCACCAGATCTCCGCATTAGAAACCTCGGTCAGCAGCTCTAGGAGCAACAATGGAGGCCTGCTCCCCAAATGGAGGCCAACCATCCAGGATTGGGGGGGGGGGGGGGCAACGCCATTTTTGTTTGAAAAATTAGAGGAATAAGGTTTCGATGACGGCGGGGTCCTCGGACACCTCCGTGTCAGACAGTGCCACATGGGAGATACGATTTTCCCTACGATGGGAGGAGGCCATGGAGTGGAAATAGGCGGTGTTGGCATGCCCATGTTGAATCCATCGGACCTTCGTACGTTGCTTCCACCAAGTATTCAAGCGAGTAAGTGTAGTCGAGAGCTCCTTCACTTTCCTGATTAGGGTATTTGTAAGGGTTTGAATTTAAGGCCTCACCTTGACTCTTTGACCCCACCATAACATTCCTAACTCATTTGGGGGTCCCTTGGAGCACCTAGAACCCATTGGGGTCAACTAAAGTGGTAAAGTTAAGCAAAGTCAACCCTAACCCTAAAATGATCAAAGACGTCTATTTAGGGCCAATGGACCTCCAACTTGCCAAAATGACCCCACCTAGACCTTCCTAAACCTTAAGGGAGTTCAATGGGTCACTAACCACCCATTGGGGTCAACCAAAGTGGTCAATTTGACCAAAGTCAAACTTAGGCCAAAATTTGTCAAACCAACGCCTTTTGGATAAATTGGCCCAAATGGGACACCACCATGACTCAACCAACATTGGATGGTATCAATGGACTCAAGATACACCCATTGAACAAGTCAACCAATCAGTTGACCAAGTCAACACCTCAAGTTAACACCTTGTCAATATTGCCCAAATTGGGTTAATTAAGCTCAAAGCTCAATCCATTTGGGCTAAGCCCAATTTCAATGGCCCAATTGATGAGTCACCACTGAAATTACATGGAATGTCACTAAAAATCTAGAGGTGGAGACTAAGAGAGAGAAAATGGGAGTTTCCCCCTTAATGGAGAGAGAGAAAGAAGAAAGAGAGAAAAGAGTTATTGAGGGAGGTCGATCATGAGTCACTCCATTCATCTCCCCATTGCCCCCATTCATCTCCCTTGCCTCTTAGGATGAGGATGCTATCAATTACAGCCAGCTAACACTAATAGGGGGAGCCCAACCATCATGGCCGACCACCCCCCTTCACTCCCCTCCAAGAAAAATTATAAATCCCCCTTTATAGCCTTAATTTCAACTTCAGACCAACCCATCACCTTCAAAACGTCCTTGGCAATCGAAATGATGTATTGGATCAATGATTTTGGTGGAGGATCGAGAAATCGGGCAAGCTCATCGGAGAGGAGAAACCCATGGCCGACCACCGCCACCGTCGTCGTCGAACCCCAAACAAGGTCCACTTCTCCTCCTCTCCTCTTGTGTTAGTATCCTAGATCTATTAGGAGAGAAATCGAGCTCAATTGAGCACGATCAGGTGAGAAAATTTCTTAAAATTCCATGGGAAAACATGGTGGCGGGTTCTCCGTAAACCACCACCTCTGGTGGCCAAACCACCTCCCGGCGATGGCCACCACCTCGACAAAGGTTGTGGTGGCGGTGGCCAGCCAGGAAGGTGGTCGGGTGGCCGACAATAGGCTTGGGAAAAGCTACGGGAATAGGCAATTTCGGGTGTCCTGTTCGGGTTAATTGGAGAAGATGAACAGTGTCATCATTTAAATTATTATTATATGTATATATGATATAGTGATTATATTATCTCTTTACATGCACTTTTTGACACTGTCAAATGAGGCCCTCAGAAGATGTTTTAGGAAATATGGGCAGTCACAAAAGTTGTAGGTTTTTGAGTCTAGTTTAATTTAAAATTAGTTTCGATCCATTTGGGTCAGTGGTTTGACCACGACACTCAATATGGTGTAGGCTATACATAGGCTAGACCATAGACTAAATTGAGTGCCCCCACTAAACCACTAATGAAAATGCTTTGAAATTTGGACCATAGGCTAGTTATAATGACATTCTCATCATATCAAAAAATGAGAATTTTTGGAGAATATATTTCTATTGTTTTTGTAAAAATTTAATAAACTATGTATGATTTAAATTTAGGGTTTATGTACGTCAAAACCACCCAATATTTTGGTGGTTGACCATTAGGGTCATGTTATGACCCAGGTAAAAATTTTATTCCATTTGGGGTTGATTTGATTAGGAATTTGTGTGACCAAAGTTTGGTCTCATTAGGGGAAAATTAGGTCAAAAGTGCACTTGAAGGATTGAGTGACAAATCCTCATCCAAAGTTGGTTAAACTTTGGCCACTGACTTATTGACACATAAAACACCCATACAAGAGATTTTGGATGGTTTGGTGTTGAGATGCCCTAAAATCCTAGTGTGAACCCTAGGGTTGGATATTGAGCCTATTGGAGGACATGAGACCATATGTTATTAGAATGTCTTGGAAATTGGTAGATGAGTTTATAGGGTGGAAATAAGCCATAGAATATGTTATTAGAATTTTTAGGAGCATTTGACCCCTCTGAAATAATTAAGGATCAATTAGGGAACTTCTACTCATAATTTTATTGCATGATTATATGATCTTGTATGTTCATGAAACTTAGATAGTGATCTTATATAGTTGTTATTAATCTCTGGAAATTGTTGTATGAATTTGGGGTTAATATTTATAGTACTTTATTCACAAATCTTATATTTGTCTTGATCATAAGATAATTATTTAAGAGTTAATTACCCACTATAAAATTATGGAAATTGGTTTAAAGACATTCTAAGGCTCTTTTATGCTCTGTGAATTTTTATAAAATTATTGGAAGACTTTTCATACAGGATGCTTCACAAGGTCTTAGTGTTGAATATTTTTAAATGATTTATTTATGTGACCAAAGTTGTTTATAGAATTATTATTTTTGGTCAATAAATTGTTTTGGTCACTTTTAACATATGGTCATTTTATCATAATATTTTGATGATTAATTCTAATATTTTCTTCTTTACCCTATGCTTGTGGAAAATTAATCAATAATTTGTTTGGAGGTGAAAACCTTTTTTGTAAAATTGTGAATTTCAGTATTTACTGTTATTTTGATGCATATACACTTGTCATAATTTTTTGAGGTCATATCCGGTCAAAAATTTATACTCGGTGTTTAAAAGCCTAGGTGGCCTTATTTTGTAAAAAATATAATAAATGCCAAATAAATTAGGAAAATTATAATATTCTGGATTTATTCAAAAAATATCATAATAGACCCCAATAATAATCTTAGTCTATTTGGATGATTATTTGGAGTATCACCATTCATCACACAATGTAGCTCATTAGGTATGCACATAGTAGAAACTGTAGAATTAAGGCATCATGTGAACCTTGGTATGGGATAAAGGAGATAGTTGGTGGACTTAATTGGGAGAGTATGAATAAGGTCACCATTGGAAGTCAAGCTGTGAGAGCCGGGTTGACTAGGGGCAAGGTTGTGCTCGGGATCGACGATGGATCGTTTTTCCCTTGGAAGAAGTCCAAATACACTTAGGGTCAGATCAAGTGTAATATTAGGAGGGTTAAGACATGGTTAGATACCAATAATATTAAGTACCTTGCGAAAGGGAGCTTTGGGCTTCAGCCCATTGTAGTTCCAGTGCCCTCGAGATCCCTTCATAGGGAATGCCCTGGGCAGTCAAAGGTTTACCCTAAACTGTAAAGTTAAACTTTTAGTGCAAGAATAATTCTAAGTACTTCAACTTCACTCACCTCGTAGTCACGGGAAGTGATGTTTTTAGTTTTCTACCTAAATCACCTAGAGGGGGGTGAATAGGTGAGGTCTATGTCTTTTTGTGGAATAAAAATTGAACGAACGAAGCGCGGAAAATAAGCACACACAACATAGAGAACACCGGATCTATAATGGTTCCCCAATCTTGGGTACATCCACTCTCCACCTCACCGATCTAGCAACAAGCTAGACTCAGCTACTTCACTATTACCTCGGATTGAAAACCAATCCTACAACTCGGAGCAACGCCCCTACAACTCAATCCACAACACGGATCTACACTCGAAATAAATACTTCCTACAACACTCGGAGACGAAATCTCCTACAAGATAAATATTTTGTAAATAAAATTATACAAACAGAATATCTCAGATCTGAATCTTCAGCCTTTCTTCTTTCTTGAATCTTTGAAGCTTTCTAAGAAATAGGTCGAAGAAGACAAGCCGAAAACTTTTCTGGATCTAAAAACCTAGATCAGCATGATCAAGATGAGGATATGTGAGAATAAGAATGCCTTGTGTTGGATCCCTTGTTGGATTTGTGCTAGGTTCACTAAATTAGGCTGAGTCTGACCCACCTTGTATATCCAGGGTCAAGTCTTGCAGTCCTAAGAGTTTAGGCTAAGTCATTAGGTTCAAACTTCTTGGACCAACCAGTAGAGGACCTCAGAAGACTCAAACTTAGAAGAATTAAGAGTTCAGAATATCAATTAAAAGTTCTTCGAACTCAGCTCAATGATCGTCGATCTCAGATCGATAAACTCAGAGTTATTTCTCTGAGCTGAGCTCGATGATATTCTAGCTCAGGTCGACGATCAATTCTTTCAGACAGATTCTCAGCTCGACGAACTCAGAGCGCAGAATTGGCAAGTCATTCTTTGAATGCAGTTCGCATAGCTCAGGTCGACGAACAGGAATTCTTAGGTCGATGATCTTGGAACTCAGGTCGATGAATTCCGTTCAGAGGTCGACGATTTCTGTCCCGCTCTAGAATGAGAAGTTTTTCTGATTTCTGTCCCTTACTTTCTATATTATTTAGCAGTAATATTCCTGAGTAATTAATGCTCATATTTCCCGAATATAGCCGTTATTGACAACATTAATTATGTTCTTCATCAGGATAATTACTTGCTTATTTTATTAAGGACAGTTGGGGAAATTCATTTAAGTCATATTCCAGCCGTTTGTATTCTCCAGATCTTCCAACAATTAATGCAAGCTTTTCAAATTCAAAGGAGAATGTTTTTTAATACAGAATATAAAAGAGATTCTCTTTTTCAGAAGAACACACACAAGGCAAGAACATTACAGAGGTTCACAGAGAAGAGAATTTTTACAGATACACACAAAATATACAGAAGAAGATCTGCTTCTTCTCTGTGCAGAAATACAATCCTAGAATCTACAGAGACATCTATTCAACATCTGTCTACTGGATTCCTGGACATTGACAAGACAAGGCTGAAGACCTACACCCTGAAGCAAAGCTTCCAGTCTTCCTGAACCATTCAACTTCTCAAGGGGAGCTTTGTCAACATCAAGATCCACTAGTATTCTCTGTTGATTAGAGAAAGAGAAGATACCATCACCTCCTCTCATCTCCTGTAAAAGGGTTTTAACTCCCTTCAAAAGTTAACCACTTGGTTTTTAAGTCACCTGATCAAAAGACTTGGGTTGGTTTTTGGGCACTTGATCAAAAGCCTAATGGGTTGCAATATCTTCCTATAAATAGATATTGTGGTGGCAGTCACTTGATCAAAACCTGTTAGTGGATTCCTACCAGGGTAGTAGAAGAGTGGATGTACCCAGTTGGGGAACCACTATAAACTTCTTGTGTTGTCTGGTTGCCCTTCTTTCTTTCTGTATTATGTTGTGTTATTTTAGCTTAGTTCTTTTTACATAATATTTATTATCGCTTTTTTTACTGCTAGTTAATCAAAACATTTAAAAGATTTTAAAACACTCTATTCACCCCCCTCTAGAGTAAGTTAGATCTATCCCCTCCTTTCAATTGGTATCAGAGGGCTGTTTTCCTTGTTTAACAAGGTAACACTTGAACTAACAAATCCTTCTTAGATCTTTATTTCTCTAGCTTATTTCTTATAACATGGTACAGAACAAGGATTATGCAAGTACCAGTTCTCCAGTATGCAACTTGAACAAGTTTGTTATCTGGAAGACAAGAATCAAATTGTATTTGAACTCTATTGATGAGGACATCTTTAATTCTATTTTGACAGGACCACTAGTTCCAATGATAACATCTACTGCCAGTTCCAGCACTTATGTTGTTCCACCACCTGAGTGGACAGACGCACAAAATAAGGCCAATATAGCTGATGCAAAGGCCATGAAAATTCTGGCTCAAATAATGTCTGATGACATCTTCCAGAAAGTCGCAGAAAGTACTTCAACTAAGGCTATCTGGGATTCTCTAAACCAGATGGTTGCTGAATCTGTAGATGAGAGGAAAGACAGAAAATCAAATCTCATCTCTCAATATGAGAACTTCAAGAAAGAAGAAGCAGAATCAGTGAGTGACATGTATAACAGACTCAGCTCAATCATCAATGAGCTAAAAACCCCGGATAAGGACATAACACTCATTGAGGTCAATAATAAAATCCTCATGTACTTTCCTAGCTCATGGGATTTAAGAATATGTCCTATCAAGGAAGCCAGAAGTCTTAATGAGATTTCCACAGAATCTCTATTGGGAAAGCTGAAGTCTTATGAGCAGCTGATTAAGTCTAGAGAGGCTGCAGAACCGAAGACTCCTTCATCAGGCAAAAAGGAGCAAAATATTGCATTCAAGGTAACTGAAGAATCAACATCCTCAACAGTATGAAGAATTCTTGAGTCTCTTAGCCAAGAGATTCTATAAGATGGGCAAGAAAGATTTTAGAAGAAAGTCATCAAGGCAAGATGATAAGCCCAGGTATGAAAAAACACCAACTAAAGAAGTTGTTTGTTTTGGCTGCAGGAAGCCTGGACACTTCATCTCAGAGTGTTCAGAGAACCAAGAGAAGGAGAGGAGAAGAGAAAAAGAAATAAGGAAACAACATTACAACAAGCTCTCCTCCAGCAAGCACAAAAGGAAGGAGAAAGGTTTTTTTGCTGAAACCTAGAGTGATACTGAAGAAGAATCTTCATCTTCCAGCTCCAGTGAAGATGAATAGGAAGCTAAAGCAAAGGAAGTTTGCTTAATGGCTATTGATTCATCAGGCAGCATCTCAGAAGCTGGACAGTCAGGTAGTGAAGAACCTATATTTGAAGAGGATCATGTATTATCTTCTTTTGATTTTGATTTAGATGAATTTAAAACTGAATTTAAATCTTTATGTTTTGATTTAATAAATTCTGAAAAAGTAATTAAGCAACTTAGAGAGAAATTAAATGAACAAGAAAACCTGCTTTCAGAAAATAACAAATTAAAGGATGAAATCACTTTAGCTAATGAACAAATTATAAAATTAAAGACTGAATTATCTGAGGCTAGGAAACTTGAAGAATCCCTGAATGGGAGAAGTATCAAACTTATGAACATCACAAGCACAGTGAATGCCAGACTCAATGGCAAGCTGGGCTTAGGTGCTTCATCAAGCCAACCCCCACTGATTCAGAAAAACATTTTATCAACTCCTATAAAATTTGTTTCTGAAAAGGGTAAAGAGAAAATAGAAGATAACAATGTTAATCAAATAGAACTTGAGCACAAGAGTAAGAAAAAGAAAAAGAGTAAGAAAAATCTTTACCAGAATAATGTTCAGCAGATTTCGTCGAACTCATATCGACGAAATGTGTCTAGTTTGTCGAACTCAAGTCGACGAACTCCGAACGCAAACTTTTACTATAACTATTCTCTGAACTGCGAATTGATGAAACCAGTATGGTTCGTCGACAAGAGATCGACGAAATTGGGGCCCAGAAAATGAATACCTTCATTCTCTGAGTGGAGTTCGACGAACTCATCCCCGTTTGTCGACCTCAGATTGATGAACGTACCAGAATTCATCGACCCCAGTTTATAATAACAAAAATTTTAATTCCAACAGGATTTTTAATCAACCTAGACAAAATATTAATCCATTTAACCAATGGATAATTCCATCTAGAAGATATCATCCTTTATAAAAGTCAACCTGAATATTCATATATTTCCAGCTTTAGTTATGTAAATCAACAAGGATCCAAGGTAACCTGGGTCAAGAATATCTAATCTATTTTTGTGCAGGTGAAAGACTATCCTACCACAGAGGAAAAGTGGTATCTGGATAGTGGTTGTTCAAAACATATGACTGGCAGCAAGGACAATCTATCCAACTATAAGTCCAAGCTAGGTCCTAAAGTTGTTTTTGGTGACCCCAACTGTGGCCAGACTAAAGGTTATGGAGATGTAAAAATTGGAGTTGTCACATTCAAGAAAGTAGCTTATGTAAGTGGATTAAAGCAAAACCTAATTTCCATTAGTCAACTCTATGATGAAGGGTTTCAAGTATCTTTTGATAAATCCTCTTGCATTATTTCTTCTATTGATAACAAGATTGTTTTAACTGGATCTAGAGTAGGAAATATTTACATAGTAAATTTTAAGTCTGCTAGGTCTGAAATATGTCTATTCAACCAAATTAATAATAATAATGAACTTTGACATAAGAGATTAGGTCATGTTAACTTAAAATACATTGTTAAGCTATCTAGGGACAACCTTGTTAGAGGATTGTCTTCTTGTCCCTACAAGAAGGAAGGCCTCTATAAGGCTTGTCAATTTGGCAGACAAACTAAAAATAGTTTCAAAGCCATTAATAAAAGTGTTTCATCTAGGATTTTGTATTTGCTCCACATGGATCTTTTTGGACCCATTGTTGTATAAAGCCTAGGAGAGAAATCTTGTACCTTAGTGATTGTAGATGTCTTCTCAAGGTTCACTTGGGTGTTCTTCTTGAGGAACAAGTCAGATAACTTCAAGGTTCTTACAGATTTTTTTAAGAGCATAAGGATTGAGTACTTTACTCCAGTTGCATTGATCAGAAGTGATCATGATGTAAGACCCCCTTTTTTTTCTTTTTAAACCACCGGAGTCTTAGGCCCAGAATCGCCGTTTTTGCGGTGACACCTTCACGCCCTGAAGGGTCTTCACCACAAGGCGCCGATTCTGCCGGCCAATTCGATCACAGAAAGGCAGCACGATAATTGAAGTATGTAAAAGTAAGTCCACTGGTAAATCACATATATAGAAATGAAATCTCCACGAAGGGAGTGTCCACAGAATAATAATCAGAGTACTAAAAATGCGGGCTTATGCCCGGTACATCATATCCTCACTACAATCACTCATGCAGAAGCAAAAACAAAACTACTCAAGATCGAGACTCACGGTCCCAGCTGTGTGAATTCCGGAGCTAGACTACCCCATCTCCAAGCGCACCGGTCTCTCGGGCTGCTCCCCCGTGCTGGGCTCCGCGATTCCCTAAAATGATGTTGTTCGAAAACCGTTAGTCATAAAGACTAAGCCCTATCATCCCCTACCCCTTCCCCCTTGGCTCCTAGGAACCGAGCGGAGAGGAAGAAAGGAAAGGACATGAGGGTGGAGAATGAATCAAAAGCAAACAGGTGGCAGCAGAACTAATCTAGCAATTCTATAGTAAACAATAGCAATAACAGAAAGTAGGAAATGTAACCTTAACTTATGTGCAGAAGCGCATAAGCCAAGAGATCTTCTGCAAGGCTCCCATCGTATAAAGTGTCCCATACCACTTATACGTTGGGGTGTCGGTTATTAAACAGCAGCATATATATATTGAATTTAACCTTAATTTATAAACTTGCCCACACAAGCTTATAGACCAAGGGGTCATTTTGCAAGTCCTAATGTATAAGCGTCCCATTCCACTTATACTTTACGTGTCAAGGGTTAAATGAATCGATTATGCTATGACATGCAAGTGGGTATGATGGAACATGCAAGTGCAACTCACACACCCGACTCTGTGCACACAGACCTTTAGTTCCCCCTTTCGGAGCCGTTACCTCCCAGGATACCTCCGTAGTGGCAGACGGAAGCGGTGGATTGGGCCTCGCCTACCTCTAAACCAGTAAAGCACTACCGGTCAGACCTATCGTACGCCTCAATGCTTGGTGCACTAAGCGGACGCCTGCGTACACTTGCCGGCTGACGCACCAGACTTCTGTTGGCGAAGTGCTAACCACACTTACCGAGTCAGCGTATTGGCGTCGGTGCATCGGCCCTCCAATACCGAAGACCCACCACCTTAATTTTCTTTATTTTTATGCACATGCAAGTTTAATCGTAATCACACAAAAACCGAGCCGAAGCTCCCCGGACCAAAACATCCGTCTCTTAACCAACCGAGCCGAAGCTCCCAACCATCTTCCGGTGCTAACGGTGTTTGTGTAACGTGCAACCCTATTTACTAAGTTACTCTTATCAGTTTGTTATTTAAGTTTACATTAACCCAGGACTGCCCCCGGTATTCCCTATGAAGGGCTCTCAAAGGGCACTAGGAACTATGATGGTAGCTGAAGCTCATCGTTCCCTTTCGCAAGACACTTATTGTTATTGGTTGATTCCCTTTACCCATTCCCTTCTCATATTACGATAGACTATCCTAGGGTGAATTTTAACCTTCCTCTCTTCGGGAAAGACGATCTTTTGTCGAACCCGAGCACCTTATAACTCTAGCCATCACCACTTCTCACTACCCTTCCTATCATTTTGTTACCAAAATCATCCACACCTATCTACCCAGACTAAATGAATAACTCCAACTCTGTTCCAGATCATGTCCTATTGCAATTTAGCAATTAGCTATATGCAGACCAACCTAGACTATCTGTCAAACCGATTAGGCAATGAACCAATACTTATCCAAATGCCCTAAATTATTTATTGGAGACTTACCATGACATTACTAGCCTAAATCCAGAAAATGGTAATTTTCCTAATATATCTGGCATTTAATTAATTTCCTCAAAAATTCAAAGGGCTATCGGTTTGAACATGAACTACCCTAAGTTCTCATGAAAAATGTCCAATAAAATTATAATAAGTAGTATGTTATCTCAATATGGTAAATCCAAAGTCTCATTATTTTTCTATTATCAAAATGGCACTAAAGCTATTTTAGCAATATTTTCTATAATTCGTTATTTGTGAATCAAGTATAGAGAATATTCATCCAAAAATTATAAATTAATAATACTATGCAGATACAACCATAAAAATAGCATTGGCCCAGTTTCATAAATTTTTAGCAAGTATTAATCTCTGAATAAATTAATTACCAAACACCTCTTTAAAGTGGTCTTGTAAATAAAGTGCCGTAACTACAATTCTAAAAATCATGAATAATTGTTGACAAGCATATAATGTCCTGAAAGTTTCAAATCCTAAGACTCATAATTTTTCAACAGAAATATCATTCATAATTAATTTTTAAACCATCAAAGCTCTTTTTAACATTTGTGAAGGAAGTACTAGATTTACTCCACTAAAAATTATACAAAAATTCAGGATCAATCATTCTGACCTAAAACATTTACTTACAAGATTTAATGGGGTTTCAATAAATAGAAAGATCTAAATAATTAAAACATCAAATAGGGCTATAACAAATGTTACAAATGAAGTGATGGAAATAGACATCATAAAACTCTAGTAAAATTGCTTTAGCTTCTACCCACTCCAAAACTCACCCTACCCGAGTTTCACAGCTTTTAGATAATGTTTAGTGACCTATTTTACTTATATGGTATTTTACCCTAAGGCTAAGGTTAGGGTTTTGAGGTATCTACTTGTCACCAAATCCTCCAAAATTCCATCCAGATGACTCATATCATGCTAATACCAATTCTACTGAATTTCAAGGTAATACGAGAGCAATTACCCCCATATCCTTCACAACCCTCAAAAACCCTCCATCTAGGGTTTGAGTTTGGATCCTAGGGTAAACCAACCCTAAATCACACCATTTTATCCAAGAGGGTTATAATAACCCATCCAAGTCAGTGGTCAAAACATCAGCCTCAGTTGAGGTGATTTGACCATTCCAACCTCTAGTGCACTTTTACTCAAAAATGCCTCACTATTGCCTAGTTAAGAATAGGTGACTCCCTATCCAAAACTCATCCAAATGAGTTGTAAATTTGTACAGCACTAGGTGTCATAGCCAGTGACCACTCACCAAAATTTGGGAGGGTTTGGAGGTCATTTGACCACTTAAATAAATTCCTCTAAGTTTATTAAATTAAAACAAAAACTTTAGGCAATATATCTCCAAAAATTCCAATTTTTGGACAGCCTTTAAATATGGCTAAGGGTTACCCCCTGCCCAAATTTCAGGTCATTTGGACAAAGGAAGAAGAGTGGACATCAATTTTAGTTTCTGCCCAACTCTAGGTACAGCCCCCATAAAAACGGGTTCTGCGGTTAAACCGGTTACCCTAAACGAGTTGAAATCAATTTTAAATTAATCTAGACTCAAAGGACTACAACTTTTGTGACTGGCTATTTTTCCTAAATCAGGCCTCCAAGCGCCTCATTTTGCAGCCTCAAAATATACTCAATTTATGTATCTTTTCATTATGTATTATATACAAAATTTATATATTATAAAGTGATTTTACTGTTCATCTCCCCTACCAAACAGAACCCGAAACAGAAACTCAGAAAACAATATTTCCTGTAGCCTTTCCATATCCGTCGCCGGCTGTCCGATCACTTCCCTGGCCGGCCACCACCACCACCACCTCCGTCGAGGCGATGGCTATCGGTCGGCGGTGGTTGGGCCGCTGGAGGTGGCATTTTCCGGCGTGCCCGAAAATATATTTTCATGGTTTCTCCATGAAAACGTACGATAGGTCCGGTTCTATTGAGCACGAACTCCTTTCTAAGATCCTAAGATCTCCCCACAAAAGAAGAAGTAGAGGAGGACCTTGTTCGCAGTTTGAAAGCGAGATGAACGTCGGATTGTCATGGCGCGGTGGTGGCATTCCCGAACTTCTTCGACAGGAAGAGCAGAAATCTGAATTCGTTTGGTCTAGAGTGTAACCTTCTGCTCTTGCTCTAAGGAGGTTGTTATAGATCTCCAAGTGGGGAGGGGGAAGGGTGAATCATTCATGGCAATAAAAGCTCCCTTAACGAATGACTTTTCGGTTATGGTGGAGAGAAGGAAACGTTGGAATAAGAAGAGGCGTTTACCAGGTGGCGATTTCCTATTGGACCTCACTCTCTCTTTCTTATTAAGTAATTAAAGGAGGAAACATCCCATAATTACTCCTGCTGTAAATTCCCATAATCAGAATTGATTATGAATCGGGTTATAGAAATTTCCAGTCTGGCTGATGTTTCGGCCTTTGTCACGGGCGTGACACGTGGGTCACAGGCATGACAGGCCCGAGTGGCAAATTCTGAGTTCGATGATCGTCGATCTGAGATCGACGATCGTCGATCTGAGATCGACGATCGTCGAAAGGTGGTCACGCCCTCGGTCACAGACGTGATACTTAGGTCACGGGCGTGACAGGCCCGAGTTGAA
Organism: Platanthera zijinensis; assembly: GCA_039513925.1. Lineage (NCBI taxonomy): Eukaryota > Viridiplantae > Streptophyta > Magnoliopsida > Asparagales > Orchidaceae > Platanthera > Platanthera zijinensis. The sequence continues at coordinate 183,440,698 of CM077088.1, read as the reverse complement.
AATTCTGCGCTCGACGATCGTCTCCCTGAGATCGACGATCGTCGAAGGAGTCACGCCCTAGGTCACGGGCGTGACGGGTCAGTCACGGGCGTGACCAACCCGTGACCCGAAATCTCGGTCGATGTATTTCAATTTTTTGGGCTTCCTAGGGTTCTGTCACGACAAACCGACTCCTAGGGGTCTAGCCGGAAATGGGATGTTATAAATCCCTATAAACAAAACAAAAATTTCGTCCCCGAAATGGAGGTTGAGCCTACGGGGATTTTTACTGAAATAAATTAAACTTGTAACATCCCATATGGTTTTTCTATTGAGTCGAAGCGAGACCACTTGTTTTATAAGCGAAGACAATCTCACCAATAAACAAAAGATTAGCCCCTACTTTTTTGCGCATGCCTAGGTTCTCAATTTCCCTTACCTAGTCCTACCGGTTCAATGCAAGAAGGTAATTTATTGTATACTGAGAGGTGGTGAGGTATACCTGACTGAACAACTCCGGGTATTTTTGCCTCATCAGGTCCTGCGGTTCCCAGGTGTGCTCCTCCTGACCGTGGTTTCTCCACAGAACCTTGACTAAGGGGATCTTCTTGCGGCGCAAGATCCGTACTCCTTTGTCGTCGATCCGAACCGGTTCCAAGTGAATAGATCGGTCTGAGGCTACCGGTCCTTCGGTGGTCAAAATCTGCTGTTCCGGGCGTAGTAGAGCCCTTCTCAGCGAAGAAATGTGGAAGACGTCGTGTAGAGCTGCCAGCTCTGGTGGCAACTCCAGTCGGTAAGCTAGGGGCTCGATCCGCTCCAGGATCCGGTAAGGTCCCATATACCTAGGGCTGAGCTTCTTCTTCCGACCACGCACCCGTGAAACTCCATGCATGGGCCGGATCTTCAAAAACACTCGGTCCCCCACCTGAAACTCCATCTGACGATGTCGGGCATCATAATACTTAGCTTGTCTGCTCTGCGCCTCTAACATCCTGTCTCTGATCAGCCTCACTTGAGCCTCGGTGTATTCAACAAAATCCGATCCTAACACCTTCGGATCCTCGTCCTGAACCCAAGAAAGCGGGGTCCTGCATTTTCTTCCATACAAGGCTTCATACGGCGCCATCCTGATGCTGGACTGGTAGCTATTGTTATAGGAGAACTCGACCAACGACAACATCTTCTCCCACGGCTCCCCTCGGTCTAGTATACACAGTTGTAGTAGATCCTCTAACGTCCTGTTGGTGCGTTCTGTCTGCCCGTTCGTCTGAGGGTGGAAGGCCGTGCTAAAAGTCAATCGGGTGCCCAGGTATGCCTGCACTGATCGCCACTCCCTGGACATAAACCGTCCATCGCGGTCCGACACTATCGTCCGTGGCACGCCATGATATCGGACATACTGCTCCACGAACTTCCGTACCAGCACTCCCACCGAGTCATCCTTCCTGATTGGTATAAAGCGGGCCACCTTCGTCAATCGATCAACAATCACCCAGATCGAGTCATTCCCCGTCTGAGACCGGGGAAGCCCATGTATAAATTACATAGCTATATCATCAAACTTCCACTCCGGAACCGGGAGTGGCTGCAACAGTCCTGCGGGGTTCCTGCATTCCGCCTTCATCAATTGACAAGCCTCGCAATGGGTCACGAAGTACGTAATGTCCTTCTTCATCCCTGGCCAAAACATCATCTTCTTCAGATCTGCCGTCATCTTGGTGATCCCCGGATGTATAGAATATCTGCTACAATTCCCCTTCGCCATGATGTCTTCCCGAATCCGGCCTCCTACAGGTATATATACTCTGCCTCTGAAATGTAGCAATCCATCTCTCAGGAAATAATCTCCTGTCGAACCCTCCTCCAAGGCTCGGAATATCGGCTCTGCCCATGCATCTGTCCTTTGTCCATCCCGGATGCGGTCCCGAATATCATCTGAGAGGACTTAGCGCTACCAACTGCACCAAAAGACCGGCCTTAAGGTCAAAGGCGCATACTAATCTTTATATCAAGATTTTGACCGGGGACGGGACAGCCAGTTAAGCCATTACCGCATAGCGCCGCAATGCGGGGGCGATTCCGGACCGCAGCCCCAACAATCCCCCCCGGAAACGACCCCGGGGTTTCGAACCCGTACCCCGCATCTCCACCAATTGAGAGGACTTAGCGCTACCAACTGCACCAAAAGACCAGCCTTAAGGTCAAAGATGCATACTAATCTTTATATCAAGATTTTGACCGGGGACGGGGCAGCCAGTTAAGCCATTACCGCATAGCGCCGCAACGCGAGGGCGATTCCGGACCGCATCCCCAACATCATCTATGGCCACCATCGATGCCAGATACTCCCTATACAGCTCTGGATCATCCTCGGACACTAGGGATATCTGCATATCTCTGAAGGACCGAACTAGCTCCATGGACACAACCTGGGGCCCGACTTCGGAAGTGGCAGCTCTCCGACTCAATGCGTCGGCCACCACGTTTGCCTTCCCTAGATGGTAGTGCATCTCATACTGATAGTCTGCTAAGAACTCCACCCAACGTCTCTGCCTGATATTCAGCTCCTTCTGCGTGTCCACGTATTTCAAGTTCTTGTGGTCGGAGTAGATGTCGCAGTAGACTCCATAAAGATAATGGCGCCAGACCTTCAGATCAAAAACGACCGCTCCCATCTCAAGGTCGTGCACCGGGTAGTTCTGCTCGTGCTTCTTCAACTGGCGAGACGCATATGCAATCACATGGCCCTTCTGCATCAGTACAGCTCCCATACCTTGGTAGGAAGCGTCGGTGTAGACCTGAAAACCTTCTCTCCCCGAGGGGAGAGTAAGTATGGGGGCCGAGGTGAGTCGATCCTTCAACTCCTGGAAAGCTGCCTGGCACTACAGGGTCCAAACGAAAGGTGCCTCCTTCTTCGCCAAAGATATGAGTGGGAGGGCAATTTGGGAGAACCCCTCCACGAACTTCCGGTAATAACCGGCAAGTCCTAGAAAGCTTCGTACATCGGTGGCTGACTTCAACTGCGGCCAATCTCGAACTGCCTAAATCTTTGCCGGATCCACTGCAAACCCGACTCCGCTGATAATATGGCCTAGAAAGCCCACCTCCTTTGTAACACCCCGAAACTCAAAAGAGGGACGAGTGATGTTTTAAGCCCAGTCTGAATTTTGGAGCAGGTATCACGGGCGTGACACGGGCGTGTCACGGGAGTGACACGGGCGTGTCACGGGCGTGACACAGGCGTGTTCGGCCACGGGTCATGTGGTCGACGTTTTGACGATCGGAGATCGTCGAGTTGAGGCACACGGCCTGAGATACAGGCGTGTCCCAGGGCATGTCACTTTAGGCAATTTTCTGAGTCAGGCACACGGGCCATGACACGGGCCCTGACACGGGCGTGTCACATGCGACACTGGCGTGTCGGGTGCCGTGTCGCAGGCCGTGTCTTTCTCGGGTTGGGAAAGCTGGCCGATTGCATACGGGGGGGGGGGGGCGTGACACGGGTCTCGACACGGGCGTGTCACAGGTGACACGGGCGTGTCGGAGGCCGTGTCGAATGCCGTGTGCTGGTTTTCGAGTCGGTCGAGACGACGAATGGGTGACACGGCCAGGCACACGGCCGTGTTGCAACCCATTTTCGGCCCAGATTTTATAATTTGAGGCCTAATCGTGGCCGTTCATTTCCTTGGCTTTGGATCCGACGGTGGGGGGCTGCTCCTGGGTGGTTTTAGCCGGGAATTAGGGTGGAATACCCCATTTTCTTTTGGGCATTCTCTCTCTAAGGGTTTAGAGAGAAGGGAGAGTAAGGAAGAGGTTGGAGACCAAGATCTGGCCGCCGGTGGAGCGTCAGAGCTCCGAATCGCGATTCGAGTCCAGATCCGTGAAGGCGATGCCGTTGCGGTGCTTTCTAACCGCATAGTTTTTCATGGCGCCGCGGAAGAACGTAAGGGTAACGATTTCTCATCCTTGGGCATGTGAAGCCCTTTTTCCCTTTGCATAGGAAGCCCTCTCTCGCGAGTGAGCGAAGAGTTGGAGCGTTCCTTGGGGTAGATATGTAAAGTCCCCCTTATATAGAGTCCGTATGCGAAAACGGACGTAGGCATTGTGTGTGAAGCCTATCCGGACAAGTAGAGCCGGATCGGTGATGTTGCATTGCATATGAACCGGGAAGACTCCAGGTGTTTAGGCATTTTTCGGGTTTTCTACGTGGTAGATTGCAACAGGGAGCCTTGGAGAGTAACTCCAAGGTGCACCCGGAAAACTGGGCAAAAGTGAGTTTTGCCAACACGATGGCCAGGGAGCCAACGTGAACATAATCGGGTTATGTGATTGTTGTGGCAGAAACGGGACTCGGTGAGTCTTGACCTGCGCATATGGCTTAAATTGCCGTTGCGATATGAGCACGGGTCAGGCAGAACCGTACCCGATCTATGTCGTTCGGTGGGACCGTTGGCATGGATGAGAGTCTTCGGCGGTCTATGGCTTAAACTGTTGTGACCAAGGCCAAGAAGACAAAATGCTCATACGGTTGGCCGTCCAAGGGGCGGTGGTGGAACGGGAACGTCTATGGCTTGAATTGACGTGACGTTGGCCGGTTCGCCGTGAATGTGCCCTGTGTGCACGAGGTGTGTGGCCATGCGAGCCTACTCCTGTGATGATGTGTGTTTACACTAATAAATTGCCTATACTAATAAAGTGCAGGGAAAGAGCATCGCCGCCCCGATTTTGGGGGCAGGATCATTATAATTTGGTCAGCATAGCTGACCGTTGCTTTTGTTTGCCACCGGGCGGTGGTTTGTGCTTGTAGGTGTTGCGGAGCCGAGCGGAAAATAGTGGGCTAAAGCCCAAGTTGCTGAGCCGGCCCTCGAAGGCCTAATTTTGAGTGTTTCATTGTGACCATGTGTGGCCGGCCTGCGAGCCGATGTATGAAAACACTTTTATGTCAAGCGAACTTTGTAAGGCCTTAAGGCCATTTCTATTTTTTGTGTATTGGAACATTCCTGCGGGTGTTGTTGTAGTGGACATTCATGCTGTTGGCAGGGTTCTTAATTGTGCAACTTAATTTTAATGCTTCCGCTAGGTGTTGCGTAGGGCGTGCAATTGGTTGAATGGTTTCAACGCGTAACCAATCGGTCTGTCCGTAGTATATGGCGTCGGGCCCCGGCCGGACCTACTGCTATATGCTATGCGACGGATAGGGGTGTTACAAATTGGTATCAGACTACTGGTTTCGGTCAAACTTAAATGAATTCGTAGGCGAATTCACTTTAAGGGGTGGTGAGCACATGTGTGCGTCATCGTTATAACATGAAAAGAACCCATTAATGTCCACTTAGGAATGAAAATACACATGTTTGAGGAACCTGCGTGTTCCTATAATTGCTGTTTGTAATAGTATTTGGTCGCTTATCGGTGTTTTGCACGTTTATAGGTGACCAGAAGTGGTGCTGGGCCGTCAGAACGGCCAGGTTCTGAGACAAGCAGTGCGCCAAGTGAAGCGCCTGCAACACCTCCGTCTGCCGAGACCATTAGGTTGGTGGCAGAAGCTGTCTTTGCTATGATTAATGCGCAACCTGCAAGACAGGTGCAGCAGCCTGCCCATGCGGAGGAGCAAGTGCCGCTCCAAGCGGCGGAGCCTAGAAGGGTTTAGCAGGTGGCGGTGGAGCCGGAGTTGCCTCGAAGAGCAACTGAGAGACAGCTTAAGCATGTGATGGGCTTCCACCCACCGGTGTTCTCGGGAACGGGAACCCCGACCCAGGCTGAAGATTGGCTCTCAAGAGTCAATAGGGTGATGACAGCAACTGAAACGGAAGAGTGGCAGAAGACCACAATAGCGACGTTCCTATTGGATGGGGACGCAAGGTTATGGTGGGAAGGCCTAGAGCTACACCAGTTGAGGGGAAGGCCGTTGGCCGAAGTTCCTATGGCAGAGTTTGCAAGATTGTTCATGGCTCGATACCTCCCCTCAGCGCAGAGGATCGCATTGGAGAATGAGTTCCAAAAGTTGGTGCAAGGAGATAGCACTGTAGACGAGTACCTCCACGAGTTTACTCGGTTGGGGAGATATGCTAGCGCTACCTTTGACGACGAGGAGCGAAAGACTAACCGCTTCTATAAAGGGTTAAGAGATGAGCTGAGGTTGCTACTGTCAGGGCCCATGGCGCAGGGTTTCCTAACCTTGGTCAACTCGGCCCGGTCCTTGGAGAAGGACATGAGAAATGTGCAAGCTAAGAAGGAATCTGGTGGGAAGAAATCAGAGTTCAATGCGCCGACTACGTCGAAGTCGGGCTATCGAAGATTCTACAAGAAGGCTAGGACGTTAGGTCCAGCTTCTTCTACAGGTGCCTAGGGGGCAACTACCAATCGAACCCCGGGCGCTTGTTTCACGTGTGGAAATATGGGGCACTTTGCCCGCGATTGCTGGAGCGGACGCCCAAAGTCCGAGAGAAAGCAAGGAGCTACTTACGAAGAGAAGGGCAATGCGGTGGAGTCAACCGCGTCCCACTATGCTCCGACTCAGCCTAGAGTCTACAACTTGGGGCAGCAGGAGGCTATTAAACAAGCGGATGTGGTGACAGGTACGAGTTAATTTATAGAAAGTTAACTTAGATACTGTTGTTTATTGCTTGTTAGCCTAATATGGTTTGCATAGGCTTTGTTTTGATTAGCGATAGTCCGACACGGGCACTGTTCGATACGGGAGCTTCACACTCCTTCTTGTCCGAAAATTTTATATCGCGTATCGGAGTCCCTTCTTTGATGGCGAAGGACAAGTTGGATGTGCTGCTACCGAATGGGTGCTCGATGCGTGCGGACAGAGTGTGCGCCGTAAAGGTTCACATTGGGAGCCAAGAGTTCGACTTGCTAGCGTCATTGCTGCCACTAGTAGAGTTCGACGTTATCTTTGGGATGAATTGGCTTTCAGAGCAGAAGGCTTGGATTGATTGCGACCGGAAGGAGGTCAAGCGGAGTGTTGGGCGGGGGACAACATTCGAGGGACTCAAGAGGTCGAGCAAGATGCTGATGTCTGCTCTTCAGGTGGTAAAGGCAGTTCGTGCTGGTGCAGAGCTGTTCTTCGCAATAGTGGGGGCTGTGGAGCCAGAGTCCTCGTTGGATAGCATCCCCGTGGTTTGTGAATACCCCAATGTGTTCCCGGATAGTCTTCCCGGAGCCCCACCGCAGCGGGAGATTGATTTCACCATCGAGCTCGTACCGGGGGCCAAACTGGTGTCACGTGCTCCGTATAGGTTGGCGCCTAAGGAGATGGCAGAGTTGAAAGTTCAGCTAGAGGAGCTGATGGAGCAAGGTTATGTGCGTCCAAGCTCGTCGCCTTGGAGCGCACCGGTCCTCTTCGTTAAGAAGAAGGACGGGAGTATGCGGTTGTGTATCGACTACAGAGAGTTGAACAAGCTGACGGAGAAGAACAAGTACCCGATCCCGAGGATTGATGATCTGTTTGATCAGTTAGTCAGATCATCGGTATATTCTAAGTTGGACTTGAAGTCGGGGTACTATCAGTTGAGGATAAGGGAATGTGATATCCCGAAGACAGCGTTCAACACAAGGTATGGGCATTTCGAGTTCACGGTCATGCCGTTTGGACTGACGAATGCGCCATCAGTGTTTATGGACTTAATGAATAGGACGTTCAGAGATTTCCTGGATCGCTTTGTGATCATCTGTATCGATGATATATTGGTGTACTCGCAGTGCGAAGAAGATCACTTCAAGCACTTGCATCTGGTGTTGGAGACTTTGAGGAGGAATGAGCTGTATGCGAAATTCTCCAAATGCGAGTTCTGGCTACCCTCAGTAGCATTCCTTGGTCACATTGTCAGTGGGGAAGGTCTAGCGGTGGATCCGGCGAAGATCGTTGCGATACGGGAGTGGCCTGCGTTGTCTTCTGTCGCGGAAGTCCGTAGTTTTCTCGGGCTTGCCGGATATTACAGGCGCTTCGTAGAGAACTTCTCGCGGATAGCGTTACCTCTCACGAAGTTGACAAGAAAAGATCAGAGATTCTTGTGGGCGTAGGAGTGTGTGCAAGCTTTTGAGGAGCTGAAGAGACGGTTGACCATGGCGCCGGTGCTTAGTTCGCCGAGTGGGACCGAGGGCTTCGAGGTGTATAGTGACGCCTCGGGTAGTGGTTTGGGCTGTGTGCTGTTGCAGCATGGGAGCGTGATAGCTTATGGATCGCGTCAGCTAAAAGTGCATGAAAGGAACTATCCGGTCCACGACTTGGAGTTGGCGGCCGTGATATTTGCACTTAAGCTGTGGAGGCACTACCTATACGGCGTAAGGGTCGATATTTACACCGATCACAAGAGCCTGAAGTACCTGTTGGATCAAAAGGATCTTAACATGAGGCAGAGGAGGTGGTTGGAGTTCCTGGGGGACTACACCTTCAAGATTCATTATGTACCCGGGAAGGGCAATGCAGTTGCAGATGCGTTGAGTCGCAGGGCTCCCGCCCAAGCCAACTGGTTGTCGGTGCATGATGAGCGGCTAGTATGGGAGTTGGAGGAGCTTGAGATCTGTTGCGTTGACAAGCAGACGAGTGCCAAAGCAATGTTGAACTGGATAGAGGTTCAGTATGACCTGGCTGACCGGGTTCGGTAGGCATTGGAGTTAGATGACTCCATGAAGGAGCTTATGGAGGCAGTACTGGATGAGTCAAATTCCCAATTTTCAGTGGAAGATGGGTTGTTAAGGAAGGATCATCGGTTGTGCGTCCCAAGCGGGAGTAACCTACGAGCAGAGTTGATGTACGAGGCACATCATACCAAGTACTCGATCCACCCAGGGAGCACAAAGATGTACCGTGACCTCAAGAAGATGTTTTGGTGGTCGGGGCTTAAGAAAGACGTAGCGTTGTTTGTGGCTAAGTGCCAAACGTGCGCCTTGGTGAAGGCGGAGTGCCAAAAACCAGGAGGATTTCTGAAGTCCTTGCCTATATCGGAGTGGTAGTTCGACGACATATCTATGGACTTTGTGCATGGGTTTCCAAGGTCACAGAAGGGGAACGACGTGATCTGGGTGATCGTAGATCGGTTAACTAAGGTGTCGCATTTCATTCCGCATAGGAAGGACGACTCGGTGGAGAAGTTGGCGAAGCTATATGTGGACAATATAGTTAGACTGCATGGTGTGCCTCGCAGCATTGTGAGTGATCGCGATGGGCGTTTCACGTCCAATGATTGGAGGTTGGTGCAGCAGATGCTGGGGACAAAGTTGAAGTTCAGCACAACCTTCCATCCGCAGACGGATGGGCAGACCGAGAGAGTCAATAAAACGATGGCGGACATGCTCCGCATGTGTGTTCTAGACTTCGGGAAGCATTGGGAGGATCACCTGTATTTGGTGGAGTTCGCGTACAACAATAGCTACCAGGCGAGTATCCAAATGGCGCCCTTTGAGGCCCTATATGGTAGAAAATGTCGCACGCCGTTGTCTTGGTTAGAAACGGGTGAGGCAAGGTTGTACAAGAAGCAGGAGGTGGAGAGTGCTACCTCGTTGGTGCGGATCATTCGGGAGCGCTTGTTGATCGCTCAGGACAGGCAGGCGAAGTATTACAATGCCAAGCACCGGAACGTGGAGTTTGCGGTAGGCGATTGGGTATACTTGAAAGTGAAGCCGTTCAAGGGGGTTTCGCGGGTGTGATGAGTCCTCTTTATATACCTATTTTCGGACTCATCTAGGCTTATTTTCTTGTCTTTGCACACCGTTTAGCGTCATTTGCACTCCTTTTGGTTCGCTACGGTTTTCCACGTCTCGTGCACTCTTTTAGCCTATTTCTGTGTGTGTATTTCCCTTTTTGCTTGCATATTATTTATGTCTGTGACTGCCATGATCGACATCCCGTCCAGTTTTCCTGCAGGTTCTGGGATCGTGTGGGCGTCCGGGATAGGACATTCACCATTTTTGGCAAAGGAGTCAATGGTCGTGCGTTTTTACCCACGCACGATCATCGACCTCTTTGGCGCACGATCACTGGTCGTGCGCAGTCTTGACCTCTTCTGTGAAAGTTCTGTCCTGGCATATCGCACGATCATCAGTCATACCGCGCACGATCACTGCTCGTGCGCTGCCGGTCGTGCGCAGTCACACCTTCTTTTTCCACTTTTCTGCCTCCATATCGCACGATCACAGGCCATACCGCGCACGACCACTGGTCGTGCGCCTGTGATCGTGCGCGCTGTTTAAATCTGTTTTCTATAAATAGCGCAGGTCCGCCCTAATTTTGGGATCGATCAAATCACGCGATTTTTCCGCCGTTTCTCGTCCCGAACGAGGGTTTCCGCCGTCTTCCTCCATCTCCCACCTTAGGGAGGGTCTCCGGGCAAGCTTACAACGCCAAATCAACGCCGGAGCATCCTCTCGGCCTCCTCCTTCATCCTCAAGCTTCAAGCGGAGTTTTGACCGAGCTTTCTCCATCAAGCAAGGAAGAGCCGGAGCCGCAATCTACGGATCATTTCAACGAAGAAGACGGGTCCATTGGGAGTGAGTGACAGCCTCCTCTACCCCGGACGCAGTTGAGGACCGAGCTTGGACTCGGATTGACAACCCGGGATTCCAACCGTGAACCCTCAACAAGGCTTCGGATTCGGTCGATTCGCACACCTCTTCCTCTTGTTGTTGTTAGCTTAGTTATTCTCTTTGTATTGATGAAGAATGTTTATTTGTAGTTAACTTTTACTCTAAATCATGTCTATGTGATTTGTGTTTTCGTTATTTATTTACTTGAGGTGCGCCTTATTATTCCGCCATCCCTCCACCCTTGCCGCACTAGCAATTGCTAGTGGCGTGCGTTGCGAAGAGGTGCTTACGACCCTCATTCGCCGTTCTCTCCACCTCATCCGCTAGCCTACTCTTCCATCCGCCAAGCGATTCGGTGCATAGCGGCCCGTGTAGTTTCCATCCCGCCTGGCGAAGCATCGCATAGCGGCGTTGCATAGGAGTAGTTGTTAGATTTTTACTTTATTTTCCACAACCACCAAAACCCCCATCGTTACCTTCGCCCCGAGGACTTCAATCTCAAGTCCTCCTCGACATTAACTCATCCCTTACTGTGTTCCTCAAGAGACCGACACTCGGGGATTTATTCCCAAACTTTATTACTTGTGCGACCGGTGCGCTTGTCGTTTTCCACGCATCAAGTTTTTGGCGCCGTTGCCGGGGAACACAGTCGTTTGAGTTTATGAAGAGGTAGATTTGAGATAGAAGCCCTTTTCCATCTGTTCATTCCATGTTTTATTTTTCTTTACTTTAGTTTTTATAATTTGTTGCTTATTTTTCTTTATTCCTCTTCTAATTTTTTATATTCCAGTAGCAGGTATTCCTTTTTATTTATCTGCTTGTGTGTAGTAATTTTTGCTTAGAAAATTCTTGTGGTGAATTCTTTCTTGCTGCACCATGTATTCTTATGCGAATATTCGTTGCCGTTGGTGCGGGGATTACAGGCATAGCAGTGATGAGTGCCCCACTGAAGAATGGGAGCATAATTCTCGTGGTTCAGTGTATGGAGCACCGTTGTCTTATGGTACTTCATACACCGTACCCCAGTCTTATGGTCACTACTCTTCTCCGCCTACATCTTTTTCATATTCCTCTCCGGTCCTACCTGGACCGAGGAGTAATGGAAAACGGTGTTTGTGTTGTCATAGCACCGACCATGTGTTGAAAGATTGTGCAGAATTTCAGCGCCAGTTGGAGGCGGATGATGAACCGGATATCCGGATTGTCTCATCCACCTCTCAAATGGCCGCTCCTTCTGATTCTGATGATGTATCTGCAGTACCACCTTGTCTATGGGGACTGCTGTGGATACACCCATCAGACTTTCTACTGGTCAGTGCGACGACATTGCGGCGCTTTCTCTCCTTGTGCCTTCTTCCCCTATTTTTGATTCACCCCCGGAGGAACCTGCGCATATTATCTCTGATGATGTTGCTCCTCCGCTTTCTTTGCATGAATTACCTACTCCCATTTCTAGTGAGTTGGTCGATGATGTTGTGCCCTTTGGAGATTGGGAACATGAGGATGCGTCGTGGTGTGACGAGGACATTATTCTCATCAATGGTGAGTACTATGTCTTGGAACACCGTGACGTACCGAGGTGTGATGAGGAAATCCTTGCTGGCGAGGAGGTTTCTACTTCCTTGTTGGTTGAGGAGGTCCGAATCACCACCGAGGACCTCATGGTCTCAGCTTCCCCTCGCCATGACTCACATGACACCGACGATGATCATTGTTTGGAGCCTGCTGGGAGTGAGACCGGGACCACTCCCCCGATTAGTTCCTTATGTTCTTCGTCTCCTTTATTCCTTGACCCCCCTTCTCCTTCTGCGCCTGTGCGGGTTGACTCCCTGCAGGTGAGTTGGGTTGACATTGAGCCTTGTGCTCAGGTTGTCGGCGAGTGCCTCAGCTTGCGTGAGGAGTTTCCTACTCCTTTTGCAGTTGAAGCCTCTGCCTACACCTTCGCCCCCAACGAGCTTGTGGTGGACGATACCTTGCTAGGCAAGGATTTGTTTTGTGGTGAGATGAGTGAGGACCAGGCCTCCTCATCTTACTTCCTATTTCCTCTACCTGTGCGTCACAGGTATTATTATCTAGGTAGAGGGGTAACTGTGCTATCGCCGTATCGGTACCCGTTACCGACACGGATAGTAGGACAGTTACCTGTGCATTTTTCCTTTCATAGGCCCATTAGCTAGAACTTTTCTATTGTTGAATAAGTCGTGCTGGGATGACAATAACCCCAGTACTTATCTTTCATTTTCTGCATTTTTATTTTTTTATGTCAGTTTAGTTTAGTATTTTCTTTTTGTATATTTTTCTTTTGTTTTTTGCGGAGCTCACCCCTGCAGGTATTCATGGATACTACGCATTGGCGGGGTTGTGATTCTTCGTATGGCGGGCCTGCTTCTAATTTTCACGCGTCTTCTGGTATGCTCACTTGCTGAGCATTGGGTAATCTCTTCCCTTAGCTCTTTTTGATTTAAATTTCTCTATCGTTTGATGTGTTGTTTAGTTTAAGTCTGGGGGAGAGCATGTTTACCTTTTGCACGCGCACCTTTCCTGCGCATACTAGAAGCTTTTATAGTTATTATTTTGTTTAGTCCATTTCTTGCACACCACTGCACCCGCATGAGCGCGAGCTTAGCTGTTAGCGTGCCGCGAGTTGAACTTGTATCTTTGTTAGATTTGGAAAATTTCTGTGCTATCTTAGGATTGCGCGACGGAGTAAAATGTTGGCCTTGCTGTGTTTCTAGTCAACTGCTCTCGTTTTGTATAGAAATTTGAGTAGATTTAATTTTTCTGTATGCTTATAGCTTTATATTTTTCTATCTGCGTAAATTCTTTTTATTCTACTCAAAAGTTGGTGAATCCGGTGTGAATCAAACGGTAGCGTAGGAATGTGTGTAGCCGCCACTAGACTCGTATTGCTTGAGTCGGGAGGAAGGATTATCTTTCTCGGTTGCTAAGAACTTGCCCCAAGCTATTCTTGAAGCATTGGTACACGGTCAGTCTAGCGTGAGAGTGATGTAGGCCACCTTTTGGCCCGGTTGAGCTTTGTACCGTTCCTAACGTCATATCCTCGCTAAGCCCCGTTGTGCCTACCCTTCTTTTGATTCAGCTCCACCTATATTTCACCAAAGCCTTATAGCCTATCCTAGTTGCACACCCAAGTCGAGCTTAGTGTTTTATATTTCCATGTTGGGTTGTGATGTGGTGTTATTATTTGTGAAAATGTGGAAGTGCTTCCAAGTTATATCTGCTGAAATTGTGAAAATAAAAAGATGAAAAAAGAAAAGATAAATATTTGAAAAAGAGAAAAAGAGAAAAGAAAAAAGAGAAAGAAAAAGTTTGATTGAAAATCTTTATTTGAGATGATTTGAATTTGGAGTAGGCGGTGCACACACCCATTTAGTAAAAGTTAAGTCTGGGGGTGTGGTGCACCCGTATTTATTTTGTGGGCAGCGGGTACTAGTTTTGTACGTTAGCTCTTTTGGGTTAGGTGCATAGCCGTCATGTTTATCTTTGCTTTCCTCACCTAATCCCAAGCCCCGTTATTATCCTAAAGTCCTACGGACTTGCGCTTGAGTTGACTAGTGCCGTGGAGAGAGTGCGAACGGGCAAGCTTATGGTTTCCGACATTGGTGGATTCCTTTGGGGGTAATCTTGAGCCCCGGTCTTCGGCAATGCTCACCTTAGTGGCCTGTCTACTTTCTTCCAGCGTAGGACCGGATGATTCACCGTGATTCTACTTTTGAGTAGTAATAACTTTTTGATACGCATTGTGAAAAATATAAAATATTTTGTATACTTAAAAATTTCCTCTACTTTATTTTTTATGCACGCGAGCATGCGACTTCGCATGGTACTCCGTTTTGCAATTTCTTTGTTAGCTAGTTCATTTTCCCTGTCTGCTTAGGTTTTGTTTGCTCGGGACGCGCAAACGGTTAAGTCTGGGGGTGTGATGAGTCCTCTTTATATACCTATTTTCGGACTCATCTAGGCTTATTTTCTTGTCTTTGCACACCGTTTAGCGTCATTTGCACTCCTTTTGGTTCGCTACGGTTTTCCACGTCTCGTGCACTCTTTTAGCCTATTTCTGTGTGTGTATTTCCCTTTTTGCTTGCATATTATTTATGTCTGTGACTGCCATGATCGACATCCCGTCCAGTTTTCCTGCAGGTTCTGGGATCGTGTGGGCGTCCGGGATAGGACATTCACCATTTTTGGCAAAGGAGTCAATGGTCGTGCGTTTTTACCCACGCACGATCATCGACCTCTTTGGCGCACGATCACTGGTCGTGCGCAGTCTTGACCTCTTCTGTGAAAGTTCTGTCCCGGCATATCGCACGATCATCAGTCATACCGCGCACGATCACTGCTCGTGCGCTGCCGGTCGTGCGCAGTCACACCTTCTTTTTCCACTTTTCTGCCTCCATATCGCACGATCACAGGCCATACCGCGCACGACCACTGGTCGTGCGCCTGTGATCGTGCGCGCTGTTTAAATCTGTTTTCTATAAATAGCGCAGGTCCGCCCTAATTTTGGGATCGATCAAATCACGCGATTTTTCCGCCGTTTCTCGTCCCGAACGAGGGTTTCCGCCGTCTTCCTCCATCTCCCACCTTAGGGAGGGTCTCCGGGCAAGCTTACAACGCCAAATCAACGCCGGAGCATCCTCTCGGCCTCCTCCTTCATCCTCAAGCTTCAAGCGGAGTTTTGACCGAGCTTTCTCCATCAAGCAAGGAAGAGCCGGAGCCGCAATCTACGGATCATTTCAACGAAGAAGACGGGTCCATTGGGAGTGAGTGACAGCCTCCTCTACCCCGGACGCAGTTGAGGACCGAGCTTGGACTCGGATTGACAACCCGGGATTCCAACCGTGAACCCTCAACAAGGCTTCGGATTCGGTCGATTCGCACACCTCTTCCTCTTGTTGTTGTTAGCTTAGTTATTCTCTTTGTATTGATGAAGAATGTTTATTTGTAGTTAACTTTTACTCTAAATCATGTCTATGTGATTTGTGTTTTCGTTATTTATTTACTTGAGGTGCGCCTTATTATTCCGCCATCCCTCCACCCTTGCCGCACTAGCAATTGCTAGTGGCGTGCGTTGCGAAGAGGTGCTTACGACCCTCATTCCGCCGTTCTCTCCACCTCATCCGCTAGCCTACTCTTCCATCCGCCAAGCGATTCGGTGCATAGCGGCCCGTGTAGTTTCCATCCCGCCTGGCGAAGCATCGCATAGCGGCGTTGCATAGGAGTAGTTGTTAGATTTTTACTTTATTTTCCACAACCACCAAAACCCCCATCGTTACCTTCGCCCCGAGGACTTCAATCTCAAGTCCTCCTCGACATTAACTCATCCCTTACTGTGTTCCTCAAGAGACCGACACTCGGGGATTTATTCCCAAACTTTATTACTTGTGCGACCGGTGCGCTTGCCGTTTTCCACGCATCAGGGTGAGACGCTTGAAGAAGCTGAGCCCAAGATACCTTGGACCTTTTGAGGTTCTGGAGTGAGTCGGCGAAGCCGCATACCGTTTGAAGCTATCAGTGGAGTTGAGTGGGCTACACGATGTGTTCCACATCTCTGTGTTGCGGAAGGCGGTGCAAGAGCCTTCGCTAGTGATCGCAGTGGATCAAGTACCGGTGGACGAAGGGTTGACGACTAAGGTCAAGCCCGTTTGTATTGAAGACTCTGAGGTCAAGAGGCTCCGTAACAAGGAGATCCGAATGGTTAAGGTCCGGTGGGATAATTGCGGTCGGGAGGAGCTCTCTTGGGAAAGGGAGCAAACCATGCTGGAGGAGTATCCGGAGTTATTCCGCTCAGGTACCGTTAAAAGTTTTAAGTTCATATGGTTTTCCTTTAGTAAATTTCGTGGGCGAAATTCTTTTAAGGGGGAGAGAGTTGTAACACCCCGAAACTCAAAAGAGGGACGGGTGATGTTTTAAGCCCAGTCTGAATTTTGGAGCAGGTGTCACGGGCGTGACACGGGCGTGTCACGGGCTTGACACGGGCGTGTCACGGGCGTGACACAGGCGTGTTTGGCCACGGGTCATGTGGTCGACGTTTTGACGATCGGAGATCATCGAGTTGAGGCACACGGCCTGGGACATAGGCGTGTCCCAGGGCGTGTCACTTTGGGAAGTTTTCTGAGTCAGGCACACGGGCCATGACACGGGCCCTAACACGGGCGTATCACATGCTACACGGGCGTGTCGGGTGCCGTGTCACAGGCCGTGTCCTTCTCGGGTTGGGAAAGCTGGCCGATTGCACACGGGGGGCGTGACACGGGTCTCGACACGGGCGTGTCACAGGTGACACGGGCGTGTCGGAGGCCGTGTCGAATGCCGTGTGCTGGTTTGCGAGTCGGTCGAGACGGCGAATGGGTGACACGGCCAGGCACACGGCCGTGTTGCAACCCGTGTTCGGCCCAGATTTTATAATTTGAGGCCTAATCGTGGCCGTTCATTTCCTTGGCTTTGGATCCGATGGTGGGGGGCTGCTCCTGGGTGGTTTTAGCCGGGAATTAGGGTGGAATACCCCATTTTCTTTTGGGCATTCTCTCTCTAAGGGTTTAGAGAGAAGGTAGAGCAAGGAAGAGGTTGGAGACCAAGATCCGGCCACTGGTGGAGCGTCGGAGCTCCGAATCGCAATTCGAGTCCGGATCCGCGAAGGCGACGCCGTTGCGGTGCTTTCTAACCGCATAGTTTTTCATGGCACCGCGGAAGAACGCAAGGGTAACGATTTCTCATCCTTGGGCATGTGAAGCCCTTTTTCCCTTTGCATAGGAAGCCCTCTCTCGCGAGTGAGCGAAGAGTTGGAGCGTTCCTTGGGGTAGATATGTAAAGTCCCCCTTGTATAGAGTCCGTATGCGAAAACGGACGTAGGCATTGTGTGTGAAGCCTATCCGGACAAGTAGAGCCGGATCGGTGATGTTGCATTGCATAGGAACCGGAGAATACTCCGGGTGTTTGGGCGTTTTTCGGGTTTTCTACGTGGTAGATTGCAACAGGGAGCCTTGGAGAGTAACTCCAAGGTGCACCCGGAAAACTGGGCAAAAGCGAGTTTTGCCAACACGATGGCTGGGGAGCCAACGTGAACATAACCGGGTTATGTGATTGTTGTGGCGGAAACGGGACTCGGTGAGTCTTGACCTGCACATATGGCTTAAATTGCCGTTGCGATATGAGCACGGGTCAGGCGGAACCGTACCCGATCTATGTCGTTCGGTGGGACCGTTGGCATGGATGAGAGTCTTTGGCGGTCTATGGCTTAAACTGTCGTGACCAAGGCCAAGAAGACAAAATGCTCATATGGTTGGCCGTCCAAGGGGCGGTGGTGGAACGGGAACGTCCATGGCTTGAATTGACGTGACGTTGGCCGGTTCGCCGTGAATGTGCCCTGTGTGCACGAGGTGTGTGGCCGTGCGAGCCTACTCCTGTGATGATGTGTGTTTACACTAATAAATTGCCTATACTAATAAAGTGCAGGGAAAGAGCATCGCCGCCCCGATTTTGGGGGCGGGATCGTTATAATTTGGTCAGCATAGCTGACCATTGCTTTTGTTTGCCACCGGGCGGTGGTTTGTGCTTGCAGGTGCTGCGGAGCCGAGCGGAAAATAGCGGGCTAAAGCCCAAGTTGCTGAGCCGACCCTCGAAGGCCTAATTTTGAGTGTTTCATTGTGACCATGTGTGGCCAGCCTGCGAGCCGATGTATGAAAACACTTTTATGTCAAGCGAACTTTGTAAGGCCTTAAGGCCATTTCTATTTTCTGTGTATTGGAACATTCCTGCGGGTGTTGTTGTAGTGGACATTCATGCTGTTGGCAGGGTTCTTAATTGTGTAACTTAATTTTAATGCTTCCGCTAGGTGTTGCGTAGGGCGTGCAATTGGTTGAATGGTTTCAACGCGTAACCAACCGGTCTGTCCGTAGTATATGGCGTCGGGCCCCGGCCGGACCTACTGCTATATGCTATGCGACGGATAGGGGTGTTACATCCTTCAACCAGAACTGACATTTGCTGAACTTTGCATATAAGTGATTCTCCCGCAGTCTCTATAGGGTCAGTGCTAGATGGCGAGTGTGCTCCTCCTCTGTTCTCGAGTAGATGAGAATGTCATCGATAAACACAATGACAAACACATCTAGGTACTCCTTGAAAACCTGGTTCATGAGGGTCATGAATGCCGAAGGTGCATTTGTGAGCCCGAAGGGCATCACCGTGAACTCAAACAATCCATATCTGCTGCTAAAAGCAGTCTTCTGAATATCCTCCTCTCGAATCCGAAGCTGGTAGTAGCCCGACCGCAAATCCAATTTTGAAAAGAAGTGCGCCCCTTCCAGCTGGTCGAACAGCTCGTCTATCCGTGAGAGCGGATAGGTATTCCGGACGGTCAGCCTATTTAGTGCTCGATAATCGATGCACAGGCGGAGTTTCCCATCCTTCTTCTTCACGAATAGGACCGGGGCTCCCCATGGCGAGGAACTCGGTCTAATAAATCCCACCTCCACCAACTCCTGCAACTGAGTCTGAAACTCCGCCAACTCCTTCGGGGCCATCCGATAAGGGGCCCTAGATGCCGGCTTGGCCCCCGGCACAAGCTGTATAAGAAAGTCCTGCTCTCGGTGCGGAGGTAGTCCTGGCAGTTTCTATAGAAAGATGTCAGCGAAATCTCGCACCACCGGGATGTCTGTCACTGACTCCTTGACTTCCGCCATCTCAAATAGAATCTGATAGACCTCCTCTCCCTGTAGATGGGCCTTAACGGTCTGTACTGAAGATAAGAGTATACGAGAGACAGGTCTTATACCTTTGATGATAATGAAAGAGTCCTCGTGTCTCACGGTGATCCTCTTCGCTTGGCAATCAATCTGGGCATGGTTCCAGTGCAGCCATACCATGCCCAGGATCAGGTCGTAGTCGGTCAGCTTCAAAATCGTCGTCGGAGCCTCGAACGCCTTTCCACCAATTTCTGCCTCCATATTGCAGTGGTCTGTGGTAAGGAGCTCAGAACCATCCGGTATTTGCACCCTCATCTTCGAGCTCGTGAATCGCTCCACGCCTTCCAGTCCTTCTACGAACGTCTCCGACACAAAGGAGTGAGTAGCTCCAGTATCGAACAGCGTGCGGGCAGGCTTGCCGCTGATGAAGACTATACCTGGGGCAATTAAATGTCTTAGGGTTCTATAATGAGTTTTCTTTCCTTGCTAATCTATCTAATACGGTTCTACGTTTAACCACTAAAAGGGAAATTCTATGAAAATAAAGACGCATTGCAGCGTACCTGCTATGACCTGCTCCGGATTCCGAGGCTGCGCAAGGTCCAAAGCATATACCTGCTCCCTTCCCTGTCTACGATCTCCCTCATGGTATCCACGACCGCGGTCGCGTCCTCGGCCTCCGTGATGCTGAGCTGGTGGGCCACCCTGTGGTGCTGGAGGTGGTGCCCCCCTCATCGGGCAGTTCCTCCGGATGTGCCCAATCTGATGACAAAGGAAGCACTCTGGTGGGGGATACGCAATTCCCCCGGGTCTCGGCATCTCCTGCATCCGAAGAGGTTGAGGGGCCAATATCACCTGCTCCCTCGGCTCCTGCCTCACTTCCTGACGAGGCTGGTCCTCTGTCCTTCTCCCCTCTAGTATAGCACCTCGTCGCTGGTCATTTCTGACTCTCCGTCCCTGATCCTCTGCTTGCCGCTTCCGGCCCCGAGTGGTGTGCCAATCAGCCTCAATCCTCTTTGCCATCTCCAAGATCCGGGAGATAGGCCCGTCAGATACAAACAACAAAGCCTCCCTCAAGTCTTCCCGCAGGCCCTTATAGAACCTCTTGATGTACCCTGCTTCGTCTAGCTGGTAAGAATCTATATATTGAGCCAGATGGTCGAACTCCCGATGGTACTCCACCACCGTCTGGGTGCCCTGCTTCAGCTGTAAGAACCGCTCCTCCAACTCATCCCTGGCCGACTGCGGAACGAAATGATCCAGCAGCGCAGCCCTGAACTCTTCCCAGGTAACCTCCGCAACCTCCCTATCGGCAAATGTCGTGTCCAACAGTATCTTCCACCACCTCTTGGCATGGGACTCCAGGCAAGAGACAACCAGAGCCACCCTCTCCTCCCAGGGACACCGTATCCCGGTCAGCATCTCGTACATAATATCCAGCCACTCTTCCGTCTGAACCGCCGACTCTGTCCCCAAGTAGGACGGGGGAGACAGTCCTCGGAAGATGCTCAGCCAGTTGGCCCCCGGATTTGGCTGCGGGACCGGAAACTGCTGGGCCCTGAAAGCCTCCAGGATGGCAGTCAGAGTCTGTCCCATGTCAGACTGAAGGAAAGGAGTGGGGACCAGTGGAGGTGGTGCAATACCCTGAGCCTGCTGAACTCCGCCTTGTGGCGTAGGCTGTGCTGGAGGCTGCGTAACAAAAAACCATACTGAGAAAACGTTCAATCTTAAATAAAAGTGGACAATTTATATGTGATCCCCATATGGACACACCACTGCTTCCGCTACTTAGTTTGTCCCCAAACTAAACTCGAGCAGGGGAGACCCAGGGGTAGTGGACTGCTACCTTTTTCAGATCGATGTTTCCCTCTGATACCACTTGTAAGACCCCCTTTTTTTTCTTTTTAAACCACCGGGGTCTTAGGCCCAGAATCGCCGCTTTTGCGGTGACACCTTCACGCCCTGAAGGGTCTTCACCACAAGGCGCCGATTCTGCCGGCCAATTCGATCACAGAAAGGTAGCACGATAATTGAAGTATGTAAAAGTAAGTCCACTGGTAAATCATATATATAGAAATGAAATCTCCACGAAGGGAGTGTCCACAAAATAATAATCAGAGTACTAAAAATGCGGGCTTATGCCCGGTACATCATATCATCACTACAATCACTCATGCGGAAGCAAAAACAAAACTACACAAGATCGAGACTCACGGTCCCGGCTGTGTGAATTCCGGAGCGAGACTACCCCATCTCCAAGCGCACCGGTCTTTGGGGCTGCTCCCCCGTGCTGGGCCCCGCGATTCCCTAAAATGATGTGGTTCGAAAACCGTTAGTCATAAAGACTAAGCCCTATCATCCCCTACCCCTTCCCCCATGGCTCCTAGGAACCGAGCGGAGAGGAAGAAAGGAAAGGACATGAGGGTGGAGAATGAATCAAAAGCAAACAGGTGGCAGTAGAACTAATCTAGCAATTCTATAGTAAACAATGGCAATAATAGAAAGTAGGAAATGTAACCTTAAATTATGTGCAGAAGCGCATAAGCCAAGGGATCTTCTGCAAGGCTCCCATCGTATAAAGTTTCCCATACCACTTATACGTGGGGGTGTCGGTTATCAAACAGTAGCATATATATATTGAATTTAACCTTAATTTATAAACTTGCCCACACAAGCTTATAGACCAAGGGGTCGTTTTGCAAGTCCTAATTATAAGCATCCCATTCCACATATACTTTAGGTGTCAGGGGTTAAATGAATCGATTATGCTATGACATGCAAGTGGGTATGATGGAACATGCAAGTGCAACTCACACACCCGACTCTGTGCACACAGACCTTTAGTTCCCCCTTTCGGAGCCGTTACCTCCCAGGATACCTCCGTAGTGGCAGACGGAAGCGGTGGGTTGGGCCTCGCCCACCTCTAAACCAGTAAAGCACTACCGGTCAGACCTATCGTACGCCTCAACGCTTGGTGCACTAAGCGGACGCCTGTGTACTCTTACCGGCTGGCGCACCGGACTTCTGTTGGCGAAGTGCTAACCACACTTGCCGAGTCAGCGTATTGGCGTCGGTGCATCGACCCTCCAATACCGAAGACCCATCACCTTAATTTTCTTTATTTTTATGCACATGCAATTTTAATCGTAATCACACAAAAACCGAGCCGAAGCTCCCCGGACCAAAACGTCCATCTCTTAACCAACCGAGCCGAAGCTCCCAACCATATTCCGGTGCTAACGGTGTTTATGAAACGTGCAACCCTATTTACTAAGTTACTCTTATCAGTTTGTTATTTCAGTTTACGTTAACCCAGGACTGCCCCCGGTATTCCCTGTGAAGGGCTCTCAAAGGGCACTAGGAACTATGATGGTAGCTGAAGCCCATCGTTTCCTTTCGCAAGGAACTTATTGTTATTGGTTGATTCCCTTTACCCATTCCCTTCTCATATTACGATAGACTATCCTAGGGTGAATTTTAACCTTTCTCTCTTCGGGAAAGACGATCTTTCGTCGAACCTGAGCACCTCATAACTCTAGCCATCACCACTTCTCACTACCCTTCCTATCATTTTGTTACCAAAATCATCCACACCTATCTACCCAGACTAAATGAATAACTCCAACTCTCTTCCAGATCATGTCCTATTGCAATTTAGCAATTAGCTATATGCAGACCAACCTAGACTATCTGTCAAACCGAATAGGCAATAAACCAATACTTATCCAAATGCCCTAAATTATTTACTGGAGACTTACCATGACATTACTAGCCTAAATCCAGAAAATGGTAATTTTCCTAATATATCTGGCATTTAATTAATTTCCTCAAAAATTCAAAGGGCTGTCGGTTTAAACATGAACTATCCTAAGTTCTCATGCAAAATATCCAACAAAATTATAATAAGTAGTATGTTATCTCAATATGGTAAATCCAAAGTCTCATAATTTTTATATCATCAAAATGGCACTAAAGCTATTTTAGCAATATTTTCTATAATTTGTTATTTGTGAATCAAGTACATGGAATATTCATCCAAAAATTATAAATTAATTATACTATGCAGATACAACCATAAAAATAGTATTGGCCCAGTTTCATAATTTTTCAGAAAGTATTAATCTTTAAATAAATTAATTACCAAACACCTCTTTAAAGTGGTCTTGTAAATAAAGTGTCGTAACTACAATTCTAAAAATCATGAATAATTGTCGACAAGCATATAATGTCCTGAAAGTTTCAAATCCTAAGAATCATAATTTTTCAACAAAAATATCATCCATAATTAATTTTTAAACCATCAAAGCCCTTTTTAACATTTGTGAAGGAAGTACTAGATTTACTCCACTAAAAATTATACAAAAATTCTTGATCAATCATTCTGACCTAAAACATTTACTTACAAGATTTAATGGAGTTTCAATAAACAGAAAGATCTAAATAATTAAAACATCAAATAGGGCTATAAGAAATGTTACAAATGAAGTGCTGGAAATAGACATCATAAAACTCTAGTAAAATTGCTTTAGCTTCTACCCACTCCAAAACTCACCCTACCCAAGTTTCACAGCTTTTAGATAATGTTTAGTGACCTATTTTACTTATATGTTTAAAACATCAGATATGAGTGGGAGGGCAATTTGGGAGAACCCCTCCACGAACTTCCGGTAATAACCGGCAAGTCCTAGAAAGCTTCGTACATCGGTGGCTGACTTCAACTGCGGCCAATCTCGAACTGCCTAAATCTTTGCCGGATCCACTGCAAACCCGACTCCGCTGATAATATGGCCTAGAAAGCCCACCTCCTTTGTAACACCCCGAAACTCAAAAGAGGGACGAGTGATGTTTTAAGCCCAGTCTGAATTTTGGAGCAGGTATCACGGGCGTGACACGGGCGTGTCACGGGAGTGACACGGGCGTGTCACGGGCGTGACACAGGCGTGTTCGGCCACGGGTCATGTGGTCGACGTTTTGACGATCGGAGATCGTCGAGTTGAGGCACACGGCCTGAGATACAGGCGTGTCCCAGGGCGTGTCACTTTAGGCAGTTTTCTGAGTCAGGCACACGGGCCATGACACGGGCCCTGACACGGGCGTGTCACATGCGACACTGGCGTGTCGGGTGCCGTGTCGCAGGCCGTGTCTTTCTCGGGTTGGGAAAGCTGGCCGATTGCATACGGGGGGGGCGTGACACGGGTCTCGACACGGGCGTGTCATAGGTGACACGGGCGTGTCGGAGGCCGTGTCGAATGCCGTGTGCTGGTTTTCGAGTCGGTCGAGACGACGAATGGGTGACACGGCCAGGCACACGGCTGTGTTGCAACCCATTTTCGGCCCAGATTTTATAATTTGAGGCCTAATCGTGGCCGTTCATTTCCTTGGCTTTGGATCCGACGGTGGGGGGCTGCTCCTGGGTGGTTTTAGCCGGGAATTAGGGTGGAATACCCTATTTTCTTTTGGGCATTCTCTCTCTAAGGGTTTAGAGAGAAGGGAGAGTAAGGAAGAGGTTGGAGACCAAGATCTGGCCGCCGGTGGAGCGTCAGAGCTCCGAATCGCGATTCGAGTCCAGATCCGTGAAGGCGATGCCGTTGCGGTGCTTTCTAACCGCATAGTTTTTCATGGCGCCGCGGAAGAACGCAAGGGTAACGATTTCTCATCCTTGGGCATGTGAAGCCCTTTTTCCCTTTGCATAGGAAGCCCTCTCTCGCGAGTGAGCGAAGAGTTGGAGCGTTCCTTGGGGTAGATATGTAAAGTCCCCCTTATATAGAGTCCGTATGCGAAAACGGACGTAGGCATTGTGTGTGAAGCCTATCCGGACAAGTAGAGCCGGATCGGTGATGTTGCATTGCATATGAACCGGGAAGACTCCAGGTGTTTAGGCATTTTTCGGGTTTTCTACGTGGTAGATTGCAACAGGGAGCCTTGGAGAGTAACTCCAAGGTGCACCCGGAAAACTGGGCAAAAGTGAGTTTTGCCAACACGATGGCCAGGGAGCCAACGTGAACATAATCGGGTTATGTGATTGTTGTGGCAGAAACGGGACTCGGTGAGTCTTGACCTGCGCATATGGCTTAAATTGCCGTTGCGATATGAGCACGGGTCAGGCAGAACCGTACCCGATCTATTTCGTTCGGTGGGACCGTTGGCATGGATGAGAGTCTTCGGCGGTCTATGGCTTAAACTGTTGTGACCAAGGCCAAGAAGACAAAATGCTCATACGGTTGGCCGTCCAAGGGGCGGTGGTGGAACGGGAACGTCTATGGCTTGAATTGACGTGACGTTGGCCGGTTCGCCGTGAATGTGCCCTGTGTGCACGAGGTGTGTGGCCATGCGAGCCTACTCCTGTGATGATGTGTGTTTACATTAATAAATTGCCTATACTAATAAAGTGCAGGGAAAGAGCATCGCCGCCCCGATTTTGGGGGCAGGATCATTATAATTTGGTCAGCATAGCTGACCGTTGCTTTTGTTTGCCACCGGGCGGTGGTTTGTGCTTGTAGGTGTTGCGGAGCCGAGCGGAAAATAGTGGGCTAAAGCCCAAGTTGCTGAGCCGGCCCTCGAAGGCCTAATTTTGAGTGTTTCATTGTGACCATGTGTGGCCGGCCTGCGAGCCGATGTATGAAAACACTTTTATGTCAAGCGAACTTTGTAAGGCCTTAAGGCCATTTCTATTTTTTGTGTATTGGAACATTCCTGCGGGTGTTGTTGTAGTGGACATTCATGCTGTTGGCAGGGTTCTTAATTGTGCAACTTAATTTTAATGCTTCCGCTAGGTGTTGCGTAGGGCGTGCAATTGGTTGAATGGTTTCAACGCGTAACCAATCGGTCTGTCCGTAGTATATGGCGTCGGGCCCCGGCCGGACCTACTGCTATATGCTATGCGACGGATAGGGGTGTTACAAATTGGTATCAGACTACTGGTTTCGGTCAAACTTAAATGAATTCGTAGGCGAATTCACTTTAAGGGGTGGTGAGCACATGTGTGCGTCATCGTTATAACATGAAAAGAACCCATTAATGTCCACTTAGGAATGAAAATACACATGTTTGAGGAACCTGCGTGTTCCTATAATTGCTGTTTGTAATAGTATTTGGTCGCTTATCGGTGTTTTGCACGTTTATAGGTGACCAGAAGTGGTGCTGGGCCGTCAGAACGGCCAGGTTCTGAGACAAGCAGTGCGCCAAGTGAAGCGCCTGCAACACCTCCGTCTGCCGAGACCATTAGGTTGGTGGCAGAAGCTGTCTTTGCTATGATTAATGCGCAACCTGCAAGACAGGTGCAGCAGCCTGCCCATGCGGAGGAGCAAGTGCCGCTCCAAGCGGCGGAGCCTAGAAGGGTTTAGCAGGTGGCGGTGGAGCCGGAGTTGCCTCGAAGAGCAACTGAGAGACAGCTTAAGCATGTGATGGGCTTCCACCCACCGGTGTTCTCGGGAACGGGAACCCCGACCCAGGCTGAAGATTGGCTCTCAAGAGTCAATAGGGTGATGACAGCAACTGAAACGGAAGAGTGGCAGAAGACCACAATAGCGACGTTCCTATTGGATGGGGACGCAAGGTTATGGTGGGAAGGCCTAGAGCTACACCAGTTGAGGGGAAGGCCATTGGCCGAAGTTCCTATGGCAGAGTTTGCAAGATTGTTCATGGCTCGATACCTCCCCTCAGCGCAGAGGATCGCATTGGAGAATGAGTTCCAAAAGTTGGTGCAAGGAGATAGCACTGTAGACGAGTACCTCCACGAGTTTACTCGGTTGGGGAGATATGCTAGCGCTACCTTTGACGACGAGGAGCGAAAGACTAACCGCTTCTATAAAGGGTTAAGAGATGAGCTGAGGTTGCTACTGTCAGGGCCCATGGCGCAGGGTTTCCTAACCTTGGTCAACTCGGCCCGGTCCTTGGAGAAGGACATGAGAAATGTGCAAGCTAAGAAGGAATCTGGTGGGAAGAAATCAGAGTTCAATGCGCCGACTACGTCGAAGTCGGGCTATCGAAGATTCTACAAGAAGGCTAGGACGTTAGGTCCAGCTTCTTCTACAGGTGCCTAGGGGGCAACTACCAATCGAACCCCGGGCGCTTGTTTCACGTGTGGAAAGATGGGCACTTTGCCCGCGATTGCTGGAGCGGACGCCCAAAGTCCGAGAGAAAGCAAGGAGCTACTTACGAAGAGAAGGGCAATGCGGTGGAGTCAACCGCGTCCCACTATGCTCCGACTCAGCCTAGAGTCTACAACTTGGGGCAGCAGGAGGCTATTAAACAAGCGGATGTGGTGACAGGTACGAGTTAATTTATAGAAAGTTAACTTAGATACTGTTGTTTATTGCTTGTTAGCCTAATATGATTTGCATAGGCTTTGTTTTGATTAGCGATAGTCCGACACGGGCACTGTTCGATACGGGAGCTTCACACTCCTTCTTGTCCGAAAATTTTATATCGCGTATCGGAGTCCCTTCTTTGATGGCGAAGGACAAGTTGGATGTGCTGCTACCGAATGGGTGCTCGATGCGTGCGGACAGAGTGTGCGCCGTAAAGGTTCACATTGGGAGCCAAGAGTTCGACTTGCTAGCGTCATTGCTGCCACTAGTAGAGTTCGACGTTATCTTTGGGATGAATTGGCTTTCAGAGCAGAAGGCTTGGATTGATTGCGACCGGAAGGAGGTCAAGCGGAGTGTTGGGCGGGGGACAACATTCGAGGGACTCAAGAGGTCGAGCAAGATGCTGATGTCTGCTCTTCAGGTGGTAAAGGCAGTTCGTGCTGGTGCAGAGCTGTTCTTCGCAATAGTGGGGGCTGTGGAGCCAGAGTCCTCGTTGGATAGCATCCCCGTGGTTTGTGAATACCCCAATGTGTTCCCGGATAGTCTTCCCGGAGCCCCACCGCAGCGGGAGATTGATTTCACCATCGAGCTCGTACCGGGGGCCAAACTGGTGTCACGTGCTCCGTATAGGTTGGCGCCTAAGGAGATGGCAGAGTTGAAAGTTCAGCTAGAGGAGCTGATGGAGCAAGGTTATGTGCGTCCAAGCTCGTCGCCTTGGAGCGCACCGGTCCTCTTCGTTAAGAAGAAGGACGGGAGTATGCGGTTGTGTATCGACTACAGAGAGTTGAACAAGCTGACGGAGAAGAACAAGTACCCGATCCCGAGGATTGATGATCTGTTTGATCAGTTAGTCAGATCATCGGTATATTCTAAGTTGGACTTGAAGTCGGGGTACTATCAGTTGAGGATAAGGGAATGTGATATCCCGAAGACAGCGTTCAACACAAGGTATGGGCATTTCGAGTTCACGGTCATGCCGTTTGGACTGACGAATGCGCCATCAGTGTTTATGGACTTAATGAATAGGACGTTCAGAGATTTCCTGGATCGCTTTGTGATCATCTGTATCGATGATATATTGGTGTACTCGCAGTGCGAAGAAGATCACTTCAAGCACTTGCATCTGGTGTTGGAGACTTTGAGGAGGAATGAGCTGTATGCGAAATTCTCCAAATGCGAGTTCTGGCTACCCTCAGTAGCATTCCTTGGTCACATTGTCAGTGGGGAAGGTCTAGCGGTGGATCCGGCGAAGATCGTTGTGATACGGGAGTGGCCTGCGTTGTCTTCTGTCGCGGAAGTCCGTAGTTTTCTCGGGCTTGCCGGATATTACAGGCACTTCGTAGAGAACTTCTCGCGGATAGCGTTACCTCTCACGAAGTTGACAAGAAAAGATCAGAGATTCTTGTGGGCGTAGGAGTGTGTGCAAGCTTTTGAGGAGCTGAAGAGACGGTTGACCATGGCGCCGGTGCTTAGTTCGCCGAGTGGGACCGAGGGCTTCGAGGTGTATAGTGACGCCTCGGGTAGTGGTTTGGGCTGTGTGCTGTTGCAGCATGGGAGCGTGATAGCTTATGGATCGCGTCAGCTAAAAGTGCATGAAAGGAACTATCCGGTCCACGACTTGGAGTTGGCGGCCGTGATATTTGCACTTAAGCTGTGGAGGCACTACCTATACGGCGTAAGGGTCGATATTTACACCGATCACAAGAGCCTGAAGTACCTGTTGGATCAAAAGGATCTTAACATGAGGCAGAGGAGGTGGTTGGAGTTCCTGGGGGACTACACCTTCAAGATTCATTATGTACCCGGGAAGGGCAATGCAGTTGCAGATGCGTTGAGTCGCAGGGCTCCCGCCCAAGCCAACTGGTTGTCGGTGCATGATGAGCGGCTAGTATGGGAGTTGGAGGAGCTTGAGATCTGTTGCGTTGACAAGCAGACGAGTGCCAAAGCAATGTTGAACTGGATAGAGGTTCAGTATGACCTGGCTGACCGGGTTCGGTAGGCATTGGAGTTAGATGACTCCATGAAGGAGCTTATGGAGGCAGTACTGGATGAGTCAAATTCCCAATTTTCAGTGGAAGATGGGTTGTTAAGGAAGGATCATCGGTTGTGCGTCCCAAGCGGGAGTAACCTACGAGCAGAGTTGATGTACGAGGCACATCATACCAAGTACTCGATCCACCCAGGGAGCACAAAGATGTACCGTGACCTCAAGAAGATATTTTGGTGGTCGGGGCTTAAGAAAGACGTAGCGTTGTTTGTGGCTAAGTGCCAAACGTGCGCCTTGGTGAAGGCGGAGTGCCAAAAACCAGGAGGATTTCTGAAGTCCTTGCCTATATCGGAGTGGTAGTTCGACGACATATCTATGGACTTTGTGCATGGGTTTCCAAGGTCACAGAAGGGGAACGACGTGATCTGGGTGATCGTAGATCGGTTAACTAAGGTGTCGCATTTCATTCCGCATAGGAAGGACGACTCGGTGGAGAAGTTGGCGAAGCTATATGTGGACAATATAGTTAGACTGCATGGTGTGCCTCGCAGCATTGTGAGTGATCGCGATGGGCGTTTCACGTCCAATGATTGGAGGTTGGTGCAGCAGATGCTGGGGACAAAGTTGAAG
The DNA here is from genome assembly GCA_039513925.1 of Platanthera zijinensis. Lineage (NCBI taxonomy): Eukaryota > Viridiplantae > Streptophyta > Magnoliopsida > Asparagales > Orchidaceae > Platanthera > Platanthera zijinensis. The sequence goes on along the minus strand of CM077088.1, from coordinate 183,410,552 downwards.
TTCAGCACAACCTTCCATCCGCAGACGGATGGGCAGACCGAGAGAGTCAATAAAACGATGGCGGACATGCTCCGCATGTGTGTTCTAGACTTCGGGAAGCATTGGGAGGATCACCTGTATTTGGTGGAGTTCGCGTACAACAATAGCTACCAGGCGAGTATCCAAATGGCGCCCTTTGAGGCCCTATATGGTAGAAAATGTCGCACGCCGTTGTCTTGGTTAGAAACGGGTGAGGCAAGGTTGTACAAGAAGCAGGAGGTGGAGAGTGCTACCTCGTTGGTGCGGATCATTCGGGAGCGCTTGTTGATCGCTCAGGACAGGCAGGCGAAGTATTACAATGCCAAGCACCGGAACGTGGAGTTTGCGGTAGGCGATTGGGTATACTTGAAAGTGAAGCCGTTCAAGGGGGTTTCGCGGGTGAGACGCTTGAAGAAGCTGAGCCCAAGATACCTTGGACCTTTTGAGGTTCTGGAGTGAGTCGGCGAAGCCGCATACCGTTTGAAGCTATCAGTGGAGTTGAGTGGGCTACACGATGTGTTCCACATCTCTGTGTTGCGGAAGGCGGTGCAAGAGCCTTCGCTAGTGATCGCAGTGGATCAAGTACCGGTGGACGAAGGGTTGACGACTAAGGTCAAGCCCGTTTGTATTGAAGACTCTGAGGTCAAGAGGCTCCGTAACAAGGAGATCCGGATGGTTAAGGTCCGGTGGGATAATTGCGGTCGGGAGGAGCTCTCTTGGGAAAGGGAGCAAACCATGCTGGAGGAGTATCCGGAGTTATTCCGCTCAGGTACCGTTAAAAGTTTTAAGTTCATATGGTTTTCCTTTAGTAAATTTCGTGGACGAAATTCTTTTAAGGGGGAGAGAGTTGTAACACCCCGAAACTCAAAAGAGGGACGGGTGATGTTTTAAGCCCAGTCTGAATTTTGGAGCAGGTGTCACGGGCGTGACACGGGCGTGTCACGGGCTTGACACGGGCGTGTCACGGGCGTGACACAGGCGTGTTTGGCCACGGGTCATGTGGTCGACGTTTTGACGATCGGAGATCATCGAGTTGAGGCACACGGCCTGGGACACAGGCGTGTCCCAGGGCGTGTCACTTTGGGAAGTTTTCTGAGTCAGGCACACGGGCCATGACACGGGCCCTAACACGGGCGTATCACATGCTACACGGGCGTGTCGGGTGCCGTGTCACAGGCCGTGTCCTTCTCGGGTTGGGAAAGCTGGCCGATTGCACACGGGGGGCGTGACACGGGTCTCGACACGGGCGTGTCACAGGTGACACGGGCGTGTCGGAGGCCGTGTCGAATGCCGTGTGCTGATTTTTGAGTCGGTCGAGACGGCGAATGGGTGACACGGCCAGGCACACGGCCGTGTTGCAACCCGTGTTCGGCCCAGATTTTATAATTTGAGGCCTAATCGTGGCCGTTCATTTCCTTGGCTTTGGATCCGATGGTGGGGGGCTGCTCCTGGGTGGTTTTAGCCGGGAATTAGGGTGGAATACCCCATTTTCTTTTGGGCATTCTCTCTCTAAGGGTTTAGAGAGAAGGTAGAGCAAGGAAGAGGTTGGAGACCAAGATCCGGCCACCGGTGGAGCGTCGGAGCTCCGAATCGCATTCGAGTCCGGATCCGCGAAGGCGACGCCGTTGCGGTGCTTTCTAACCGCATAGTTTTTCATGGCACCGCGGAAGAACGCAAGGGTAACGATTTCTCATCCTTGGGCATGGGAAGCCCTTTTTCCCTTTGCATAGGAAGCCCTCTCTCGCGAGTGAGCGAAGAGTTGGAGCGTTCCTTGGGGTAGATATGTAAAGTCCCCCTTGTATAGAGTCCGTATGCGAAAACGGACGTAGGCATTGTGTGTGAAGCCTATCCGGACAAGTAGAGCCGGATCGGTGATGTTGCATTGCATAGGAACCGGAGAATACTCCGGGTGTTTGGGCGTTTTTCGGGTTTTCTACGTGGTAGATTGCAACAGGGAGCCTTGGAGAGTAACTCCAAGGTGCACCCGGAAAACTGGGCAAAAGCGAGTTTTGCCAACACGATGGCTGGGGAGCCAACGTGAACATAACCGGGTTATGTGATTGTTGTGGCGGAAACGGGACTCGGTGAGTCTTGACCTGCACATATGGATTAAATTGCCGTTGCGATATGAGCACGGGTCAGGCGGAACCGTACCCGATCTATGTCGTTCGGTGGGACCGTTGGCATGGATGAGAGTCTTTGGCGGTCTATGGCTTAAACTGTCGTGACCAAGGCCAAGAAGACAAAATGCTCATATGGTTGGCCGTCCAAGGGGCGGTGGTGGAACGGGAACGTCCATGGCTTGAATTGACGTGACGTTGGCCGGTTCGCCGTGAATGTGCCCTGTGTGCACGAGGTGTGTGGCCGTGCGAGCCTACTCCTGTGATGATGTGTGTTTACACTAATAAATTGCCTATACTAATAAAGTGCAGGGAAAGAGCATCGCCGCCCCGATTTTGGGGGCGGGATCGTTATAATTTGGTCAGCATAGCTGACCATTGCTTTTGTTTGCCACCGGGCGGTGGTTTGTGCTTGCAGGTGCTGCGGAGCCGAGCGGAAAATAGCGGGCTAAAGCCCAAGTTGCTGAGCCGACCCTCGAAGGCCTAATTTTGAGTGTTTCATTGTGACCATGTGTGGCCGGCCTGCGAGCCGATGTATGAAAACACTTTTATGTCAAGCGAACTTTGTAAGGCCTTAAGGCCATTTCTATTTTCTGTGTATTGGAACATTCCTGCGGGTGTTGTTGTAGTGGACATTCATGCTGTTGGCAGGGTTCTTAATTGTGTAACTTAATTTTAATGCTTCGCTAGGTGTTGCGTAGGGCGTGCAATTGGTTGAATGGTTTCAACGCGTAACCAACCGGTCTGTCCGTAGTATATGGCGTCGGGCCCCGGCCGGACCTACTGCTATATGCTATGCGACGGATAGGGGTGTTACATCCTTCAACCAGAACTGACATTTGCTGAACTTTGCATATAAGTGATTCTCCCGCAGTCTCTATAGGGTCAGTGCTAGATGGCGAGTGTGCTCCTCCTCTGTTCTCGAGTAGATGAGAATGTCATCGATAAACACAATGACAAACACATCTAGGTACTCCTTGAAAACCTGGTTCATGAGGGTCATGAATGCCGAAGGTGCATTTGTGAGCCCGAAGGGCATCACCGTGAACTCAAACAATCCATATCTGCTGCTAAAAGCAGTCTTCTGAATATCCTCCTCTCGAATCCGAAGCTGGTAGTAGCCCGACCGCAAATCCAATTTTGAAAAGAAGTGCGCCCCTTCCAGCTGGTCGAACAGCTCGTCTATCCGTGAGAGCGGATAGGTATTCCGGACGGTCAGCCTATTTAGTGCTCGATAATCGATGCACAGGCGGAGTTTCCCATCCTTCTTCTTCACGAATAGGACCGGGGCTCCCCATGGCGAGGAACTGGGTCTAATAAATCCCACCTCCACCAACTCCTGCAACTGAGTCTGAAACTCCGCCAACTCCTTCGGGGCCATCCGATAAGGGGCCCTAGATGCCGGCTTGGCCCCCGGCACAAGCTGTATCAGAAAGTCCTGCTCTCGGTGCGGAGGTAGTCCTGGCAGTTTCTATAGAAAGATGTCAGCGAAATCTCGCACCACCGGGATGTCTGTCACCGACTCCTTGACTTCCGCCATCTCAAATAGAATCTGATAGACCTCCTCTCCCTGTAGATGGGCCTTAACGGTCTGTACTGAAGATAAGAGTATACGAGAGACAGGTCTTATACCTTTGATGATAATGAAAGAGTCCTCGTGTCTCACGGTGATCCTCTTCGCTTGGCAATCAATCTGGGCATGGTTCCAGTGCAGCCATACCATGCCCAGGATCAGGTCGTAGTCGGTCAGCTTCAAAATCGTCGCCGGAGCCTCGAACGCCTTTCCACCAATTTCTGCCTCCATATTGCAGTGGTCTGTGGTAAGGAGCTCAGAACCATCCGGTATTTGCACCCTCATCTTCGAGCTCGTGAATCGCTCCACGCCTTCCAGTCCTTCTACGAACGTCTCCGACACAAAGGAGTGAGTAGCTCCAGTATCGAACAGCGTGCGGGCAGGCTTGCCGCTGATGAAGACTATACCTGGGGCAATTAAATGTCTTAGGGTTCTATAATGAGTTTTCTTTCCTTGCTAATCTATCTAATACGGTTCTACGTTTAACCACTAAAAGGGAAATTCTATGAAAATAAAGACGCATTGCAGCGTACCTGCTATGACCTGCTCCGGATTCCGAGGCTGCGCAAGGTCCAAAGCATATACCTGCTCCCTTCCCTGTCTACGATCTCCCTCCTGGTATCCACGACCGCGGTCGCGTCCTCGGCCTCCGTGATGCTGAGCTGGTGGGCCACCCTGTGGTGCTGGAGGTGGTGCCCCCCTCATCGGGCAGTTCCTCCGGATGTGCCCAATCTGATGACAAAGGAAGCACTCTGGTGGGGGATACGCAATTCCCCCGGGTCTCGGCATCTCCTGCATCCGAAGAGGTTGAGGGGCCAATATCACCTGCTCCCTCGGCTCCTGCCTCACTTCCTGACGAGGCTGGTCCTCTGTCCTTCTCCCCTCTAGTATAGCACCTCGTCGCTGGTCATTTCTGACTCTCCGTCCCTGATCCTCTGCTTGCCGCTTCCGGCCCCGAGTGGTGTGCCAATCAGCCTCAATCCTCTTTGCCATCTCCAAGATCCGGGAGATAGGCCCGTCAGATACAAACAACAAAGCCTCCCTTAAGTCTTCCCGCAGGCCCTTATAGAACCTCTTGATGTACCCTGCTTCGTCTAGCTGGTAAGAATCTGTATATTAAGCCAGATGGTCGAACTCCCGATGGTACTCCACCACCGTCTGGGTGCCCTGCTTCAGCTGTAAGAACCGCTCCTCCAACTCATCCCTGGCCGACTGCGGAACGAAATGATCCAGCAGCGCAGCCCTGAACTCTTCCCAGGTAACCTCCGCAACCTCCCTATCGGCAAATGTCGTGTCCAACAGTATCTTCCACCACCTCTTGGCATGGGACTCCAGGCAAGAGACAACCAGAGCCACCCTCTCCTCCCAGGGACACCGTATCCCGGTCAGCATCTCGTACATAATATCCAGCCACTCTTCCGTCTGAACCGCCGACTCTGTCCCCAAGTAGGACGGGGGAGACAGTCCTCGGAAGATGCTCAGCCAGTTGGCCCCCGGATTTGGCTGCGGGACCGGAAACTGCTGGGCCCTGAAAGCCTCCAGGATGGCAGTCAGAGTCTGTCCCATGTCTGACTGAAGGAAAGGAGTGGGGACCGGTGGAGGTGGTGCAATACCCTGAGCCTGCTGAACTCCGCCTTGTGGCGTAGGCTGTGCTGGAGGCTGCGTAACAAAAAACCATACTGAGAAAACGTTCAATCTTAAATAAAAGTGGACAATTTATATGTGATCCCCATATGGACACACCACTGCTTCCGCTACTTAGTTTGTCCCCAAACTAAACTCGAGCAGGGGAGACCCAGGGGTAGTGGACTGCTACCTTTTTCAGATCGATGTTTCCCTCTGATACCACTTGTAAGACCCCCTTTTTTTTTCTTTTTAAACCACCGGGGTCTTAGGCCCAGAATCGCCGCTTTTGCGGTGACACCTTCACGCCCTGAAGGGTCTTCACCACAAGGCGCCGATTCTGCCGGCCAATTCGATCACAGAAAGGTAGCACGATAATTGAAGTATGTAAAAGTAAGTCCACTGGTAAATCACATATATAGAAATGAAATCTCCACGAAGGGAGTGTCCACAGAATAATAATCAGAGTACTAAAAATGCGGGCTTATGCCCGGTACATCATATCATCACTACAATCACTCATGCGGAAGAAAAAACAAAACTACACAAGATCGAGACTCACGGTCCCGACTGTGTGAATTCCGGAGCGAGACTACCCCATCTCCAAGCGCACCGGTCTCTGGGGCTGCTCCCCCGTGCTGGGCCCCGCGATTCCCTAAAATGATGTGGTTCGAAAACCGTTAGTCATAAAGACTAAGCCCTATCATCCCCTACCCCTTCCCCCATGGCTCCCAGGAACCGAGCGGAGAGGAAGAAAGGAAAGGACATGAGGGTGGAGAATGAATCAAAAGCAAACAGGTGGCAGTAGAACTAATCTAGCAATTCTATAGTAAACAATGACAATAATAGAAAGTAGGAAATGTAACCTTAAATTATGTGCAGAAGCGCATAAGCCAAGGGATCTTCTGCAAGGCTCCCATCGTATAAAGTGTCCCATACCACTTATACGTGGGGGTGTCGGTTATCAAACAGTAGCATATATATATTGAATTTAACCTTAATTTATAAACTTGCCCACACAAGCTTATAGACCAAGGGGTCGTTTTGCAAGTCCTAATGTATAAGCATCCCATTCCACATATACTTTAGGTGTCAGGGGTTAAATGAATCGATTATGCTATGACATGCAAGTGGGTATGATGGAACATGCAAGTGCAACTCACACACCCGACTCTGTGCACACAGACCTTTAGTTCCCCCTTTCGGAGCCGTTACCTCCCAGGATACCTCCGTAGTGGCAGACGGAAGCGGTGGGTTGGGCCTCGCCCACCTCTAAACCAGTAAAGCACTACCGGTCAGACCTATCGTACGCCTCAACGCTTGGTGCACTAAGCGGACGCCTGTGTACTCTTGCCGGCTGGCGCACCGGACTTCTGTTGGCGAAGTGCTAACCACACTTGCCGAGTCAGCGTATTGGCGTCGGTGCATCGACCCTCCAATACCGAAGACCCATCACCTTAATTTTCTTTATTTTTATGCACATGCAATTTTAATCGTAATCACACAAAAACCGAGCCGAAGCTCCCCGGACCAAAACGTCCGTCTCTTAACCAACCGAGCCGAAGCTCCCAACCATATTCCGGTGCTAACGGTGTTTGTGAAACGTGCAACCCTATTTACTAAGTTACTCTTATCAGTTTGTTATTTCAGTTTACGTTAACCCAGGACTGCCCCCGGTATTCCCTGTGAAGGGCTCTCAAAGGGCACTAGGAACTATGATGGTAGCTGAAGCCCATCGTTCCCTTTCGCAAGGAACTTATTGTTATTGGTTGATTCCCTTTACCCATTCCCTTCTCATATTACGATAGACTATCCTAGGGTGAATTTTAACCTTTCTCTCTTCGGGAAAGACGATCTTTCGTCGAACCCGAGCACCTCATAACTCTAGCCATCACCACTTCTCACTACCCTTCCTATCATTTTGTTACCAAAATCATCCACACCTATCTACCCAGACTAAATGAATAACTCCAACTCTCTTCCAGATCATGTCCTATTGCAATTTAGCAATTAGCTATATGCAGACCAACCTAGACTATCTGTCAAACCGAATAGGCAATAAACCAATACTTATCCAAATGCCCTAAATTATTTACTGGAGACTTACCATGACATTACTAGCCTAAATCCAGAAAATGGTAATTTTCCTAATATATCTGGCATTTAATTAATTTCCTCAAAAATACAAAGGGCTGTCGGTTTAAACATGAACTACCCTAAGTTCTCATGCAAGATGTCCAACAAAATTATAATAAGTAGTATGTTATCTCAATATGGTAAATCCAAAGTCTCATAATTTTTATATCATCAAAATGGCACTAAAGCTATTTTAGCAATATTTTCTATAATTCGTTATTTGTGAATCAAGTACATGGAATATTCATCCAAAAATTATAAATTAATTATACTCTGCAGATACAACCATAAAAATAGTATTGGCCCAGTTTCATAATTTTTCAGAAAGTATTAATCTCTAAATAAATTAATTACCAAACACCTCTTTAAAGTGGTCTTGTAAATAAAGTGTCGTAACTACAATTCTAAAAATCATGAATAATTGTCGACAAGCATATAATGTCCTGAAAGTTTCAAATCCTAAGACTCATAATTTTTCAACAAAAATATCATCCATAATTAATTTTTAAACCATCAAAGCCCTTTTTAACATTTGTGAATGAAGTACTAGATTTACTCCACTAAAAATTATACAAAAATTCAGGATCAATCATTCTGACCTAAAACATTTACTTACAAGATTTAATGGAGTTTCAATAAACAGAAAGATCTAAATAATTAAAACATCAAATAGGGCTATAAGAAATGTTACAAATGAAGTGCTGGAAATAGACATCATAAAACTCTAGTAAAATTGCTTTAGCTTCTACCCACTCCAAAACTCACCCTACCCAAGTTTCACAGCTTTTAGATAATGTTTAGTGACCTATTTTACTTATATGCTATTTTACCCTAAGGCTAAGGTTAGGGTTTTGAGGTATCTACTTGTCACCAAATCCTCCAAAATTCCATCCAAATGACTCATATCATGCTAATATCAATTATACTGAGTTTCAAGGCAATATGAGAGCAATTACCCCCATATCCTTCACAACCCTCAAAACCCTCCATCTAGGGTTTGAGTTTGGATCCTAGGGTAAACCAACTCTAAATCACACCATTTTATCCAAGAGGGTTATAATAACCCATCCAAGTCAGTGGTCAAAACATCAGCCTCAGTTGAGGTGATTTGACCGTTCCAACCTCTAGTGCACTTTTACTCAAAAATGCCTCACTATTTCCTAGTTAAGAATAGGTGACTCCCTATCCAAAACTCATCCAAATGAGTTGTAAATTTGTACAGCACTAGGTGTTATAGCCAGGGACCACTCACCAAAATTTGGGAGGGTTTGGAGGTCATTTGACCACTTAAATAAATTCCTCTAAGTTTATTAAATTAAAACAAAAACTTTAGGCAATATATCTCCAAAAATTCCAATTTTTGGACAGCCTCTAGATATGGCTAAGGGTTACCCCCTGCCCAAATTTCAGGTCATTTGGACAAAGGAAGAAGAGTGGACATCCATTTTAGTTTCTGCCCAACTCTAGGTATAGCCCCCATTAAAACGGGTTCTGCGGTTAAACCGCTTACCTAAACGAGTTGAAATCAATTTTAAATTAATCTAGACTCGAAGGACTACAACTTTTGTGACTGGCTATTTTTCCTAAATCGGCCTCCAAGTGCCTTGTTTTGCAGCCTCAAAATATACTCAATTTATGTATCTTTTCATTATGTATTATATACAAAATTTATATATTATAAAGTGATTTTACTGTTCATCTCCCCTACCAAACAAAACCCGAAACAGAAACTCTGAAAACTGTATTTCCTGTAGCCTTTCCATGATCCGTCGCCGGCTGTCCGATCACTTCCCTGGCCGGCCACCACCACCACCACCTCCGTCGAGGCGATGACTATCGGTCGGCGGTGGTTGGGCCGCCGGAGGTGGCGGTTTCCGGCGTGCCCGAAAATATATTTTTCATGGTTTCTCCATGAAAATGTACGACAGGTTCGGCTCTATTGAGCACGAACTCCTTTCTAAGATCCTAAGATCTACCCACAAAAGAAGAAGTAGAGGAGGACCTTGTTCGCGGTTTGAAGGCGAGATTAACGTCGGATTGTCATGGCGCGGTGGTGGCGTTCCCGAACTTCTTCGACAGCAAGAGAAGAAATCTGAATTCATTTGGTCTAGAGTGTAACCTTCTCCTCTTGCTCTAAGGAGGCTGTTATAGATCTCTGAGAGAGGAAGTTGTCTACCTAAATCACCTAGAGGGGGGTGAATAGGTGAGATGTGCGTCTATTTGCGGAATAAAAAAATTAAGGAACTAGCACAGCACAATACCAAGCAATCACAGACGACAAAAGATTTATAGTGGTTCCCCAACCTTGGGTACGTCCACTTTCCTCACCAATCTAGTAAACCACTAGACTTGGCTACTCCACTATCTCGGATCAAAACGATCCTACACCTCGGAACAACGTTCCTACAAAACTCGATCCCAAAATGGATCTACACTCGGAAGATTAAAACTTCCTACAAATCTCGGAGAGAATTTCTCCTACAATAAAGATGTTTGAAATATAACTCAAATAATACAAACAGTGAATTCTCAGATCTGAATAGATCGGCCTTGATCTTCCTCTTTGTTCGATGTGGCTTTTTCAGAAAAATCGAAGAAGAACACGGCAACCCTAGATCTGAAAACTTCTTTGACTTCTCCCGATCGGATGTAGAAGATGATGAGAAGCAAGACTTTGATCACGATCAGAAGAAGAAAACTTAGATCTGAATCAGGAATCAGAAACTCAGCACGAGCACGATGATGATCAACGGCGGCGGCGGCGGCTTCAGTGATTCAGACTTTTCCGAGAGGTAACAATGTCGACGGCGGCGGCTTGTAGATCTCGAAAAACTTATATTCTCTGATAATTCCTTTTCTTTTCCTTATTAGGTTAGGTCTAATCACGTATCCCTTTTATAGGAGACTGATAACGGTCATAATCGTAATTAACGATGATACGTGGACCAATCAGAAAAGAGGAATTCAAAATTACTTTGGAATTCTGGTCTTAGCGATTTTCAGAAAAAAATCAGAGTCATATACACGAGAGAAAATGATATACTCGAGTATATGTCTATCTGCTACTCGAGTAACTAGAAGTGAAGCATACTCGAGTGAATGAGTTTCAACATACTCGAGTATCTGGGTTCAACTACTCGAGGGACAGAAAAGATCTACTCGAGTATAAAGAAGTTGGTTACTCGAGTATATCTACTTAGAGGAATTCTCAGGATAAAAGGATGGAGTTACTCGAGTATATAGAAAGGAGGTACTCGAGTACTTGGAAGACAGTTTACTCGAGTATAACAGAGGGAGTCAACTACTCGAGTATCTGAGCTATTACTCGAGTGTAGAGAGTCTACTCGAGTATATAGACTTAGAGAAATTCCTTTATACTTCCAGTCCAGGCTTACTCGAGTGTAAATAAAGCATCTACTCGAGTAACTCGAGGACTACTCGAGTAAGAGAGTTAACCTACTCGAGTATCAAGTAACCTACTCGAGTATACCAAAGGAGTACTCGAGTATGTATACTTAGGATATTTTCCAGATAAAAATAGAATCCTTTACTCGAGTATATAACTTAGACCTACTCGAGTAACAAACCATTTACTCGAGTATATATAAATTTACTCACTCGAGTATATGAAGATCTACTCGAGTATACACTTATATACTTGAGTAAAAGGGATTTTTCTCGAGTATGCTTAAGTCAACTACTTGAGTACTAAGTCACCTACTCGAGTATATGGAGTATATTACTCGAGTATGTGGACTTAGTAGAATTCTTGGAATTAGGTCTTCTATCCTTCTTTGTCCATGAGTCCAAGTGCATCTAGATGAAGTGTATCCCAATAGAGAGACTATACGTGAGTCAACACCTTGGATCACACAATGAGGGATTACATTGTATGGTCCTGTGTTTGATGACCCACTATAGACTGACATTGGTCTACACTTGGCAATAGAGTCCTGCGCACAAGTAACTTAAACACAATATCAAATACAACTTAATTCATCTTAGTTCCGGGTCTGACTTCCCACAAATCTGAGGTATTGTGGAGACAAATCCCAACAATCTCCCCCTATTTGTAGAAGTCAGCACTCTCTTCACTAAGGCGAATTACTTAAAGTAAAGTAGAACAAGGATAGCATAAATGACAAAGTATAAAGCATTGAAAAAAATACTGAGCATGAAAACAAATAAACTAAGATAGCCATAATCAGAATTATATATAATCTAGAAATGTTTTTGAAACAGAATATCAATTTCCACAAGATCATCTTTCAGGGATGGGCATCCTTATTCTGTCTTTCTCTCACTTGATGCTGCCTCTCAAAGTATGAGAAAGGTTTTGGAAAGTATGTCTTTGGCCTAGGAGGAGCCTTCGGGTTGTTGAATCCCCATTGCTTGTCATGGAGTCTGATCTTTATCTGTGAATTCTCATAGGCTTTCCATTCTGAGTAACCGTAGTACTGATCTTTGTGTTCTCCATGGTCAACAACCAACCTCAGAGTATCAAAAATAAGAGATTTGGAGAATGGGCTCCAAATTTCTGCATGAACTACATCTGGTCTGGATCCAGGAACGGGAGCAGGCTCTCTTCTCGGGGCTGACCAGCTAGCAGAAGCGCCGTCACCATACTTTCTTTTCTTACTAGGACCACCCTGATCAGATGGTTTTCTGGAGGAGGAGGCACCATGATCAGTGTGTCCTTTAGAGCTACCTGGCCTGTCATCTGTCCAAACATCAGCATAGGAGAGAGGAGGGTCTGACATGTCCCCAGCAGGTCTGGGAGAGAATGTAGGCACCGTCTCTGGAGGATAGATCTGAGCATCTGATGGAGGAGCTTCTGCAAGAGGGTTCAGGCCTTGGGGGATCACAGTAGGGTCCAATTGGAAATCTGGGAAGTTCTGATTATGTACCCATACTGCTGTATCATATATATAAAACTTTACCGACTGAATCTGAGCCAGAGTGTCAGCTTTCATTTCTTTTAACTTGACGTCCAGGGCAGCTTCAGACTTTTCAGCAAACTGGGCGGAGAGTTTTTCAACTTGTTCTTTTACTATTTTCTCCCCCTTGCTGATATCTACATTTAACTGAGCAATAGCCTCGTCTCTGAAGGTTCCAACTTCATTGCATACCTTGATTACATTGGTTTCTGCATTCTTGTCGGCTTGGATCTGATTATTAGCAACTGTTACAGCCTGATCTCTGAGTTCACCGATACTGGTGATAGTATGGTCTAAAGCTTTTCCACCAATCCGAAATAGTTTACGGAGCTCATCTGTATTTGCTTGAATCTCGGCAAAGCCTCTACTCATCTCTGTTTCCAGAGTAGAGACCTTGTCCTGGACAATTTTCAGAGAGTCATCAAAATACCTTCTCTGTTCTGTGAGCATGAGCTCAATCTTGCTGAGAATGTCAGAAGAGGAGGAAGAGGAGGGAGCAGAGGGTATTACAACAGCAAGAGCAGGGGCTAGAGCAGGAGCAGGAGCAAACCATGGAGGAATCTCTTTAATGACGACAGAGCTTACAGCTCTCTTTGTTGGGGGGAAATCTACTGAGTCTTCTGCATCAATGAAGGAGGGGAGAGAGAAGTCCAGGTTCCTCAGAGGTGGTTCTACATGTTCCGGAGACATGTCCTCGTCACCGGAGACTTGGATTTCTTCATGCAGCTCTTCATCTTCAACTGGGGAGTGAGCAGGGGATTGAGAGGGAACTCTTTCTGGATATAGAGGTAGGTGATTTTCTTGGATGAAAGGTTCATCTGATCTCAGTTCCTCAATCAACTTAGCTATATCTTCTTCAGTGGACAGGAGGTCCTTTTGAATCTGAACATCTGAGCTGATCTCTGCTGGTGGAGGAGACTGAACTGCAGGAGAGGGGATTGGATCTCTGAGCTGAAGGGACTGGACTGGTGAATCTGCATGCTGTGGCTAAGGGCTAGCTGAGGCAGGCTCCCCCTCAACTACTGCACCCGAGGTGTCAGCAGTTTGACGGAGAGGAGGAGATGGGGTCCTGTCAGCCAGGGCATTGAGGCCTATTTGCTCGGCAGAGGCCTTGGATGCTTGAGCAGTATTCTGCAGCTTAAGCTCCCAACGATGAATTGATGAGATGGACAGTTTCTTCATATGGTGGAGAGGAGTTCCTTTAGCAAAGCTGAACACCTCGGAGTCGATCTCCCGGAGAATGAGGGAGATGATCCTTGCATAATTTGGACTTTTGATGCTTTCCCGAATTTTATCCAATATCATCATGCCGAACTGAAACTTCTTCCTGCAGACTATGGCTTGCATAACGTCGAATAAATTTTGGGATATATCTCTTATGGAATATGTCTTGCACCACAGGACTTTGGCGATGACATCAACTAGGAACTTGCCTTCTGAATTGAACAATGACCGATTCAAGGTTTCACCTCCACCTTCAGGATCTCGACCACAGAATAGGGAAGTACGGTCGGCATCTTCCTTTTCTAGGCCGTCTTCTTCGTCAACCACGGGCATCCGAAGCAGAGTGGCGACTGAAGTTTTATCCAACCGAATCTCAAGTCCTTTTACCTTTGATTTCAGAATTGTGCCATTACGTCTAACCTTCAGATTTCTGTAAAATTCTTCAACATCAGGAAACAGGAGACGGCAGGGTTCTTGAAGAACAAAGGACAATCCGGCGGTGTCCAAGAGAATCAGTAAATTTTTGAAGTCATCCGAAATATCTGCAATACCATCTGTCACGAGTTCGGAGCCGATTCCAATCTTTGATGGAGGAGCCATCGTCCAGAGGAGGCGAGCAACGATGATCGGGAAGAAGGAGTTCGTCTGCTCTGGAATTCGAAACGCCGGCTCCACCGAGAGATTGAAATGTGGAAAAAGATTTTCGGTTTTCTTTCTATTTATATATAACCCTAATTAGGTTTAGAGAGAGATTAGAAAAAAAATTTAAATCATACCTGAAGGGGCGCCAACAGTCTCGGTGTGCGAAAAGAGAAAAATAGAATTTTCAAAGTGCAGGAAATCCATATACTCGAGTATATGTCGGCATACACGAGTAAGTGGAAATTGGACATACACGAGTGACTATCGACCTACTCGAGTGAGGTAAAAACATACTCGAGTGGATTTGGACATACACGAGTAAGTGGTAATATACTTGAGTGAGTGTCCAAGTACTCGTGTAGATGATCTTAAGTACTCGAGTATGTACTTGAAGTACTCGAGTATATGTCCTTTGAAAAAGTATTTTTCTTAAAAAAGGTTTTACCTCCACCGAGTTCTTCACTTTTGAGCCTATGGATGAGTCCATCATCACTATTCGTCTTTGTTGAGCATCCCAAGTTCCGTTTTGAAGAACGAGAACTTGGTCTCGTCCAGCGGTTTTGTGAAAATGTCTGCAACTTGTCTGTCTGTGGAGACATATTATAGATCTATGCCCCCATTCTCCACATGCTCTCGGATGAAGTGATATCGAAGCTCGATGTGCTTTGTCCGGCTGTGGGAGACTGGGTTGTTGGCGATCGCGATTGCACTGGACGAGTCGCAAAACAAGGGAATGTTCTGGAACTTCATGTTGTAATCGTCAAACTGATGCTTGATCCCTAGAAGCTGTGCACAACAGCTGCCTGCAGAGATATACTCTGATTCAGCCATTGAGATGGCTACACAGTTCTGCTTCTTGCTACTCCAGGATATAAGTCTCCTTCCGAGGAATTGGCATGTCCCGGAAGTGCTTTTCCTGTCGTCTTTGCTACCTGCAAAATCAGCATCTGAAAAACCAATTAGTTCACTATCATTACTTCTTGGGTACCATAAGCCAAGATTTGGTGTACCCTTAAGATATCTTAAGATCCGCTTTGCAACGGCGTAATGAGATTCTTTAGAGTTCACTTGAAATCTAGCGCATACGCATGTTGAGAACATTATATCCGGTCTACTAGCGGTTAGGTAAAGCAAGGACCCAATTATGCTTCTGTACTTGGTTTCATCAAAAGGTTTCCCTTTCTCATCCTTGTCCAGAGACATAGCTGAGGCCATTGGAGTCCTCATAGAGGTTGCATTCTCCATTCCGAATTTCTTAAGTAGCTCTTTGGTGAACTTCGTCTGTGAGATGAAAATCCCATCTTCAGATTGTTTCACCTGAAGCCCTAAGAAATACTTCAGCTCTCCCATACTGCTCATTTCAAACTTCCCTTGCATAAGTTTAGAAAACTTCTTGCAGAGGTTGTTATCCGTAGAGCCAAAAATAATGTCGTCGACATAGATCTGCACTAGCAAAATCTTGCCTTTTATTTCCCTAAGAAATAATGTCTTGTCTATCTTTCCTCTTGTGAACTTGTTCTCAAGAAGGAAGCTAGACAGTGTATCATACCAAGCTCGAGGAGCTTGTTTAAGACCATATAGCGCTTTCTGTAATAAATATACATAATTAGGATGGGTTGAATCAACAAAACCTGGCGGTTGCTCTACGTACACTTCTTCCTTTATGTCACCATTCAGGAAGGCGGACTTTACGTCCATCTGATAGACGGTAAAGCCCTTAAGTGCAGCATATGCAAGGAATAACCTGATAGCCTCCAGTCTTGCTACTGGAGCATATGTCTGATCGAAGTCGATTCCCTCTTCTTGACGGTAGCCCTTTGCAACGAGTCTGGCTTTGTTCTTTATGATTGTTCCATCTTCATCCATCTTGTTCCGATAGACCCATTTTGTCCCAATGACATTTTTGCTCTTCGGTCTAGGAACAAGTGTCCAAACATTGCAGCGTTTGAACTGATTCAGTTCTTCTTTCATGGCTAGAATCCAGGATGCATCCGAGTTGGCTTCCTCGAACTTCTTTGGTTCAACCTGTGAGAGAAAGCTCAAGTATAAATTCTCATTAGTTGCACCTCTCCGAGTTCTGACACCATCCCGGGGATCTCCTATGATTTGGTCCACGGGGTGATCCTTCAGATGTCTGAGATCTAGAGTTCTTGCATCTGGATTGTCTTCAATCACTGGAGTGATTTCACCATTTGGAGTGATTTCATCATCTGGATCATCTACCTCTCCAATAGGGATTGGGGTGGTGATATTTATGAATTTATCACCTCCATCTTCAATAGGTTCATCCAAGCTTGTCTCTTTTAACTTTGTACCTGCAGCTTCAATGAACACACTAGAGGAGTTGCTTTGCAGTAAGCTCGTCTCATCAAATACAACATGTATAGATTCTTCTACAACCAGAGTTTTTCTATTAAATATTCTATATGCCTTACTATGGCTACTATACCCTACAAAAATACCTTCAAAGCTTTTCTCACTGAACTTGGTAGTGTGATACTTGCCGTTGTTAAGTACGAAGCACTTACAACCAAAGATTCTAAAATAGGAAATGGTCGGTTTCCTGCCTTTTAAAAGTTCGTACGGTGTCTTATCGTGGTCTTTGTTTATGAGCGCTCTATTTTGCACGTGGCATGCAGTGTTGACGGCTTCAGCCCAGAAGTATTTCGGAAGTGAGGCATCACTTAACATGGTTCTACAGGCCTCTATGAGGGTTCTGTTCCTTCTCTCAGCCACTCCATTTTGCTGTGGAGTGCGAGGAGAGGAAAACTCATGAAAGATACCTAAGCTTTCACAAAATTCTGTCATGGCCCCAGATTTGAATTCTGTTCCATTGTCACTTCTGATTTTGACTACTGAACAGTTATATTCATTCTGGATTTGCCTAACAAAATTAGTAAAGATATCGAAGGTATCTGACTTGTGTTTCAGAAAGAATACCCATGCAAATCGTGAGTAATCATCAACAATAACCAACGTATAATCCTTACCTCCCAAACTTCTAACTTGCAGTGGACCGAACAAGTCCATGTGCAGTAGATGTAAACATCTATTATAATCTTTGCCTATAATGCTTTTAAAATTACTCCTTGTTTGCTTGCCTTTTACGCATGCAGGACAAGGTCTTTCCTTAACGCACTTGACATTCGGGGCATCACGTACTAGGTTTTTAGAGAATAATTTATTGATAGTTTTGAAATTAATATGTGCTAATCTCTTGTGCCATTGGTCACCAAGAGATGCACTATCTTTTGCCAAAAAGCATACTGGTGTAGATGAATCGATACAAATGAAATTTAAGCAAAATATGTTTCTGCTTCGAGTACCTGATAAAATCGTTTCCATATTGGTAAGGGATTTTATCAGGCACTTATCAGCATGGAATTCTACTATGTATCCTTTGTCGCATAGTTGACTTATGCTTATGAGATTGTGTTCCAATCCTTCAACATAAGCTACATCCGAAAAGGATACATTACCATTAGTAATCATACCGTAGCCTTTAGTGATTCCACGGTCTGAAACTCCAAAGATGACCTTTGGTCTGTTCAATACTGGTGAGTAGTTTTGAAGTAGGCTTCTAGTCCCGGTCATATGCCGAGAGCATCCACTGTCCAAGTACCAGATTGGCATTTTAGCGGTCTTTGGACATACCTGCAATCATAATCACTTAGCCTTAGGAACCCAAACGAGTTTGGGTCCTTGGTCTCGAGTTAGAATACTCCCCCTACGAGGATTAGCCTCATGAGTGGTCATTCTCATGTTGCTAACTTGAGGAGTTGCAGCATATTTGGGATTGAACCAGCAATCGATGGCAAAGTGACCAACTCTACCACAGCACCAACAGTCAAATTTGTTGTATCTTTGCCTCATCTTCTCCTGCTTGACTACCTTGAGAGGATGTCCAACAGGGGCAACATTTTTAGATGTAGAAGCTTCATGATGATGGCACGTGCATGGAGTCTTCTCCATCTTCGGCTTTTCTACAACAACTTTCACTTTGGGTGCCTTCTTAATATTATGACATGAACATAAGGTCCATAGCTCTGAAGTTGAATCTCCTCATAAGGTTCCTTGAAAACGCTCTCACCAAAGTTGCGAAGGCGAGTCCAACCTTGGTATCTTGTCTTAGGCTTCTCAGGGATAAGCCTATTAAAGTGACCATAGGTGGATTCGTAGTCAAGATCGTTCGTAGGAAAGATGACTTTCTTGAACGCGACTGGCTCCAAGGGAGCTTTCCCTTTCTCTTCGGCAGAGGCCTTCTTGGCCGCCTTATTTCTCCTCTTGGCCTTGTTTCTCCCAGAAGATTTACTAGGAGCTCCTTTGTGGCCTAGACCGGCACCACTTGCCTTAGCTGAGAATTCAGCAATCATAGGAAGCACAGTCTTAGGCTTCGAGAAGCTTTCTACAAGCTTCTTCTCAGCCAAGAGTTGTTCTTCCAATTCCTTGATGATTTTCTCTTTAAGGTCAAGGTGCCCGAGAGCCTTGTTGTATTCTTCGATAGATTTATCGAAGTCTTCCTTGAGAGAGTCAGTCTTAGAGACTTCTTCTCTAAGGTTGCTCTCTGAAGCTTTTAGAGATTTTATCTCCTTAGCTTGAGTTTTCACGACTTGGCGACATTTGTCGTAAGCCTTGAGTAACTCCTGATATTACATCATGAGTTCTGATTCATCCTCAGAGGGATAGCCCTCTTGTTCATTGTCATCATCAGAGTCAGAAAGAGGGGTGTGAGATTTTACCTCCCCAGTGAACTGGGGGACTTGTTCATCGTCCGTTAGAGCCATTAGCCCAAAGTAAGCTTCTTCCTCTCCGGCACTCGACTCGGATGAGTCAGAGTCACTGAGAGTTTTGCTCTTCTTAGCTAACAAACTCTTTTCTGTCCTCTTCCTGTTGTAGGACTTCTTGTCTTCTTTCTTGCCGCCCTCTTTCTTCTTATGGGGGCAATCCGCAATGACGTGACCTGGCTTGTTGCAGCAATAACAAACAATATCAGTGGAATAATGTTTATTCGGTTTCGAGCCATACCTGTCGTGGCTGCTTGAGCTCTTTTTCTGACGATCACCATCATTGCGTGATCTTCTATATGAGGCATCCTTGCCTTTCCATTGCTTCTTTTTGTTCAAGAATTTCTTGAACTGCCTTGAGAGTAGAGAGAACTCTCCATCAGATAGCTCCGAGCCAGAAGAGCTTGGTTCAGACGAATCTTCATCATCAGCTTCAGGAGCTGGGGCAGGAGAGCTAGCCTTAATCTTCCTTGAGCTGTCTGCCTTTAGAGCAACAGACTTCTCTTTGGATCCGGACCTGCTCATCTCTTCTTCAGCTTTTCTAGAATTGATTTGAAGCTCATAGGACATTAGCTTTCCGAACAGATTTTGCGGGTCCGTCTCGGCTAACCTTCCGAACTCCCGAATGGCGCATACCTTGTTATCCCATTCCTTGGTTAGGGATCTTAGGAATTTGTCATTCAGTTCTCCGTTGGTGAAGACTCGGCCATAAACTCTTAGGCCGTTCACTATCTTGAAAAAGTTCTCGAACGTGTCAGCTATGGCTTCCATGTGACCTTGCCGGAAGGCTTCATACTTTTGATTCAGAAGGGATCTCCGATCATCCCTCACTTCTTCAGTACCATCCATCAGAGTCACCAGGGATTGCCACATCTCCTTGGCAGATTTGCAATGGATGAGATTCTGCAGCATTGAGTCATCGACTGCACTTGCTATTATATTTTTGGCTTTCTTATCGAGGGAGACAAGTGCAATCTCGTCTTTATCCAAGTCCATCAGCTTCTTAGGAACTTGTTTGGATGAGTCTATAGTAGAGGCAACTATAGGAACATGCGGACCTTCTTCAACAATCATGAAGATCCGAGGATCCACAGCTTCCATGAAGAACCTAACTCTTTCCTTCCACATAGGAAAATTATTCTTGGTGCAAATGGGAAGCTTGGCAAAATCTTTAGTCTTACTCATGCTTGATATTTCTCAAAAGACACTCGGGTGGGATCAGATCAAGGTGTTAACCTCTTAACGATCAACCTCCCCCTCTGATACCAATTGAGAGAGGAAGTTGTCTACCTAAATCACCTAGAGGGGGGTAAATAGGTGAGATGTGCGTCTATTTGCGGAATAAAAAAATTAAGGAACTAGCACAGCACAATACCAAGCAATCACAGACGACAAAAGATTTATAGTGGTTCCCCAACCTTGGGTACGTCCACTTTCCTCACCAATCTAGTAAACCACTAGACTTGGCTACTCCACTATCTCGGATCAAAACGATCCTACACCTCGGAACAACGTTCCTACAAAACTCGATCCCAAAATGGATCTACACTCGGAAGATTAAAACTTCCTACAAATCTCGGAGAGAATTTCTCATACAATAAAGATGTTTGAAATATAACTCAAATAATACAAACAGTGAATTCTCAGATCTGAATAGATCGGCCTTGATCTTCCTCTTTGTTCGATGTGGCTTTTTCAGAAAAATCGAAGAAGAACACGGCAACCCTAGATCTGAAAACTTCTTTGACTTCTCCCGATCGGATGTAGAAGATGATGAGAAGCAAGACTTTGATCACGATCAGAAGAAGAAAACTTAGATCTGAATCAGGAATCAGAAACTCAGCACGAGCACGATGATGATCAACGGCGGCGGCGGCAGCTTCAGTGATTCAGACTTTTCCGAGAGGTAACAATGTCGACGGCGGCGGCTTGTAGATCTCGAAAAACTTATATTCTCTGATAATTCCTTTTCTTTTCCTTATTAGGTTAGGTCTAATCACGTATCCCTTTTATAGGAGACTGATAACGGTCATAATCGTAATTAACGATGATACATGGACCAATCAGAAAAGAGGAATTCAAAAATTACTTTGGAATTCTGGTCTTAGCGATTTTCAGAAAAAAATCAGAGTCATATACACGAGAGAAAATGATATACTCGAGTATATGTCTATCTGCTACTCGAGTAACTAGAAGTGAAGCATACTCGAGTGAATGAGTTTCAACATACTCGAGTATCTGGGTTCAACTACTCGAGTGACAGAAAAGATCTACTCGAGTATAAAGAAGTTGGTTACTCGAGTATATCTACTTAGAGGAATTCTCAGGATAAAAGGATGGAGTTACTCGAGTATATAGAAAGGAGGTACACGAGTACTTGGAAGACAGTTTACTCGAGTATAACAGAGGGAGTCAACTACTCGAGTATCTGAGCTATTACTCGAGTGTAGAGAGTCTACTCGAGTATATAGACTTAGAGAAATTCCTTTATACTTCCAGTCCAGGCTTACTCGAGTGTAAATAAAGCATCTACTCGAGTAACTCGAGGACTACTCGAGTAAGAGAGTTAACCTACTCGAGTATCAAGTAACCTACTCGAGTATACCAAAGGAGTACTCGAGTATGTATACTTAGGATATTTTCCAGATAAAAATAGAATCCTTTACTCGAGTATATAACTTAGACCTACTCGAGTAACAAACCATTTACTCGAGTATATATAAATTTACTCACTCGAGTATATGAAGATCTACTCGAGTATACACTTATATACTTGAGTAAAAGGGATTTTTCTCGAGTATGCTTAAGTCAACTACTCGAGTACTAAGTCACCTACTCGAGTATATGGAGTATATTACTCGAGTATGTGGACTTAGTAGAATTCTTGGAATTAGGTCTTCTATCCTTCTTTGTCCATGAGTCCAAGTGCATCTAGATGAAGTGTATCCCAATAGAGAGACTATACGTGAGTCAACACCTTGGATCACACAATGAGGGATTACATTGTATGGTCCTGTGTTTGATGACCCACTATAGACTGACATTGGTCTACACTTGGCAATAGAGTCCTGCGCACAAGTAACTTAAACACAATATCAAATACAACTTAATTCATCTTAGTTTCGGGTCTGACTTCCCACAAATCCGAGGTATTGTGGAGACAAATCCCAACAATCTCCAAGTGGGGAGGGGGAAGGGTGAATCATTCATGGCAATAAAAGCTCCCTTAACGAATGTCTTTTCGGTTATGGTGGAGAGAAGGAAACGTTGGAATAAGAAGAGGCGTTTACCAGGTGGCGATTTCCTATTGGACCTCACTCTCTCTTTCTTATTAAGAAATTAAAGGAGGAAACGGCCCATAATTACTCCTGCTGTAAATTCCCATAATCAAAATTGATTATGAATCGGGTTACAGAAATTTCCAGTCTGGCTGACGTTTCGGCCTTTGTCACGGGCGTGACACGTGGGTCACGGGCGTGACAGGCCCGAGTGGCAAATTCTTAGTTCGACGATCGTCGATCTAAGATCGACGATCGTCGAAAGGTGGTCACGCCCTCAGTCACGGACATGACACATAGGTCACGGGCGTGACAGGCCTGGGTTGAAAATTCTGCGCTCGACGATCGTCTCACTGAGATCGACGATCGTCGAAGGAGTCACACCCTAGGTCACGGGTGTGACGGGTCGGTCACGGGCGTGACGGGTCGGTCACGGGCGTGACCAACCCGTGACCCAAAATCTCGGTCGATGTATTTCAATTTTTTAAGCTTCCTAGGGTTCTGTCACGACAAACCGACTCCTAGGGATCTAGCCGGAAATGGGATGTTACACATGATACTGAGTTTGAGTCTCTTCCCATGCAAAGATTCTGTGAGGAGGAAGGTATCAGACATTGTTTCTCTGCTCCTAGAACTCCTCAACAAAATGGGGTAGATGAAAGGAAAAATAGAACTCTAATTGAAGCTACAGGCACATTGCTTGCAAATGCTTACTTGCCACTATCCTTTTGGGCAGAGGCTGTAAGTACAACAAACTATGTCCTGAACAGGAGTTTGGTACATAAGCTTAAGGGCAAGACTCCCTATGAATTACTTAAAGGGAATAAACCTAAAGTAGATTTCTTTAAGATTTTTGTTGCATTTGTTACATTCACAATAATGACAAAAAATATATTAGAAAGTTTGAAGCCAAGACTGTAATGGGAATTTTTCTAGGATATTCCCAAGTAAGCAAGGAATATAGGGTTTATAATCAATCTACAATGGAAATAGAAGAGTCTGTACATATTTCCTTTGATGAGACTAACATGTTTTACAAGGAGAAGAACTCTTCTACTAGTGAATCTTTGCAGGTACCATATTTGTGTGAGCAGTTGAATGAGCTGAATCTCACCAATGAGGCTAATGCCCATACCTCTCCACAAAGATCTGAAGACAGTGAAGATGATTTCACTGAAACAGCTATTAAACCAACAACAACCCACATAATTCCACAAGAGGAATAAACTCCCCAGGATGTTGCTAAACCAACTCCACCAACTGATCCTGTCATACTTAAAGATCATCATATATCTCAAGTAATAGATTGCATATTAGTAGGTGTGCAGACAAGGCATCAACTCAACCAAGACTTGATGCATGTCTGCTTCATATCTCAAATTGAGAACCAATCTATAAAAGATGCAGAGCAAGATCCACTCTGGATTATGGCAATGCAAGAGGAGCTCAACCAATTTGAAAGATTGTTGGGTACATGGGAAAATATGTACCTGATTTGAAGAAGCCTCACTTAGTTCAATGATATACATCAAGGTGTATTTGATGTTACTTTGAGTTTATATGTGCAGGTTAAGTATATGCTAATATGAAGGAAAAAGTTTCTAAGTACATGTGTCGAAACTTAAGAAAGCCTGTGTCGACACTTGGAAAAGTTGTGTCGACACCAGAAGCAACTGTGTCGACACACAAAATTTATTATTCGACATCAACTGTGTCGACACCGGGAGGCAGTGTCGACACACAGAAGTATTAGTCGACATCGACTGTGTTGACACCAGGAGGCAGTGTTGACACACAGAAGTTCTAGTCGACATCAACTGTGTCGACACCTGGAGGCAGTGTCGACACACAAATTCTGAGACTATATTAACTGTGTCGACACACAGGACTTGTGTCGACAAACAGCAGAGTTTCAATAATGTTGATTGCTGTGAAGTGAAGAAGTGTCTGTGTCGACACAAAGAAGCAGTGTCGACACATTCTACAGATGCAGTATCAAGAAGCTGTGTCGACACCAAAGGAGCTGTGTCGACATCACCAAAGCTTATGTCGACACTTAATCTACTTGTGTCGACACATAATTAAGATCAGTCTCGACGCTTTGCTGACAAAGACAAAGGTTCAAGAACTGATTGGAGACTTGACAGCTGTATATTCCAACAAGTTTGCTAAAGCTATCAGACTTGTCAGAAGTTGATTAGAAACCGGATCAGCCGGTTACCATGGATGAAGTCTATATAAGGACGGATTCTGTCAAAACAAAAGAGAACAACACGAACAACTATTGAAGTATTGATCATTTATCAAGAAAGAGCTCATCACACAGAAGAAGATTTTCGTGAGAAGATCTAAGAAGACAATCTGAAGTGGCAATCTATTCAGAATTTGTCAAAGGAGAATTCAAGCAAGAATTCTGAAGAATCTTCAGAAGTTCTGGAGAGTGAGAGAGATCTCCAGCTGTTGAAGTAAAGTAGGAGACATTTACAAGTCTCTTAAGAAGCAGATCTTGAACTAATCTGCTAAGAAGAATTCAGATCTATTTCTGAAATCTATGAAGGAAGCTGCCGGCCAGTCAACTTCAAAGAAGATCAACCCTACTGAGTTCAGATTCAAGAAGCTTTGAAGAAAGCTAAGAACAGGTTGATCTCAGCAATCAGTCTTATCAAGAAGCTGATTAAGAAACCTTGTATCCCTTCTCTCTCAACAAGGGTAAGAGTCCATCTAAAACACTTATCAAATTTTGTAGGATCTTTTCAAAGATCTGAGTTGTAAGCCTATATTATAAAGGCTGAGTGTAGGAGATATAAATCTCTGAGTGGTAGGGCTTTTCAGCCTGAGTGTAGGAGAAACTATTCTCTGAGTTATAGGCCTTGTGGCAAGGCTGAGGTAGGGCTGTTAGCCTGAGTTGTAGGAGTGTGGATACATTCTGAGTTGTAGGAATCTTTCAGGGTTCTTAGCTATAAGATCTGTGGATCTGAGAAGAAGGAAGAAGTTAGGCCGAATCTAGCACACTGCTGGATAGGTGAAGGGGGAAAGTGGATGTACCCAGGCCTTGGGGAACTACTATAAACCTGTGTGCAATCTGTGATGTATGTGTGATTGTGAATTCTGTGCTGTGATAGCTGTAGAATAGTTAGATTCTCTTTAAAGAACTGAATTCTTATTCTATCTTTAGTAAAAAAAGAAAGAACCTATTCACCCCCCCTCTAGGTATTTGGGTTATCTTGAAATAAATTCTATCAAGTGGTATCAGAGTGAGGTTACTCAAAGAAGGACTTAACAGTCTTAGTAAGATCCATAAGGCAGATTCAAGATCAAGAAAATGGGTTCAGGAGAAAATCATAAGGAACTAGGTTCTATGAAATTACCCATATGTAGGAAGGAGATATTTGGAATATGGAAAGAAAGGGTCAGAATTTACATGGAGGCTTCTGATCCAAGGATCTACATTACAGTAAAGGAAGGTCCTTATATTCCAATGAAGTTATCAGTTCTAGATGCAAATAAAAAAACTCCCAAAGATTTTTCAGAGATGACTAAGGAAGAGATCATCCTGGCAACTATGGATAAAAGAGCCCAGAATATCATAGCAAGTGTCATAGATGATTCAACCTTTCAAAATTTGATTCACTGCAAGAACTCCAAGGAAATGTGGGACACTTTGATAGTCTACATGGAGGGTTCTGAAGAAGTCAGACAAGATAAAAAATCTATGTGTAACCAGGAATATGAGAGTTTCAGACAAGGAAAGTCAGATGGTATAACTGAGTGTTATAAAAAGTTCTATAGAATAGTAAATGAGCTGATGTCCTATGTAAGGATCTTCAGTACATATGAACTGAATGATAAATTCCTAAGATCCTTGACAAAGGATTGGTACACTAAGATTTGTGCCATAAGGGAAGTGGCCAAACTTGCAGATATCTCTCCTCCAACTTTGTTTAGAAAATTGCTGTCATATGAGATGCAGCTGATGACTAGGAGAGAGGAAGAGAAAAGTGTAAAAGGGGAGCATAAAGAAAAGTCTGTGGCTTTCAAGGTGGAAGCCACTAGAAAGAATAGGAGGATGTCTCCATCACCTCCTGAGATTGTTTCTGAAATTACTTCAGATAATTCAGACAACCAAAGTTCAGACAGCAATGACTCAGATAAAGACTTTGCTGCCTTCACAAGGAAGTTTCAGAGATTCCTGAAGAATAAGTAGTGGAAGTCTAGGCCCTCCATATCTCAGCCTGTGGATGACTATTATCAAAAGAGGAAGTCATCTAGGAAGGACAGGAGCAGGTCTAAGCCTAACAAATCTATAACATCAAAGATAGTTTGCTACTCTGTAATAGGCCTGGACATGTTATGGCTGAGTGTATAGAAAAAAGAAAGGAATCTGCTGATAAAAAGAAGACTCAACAAAAGAGCAAGAAGGAGAAATCCTTTGTTTCTAAGAAGGAGAAGAGCTTGACAGACCAATCATCTTCAGAGTCTGAATTTGAAGCTGAGGCATACATTGGTCTATATGCAGCAGATGAAGAAGATGAGTTTATGCAATTGCTGAACTCTATCTATGAACAAGAAGACCATCAGTGCATGGGACTGATGGCTGTGTCAGAAGAAGATAAGAGTTAGGATCAGCCTGGTCCTAGTAAGGTACAATCTATTTCTAGAAATTTAGATTGTTCTACCGGTACAGAGTCAGCTATATCTGCATCAAGTGATGTGGATGGGTCTAAGTCTGAAGGTGATATTCATCAGCTTATAGATAAATATGGGGAATTGTTGCAGGCACTAAAGAAAAGCAAAAACCTGGCCAAAACTCAGGCTAAGGAAATTGCAGATCTTAAGATGGCTGCATCTGATTTAGAGAAAGAGTTGGATCAAAAATTGAATGAGATTGCCATACTGAAAATTATAACTGTTATTAAGATAGGCACAATCACATACAAAAATGATCTAATTAAAAGTCTGGAAGTCAGACATCAAAAAGAAAAAGATTTGGTGGCTAGTTATTCCAAGCCAAAACCAGTTTTACCCTTAATAGATGAGTTTGTAGCTCAAAAGGGTAAGGCTGGAATAGGCTTTAAAGGTAACACCAGGGCTGTCTAATTTAAGAGAAAGGGCAAAGCCTCAGTCCAGCCACTGAACTTTAGTCCCTATAGCTTTTAGAAAGGTACAAGAGCCTTCTAACAAGTATGACCTGGAGAATACTCATGGTCATAGTAAGACTGAAGTTCTGAATGACAAGGGTGTTTATGTCAATAAGGCATCTCATGTCTATAAACCTCATGTTCTTAAGAAAATAGTGGGTGTAGGTGCAGCAGTACCAGCACAAAACAAAAGATTTGTTGTCAACCAGAATGCCAAGAATGTATCTAAAAATAGATACAATAAGTATGAATGCTGGTGCTGTGGCAAGACAGGCCATTATGACTTAGACTGCTGGCACAACATTAGTTTCATGAAGAACAACAGTCTACCTGTTAGAAGAGCAGCAGGTAGATTTATTAAGTATGAAGCTAACTTGAACCAAGGACCCAAGACTTACTTGGGTTCTCAGGGAAGGTAATTCTTTATTGCAGGTGCGTCCAAGTTACCATGCCCCTATATGGTACTTGGACAGTGGATATTCCAGGCACATGACTGGAACAAAGGGATTGCTGAAGGAGTATTTACCTATCATAAATGGGCCTAAAGTAATCTTTGGTGGTTCTGAAAAAGGAATCATCAAAGGATTTGGTAACATTTCTAGTAACCAGATTTCTATCACTCAAGTGGCCTATGTGAAGGGTTTGAAATACAACATTATAAGCATAAGTCAGCTGAGTGATTTAGGATATGACATTTCATTTATTAAGAATGGATGTCATATCAAAAGGTCAAGTGATTAAAAGGTCATATTGACAGGATATAGAAAAAGAAATGTGTACTGTCTTAATTTTGAGTGTAAGAACAATGGTTCTCCTATTTGTCTTGTAGCTGATGAGAGAGCCTCTCATTATGTCAAATGGCACAATAGGCTAGCCCATATTAACTACAAAACAATTGGCCAACTCTTTAGCAAAGAGTTAGTGAGGAATGGTCCTAAAGTTAAGTGTATAAAGGATGAGATATTCTCAGCTTGTCAAAAAGGCAAGCAGACAAAATCCTCCCTTCATAGTCTTGAAATCAAGGATTCAGTGAGGTGTCTATACCTCTTGCATATGGATCTATTTTGTCCTATGCCAGTTCATAGTCTAGGTAGGAAGGTCTACACTTTTGTGATGGTAGATGACTATTCTAGATATTCCTGGGTGTTCTTTCTGAGACAAAAATCAGAAACCCCAAGTATTTTATATAGGTTTGTCAAGCAAATTCAGAATTAACTTGACAGTACAGTGGTCAAAATCATAAGTGACCATGGTACTGAATTTCAATCTGAGAGTATGACAAAACTGTGTGAATAATTTGGGATTTTTCAAGAATTCTCCTCACCTAGAACACCACAGTAAAATAGTATTGCTGAAAGGAAGAATAGAACACTGATTGAGGCTGGTAGAACTCTATTGAGTGACACTTCTCTCCCAGAATATTTCTGGGCTGAGGCAGTAAATACTGCATGTCATGTGATCAATAGAGCATCTATCCCCAAAAGCCACAAAAAGACTCCATATGAGATCATGAAGGGTAGAAAACCAAACTTATCCAATTTTAGGATCTTTGGTTGCAAGCGCTATGTCCTTAACAATTACAAGTCTTATCTAACTAAGTTTGCTGCCAAATCCCTAGATGGGATATTTATTGGGTATAGTAACAATAGTAAGGCTTATAGAGTATACAACTTGATTACTCAAGTTGTAGAAGAGTCTGTACATGTTGTCTTTGATGAAACAAGACTGATTAACAGTGAGTTGCCTTGCAGCTCATGCAGTTCTACAGGTATAAATGAGAAAATGGACAAGCTTACCATTACAGAAGAATCAACTGAAGAGCAGGAAGTGGAAAATGGTGACTACTGTCCAGGGGGAGTACATGACTCCCTAGATGCTGTTGAAAACCAAGAGGTGCAACATATTGAAGAGTCGGGAGATGTTCAACCTGAAGATAGTCTACCTCCAGTTGTTAGAAACTTAAAGGATCATCCAGCAAATCAGATAATTGGTGATCAAAGACATGGAGTGCAAACAAGAAGCAGGAACTTGAACACAGTTCTTTGCTCAAGCTTCCTATCTCAACTGGAGCCAAAGAGATTTGAAGAAGCTATTCTTGACCCACATTGGATTGATGTCATGTATAAGGAGCTGAATCAGTTCAGAAGGTGCAAGGTCTGGGAGTTAGTTCTTAAACCAAAAGACCACAACATCATTGGCACAAAGTGGATCTTTAGGAACAAACTGGATGAGAATGAGATTATTGTGAAGAACAAAGCAAGACTTGTTGCAAAACGATACATGCAGGAAGAGGGTATTGACTTTGATCAAACCTTTGCCCCAGTAGCAAGACTGGAATCAATTAGAATGTTCCTTGCCTATGCAGCATATCAAGGCTTCAAGGTATTCCAAATGGATGTAAAATCAGCATTCCTAAATGGAAATCTAAAAGAAGAAGTCTATGTAGAGCAGCCCTCAGGTTTTGTTGATTCTCTCAAATCTGATTATGTTTATAGACTTAGGAAAGCTTTATATGGGTTAAAGCAAGCCCCAAGGGCTTGGTATGAAACCCTGTCTACTCTCCTTATTGAGAACAAATTCTCAAGGGGGAAAATAGACAAAACTCTATTCCTAAGAGAGTCCAAAGGAAAGATAATCTTAGTCCAGATTTATGTAGATGACATAATATTTGGGTCTACAAAAAACAACCTTTGCAAGAAGTTTACTAAACTTATGCAAGGGAAGTTTGAGATGAGCAGCATGGGGGAACTTAAGTTCTTCTTGGGACTCCAAGTAAGATAGACTGATGATGGCTTGTCCATATCCCAGTCTAAGTTCACCAAGGAATTAAGAAGTATGGTATGGAATCATCCTCTACCATGAGAACTCCTATGGTAACAAGTATGCCTATATGCAAAGATGATGCAGGTAAGCATGTAGATGAGTCTTTATATAGAAGAATAATTGGCTCTCTTCTATATCTGACTGTTAGTAGACCAGACATTATGTATGCAACATGTGTCTGTGCTAGGTACCAATCATGCCTTAAAGAATCTCATTACACTGCAGTAAAAAGGATTTTGAGATATTTAAAGGGCACACCTAATCTAGGCCTTTGGTACCCTAGGAATGGTGATTTTCTACTGACAGACTATTCAGATGCAGACTTTGCAGGTTGCAAAGAAGATAGAAAAAGAACAACAAGCACCTGTCAATTTATAGGAGGAAGATTGATGTATTGGAGCAGTAAGAAGCAGACTAGTGTGGAAATTTCCACAGCTAAGTCTGAATATGTGGCAGCAGGAAGTTGCTGTGCACAGCTGTTGTGGATTCAGCACCAGCTAGAAGACTATGGTATTCAGGTAAGTAGAACACCTTTGTTTTGTGATTCTACTAGTGCTATTTCTATTGCTAATAATCCTGTTTCACATAGTAGGATTAAACATATCGAAATTAGATACCATTTTCTTAGAGAACATGTAGAGAAAAAGGACATCTCACTGGAATTTGTCAAAACAGATTATCAGATTGCAGATGTGTTTACTAAGCCTCTAGATGAAACTAAATTCAATAAATTTAAAATTGAATTAGGAATGTTGAACATAGATTAGTTTAAAAACTTTGGCTAAGAAAACCAGTGTCAACACATCCAGAGAAGTGGTGTCAACACTTCAGTAAATCTGTGTCGACACATCCAGAGATGTGTTGTCGACACTTCAGAAAGTGGTGTCGACACATTCAGAGTAGTTGTCAACACCCGCATTTTCTCCAAATTTAGGAATTATCAGAGTATGAGAAAACACACGTCATGATGCCACGTCGAGCAGGGGATAATTGCTGACGCTCAAGCAAAACCATCTACTTTACTTTATGAAAGAAATTCATGAGTTTAATGATTAGAAAATCAGTTATATTTTAGAGGCCGTATCCCTCGGCTCGGTGGATCACCTAGTCCACAGTTAAAAACTATACTTATACGCTGCGGAAAAATACTTTATTCAGGATTGACATCCTAAGGAGTGCATAAGTGTCCCAAGAGGACCACTTATGCTATGCAAGACTCTACATTTAATTTATATTATATATAAGAAAATGATCTTTATACGTGGTTTGGAAAATAGTGATTGAGTTTTATAAAACATGTTGATAATGAGCTATACTTATAATAATAATTGTAGTTTTAAAATAACTAGCAACCTAGCATAAATCCTCCTCAGAGCAAGTAGACTATCTCCAGAAAAATGATAGTAGCAAAAGTAATATATCTAGTACAAAGGTAAAAACTACCAGTGGGCGCCAACAACCTGACACGAACCCACTGACAAATATGTATGTCTATAAGAAAAGTGCAAAAAACTACCTCACTAAACAAATCAAGAAGGATCTCCAAAGTCCAAGAGACCACCAGCAACACTACAGAACCTAGCTACCAAACTGGCTACTGCTCAGAACCTGAGGCATTCAAAAGAAAAGAATACCTCTGAAAGCAAAACAAGGAAAAACTGCACGAAAGTGTTAACTAGATGATAAATGAAAGAGGAAAAACAAAGCAGTAAAAGGTCACAACTTCCCAAGGCAAGATAAAAAAGAAATGCACCAGGTGCGAGGAAACAACATCAACCCTGCCCAGAAACTACTTCATGCAGAGCCTACTAAGCTACCAAGAGCCCAAAATGCTGCAATATACCAAGGAAGAAACGTCTAACACCCTAAGCTATGGGAGATGGTGGTAGAAAAAAAAAACAACATGGAACTGGGTTGAAGGCAAACTAAGTCTCCCAACCACCATTTCCAAGCCAACAAGCTCAAGGGTCTACATGTGAAAGCTCTAGGGACCTTCCACCCCCTTGTCCAGCCCGTATTTGAGGCAAGATAAAAGAAAAAGGGTGGCCTTGGCTAAATTACAAAATACCTCCCCTCTTAAGAGCTCCAAACCACCACTACTAACTACGACCCACGATTCAGCCTTTAGGAAGGAAAAACATAGTCGACAAGGAACCTCAAATAAAATCAAGGAATTCACTCGGGGGCAAAAATAAGGGTAGGGAAAAAGTGTTGAAATGACTCAACACAGCTTGGCGTTGAGTGGGACCTAACCAACGCCTAACAAGACCTTGGCGTTGAGTGAGTTAGCCTCACTCAGCGCAAGAACTGTCATGGCGTTGAGTGAGGTTCACTCACTCAACGCCCTCTAGAAGAACAACTCTGGCGTTGAGTGAGCTAGCCTCACTCAACGCCAAAACAGGCATGGCGTCGAGTGAGGTTCACTCACTCAACGCCTCCCGCAAGAATTCTCTGGCGTTGAGTGAGCTAACCTCACTCAACGCCAAAACAGTGATGGCGTTGAGTGAGGTACACTCACTCAACGCCCTGGTACTTAACCACAATCAGAGAAAGTGGCGTTGAGTGAGCTGGCCTCACTCAACGCCAAAACAGAAATGGCGTTGAGTGAAGCTCACTCACTCAATGCCCTTACACTTAGCCGCAAAAGAAAAACTGCGGCGTTGAGTGCGTCTACCTCACTCAATGCTAAAACAGCAATGACGTTGAGTGAGGTTCACTCCCTCAATGCCCTGGCACTTAGCCGCAACAAGGCAAATCTGCGGCATTGAGTGAGCTGACCTCACTCAACGCCAAAACAACAATGGCGTTGAGTGAGGTCGTCTCACTCAACGCCAGAAGTCCTGGCCGCAAAGAAGGGCTGTGGCGTTGAGTGAGTCTACCTCACTCAACGCCAAAGAAGAAATGGCGTTGAGTAAGGTTCACTCAATCAACGCCATGGGACTTGGCCGTAAATTTGCTTACGGCATTGAGTGAGGTCAACTCACTCAACGCCAAAGCCGAAATGTCATTGAGTGAGGTCGACTCACTCAACGCCAATGTACTTCGCCTCAGAAAAGGCTGTGCGGTTGAGTGAACACACCTAACTAAACGCCAAAGTACTTAGCTTCTCGGAAAAACCGCGACGTTGAGTGAGCTTGCCTCACTCAACGCCAAAACGGAAATGGCGTTGAGTAAGGTCGACTCACTCAATGCCAAAGTACTTAGCCGCTAGCAGGGGCTACGACGTTGAGTGAGTCCACCTCACTCAACGCCCCAGTACTTAGCCAAAATTCTCAAACTGACTACAGCTGTAGCATTGAGTGTGTGCACCACACTCAACGCCAAACCCGCAAGGCTTTGAGTGTGTGCACCACACTCAACGCCGGCAACCCAAGAGCCCAAACTTGGGTCTTTCCAAGATACACAACAGGCATCCCCCTCCTACTATCTCTCTCTCTCTCGGCTTCACCCACAAAGCAACAACCAGACAGAAATCTGGAGTCTAAATAGGCGGCATTACGCCGGCGGGTTGGGCACCAACAACACAAAGAAGGGGGGCTCATTAGGAGAAACTAAGCCCTAAAATTCAGCAAGATAAAATAACAGCTTGGCCTCTACCCTAGGGCTAACCGGGATTTTTCAATTCAGTAAGAGAATAAAAATGGAAAGGGCAAGAATACCACTTGCCTCTATTTCCGGCGAAGCTTGGACGACTTTCCCTCCTCTTCACTCGGAACTAGCAGCAGCAGCACCTAAAAGCACCTAACAAGCAACCCGCACTTTAATGGAGGAATCCACAAGAAACCGAAAATCCAAGTCTCCTAAAACTCCACAAAAATCAAATCTCTTACCGTCGAAACGTAGATCTGAGCGAGAGCAAGCCAACGTCGCTTTCGGAAACGAATTACGTCAACGAAAGCTCCCGAAATCGCCGGCCGAAGGCTAGGGCAGTCCGCCGTCTCCGCCGCTGCTTTTCCGCGAACTGGAGCAGCGGTTATAGGTCTCGGGAAGAAGGAGGAAATAGCGGGCCCGCCACTTCTAATTAAGGCTTTTAAATAAGCCTTAACACGTCGGTTCAGCCTAACTGTCGCCTAGCCGCCAGTTCTGTCATTAAATAAGAGGATTTCTAATTAGTCTTTACTAATGGAACACCCAAAAAGACACGAAAACCGAATTACCTCGAAATTCGACGAAATTCGCACCGTAGCTAAATACCCACGCTACGAACACAACGACAAAGTCGAAATTAACTTTCGATGAACAGAACTCGAGTTATACCCTCCTAAAGCCAAAACACAAGCATCCCCCAAGAGGCCACACCGGGTCACCCAAAACGACTCGGCTTGCTATGGAGAACTTGCCCATAGGCTACAAAATAGGCCACTCAGTTATAAGGAGCTAAACCACACTCCACAAATGGCACAAGCAACGAAAATGCATCACCGTAATGCCAAATGAGAATAAAATAGTCGCAGAAAAATCGGGGGCGTTACAGTCACTCCCCCTAAAAGAAAGTTTCGTCCCGAAACTTTACGCACAACACTTCTACTATAGAAGGAAAAAGTAACAAACATGAGTTACAAGAAGGGAAACATACCGATCAAATCAAGGAAACAGGTGAGGGTAAGCCTTCCTCATGGCCGACTCTAGATCCCAAGTCGCGCTCTCCAAATCCTGATTCTTCCATAGAACTTTCACCATCGGAATGGACTTCTTTCGCAGCACCCATTCCTGAGTATCCAAAATACGGACCGGCACTTATACAAAAGAGAGGTTGGGCTCCAACTGGGGCCCAACGTCCAAGACTTTCCCACTGCTGCGCACACACTTCCGCAATTGGCTTACATGGAAAACATTATGAACACCTGGGAAGTTTGCTGGCAAATCCAACCTGTAAGCTGACACGCCAATCCTCTCCATAATCTTAAACGGGCTCACATACCTCGGGTCCAATTTCCGATTCTTACCAAACCTCTTTACACCCACCATTGAGGAAACCTTAAGAAATACAAGGTCCCCTACAGAAAACTCCAAGGCAGACCTACGCCGATTGACATTCTTCTCGTACCTCTCCTGAGCTATACGAAGCTTCTCTCGAATAAGCTTCACTGCGACTTCCATTTCCTCAAGCGCATCAGGACCCAACAAAGGCCTCTAGCCAGCCTCAACCCGAAACAATGGAGTTCTACAGCGCCTCCCATACAAGGCTTCAAACGGAGCAATCTGCAATCTCTCCTGATAACTGTTGTTGTATGCAAATTCCATAAGTCACAGCCGCTCATCCCATGCTCCACCGTGGTCTAAAATGTAGCATCGGATCATATCCTCAACTATCTGGTTCACCCGCTCCGTCTGCCCATTGGTTTGTGGGTGGTAAGCAGTAGAATACCTCAGATCCGTACCCAAACCCTCCTACAGACTCTGCCAAAAACGAGAAGTAAACCGGGAGTCTCGATCATAAATGATGCTAACCAGCACACCGTGCAGTCGGATGACTTCATTCAAGTACAACTCCGCTATCTTCTTCATCGGGTAATCAATCTTATATGACACGAAGTGAGCACACTTCGTCAGTCTATCCACTATAACCCAAACAGAATCAAATCCCCTCGGGAATTTCGGTAAGCCCGTGATGAAATCCATAGATATACTTTCCCACTTCCAAGTCGGGATCTCTAACGAAGTCAACTTGCCACCAGGCCTTCCATGATCGGCCTTCACACGCTTGCAAGTGTGGCACTCAACAACAAATCGGGCTATATCACCTTTCATGTCATACCACCAGGCAATTTGCTTTAAGTCACGATACATCTTTGTAGGTCCTGGATGGTAGGCAACGCTGGATCTATGAGCCTCTATGCAAATCATAACTCTAAAGTCCCCAACAGCGGGGATGCAAAATCTGCCGTGGTACTTCAAAGTACCCGCATCATCGATAGCAAAGTCTTGCAACTCCCCCTTCTCGGTCCTGGTGAATAAGTGCAGAAGATCCGGATCATCCTTCTGGTGTAGTCTGGTCAAAGAAATCCAAGACGGCTCTGCCACTGATAAACTACTCTGCAAGCCACATCATCCCACTGATATATCCATAAGGAGGAACTCCTCCACTAAACGATTGGCGGAGAGGTTAAAGATCTTTCCCGTCTTTCGGCTCAGGGCGTCGGCCACCACATTGGCCTTGCCTGGATGATACTGGATCTCTACATCATAATCAGCCACATACTCTAGCCACCGCCGCTGGCGCAGATTCAACTCCTTCTGCGTGAACACATACTTCAAGATCTTATGGTCAGTGAAGATCTTGCACTGAGCCCCATAAAGTAGATGCCTCCACAACTTCAACGCATAGATTACCGCTGCAAACTCAAGGTCATGCGTAGGATAATTCTTCACATGAGTCTTCAGTTGCCTTGACCCATAGGCAATCACCTTTCTGACCTGCATTAATACGCATCCCATACCTACATGCGAAGCATCCACGTACACATCATAATCCACACCCTCAGTAGGCAGGGTCAGAACGGGAGCAGTGCACAATCTCTTCTTTAACTCCAGAAAAGCTTCTTCGCACTTCTCGCTCCAAACAAAAGCCACGTTCTTCTGAGTCAGCTTGGTCAAAGGTGCAGCTAGGGAAGAGAAACCCTCCACGAACCTCCTGTAGTACCTAGCCAACCCTAGGAAGCTCCTGATCTCCTTAGGCGTATTCGGCCTACTCCAATCCATTTCTGCTGCGATCTTTTCTTGGTCGACCGAGATCCCCTCCTTGTTCACCATGTGGTCTAGAAATGAAACCTGAGGCAACCAAAATTCGCACTTGCTCAGCTTGGCGAATAACTTGTGATTCCTCAACTCCGATAGAACCAAGCGCAGATGCTGCTCATGCTCCTCAGTGCTGCGAGAATAAACCAACACGTCATCGATGAAGACCACCACGAACTTGTCTAAGAAATCCTTGAACACCCGGTTCATCATATCCATGAAAGCTGATGGTGCGTTGGTCAAACCAAACGACATCACCAAGAACTCAAAATATCCATGCCTCGATCTAAATGCAGTCCGTGGAATATCTGCCTCACGGATCCTGAGCTGATGATAGCCAGAAAGAAGATCGATCTTGGAGAACACCGTGCTACCGTGCAACTGGTCAAATAAATCATCGATCCTCGGCAGAGGGTACCTGTTCTTAATGGTGACTTTGTTCAAATCCCTATAGTCAATGCAAAGCCGCATCGACCCATATTTCTTCTTCAAAAACAGCACAGGAGCACCCCAAGGCGACGAACTCTGCCTGATAAATCCCTTTGCCAACAGCTCATCCAACTGAACTCGCAACTCATCTAACTCATGAGGGGCCATCCGGTACGGCGCCTTAGCAATAGGACGCGTACCCGGCTCCAAATCAATCACAAACTTTACATCCCGCTCAGGAGGAAGACCAGGAAGATCATCCGGAAAAACATCGGCGAAATCACGAATAACTGGAATCTCCTCCAAGCACAGTACACTAACAGCGGTCGCAACCACCGAGACCAAACAAGCAAAACAATCTGAAAGAAAAGTTTCTGAGCACATACCGCAGAGATGAAAGGAGAATCCTGGCACAGATCAGCATACACGCTTTCGGGCTGACCGTCGTCCCTGATGAAGTCCAAGCGCTTCCCTTTGCACTGAATGACTGCACCATACCTAGACAGCCAGTCCATGCCCAGAATAACATCGAAGTCCTCCAGATCAATCATCTTCAGGTCTGCCTTTGCAAGGAAGTCCCCCCAACAAAACAGGGCAATCTAACATGCCCAAATCTGACAACACAGATTCACCAGAGGGGAACTTCACACGGAAGGTATCACGAACTCGATCTAAAGTCAACCGATGTCGCTCTACAAAAGCTCAAGCCACGAACGAGTGGGTAGCGCCGGAGTCAAACAGAACACGCGCCCAGCGGTTCTTCACCTTAAATTTCCCTATAGGAGCATATATAACTAAGGAACAACCACAACAATACTGCAAACATTCTAGTAAAACAAGAACAAAACCTTCAGGCTGGAAAGACAACTAACTTGAGAGGACCTGAGTCAAAGCTTGAGCCTCCTCGGAAGAGATCACGTTCAGCTTTCCCTTGCCCTTGTCCACCCGCTGAGGTGGAGGTAGCGCCTGAAGTGGAACTGCATGAAGAAAAGGCTGGACCTGAGGACACCTAGCCTTGATGTGTCCCTTCTGCACACACTGATAGCAGACTTTATCCTTGGACCAGCACTGGGTAGCATTATGCCCGTGTCGCTTGCAAATAGAACAAGACACATCCCTTCTAGGAGCACCCTGAATCGCATGAACTTGCTCCTTCTTCTGAGCTACTTCCTTCTTGAAACATCTCTCGACAGGGTGGCCTGACCGGCCACAGAAGCTACAAACCACTTTTCTCTTCTTTCCTGGAGCAGCACCGGGTACCTGGGGTTTCTTCTCCTCCACAGACTTCCTCTTGTCCTTCCTTATTTGCTGGCCTCTGCACTTTGCGGTCTCAATAGCCTCCACTTTCAGAGCAGCCTCCACTACTCCTACATAAGTATCTGACCCATAAGCACTGGTCAACTGCTGCACCTCGCTCCTCAGGCCACCGAGAAATTGCTTAACTCGATCAGCCTCAATGCTGACCAATCAAGGGGCAAAACGGCTCAACTTGCTGAACTCTATCTCATACTCACCCACCGTGAGTTGCCTTTGCTTCAGATAGGAGGAAGTCGTTCATAAGGCGGTCACGCTCGACCTAGGGTAAGAACTTCCTCAATAGCATCTCCTTGAACACTTCCCAAGAGCATCCAGCTACCAAGCTCTCCTTTTCTCTCAGCCACCAACTCTTAGCCAAACCTTTAAGCTGATAGGCGGCTATCATCACCCTCTGGTCATCTGCAATCCCGGAGTACGAGAACATCTCCTCCATGGAGATCAGCCAATCGTCTTTGACCATAAAGTCTGCCTTCCCATCATAAGTGGGAGGGCCCAGCCTCTGAAACTGCGAGATGAAGGCCATCTCTGCTGGCACCACCACTGGAGGTCTTAAGAGTGTAGGAGGAGGAGAGACAGCTAACCCCCCTACAGGACCTTGCACTCCTTGAGTCTGACCTGCCACAACCGCCACCAGGGACTGAATCTGGGCCTGCATCTCTACCATCTGTCTGCTCATGACATCACTACTCTACGGCAGGCTCTCGATCACCGCGTCATTCTGAGCTCCAGATGACTCTCTCTCAGACAGGGGAGTCGATCGAGTCGCAGTACGCCTCGCCATCCTAAAATCATAACAATACTAGTTAGATCCTAATACAACAGCTAGAACCAACTACAAGTACAGACTATACATACATAGATATAAACTTAAAGCTGCTAAACTTGTTCTGGGAGTTTATCTTTTTACAAAAATTGATGTTATGCCCTAACCTAGGATGGTTAACCACCACCATACTAATTCATGTGCCTAGATCGGGAATGCATGACTTTATATTACTTTTGACTTGAAAGTTTACGTGTGTACATATGTCATCCTGCCAATCTTTAGCTTGGCACGTTGTGCTTATGCAATGTTATGCTATGCATGTTTGTGTTATGCATTCTAAAAAAAGGCCCTAATGCATGTTATGAGCGGCGTACACATGAAAATGTTATGCATCCCATACTACATAACATTCTCATGCAACAAAAAAAGAAAACGAGCTAGCCGCAGCCATGTGGTGAGGTTATGCATCCCATACTATATAACCCTCACATGTTGCCCCTATGGTGGATCCATATACGAACACATATTATGCATCCCATACTACATAATATGCCCCGTATACTTAAGGTTATGCTATGAGTGTAGTATTCGTGCTTTTGCCAAGACGTGCTGATGATATATCGGTGTGTGAATGACATGATGCTGAACTACTAAAGCAATCAAAGAAAGGTTGCCCGACTAACTTGTCAAGCAACCTCCCTTTGATACCAACTGTCATAACCCGCATTTTCTCCAAATTTAGGAATTATCAGAGTATGAGAAAACACGCGTCATGATGCCACGTCGAGCAGGGGATAACTGCTGACGCTCAGGCAAAACCATCTACTTTACTTTATGAAAGAAATTCATGAGTTTAATGATTAGAAAATCAGTTATATTTTAGAGGCTGTATCCCTCGGCTCGGTGGATCACCTAGTCCACAGTTAAAACTATACTTATACGCTGCAGAAAAATACTTTATTCAGGATTGACATCTTAAGGAGTGCATAAGTGTCCCAAGAGGACCACTTATGCTATGCAAGACTCTACATTTAATTTATATTATATATAAGAAAACGATCTTTATACGTGGTTTGAAAAATAGTGATTGAGTTTTATAAAACATGCTGATTATGAGCTATACTTATAATAATAATTGTAGTTTTAAAATAACTAGCAACCTAGCATAAATCCTCCGCAGAGCAAGTAGACTATCTCCAGAAAAATGATAGCAGCAAAAGTAATATATCAAGTCCAAAGGTAAAAACTACTAGTGGGCGCCAACAAACTGACACAAACCCACTGACAAATATGTATGTCTGTAAGAAAAGTGAAGAAAACTACCTCACTAAACAAATCCAGAAGAATCTCCAAAGTCCAAGAGACCACCAGCAACACCACAGCAACCTAGCCACCAAACTGGCTACTGCTCAGAACCTGAGGCATTCAAAAGAAAATAATACCTCAGCAAGCTAAACAAGGAAAAAATGCACGAAAGTGTCAACCAGATGATAAATGAAAGAGGAAAAACAAAGCAGTAAAAGGTCACAACTGCCCAAGGAAGGACAAAAAAAATGCACCAGGTGCGAGGAAACAGTATCAACCCTGCCCAGAAACTACTTCCTGCAGAGCCTACTAAGGTACCAAGAGCCCAAAATGCTGTAATCTACCAAGGAAGAAATGTCTAACACCCTAAGCTATGGGAGATGGTGGTAGCAAAAAAAACATGGAACCGGGTTGAAGGCAAACTCAGTCCCCCAACCACCATTTCCAAGCCAACAAGCTCAAGGGTCTACATGTGAAAGCACTAGGGACCTTCCACCCCCTTGCCCATCCCGTACCTGAGGCAAGATAAAAGAAAAAGGGTGGCCTTGGCTAAATTACACAATACCTCCCCTCTTAAGAGCTCCAAACCACCACTACTAACCACGACCCACGATTCGGCCTTTAGGAAGGAAAAACATAAGCCGACAAGGAACCTCAAAGAAAATAAAGGAATTCACTCGGGGGCAAAAATTAAGGTAGCTAGGGAAAAAGTGTTGAAATGACTCAACACGGCTTGGCGTTGAGTGGGACCCACTCAACGCCTTACCAGACCTTGGCGTTGAGTGAGTTAGCCTCACTCAGCGCCAGAACAGCCATGGCGTTTAGTGAGGTTCACTCACTCAACCCCCTCCAGAAGAACAACTCTGGCGTTGAGTGAGCTAGCCTCACTCAACGCCAAAACAGGCATGGCGTCGAGTGAGGTTCACTCACTCAACGCCTCCCGCAAAAATTCTCTTGCGTTGAGTGAGCTAACCTCACTCAACGCCAAAATAGCGATGGCGTTGAGTGAGGTACACTCACTAAACGCCCTGGTACTTAACCACAATCAAAGAAAGTGGCATTGAGTGAGCTGGCCTCACTCAACGCCAAAACAGTAATGGCGTTGAGTGAAGCTCACTCACTCAACGCCCTTACACTTAGCCGCAAAAGAAAAACTGCGACGTTGAGTGAGTGCACCTCACTCAACGCAAAAACAGTAATGGCATTGAGTGAGGTTCACTCCCTCAACGCCCTGGTACTTAGCCGCAACAAGGCAAATCTGCGGCGTTGAGTGAGCTGACCTCACTCAACGCCAAAACAGCAATGGCATTGAGTGAGGTCGTCTCACTCAACGCCAGAAGTACTGGCCGCAAATAAGGGCTGTGGCGTTGAGTGAGTCTACCTCACTCAACGCAAAAGCAAAAATGGCGTTGAGTGAGGTTCACTCACTCAACGCCACGGGACTTGGCCGTAAATTTGCTTACGGCGTTGAGTGAGGTCACCTCACTCAACGCCAAAGCCGAAATGGCGTTGAGTGAGGTCGACTCACTCAACGCCAAATTACTTAGCCTCAGAAAAGGCTGTGCGGTTGAGTGAGCACACCTCACTCAACGCCAAAGTACTTAGCTTCTCTGAAAAACCACGACATTGAGTGAGCTTGCCTCACTCAATGCCAAAACGGAAATGGCATTGAGTGAGGTCGAATCACTCAATGCCAAAGTACTTAGCCGCTAGCAGGGGCTACGGCATTGAGTGAGTCCACCTCACTCAACGCTCCAGTACTTAGCCAAAATTACCAAACTGACTACAACTATGGCGTTGAGTGTTTGCACCACACTCAACGCCAAACCCGCAAGGCTTTCAGTGTGTGCACCACACTCAACGTCGGCAACCCAAGAGCCC
This sequence comes from Platanthera zijinensis, assembly GCA_039513925.1. Taxonomy (NCBI): domain Eukaryota; kingdom Viridiplantae; phylum Streptophyta; class Magnoliopsida; order Asparagales; family Orchidaceae; genus Platanthera; species Platanthera zijinensis. Next base: position 183,367,820 of record CM077088.1, on the reverse strand, counting down.
AAACTTGGCTCTTTCCAAGATACACAGCATGCACCCCCCTCCTACTCTCTCTCTCTCTCTCGGCTTCACCCGCAAAGCAACAACCAGACAGAAATTTGGAGTCTAAATAGGCAACATTATGCCGGCGGGTTGTGCACCAACATCACAAAGAAGGGGGGCTCATTAGGAGAAACTAAGCCCTAAAATTCAGCAAGAAAAAAGAATAGCTTGGCCTCTACCCTAGGGCTAACCGGGATTTTTCACTTCAGCAAGACAATAAAAATGGCAAGGGCAATAATACCACTTGCCTCGATTTCCAGCGAAGCTTGGACAACTTTCCCTCCTCTTCACTCGACACTAGCAGCAACAGCACCTAAAAGCACCTAACAAGCAACCCGCACTTTAATGGCGGAATCCACAAGAAACTGAAAATCCAAGTCTCCTAAAACTCCACGAAAATTAAATCTCTTACCGTCGAAACGTAGATCTGAGCGAGAGCAAGCCAACACCGCTTTCGGAAACGAATTACGTCCACGAAAGCTACCAAAATCGCCGGCCGAAGGCTAGGGCAGTCTGCCGTCTCTGCCTCTGCTTTTCCGCGAACTGGAGCAGCGGTTATAGGTCTCGGGAAGAAGGAGGAAAGAGTGGGCCCGCCACTTCTAATTAAGGCTTTTAAATAAGCCTTAACATGTCGGTTCAACCTAACTGCAGCCTAGCCGCCGGTTCTCTCATTAAATAAGAGGATTTCTAATTAGTCTTTACTAATGGCTCACCCAAAACGACACGAAAACCGAATTACCTCAGAATTCGACGAAATTCGCACCGTAGCTAAATACCCACGCTACGAACACAACGGCGAATTCGAAATTAACTTTCGACGAACATAACTCGAGTTATACCCTCCTAAAGCCAAAACACAAGCATCCCCCAAGAGGCCACACCGGGTCACCCGAAATGACTCGGCTTGCTAGGGAGACCTTGCCCATAGGCTACAAAATAGGCCACTCAGTTCTAAGGAGCTAAACCACACTCCACAAATGACACAAGTCACGAAAATGCGTCACCGTAACGCCAAACGAGAATAAAATAGTCGCAGAAAAATCGGGGGCGTTACAGTAGTGGACACATCCAGAAATTGTGTCGACACTTGCAATAAGAGTCGACACTGAATTTCTGTTGGACTACTAAGTATGTTTAGTGTCGACATATCATCAATTGGTGTCGACACATAGTAGTCATCACCGTTGTCGAGACATTAGAAGTATGTGTCGACACATTTCAACAGTGTCAACACATTTAAGCTGTTTTTGCCCGCCTTTTGACCTTCTTTGTTTAGAAGGGTATAAATAGGCCAAGAACATATTTTGTCGACACGCTCTCCAGGTTTTTGAGACTAAAACCTTGTATCGACAAACTCTCTTCTCTCAATCCAAGCTTTCTCACCATCCCAATGGCGCCAAAGGTAGAAGATAACATCAACGAAGGATATGAGTTGGTTTGCCATGCCTTTGATGATGCGGAGTCAGAGATTAAAGGGGTCATTACCCTGTTTGCTGTCAGTGGTTTGGAGTTTCTGGTATCAGAACCAACCAAGATTTGGAAGAAGGAGGTTTTTGATTTTTTTTCTGCAGCAACAGTAGGCTCAACTGGACTTAAGATTAAATCAATAGTTTATGGAGCAAGAGTCAACCTGACCTTGAAAAGTTTGAGAAAAATTCTTCATCTTCCAAGAACTCAGGATGAAGAAGAAGTACTGGTATCAAAAACAAGGGAGACACTACAATGGTGTGGATTGAATCCCACCTTGAAGATTGGAGTAGCAATTAACAGGAAAGGGATGAATCAGCAAGGAAAATTCCTTTCAGAAGTGGTAGGAAAGGTAATTCTGTGTAAGCCAGGGGGACATGATAAGATTTCTGCCTATATGTTCAACCTCATAACAAGGATAATTTTTAAGCTCAACACAGATTGGTCTGTCGTACTGTTTGAGAAGATTAAGGAAGGAATAAATAAGCCTAATTTGGCTAGATTGATGAGTTTATACTTGGCTGGAGCCATTCCAGAAGTAATACACCAGATCCTTGGATCTAAAATTAATCATATGAGAAGAATGGACATCAGGATTATTTTCAGATGGGATAGGGTCCTATCAAAGGACATACCTGATATAGAGAGACAAGAGGCTGTAGTGAAATCACCTATACAAGACCTTACTGAGAATGCACAAGTGCAGGAGGAAACAGTTAGTGCACAAGTACAGGGGGAGCTAGATAGTGTACAAGTATATGACCTGACTGAGAATGCACAAGTGTAGGGGGGAGACAGTTACTGCACAGGTGCAGGGGGAAGAGAGAATCCACTTGGCAGAGGAAATAGATTCACAAACAGTCCTTGAGACATCTCATACCAATATTCCAGTCCAAGATGCTATCATGGAGGATACATCTGGAGCTGCTGATGCTCCTGAGAGAGTAGTATCACCAGTTCACACTCAACAGGAGTTCACTCTGGAATAATTGTTTCCTGATATTGAGGGAGCAGCAGATAAGGAGGTGCAAATAAGGAATGAGGGGGAGCAGACTAACCTTGAGGGAGAGCAGATTGGAACTGAAAATGAGATTCCTTTTAGACCTAAAGAAAGAGTTAATATAGCTAGTACCTCTGCTTCAGAAGATGAGGAAATTAGAAATGCCAAGAAAAGAAAATTGATGGTCTTTAAGAGAAGGAGCCAGAACTATAAGAAGGCATTGCAAACTACTACTCCACAACCTGCCCAAGAGGCTGATTACAACTCATTAATGGTGGCCTTGCAACTTAAATTTGATGAGTAGAGAATTGCTCTAGAGAAGTATGTGGATGAAAGCAATAAGTCACTTCAATTTGATTTGGCTCAGGAAATCAAATCCATAAGGTTTGAAGTAAATCTACATAAGAAAGAGATAACAGATTGCTTCCATAAAGGGGACAATGTTGTAGTATTTCTGGCTAAGAAGCAAGTAGAATTCAAGGCTAAAGTGGATGACATGGCTATTAAACAAGGATATGTTGTTGAGAATCATATCAGGATGAATGACAATCTGACTGAATCTAACAATGAGATAGTCACTGAAATAAAGAATACAGTCACTACACTGACTGAAGAAAGAGCTAAAGAGAAAGAGGAGTTTGATAAGAAGCTATAAGCTGTCTTAGACTCATTTCAGACAGAAATTACTAATTCTCAGAAATCAATATCTGACAAGCTTCTCAAGTTAAAATCATTTTTAAAAGATGGTGTAAATTTTCTTGATGGACAAGTAAGATTTCAAAAGGATGACTTAAGAGACCACATTGAAAGAGAAGTCATAAAGGGGGAGAGGGTGTTAGTCAAAGCAGGCTCAGATCATGCCAAATGGATATCCAATAGCATCAGAGCCACTCTGGGATATCCACCCCTTTGTGATGATGATAATATTGCTGAGTCTGGTGTGCAACCTGCTTATATTGAAGGTGATCAACCTGAAGTTGCTCAGGTCATCTACCCTCCAGCAGATTTTGATATGATTCAACAACAGGTTCAGTCAATGTATAGTCCTCCACAGGAAATTGATAATGTTGTTATAGAGAAAGTTGAAATGCTAGAAGCTGCCTTGAAAGCTCAGCAGGAAGCTCAACTATCAAAGAAAAGGTTCAGAGAATAGGCTGAGTTAAAGCCTGATTTTGAGCAATGGAGCCCCACTTCCAGGAATATCATTCTGACTGCCTGGAAAGCTGTGAAAGATCAGGTTCATGAAAGGGGCAAGTGTTATAATGAACAGGAATGTTAGAAGTATGAAATAAGGCAAGAAGCCATTCTACAGTATAGAAGGAAGCTAAAATTGGGAAGCTACCTCCTAATGCTCAGGAGCCTAGCAAATACTTTCCTAAGCCTTTTCATTATTTTGAAAGGCAGAGGACTAAGGCTGAAGCTTAGAAGAAATCAGAGTTGAAAGGAAAGAAGCCTATTGATGATTCAGAACCTACTGTGCAGGCTCAGATTAATCAAGGAAAAGGCATAGTAATCAGGGAGCCTGATCAGCCTTAGGATAGATTTACTAGATTTTGCAAGAACAATGTAATCTTTAGTATTAAAGAAATATATGTAAACAATTGTTAAGAAACTTTTTGATAATATAAACAAAACAATGTTTCATGCTCATTAAGTTTGCATCATTATTCTGTAATGACATTTTGGTATAGTTTTTGTTTATAAGTTACCCCGTCATATAATGCTTATATACATCATAATGTTTGTTTATTATAAGTGGTGTATATCATTGATAGTTTTACTTTCAAGACTACCTAAACACCTAGAGGGGGGGGGGGGTGAATAGGTTCTAATTCTTGTTTTAAATTAAGGCAGAATATAACTACTATTCTTTGTATAAATCAGATATTACTTATAGCTAACACAGCACAGCAATCACAAAAATACACACATCATAGATTGCACACAGATTTAAAGTGGTTCCCAAAGGTCTGGGTACATCCACTTCCCCCTTCACCTATCTAGCAGTATGCTAGAGTCAGCCTAACTTATTCCTTTAACTCAGATCCTCAGATCCTACAGCTCAGAATCCAAAAGGATTCCTACAACTCAGGCAAACAAGCCCTACCTCAGCCTTGCCCCAAGGCCTACAACTCAGAGAAAACCTTCTCCTACAACTCAGGCATAAACAGCCCTACCTCAGCCTTGACACAATGCCTATAACTCAGAGAATACCTTCTCCTACACTCAGCCTTTATAAATTAGGCTTACAACTCAGATCTATGAATAGATCCTACAGAATTTGATAAGGATTTTTTGTAATCTCTTACCCCTGTTGAGAGAGAAGGGATAAGGACTTTCTTGATCAGCTTCTTGAAGAGGCTGATGGCTGAAATCAACTTGATCTTAGCTTTCTTCAAATCTTCTTGAATCTGAACTTAGTTGGGTTGATTTCCTTTGAATATCACTGACTAACAGCTTCCTTCTTAGACTCCAGAATTAGATCTGAATCTTCTTGACAGATTAGTTCAGCATATGCTCCTTGAGAGACCTGTGATTGTCTCCTGCTTGACTTCAAATAGCTGGATCTCTCTCTATCCAAACCTTCTTGAAGATACTTATGAATTCAGATTGAATTCAACTTAGACAGAATCTTAATAGAGAACTACTTCAGATCGTCTTCTTAGATCTTCTCTCGAAGATCTTCTTCTTTGTTACTTGTACTTTCTTGATCAGAGATAAATCTCTAATTATGTTAGTGGTGACAATACTTCTTCTCTATGTATTCGCTCCCTTCCTTCTTCTGAATCCATCTATATATAGACTTCATCCATGGCAACCGGCTGATCCAGTTTATAACTAACTTCTGACAAGTCTGACAGCTTCAGTAAACCTGTCATAACCCACAGTTGTCAAGTCTTCAAATAGTTCTTGAACCTTTGACTCTGTCAGCAAAGCGTCGAGTCAGTCTGCAATAAAGTGTTGAGACCATCTGTCAATGTGTGTCGACACAAGTGACTTAAGTGTCGACACAGCCTTTGGTGATGTCGACAAAGCTGTCTTAATGTCAACACAGCTTCTTGATACTGCAAATTGAGAATGTGTCGACACTGATTATTTGTGTCGACACAAACACTTCACCATTCATCAGCAATCAACTTAGTCTAGACTCAGCTGTGTGTCGACACAAGTCCTGTGTGTCGACACAGTTGATGTAGACTCTGAACATAGCGTGTGTCGACACTGCCTCTAGGTGTCGACACAGTTGTTGTCAACTCTTCCTCTGTGTGTCGACACTGCCTCCTACTGTCGACACAGTTGTTGTCGACTCTGCCTCTATGTGTCGACAATGCCTCCTGCTGTCGATACAGTCGATGTTGACTATAATCTTCTGTGTGTCGACACTGCCTCCCGGTGTCGACACAAATTCTCTGAAGTGTCGACACAGCTATTTCCAAGTGTCGACACAATCTTACTGAAGTGTCGACATAGCTTCCTCAGGTGTCGACTCATGGACTTAGAATATTTTTTCCTGCATTCTAACATATTCTTAACCTGCACATATAAACTCAAAATAACATCAAATACACCTTGATGTATATCATTGAGCTAAGTGAGGCTTCTCCAAATCAGGTACACATTTTCCAATGTACCCAACAATCTCCCCCTATTTGGAGAAGTCATAACCCTTTAGCTAATGATATACACCACTTAGAAAATAAACATGATGATGTATATAGGCATTATATGATATGGTACTATATAAACAAAACACATAACTTTGTTACATCACAGAATAAAGATGTAAAAGTAAAAGATCACAGAACAAGGTTTTGTATATCAACTTAAAGATGTTTGTTACAAAAGGTTTACATTGATGTCACTAACAAACAAATACTATACATAGTTCTTGAACAAAACAAAACACTAGTAAAGCTAATACTAAGGCTAGGCTGGCTCCTTGATGACTATCCCTTTGCCTGATTTAATCTAAGCCTGCACAATAGGTTCTTTATCTTCCATGAGCTTTTTTCCTTTCAAATCAGTCTTTTTCTGTGCCTCAGCCTTGATTCTTTGCCTTTCAAAATAATGAAAAGGCTTGGGAAAATTCTTGCTAGGCTCCTTAGCATCAGGAGGTAGCTTCCCCATCTTAGCCTTTCTCCTGTATTGTACTATGGCCTCCTGCCTGGATTCATGCTTTTGCCATTCTTGCTCATTGTACCATTTTCCTCTTTCATGTACTTGGTCTTTGACAGCTTTCCATGCCGTTAAAATGATATTCCTTGATGTTGGGCTCCACTGCTCAAAGTCTGGCTTTAATTCTGCTTGCTCTCTAAATCTTTTCTTTGATAATAGAGCATCTTGCTGAGCTTGCAGACCAGCTTCTGGCATATCAACCTTTTCAATAATAACATTTGTAACTGGTGGAGGAGGGTTGTACATAGACTCAACTTGTTGATGTATCATGTCAATATCTGCAGGAGGGTAAATGACTTGGGCAACCTCAGGTTGATCACCTTCAAGTAGAATTGGTTGCACCCCTGACTCAACCATATTATCATCATCACACAAGGGAGGATATCAAAGAGTGGCTCTAATGCTGTTAGTTACCCATTTGGCATGATCAGACCCAGCATAGACCAACACCCTCTCCCCCTTTATGACTTCTCTGGTCATATGATCTCTTAAGACCTCCTTCTGAAATCTTATTTGTCCATCCAGATAGTTGATTCCATCTTTAAAGAAGGGCTTTAACTTTTGAAGCTTTTCACTAATCAACTTCTCTGATGAAGTGATAGCAGTTTTAACTAATTCTAGGGCAGCATGGAGCTTTTGATCATATTCTTCTTTTTCCTTAGCCCTTGCAGCATTCAGTGCAACAACATTGTTTGTGAACTCAATAACTATCACATTATGTGATTCAGTCAGATTTTCATTCATTCTTATTTGATTCTCAAGGACATAGCCTTGTTTTACAGCCATCTCATCCACTTGCTTCTTAATGTCAGCTTATTGCTTTGCATGGAATACCACAGCATTGCCTCCCTTGTGGAAACAATCTATCATCTCTCTTTTATTCTGATTAACTTCAAATCTTATAGATTTTATATCCTATACCAGATCAAATTGAAGAGCCTTTTGGCTTTCATCCACATACTTTTCAAGAAGTAATCTCTGCTCATCCAGTTTGACTTGTAAATCTATCATAAATTTAGTGTGATCAAAATCAGTAGTAGCTTGGTGAGTTGTTGTCTGGAGAGCTTTCTTATAGCTGTGACTTCTTCTTTTGAAGACCATTAGCTTTCTTTTCTTAGCCTCCCTGACCTCCGCATTTTCAGATTCTGAAGTACTTTCAATATGAACTCTTTCTAGAGGAGTGGTAGGAATTTCTTTCTCAACACCATGTTGCTCCCCCTCAACATGTACTTGCTTCCCCTCAACAGCACCTTGCTCCCCCTCAACCCTAAGGGTTTCATCCTTATCAGCTGCCTCTCCAATGTCAGGAAACAACTCTTCTAGAGTGTATTCCTTTTGTGCTTGAGTAGGAGATGATACATTGTTTCCTCTAGCAGAATCATCAATTTCAGCAGTGTGCAAATCTTCTGATAAGTTTATTCTTGCTTCCTCTTGTACTTGTGCATTAATTTGCTCCCCCTGCACCTGTGCTGGTATAGTCTCTTCCTGGACTATAGTAGACCCAGTCTGGTCCTCAGTTTGCTCTCTAACTTGTTCTGCTTGATTTGGTGGATAGCCCTGATCATGCACATGAAGGTCATGTCCTGGTGATTTCTCAGTTGTCTCCTGCCTGTCCATATTAGGCAAATCTTTTGATAGAACTCTATCCCACCTGGACAATAACCTCATGTCCATTCTCCTTATATGGTTGATCTTGGATCCAGGAATCTGTTGCATTACCTCTGGAATGATTCCAGCCAGGTAGAGACTCAAAATTCTAGCCAAGTTTGGCTTCTTGATTCCTTCTGTAATCTTAGAAAACAGTACAACATACCAATTTGTTTTAATCGTAAAGATCACCCTAGTCATCAGGCTGAACATATAGGCTGAGATCCTATCATGTCCACCTGGTTTACATAAGATTACTTTTCCTATGATTTCAGATAGGAATTTCCCCTGAGGATTCATGCCCTTCCTGTTGATGGTAGATCCTATCTTTATGGTTGGATCCAATCCACACCATTGAAGCGTTTCCCTTGTTTTGGAGGCTGGAACCTCTTCCTCATCTTGGACCCTGGGAAGATGTAGAATTTTGCTCAATCTTTTCTGAGTCAGCTTGACTCGTTCTCCATAGATGGTTGATTTGATCTTTAATCCGGTTGAATCCACGGATGCACCGGTATAGAATTCAAGGACTTATTTCTTCCATATTTTCGTAGGCTCAAGGACAAGATAGTCTAATCCGTTGTCTGTGAGAAGAGAAATAACTTGCTTGATCTCCGTATCTGCATCATAGAACGCATGTTGAACCAACTCATATCCCTCGTTGATTGCATCTTCAATCTTGGGCGCCATTGGAACGAAGAGAAATCTTGGAAAGAGAGAAGAGAGATTGTCGACACAAGGTTTTTGTCTCGAAACCCTGGTGAGCGTGTCGACAGAATATGTGTTTGACCTATTTATACCCTTCTAAGCAAAGAAGGTCAAAAGGCAGGCAAAAACTGTCAAATTGTGTCGACACAGTTGGAATGTGTCGACACATACTCTTAAAGTCTTGACATCAATATGGACTACTTTGTGTTGACACCAATTGATGATGTGTCGACACTTGACTTAAGTTGACAAACAACAGAAATTCTGTGTCGACACTGATTCTTTGTGTCGACACAAATTCTGAGTGAGTCGACACCACTTCTCTGGTTGTGTCGACATAACTTTCGTAAATGTGTCGACACAATATCCCTGATGTGTCGACACCTCTACTCTGTTTCGACACCACTACTTAGCCAATTTTTGGTAAACTAACCTATGGTCAGCATTCTGAATTCAATTTTAAATCTATTGAATTTAGTTTCATCCAGAGGCTTAGTAAATACATCTGCAATTTGAAAATCAGTTTTAACAAATTCTAATGAGATGTCTTCTTTTTCTACATGTTCTCTAAGAAACTGGTATTTTATCTCTATGTGCTTAGTTCTGCTATGTGAAACAGGATTGTTTGCAATAGAAATAGCACTTTTAGAATCACACAATAAAGGTGTTCTACTCACTTGAATACCATAATCCCTTAGCTGATGCTGAATCCACAATAGTTGTGCATAACAACTTCCAGCTGTAACATATTCAGACTCAGCTGTGGATATTGCAACACTAGTCTGCTTCTTACTGCTCCAGGATATCAATCTTCCTCTAAAGAATTGGCATGTACCTGTAGTACTCTTTCTATCTTCTCTACAACCTGCAAAATCTGCATCTGAATAACCTGTTAGTAGAAAATCTACATTCCTTGGGTACCAAAGGCCTAGATTAGGTGTGCCCTTTAGATATCTCAAAATCCTCTTGACTGCAGTATAATGTGATTCTTTAGGGCATTCTTGGTACCTAGAACAGACACATGTTGCATACATAATGTCTGGTCTACTAGCAGTTAGATATAATAGAGAGCCAATTATTCCTCTATACAAAGACTCATCTACAGGTTTACCTGCATCATCTTTGCATATAAGCATACTTGTTCCCATAGGAGTTCTCATGGTGGAGGATGATTCCATACCATACTTCTTAATTAACTCCTTGGTGAACTTAGACTGGGATATGGATAAGCCATCATCAGTCTGTCTTACTTGGAGTCCCAAGAAGAACTTAAGTTCCCCTATACTGCTCATTTCAAACTTCCCTTGCATAAGTTTGGCAAACTTCTTGTAAAGGTTGTTGTCTGTAGACCCAAATATTATGTCATCTACATAGATCTGAACTAAGATTATCTTCCCTTTAGATTCCCTTAGGAATAGAGTTTTATCTATTTTACCTCTTGAGAATTTATTCTCAATAAGGAAAGTAGACAGGGTTTTATACCAAGCCCTTGGGGCTTGCTTTAACCCATACAATGCTTTCCTAAGTCTATAGACATAACCATGTTTAAGAGAATCTACAAAACATGATGGTTGCTCTATATAGACTTCTTCTTTTAGATCACCATTCAGAAATGCTGATTTCACATCCATTTGATATACTTTGAAGCCTTGATATGCTGCATAGGCAAGGAACATTCTGATTGCTTCCAGTCTTGCTACTGGGGCAAATGTTTGATCAAAGTCTATTCCCTCTTCCTGACTGTATCCTTTTGCAACCAATCTTGCTTTATTCTTCACAATAACTCCATTCTCATCCAGCTTGTTCCTAAAAATCCACTTTGTACCAATGATGTTGTGGTCTTTTGGTTTAGGAACCAACTCCCAGACCTTTCATCTTCTAAACTGATTAAGCTCCTCTTGCATCGCATTAATCAAGTGTTGGTCTTGGATAGCTTCTTCAAATTTCTTTGGCTCCAGTTGCGATAGAAAGCTTGAGTATAAGACTATATTCAGATTTCTACTTCTGGTTTGCACTCCATGTCTTGGATCACCAATTATCTGATTTGCTGGATTATCCTTTAGATGTCTTACAGCTGGAGGTAAAGTTCCTTCTGCCTGAACACCTCCAGTTTCTTCATTATGCTGCACAACTTGGTTGTCATCAGCTTCTAGAGAGTCTTGTACTCCCCCTGGACAGTAGCCATCATTTTCCAATGCTTCATCTGCAGTTGTGCCTTCTGCAATGGAAAGCTTGTCCATTCTATTGCTTATACCTGTTGGACTGCATGAACTACAAGGCAACTCACTATTGATTAATCTTGTTTCATCAAATACAACATGTACATATTCTTCTACAACCTGAGTGATCAAGTTGTAGACTCTATAAGCCTTACTATTGTTGTTGTACCAAAAAAATATCCCATCTTGGGATTTGGCAGTAAACTTAGTTAAATAAGACTTGTCATTGTTAAGGATATAACACTTGCAACCAAAGATCCTAAAATAGGATAAATTTGGTTTTCTACCTTTCATAATCTCATAGGGAGTCTTTTTGTGGCACTTAGTGATAGAAGCTCTGTTGAGCACATGACATGCAGTGTTTACTGCCTCAGCCAAGAAATATTCTGGGAGAGAAGTGTCAATAGAGTTCTACCATCTTCAATCAATGTCATATTCTTTCTTTAAGCAATACCATTTTGCAGAGGTGTTCTACGTGAGGAGAATTCTTGAAAAATCCCAAACTCTTCACACAATCTTGTCATACTTTCAGATTGAAATTCAGTGCCATGGTCACTTCTGATTTTGACCACTGTACTGTTCAGTTCATTCTGAATTTGTTTGATAAAATTATGTAAAACACTTGGGGTTTCAGATTTCTATCTCGTAAAGAACACCCAGGAATATCTAGAATAGTCATCTACAACCACAAAAGTGTAGACCTTCCTACCTAAACTATGAACTGGCATAGGACCAAAAAGATCCATATATAAGAGGTATAGACACCTCACTGAATCCTTGTTTTCAAGGCTATGAAAGGAGGATTTTGTCTGCTTGCCCTTTTGACAAGCTGAACATATCCCTTCCTTTATATACTTAACTTGAGGACCATTCCTCACTAACTATTTGCTAAAGAGTTGGCCAATTGTCTTGTAGTTAAGATGAGTCAGCCTCTTGTGCCATTTGACACAATGAGATGCTTTCTCATCAGCTACAAGACAAATAGGAGAACCTTTGTTCTCACACCCAAAATTAAGACAATAAACATTTCTCTTTCTATACCCAGTCAATATGACCTTATGATCACTTGACCTTTTGATATGACATCCATTCTTGACAAATGAAATGTCATATCCTAGATCACTCAGCTGACTTATGCTTATCAGGTTGTGTTTCAAACCTTTTACATAAGCCACTTGAGTGATGGTAATTTGGTTGGAAGAGATGTTACCAAATCCTTTAATGATTCCTCTTTCAGATCCACCAAAGATTACTTTAGGCCCATCCTTGATGGATGTGTACTCCTTCAACAGCCCCTTTGTTCCAGTCATGTGCCTGGAACATCCACTATCCAAGTACCATATAGGGGAATGACAACTTGGACTTTCCTGCAACACAGAATTACTTTCCCTTAGAACCCAAGTAAGTCTTGGGTCCTTTGTTCAAGTTAGCTTCCTTCATATCAGATCTACCAGTAGCTCTTTTAACTGGTAGACTGTTGTTCCTCCTGACACTTATGTTATGCCAACAGTCTAAGGCAAAATAGCCTGTCTTTCCACAACACCAGCATTCATACTTGTTGTATCTAGGTCTAGATACATTCTTGGCAGAAGAATTTCTGTCCTGTGCTGGTGCTGCTGCAGCTACACCCACTGGTTTCTTATAACCATGGGGTTTATGAACATGGGCTGACTTGTTGGCATTAACACCCTTGTTATTCAGAACATCAGTCTTATTATGATCTTGAGTATTCTCAAAGTCATACTTGTTAGAAGGCTCATGCATCTTTCTAAAAACTATAGGGACTTTAAAATTCAATGGCTGAACAGAGGCTTTGCCCTTTCTCTTGAAATGGGCAGCCGTGGTGTTACCTTTATAGCCTATTCAACCCTTACCCTTTTGAGCCACAAACTCATCAATTAAGGGTAGGACTGATTTTGGCTTAGAGTAGCTAGCCACCAAATCTTTCTCTACTTGAAGTCTTACTTTCAGACTTTTAATTAGATCATTTTTATATGTGATTGTGCCCATCTGAATAATAGTAAAAGTTTTCAGCTTGGCAACCTCATTCATTTGTTGATCCAATTGTTTCTCTAAACCAGATGCAATCATCTTAAGATCTGCAATCTCCTTAGCCTGAGTTTTGGCCAGGATTTTACTTTTCTTAAGTGCCTGCAAAAAGTCCCCATATTCATCTATCAACTGATGAATATCTCCTTCATATTCTGATCCATCCTCATCACTTGATGAAGATGAATCTGACTCTGAACCAGTGCTGTAATCAGAAATTCTAGAATTACTTTGCACCTTACTGGGACCAGGCTGATCCTGGCACTTATTATCTTCTGATTCAGCCATCAGTCTCATGTATTGATTGTCTTCTTGTTCATTGATGGAGTCCAGCAATTGCATAAACTCCTCTTCTTCACTAGCTGCATACAATCCAATGTATGCTTCAGCTTCAAATTCTGACTCTGAGGAGGATTGATCTGTGAGACTCTTCTCCTTCTTAGCAACAAAGGATTTCTCCTTCTTTCCCTTTTATTGAGTCTTCTTTCTGTCTGCTGACTCCTTCCTCTTTTCTGGACACTCAGCCACCACATGTCCTGGCCTATTGCAGCAATAACAAATAGTTTTTGATGTTGTAGCATTGCTGGGCTTAGACCTGCTCCTTTCCTTTCTTGATGATTTTCTCTTTTGATAATAGTAATCAACTGGCTGTGATGTGGAGGGCCTTGAATTCCATTGAATCTTCTTCAAGAACCTCTGAAACTGCCTTGTAAAGGCAGCAAAATTTGCATCTGAATCACTGCTATCTATGTTCTGATTGTCTGAATTTTTTAAGATAACTTCAGCAACTTCCTTAGGAGGTGATGGAGACATCCTCCTGCTCTTTCTAGTGGCTTCAACCTTGAAGGCCACTGAATTTTCTCTTTGTTCTCCTTTTGTATTTCTCCCTTTCTCCTTCCTAGCCATTAGTTGCATTTCATATGATAGTAACTTTCCAAACAAGGTTGGAGGAGAAATGTCAGCTAGTTTGGCCACTTCTCTAATTGCACAAATCTTGGTATCACAATCCTTTGTCAAGGATCTTAGGAATTTATCATTCAGCTCATAAGTACTGAAGACTCTTCCATAGGACATAGTTCATTCACTATCCTGTAGAATTTCATGTAGCATTCAGATATGCTATCAGACTTCCCTTGTCTGAAACTCTCATATTCTTGGTTGAGCATAGACTTCCTGTCTTGTCTAACTTCTTCAGAACCCTCCATGTAGACAATCAAAGTGTCTTACATTTCCTTGGAGGTTTTGCAGTGAATCAAATTTTGGAAAGTAGAATCATCTATGACACTCACTATGATATTCTGAGCCCTTTTATCCATAGTTGCCAATATTATCTCATCCTTGGTCATTTCAGAAAAATCCTTAGGGGTTCTCTGATTTGCATCTAAAACTGACACATGCATAGGGATATATGGACCTTCTTTTACTGTGATATATATTCTAGGGTCAGAGGCCTCCATAAACAATCTAACCCTTTCTTTCCAGATTCCAAAAATCTCTTTTCTGCAGATGGGTAATTTCATTGACCCTAGTTCCTTGTGATTCTCTCCAGAACTCATTTTCTTAATTCTTGATTTTTCCTTAGGGATCTAACTCAGACTGTTAAGTCCTTTGAGCAACCTCCCTCTGATACCACTTGATAGTTTTACTTTCAAGACTACCTAAACACCTAGAGGGGGGGGGGGGTGAATAGGTTTTAATTCTTGTTTTAACTTAAGGTAGAATATAACTACTATTCTTTGTATAAATAAGATATTACTTATAGCTAACACAACACAGCAATCACAAACATACACATATCACAAATTGCACACAGATTTATAGTGGTTCCCCAAGATCTGGGTACATCCACTTTCCCCCTTCACCTATCTAGTAGTATGCTATAGTCAACCTAACTTCTTCCTTTAACTCAGATCCTCAGATCCTACAGCTCAGAATCCAGAAGGATTCCTACAACTTAGGCTAACAATCCCTACCTCAGCCTTGCCCCAAGGCTTACAACTCAGAGAAAACCTTCTCCTACAACTCAGGCATAAACAGCCCTACCTCAGCCTTGAAACAAGGCCTACAACTCAGAGAATACCTTCTCCTACACTCAGCCTTTATAAATTAGGCTTACAACTCAGATCTATGAATAGATCCTACAGAATTTGATAAGGAATTTTTGTAATCTCTTACCCCTGTTTAGAGAGAAGGGATAAGGACTTTCTTGATCAGCTTCTTGAAGAGGCTGATGGATGAAATCAACTTGATCTTAGCTTTCTTCAAAGCTTCTTGAATCTTAACTTAGTTGGGTTGATTTCCTTTGAATATAACTGACTAGCAGCTTTCTTCTTAGACTCCAGAATTAGATCTTAATCTTCTTGACAGATTAGTTCAGCATCTGCTCCTTGAGAGACCTGTGATTGTCTCCTGCTTGACTTCAAATACCTGGATCTCTCTCTATCCAAACCTTCTTGAAGATACTTATGAATTCAGATTGAATTCAACTTAGACAGAATCTGAATAGAGAACTACTTCAGATCGTCTTCTTAGATCTTCTCTCGAAGATCTTCTTCTTTATTACTTGTACTTTCTTGATCAGAGATAAATCTCTAATTGTGTTAGTGGTGACAATACTTCTTCTCTATGTATTCGCTCCCTTCCTTCTTCTGAATCAATCTATATATAGACTTCATCCATGGAAACCGGCTGATCCGGTTTATAACTAACTTCTGACAAGTCTTACAGCTTCAGTAAACCTGTCATAACCCAAAGCTGTCAAGTCTTCAAACAGCTCTTGAACCTTTGACTCTGTCAACAAAGCGTCGAGTCAGTCTGCCATAAAGTGTTGAGACCATCTGTCAATGTGTGTCGAAATAAGTGACTTAAGTGTCGACACAGCCTTTGGTGATGTCGACAAAGCTGCCTTGATGTCGACACAGCTTCTTGATACAGCAAATTAAGAATGTGTCGACACTGATTATTTGTGTCGACACAAACACTTCACCATTCATCAGCAATCAACTTGGTCTAGACTAAGCTGTGTGTCGACACAAGTCCTGTGTGTCGACACAGTTGATGTAGACTCTGAACATAGCATGTGTCAATACTGCCTCCAGGTGTCGACACAGTTATTGTCAACTCTGCCTCTGTGTGTCGACACTGCCTCCTGGTGTCAACACAGTTGTTGTTGACTCTGCCTCTGTGTATCGACACTGCCTCCTGGTGTCGACACAGTCGATATCGACTATAATCTTCTGTGTGTCGACACTGCCTCCCGGTGTCGACACAAATTCTCTAAAGTGTCGACACAAATTCTCTAAAGTGTCGACACAGCTATTTCCAAGTGTCGACACAATCTTACTGAAGTGTCGACACAGCTTCCTCAGGTGTCGACTAATGGACTTAGAATATTTTTCCTGCATTCTAGCATATTCTTAACCTGCACATATAAACTCAAAATAACATCAAATACACCTTGATGTATATCATTGAGCTAAGTGAGGCTTCTCCAAATCAGGTACATATTTTCCAATGTACCCAACAATCATTGACTAAAGGGTTATGACTTCTCCAAATAGAGGGAGATTGTTGGGTACATGGGAAAATGTGTACCTTATTTGAAGAAGCCTCACTTAGTTCAATGATATACATCAAGGTGTATTTGATGTTACTTTGAGTTTATATGTGTAGGTTAAGCATATGCTAATATGCAGGAAAAAGTTTCTAAGTCCATGTGTCGACACTTAAGAAAGCCTGTGTCGACACTTGGAAAAGCTGTGTCGACACTAGAAGCAACTGTGTCGACACACAGAATTTATTAGTCAACATCAACTGTGTCAACACCGGGAGGCAGTGTCGACACATAGAAGTATTAGTCGACATCAACTGTTTTTACACCAGGAGGCAGTGTCGACGCACAGAAGTTCTAGTCGACATCAACTGTGTCGACACCTGGAGGCAGTGTCGACACACAAATTTTGAGACTACCTCAACTGTGTCGACACACAGGACTTGTGTCGACACACAGCAGAGTTTCAACAATGTTGATTGCTGTGAAGTGAAGAAGTGTCTGTGTCGACACAAATGAGCAGTGTCGACACATTCTTACAGATGCAGTGTCAAGAAGCTGTGTCGACACCAAAGGAGTTGTGTCGACATCACCAAAGCTTGTGTCGACACTTAATCTACTTGTGTCGACATATAATGAAGATCAGTCTCGACTCTTTGCTGACAAATACAAAGGTTCAAGAACTGACTGGAGACTTGACAGCTGTGTATTCCAACAAGTTTGCTAAAGCTATCCAACTTGTCAAAAGTTGATTAGAAACCAGATCAACCGGTTACCATGGATGAAGTCTATATAAGGACGGATTCTGTCAAAACAAAAGAGAACAACACGAACAACTATTGAAGTATTGATCATTGATCAAGAAAGAGCTCGTCACACATAAGAAGATTTTCGTGAGAAGATCTAAGAAGACAATCTGAAGTGGCAATCTATTCAGAATTTGTCTAAGGAGAATTCAAGCAAGAATTCTAAAGAATCTTCAGAAGTTCTGGAGAGTGAAAGAGATCTCCAGCTGTTGAAGTAAAGTAGGAGACATTTACAAGTATCTTAAGAAGCAGATCTTGAACTAATCTGCTAAGAAGAATTCAGATCTATTTCTGAAATCTATGAAGGAAGCTGCCAGCCAGTCAACTTCAAAGAAGATCAACCCTACTGAGTTCAGATTCAAGAAGCTTTGAAGAAAGCTAAGAATAGGTTGATCTCAGCAATCAGTCTTATCAAGAAGCTGATCAAGAAACCTTTTATCCCTTCTCTCTCAACAAGGGTAAGAGTCCATCTAAAACACTTATCAAATTTTGTAGGATCTTTTCAAAGATCTGAGTTGTAAGCCTATATTATAAAGGCTGAGTGTAGGAGATATAGATCTCTGAGTGATAGGGCTTTTGAGCCTGAGTGTAGGAGAAAGTATTCTATAAGTTGTAGGCCTTGTGGCAAGGCTGAGGTAGGACTGTTAGCCTGAGCTGTAGGAGTGTGGATACATTCTAAGTTGTAGGAACCTTTCAGGGTTCTGAGCTGTAAGATCTGTGGATCTGAGAAGAAGGAAGAAGTTAGGCTGAATCTTGCACACTGCTGGATAGGTGAAGGGGGAAAGTGGATGTACCCAGACCTTGGGGAACAAATATAAAGCTGTGTGCAATCTGTGATGTATGTGTGATTGTGAATTTTGTGCTGTGATAGCTGTAGAATAGTTAGATTCTCTTTAAAGAACTGAATTCTTATTCTGTCTTAAGTAAAAAAAAAGAAAGAACCTATTCACCCCACCCCCCCCCTCTAGGTGTTTGGGTTATCTTGAAATAAATTCTATCAGAGATGTAGAGTTTGGGACTTAGTTTAAAGACCCAAAGACTACCCAGTCATTGGAACTAAGTGGGAATTAAGAAAAAAACTTGATTCCCAAGGCATTATCATAAGGAACAAGGCAAGGCTAGTAGCTCAAGGCTATAGACAAGAGGAAGGTATTGAGTATGATCAGACATTTACACCTATTGCAAGTCTTGAGTCTATAAGAATCTTCCTTGCATATGCTGCCTACAAAAAGTTCAAGGTCTACCAAATGGATTGCAAGGGTGCATTTCTAAATGGAGAACTCAAAGAAGGAGTATATGTGGAGCAACCACAAGGTTTTATCTCTCCAACAAATCCCTCTTATGTTTTTAAATTGCATAAGGCTCTCTATGGTCTAAAGCAAGCTCCAAGAGCTTGGTATGAAACCTTAGCCAGCTTTCTTCTAGAACAAAAATTTTCTAGAGGCATTGTAGATAGGACCTTATTTATTAAGCATCATAAAGATAAAATCTTATTAGTACAAATTTATATAGATGATATTATCTTTGGCTCTACTGATTCCAAACAATGCAAAAGGTTTTCTGAATTAATGCATTCCAAGTTTGAAATGAGTAGCATGGGTGAACTCTCTTACTTCCTTGGCCTCCAAGTGAAGCAATTGCCTGATGGCATCTTCATATACCAATAAAAGTATGTTAAGGAGCTAATCAAAAGGTTTGGGATGTCAGATGCCTCAGCAAATAAAACACCCATGACTACCAATGTTGTAGTTGACTTTGATGAACATGGGAAGCCTGTTGATTACAAATTATATAGGGGCATTGTTGGGTCCCTATTGTATCTCACAGTAAGTAGGCCAGACATAATGTTTGCTACATGCCTTTGTGCTAGGTTCCAAGTGAACCCAAAAGAATCTCATCTTATTTTCCTTAAAATTATTTAAAAATATATAAAGGGTTTCCCAAATCAAGGACTCTAGTATCCAACTGAGTCAGAATTTGAGTTGACTGGATACTCAGATGCTGACTTTACTGGATATGGAGTGGACAGGAAGAGCACATCAGGAACATGCCAGTCCTTGGTGCTAGACTTATCTCCTGGTTTTGCAAAAAGCAAACATCTGTGTCTACCTCAACTACTGAAGCTGAATATATAACAGTTGAGAGTTGTTGTTCAAAGATGCTGTGGATTCAAAACCAACTTCTGGATTATGGTATCAACTTAAATAATTCAACCTTACTTTGTGACAATACTAGTGCAATTTCTATTGCCCATAATCCAGTTCATCATAGTAGAACTAAGCATATAAAGATAAGGCATCATTTCATTAGAGAGTGTGTGGATAAAAATAAATTAATCTTCTCTACATCTACACTGATTGCCAAAAGAGTATATATCTTCACCAAAGACTTGGATGAGAGGAACCATCTGTTCTTTCTAAATCAGCTTGGTATGATCAATGGAGAAGCTTTAATTTAACTTTCTGTCTGTGGTCAAAGAATTTGCCACAGTTCGTCGACCGGAGATCGACGAACTGAGAAAAGTTCTTGAGAAAATTCGTCGACCTAAGATCGACGAACTCTCTGTGTGTGAAGTCATTTTCGTCGACCGGAGATCGACGATCTTACTTCAGAAATTTTTTGTCGACCAGAGAACGATGAAAAATTTTCCCTTCTTAAGATTGAAATCGACGAACTCCTTTGTCAATAAAATATTTCGTCGACCTCAGATCGAAGAATTTTTTTGCAGGACGGACTCTCCATTTCATATTCTGAAAACCTTATAATAGGTTTTATTCTTCGAGCTCAATCCCGCGCTTTCAGAATTCTTCCACACTTGATCTTTCTCGTTTCTTTTCCAGGCAATTTCAGAAAGCAATGACGATTCCAGCAAGCACTCTCTCCGGCATGAAGTATGACACTGGTTTCGACATCGATTTCGATTCCTTTGGTCACACAAACAAAATCTTCACGGATATTCTTTAGTTGTTTGAAGATCAGAAATTGAAGCAGTTTATGACTACAAGGATCAAGTTGCCAGCCGCCGAGATCAAGGAATGGGTCTACACATCAACTTCATCTGATACAGAGATGATAGGATCAATTTCCGGAACACAGGTTTCTCTCTCTCTCTCTCTTGCTATTCTTTCTGATATATTTGGATTTGAGAATGGGGTAGATGATCTTGAAATGGATAGTTCTGAATTTGATGAGATGCTGATAAGAATGGGTCACTCTGAGGGAAACCCTAATAAGCTGCTGAAGAAGAACTTGACTGTTGAATATAAGTTCTTGGTTGATGTAGTAGGCAAGGTCCAATTGGGCAAACACATTACCCATGACTACATCACAAGGCACAAATTTTTGGTGATGAGTGCCTTGGTTGATAATAAAAAGATTAACTGGGGACAGGTTCTGTTTGACTCTATTAGGAAGAAAAATTGTAATAAGGAAGTTTGTTTTGCAAGAGTATTGGGAATTTTTCTGCAGGCCAGGGCTAATGACTTACTGGTCTCCCCGATAGTATTCATTAATGCCTCTAAGAGGTTGACATCTGCCCTCTTTAGCAGACGGGAGAGGATAATTTTGAAGCAATCCAAGGCTACCTCCTCTTCCTCAAGACCTTCTGAGAGTACCAGGGTTGCTCCAACCACTCCCCACCCTGCTGAAGATTTTTCCAATCCACCTCCACCTCCAACTCAACAGCCAACACCTTCTCAACTTCCACACCTTCAATAACCCTCCAGCATACTTCCACATCTCAAGACCATACACCAACACCTCCTGCTTCCCCAATCCATCTCTCTTCACCAGTTCAATCACCTGAACATCAACCATCTTCACTCCAATCTCAAGTGCATGCTTCTCCACTTCATATCCCAGAGCATGCCACTCATCTTCAGTCCCCTCTTCCTTCACATCTTGTTGATATCCCCCTACACAATATCACATCCTTACCATCATTTAATCTATTTTCATCCCCCATCCATACTCCCTCACCATCTTATTCTCCTTCATCCTCTCCCACTCAGCATGAAACCGTGACCGATTCTATTCCTTTAACTGATTCTTTTCCCATCATCCACCCATCTGTATCAACTCAAACTCGTCCTGAGTTAATGGACATAGATTCTCCCTCCATTGTCTCCATCCTGGAGTACATCACTCCAGTCACAAAATAACTCATAGCAAAGGCTATTTCACCTCTTGCTGCCTCCATTTCATCTCTTGCTGCCCTACTTTCTGCCTCCTCTGTCCCTCCTTCATCAATAAGGGGCCTGGTTCCAGTACTTACTGAAACCAGGCAGGGGAGATACTCGATGAAGAAGCAGCTCCAGCAGCAGCAGAAACAGTTTCAACAGCAGCAGAAATAGTTTTGCAAATAGTTGAGGTCACAACAACAGATGTACAGATGGCTATAGAAGCTGAAATAATTTATTCTAATATATTAAGTACAGATGAGCAAGTTGCTCCCACAGAATTTGTGACTGTTGGTGATTGTTATATCAATCCCACAGTAGACATCCTTAGATTATTACATTCTTTCAATACAATTTATCTGAATTCTTTTCTTCCATCAGTAAATCCATCCTTGGCTATAGTGTACTACACTCCTCCCATAAGTCCTTAAGTTGTTAAACAACTGAAGGCAAGTTTTGTTGTTAACATGTTTGAAAGAGAAGGGATAGATACTACTCTAGAGGGGGGGGGGGTGAATAGAGTAATCAAAAATTGCACTTAGCAAAGTTGACTTTCTACTCAACTCCCTTGGAGTTAAATGCGGAATGAAAGTTATAGATATTTAAGATTAAACCTTAGAGCCTAAAACAAGTGTTGTGCACAAACTAAAGCAATCTGTAATTACAGTTTAGCTTTGGATCCTATCCAGCAACTAGCAAACCTAGTTAAGATCTAATCACAGCCACAATGCAAGTAATTAAACAAGGCAATCCAGACGACACAAGGAATTTATAGTGGTTCCCCAAACAACTTGGGTACGTCCACTCTTCTACCAACAAGGTAGGAATCCACTCAGGTTTTTGATCAGGTGCCCTGCCACCAACAAGATCTGCTTCAGGTAGATCAAGAGACCCTTTAGACTTTTGATCAGGTGTCTAAAAACCAAACACAGGTTTTTGATCAGGTGCCCTGCACCAAGGGATACTTTTGAAGGGAGTAATAACCCTGTACAGGAGAGGGAAAGGGGGTTAAGGTGTCTTCTCTATTTTATAATAGATTAGAGAAGCACAATAACTTGCACTGAGCTAGACAGCTCTAAAAGAATCAAGGCTCCCCCTGGCTCAAAGAACGTCCAGGTGAAGTCTTGCTTCAGTGCAGAAACACTTCGGTAAATACTGAAGGAAAAAGAGCTACAAGAAGATATAAAATAAGAAATGAAAATCTTCTAGCAGCTATCTTCTTCTTCTTCTTCAAAAGGCTCTGAGTCAGAACTTCCTGGAAACAGGAGAACTCAGGTTGAAGAAGAGCAGAAGAGCTAACACTTCTCAGTTGAGTGAAGATTGCTGAGACTAGTTAAACTTGTTCTTGCTGTAAGCTTGCTGAAATGAACTTCTTATCTCTGTGAACTAGTTGATTTCTTCTTCAAAGAAGTCTTTATATATCAGCAGCAGCAATGGCTCTAATT
The DNA here is from genome assembly GCA_039513925.1 of Platanthera zijinensis. NCBI lineage: Eukaryota > Viridiplantae > Streptophyta > Magnoliopsida > Asparagales > Orchidaceae > Platanthera > Platanthera zijinensis. The sequence goes on along the minus strand of CM077088.1, from coordinate 183,344,539 downwards.
GAGTTTGAATCTTGTCGTTTTCTGAACTCTACAAGCTGGGCTGCAAAAAGCATAAAGCAAAAACAAACTACAGCAGACAGATATCCTATAAAAGGATAAAGCTTTCTAAGAAGCTGCAAATACTTCTGATGAAATAATATAAGAGAAAGTCACATCAGAAAGAACTCTTTACGGCCAAGGAAGACTTTTTGAGTCTAACGGCTATAAAGGACAGCCTGGCAGATAAAGCAGATTGCATATCTCAGCTATAAGACAAACAACTTTTTCAGAAAAGATTAGCTCATGCATATAGAATAGAACTGATATTGCATGGAAATAATGTCACAAATTATTCAGATAATCTTTTATAAAATATGCCAGAATAGATATTAAATTAGTCACATCATAGAAGACGACAAACTAAATAAGAGCATACAGCAAAACGTCGAACGACCTTCGGAGATCGTCGAACGGCGCATGGAGATCGTCGATCTATCAGACAGATAGTCGAACGATCCAGATAGTCGAACTATCAAAGAAGATAGTCGAACTACCTCGGCAGATAGTCGACCTATCAGAACAGATAGTCGACCTATCAGATAGTCGATCTATCCGGACAGATAGTCGAACTACCAAACAAAAACGGATAGTCGACCTATCAAGCAGATAGTCGACCTATCACAGAAAACAGATAGTCGACCTATCAACAGATAGTCGACCTATCAAAGCAAAACAGATAGTCGATCTATCAACAGATAGTCGAACTATCAGATAGTTGAACTATCCAAGCAGATAGTCGAACTATCAAAACAAAACAAATAGTCGATCTATCAACAGATAGTCGAACTATCAAAGCGACACAGATAGTCGACCTATCAACAGATAGTCGAGCTATCAAAGCAACACAGATAGTCGACTTATCAACAGATAGTCGAGCTATTAGATAGTTGAACTATCAGGACAGATAGTCGAACTATCAAAGACGACAGATAGTCGACCTATCAACAGATAGTCGAACTACCAAGACAAACAGATAGTCGATCTATCAACAGATAGTCGAACTATCAACGCAGACAGAATGTCGACCAACTGATAGATGATTGTCGATCAGCCGATAGACGATAGTCGAGCGACGTTCGACTATAGTCGAACGAAAAACTACTTAACCAAATATTCATCTTTAAAAGCAATTCTACACAACTAGGGAATCTAACCTATCAACTAACCTTTGACCATAGATAAATCTTGGGTCAAGAGACAGAAAGAGAGGACTGAACTCAAATCAAAACCTAGGGTACCAACAATCTCCCCCTATTTGAGTTAAGTCTCTCAACAAATAAAACAAACAACACTAATTACAGAAAGTAAATAAAATGCATAAAGGGAAATAACTAAGCAGATATCATCAATCAATCAGATAAAAATTAACTGTCAATCAATGACTAATTTAAGGTGCTTTAGAGTTAGATTCAGGATTAGAAGAACTAGAAACAAAAGTAATTTCCCTTGTAGGATCTAGAGCTTCTTTCTTCGATTGCTTCAAATCTTGTTCTCCAATAATTTTCAATTCAGTTGTCCTTGGGACCACTGCCTCTGGATGCTTGTCCATATATTTTGAAGGATCACACATCTCAGGTCTGACCTGGAACTTTTCGAGCTCCTTCTTTCTGAATTTAGACATAGTAGTCAATCCGGCAGTGTCCTTTCCTTCTTCTTTAGCTTTCCTTATCTGCGCAGCTCCAACCAGTTCTAGAAAACGAGCCATCCTAAAGTTAGGATCAAGCTCAGGACTTTCATAAACAATCTCAGAAGGAGTATCATCTGGTTCTTTATCTTGATTAACTAGATAAGACAGGGGAGCAGACTTAGCAAAGTTCTTGCTAGAATTTTCAAACAAAATAAATTACTTACCTTTTGGAACAACTTTCTCAGAATGCACTGGCTTTGGAGATGGAACCTTTTTCTTTGGAGAAGGAGGATGGGAAAAGGTTGGTCTTTGATAAACTACCTCCTTAACTTGTTCCTTAACTGTATCAGTTCTTTGATAGCCAGATTGGCTTTTACCTTGGAAACTTTGAGAACTTTTCCTTTGAGCAGGCTGGGATGGATTTGATCTTTCAGATTGAGAGGCAGATTTAGAAGATAGATTTCCTGAGGCTCCTGCACCGGGAGGTGGAGGAGGAGGACCTCTGGGATTCCATCTAGGAGCAGGAGGGTCATACCTCTTAGCCTTTTTCCTTTGCTTTTGTTGATTTTTAGAAAACCACATCCAATGCTGGAATTCTTTAGACTTGGGATCAATCCCTTTCAGTATATAATATGGAGTGTCATTGTCTGGATTTGTAGGAGGAGGAGCCACAACCTTTCTTTTCTTTTTAGCAATCCTTTTTCTCTTAGAATCATCAGATTCATCAGAATCAATTTCTTCTTCAGAATTTGAAGAGATAGGCATATCATAGGGATCAATAGCCTCTTTTAAAGCTTTTTCTTTTTCCTTTATAGCAGCTTTTTCCATTTCTTCTTCCATGGCATCCTGTGCCAGGAGAGTATCTAAGTCCAATCCTGGGGAATCATCCCATACAGTAGATTTTTCAACTTGACTTTCAGGATCCATTTCTTGAAGCTCAGGAACTGTCGTGGGGACCAGTTCAATTTGCACTGCTTGCTCAGAAGCCTCAGAAGCTAGAACAGCTACTTCTGGTTCAGGTTGAACTCCAGAAGCAGGTTCACTTACTGGTTCTACAACCACTTGAACATCAGGATGAACTTCAGAAGCAGATACAGGTTCAGGCTCTTTAGCATCTAAAATCTCTAGAGCAGGTTCTGGTTCTGGCTCTTGGACAACAACTACTTCTTCCATTTTATCTGTAGGATTAGGAATAAAATCTTGCTAAATGACATCTAGTCATCCCTTCCAGATATTCCCATACTAACATATCAATTAAGTAATCTACAAATTGGGAAAGAGACATACCTTCAGGATTTTCTTCAGGGTTTCCTAACTCCCATAAATCATCTAGAAAGGAGGTGATTATTCCTTCTAGGTACTGGGCAACCAAGGGAGTTGAGGATTCTTCTAAGAAAACTTTTACTACAAACTCTGTTAACATGATTGCATCAGATATTTCCTTTTCAGATGGAGGAGGAGGAGGAGCTGAAACTTATGCTACTTTCTCTGTTACTGCAAGTTGAGCTACTGGAGGGGAGGCCAAAGGCTGCTCTGCGATATCTTCATCAAGCATCTCCCCCTGCCTGATTTCAGTAGAAACTGAAACCAGGCCCCTAGAAGAAGAGGGCTCAGCAGACTTTGAGAGTGCCTGAATAGCAGCAGTCAAAGCAGATATGGAAGAAACAAGGGGAGCAATTGCCACATCAATCATGGTTTTGATTGAGGGGGTAATTAACTCCACAATGCTAGCAATAAATTCTGGAGATATAATAAAAGAAGATGATGATGATGATGGAATTTCTGAGGGTGGAAGAACAGCAGGGGTGGTATGAGCAATATGAGCTAGAGAATGTGCTGGAGATGGAGCTGGAGAATGATGTGGAGATGCATGGGTGGATGCAGGGTGATCAACATGTTCTGAAGATAGAATTGGAGAGAGTGGAGGAGTTGGAATTGGAGAATGAACAGGAGAAGAAATATCAGACGCCAACAAATCAAAGCTGAGTTGAGAAATCCCAGCAAGATCAGTTGGGAGAGAAGATGCAGGAGGAGAGGCAGAATTTCGTACTTCAGTTGAAGTTGAAGGAACTTCAACTGCAGTAGACAGCAAAGCTAAGGAAGAGGATTGAAGAGAGATATCAGCTGAGCCAACTGCTAAAAGGGGGGAAGTGACTGCAACAGTCCTGGTGCTCTTAGATATAACTGGAGCAACCCCTGTGGGAGCGGGCTTCAGGAATGTCCTTTTCCACTTTGAGAACAGTGAAGGATCCATCTTCTTACTCGCGTTGATGGAGGTGGCGGCAGACACAAGCAAATGGGGGTATTTTTACTTAAGAAAAATACCAACAACCCTTCCTAGGGTAACCTCTTTCTTTCCATTCTTCTTTCTTATCAAATCAAACATAACTCCAGCCCAGTTTATCTGCTTCTTATTAACAATTGCACACATTAGTGAAAATTGTTGTCTGGTGATATTATCATGGGCTGAGTGCTTTCCTAGAAGCACTTTTCCAACTATTTCTGCAAGAAACTTGATCTTGAAGGGGAAATTCACCTTGAGGAGCTTGGAGGGGATGCCTTCGGCATGTCCCAGCTCTAATAACATTCTTCCGAATTCAGGAGCATCTTGCTCATATTCTTCTTCACCATTAATTAAACCAAAAACTTCAGTCAGAATCGCGGGAGTCAAAATTACCTCTTCTCCGCTGATTGTCCCGGTCATCGAATCATCAGTCGACGATGAAGTGAAAGCCCATTCCTTGATTTCCTGAGTGTTTATCTTTACTCTGTAGGACATGAGCCTCTCTAGTCCTTGTTCTCTGCACAGATTTAGGATTTCTACTATCCCTGGTTCGCAACTACTGAAGGTGTCGAAATCAACGCTGAATCCGGCGTCAAACTTTACCACTGCAAGAAGTGCTGGAGCAATCGCCATTAAAAATGTTGTAGAAGTCGAGAGAGAGAGACGGCGAGGACGGAGCGCAAGACAGAGAGCAAGACAAAGAGTAAGCGGGAAGACGGAATGCGAAAAGACGCTCTCCGTCGACGATAAAAGCAACTATCTTTTAACCTAGGTCGACTATCGGCTTTATATTAAGACAGCGATCGTCGATCTATTTAAAAGATACTGGAGACGATAGTCGAACGGTCGTTCGACGATCGGTCCTGAAGCAGAGTAGTCGATCAATCGTTTGACTATTTCTGTCTTCACACACAACAAGCTGTCGTCAACAATGGATCGACGATGAGCTCAACCTGTTCGACGATCTTCGAACGCCGGTCGACGATCTTCAAGCAGATAAGCCATCATCAACCATAGGTCGACGATAGGCTTGATCCGTTCGACGATCTTCGAGCATCGTTCGACGATCTTCAAGCAGGTTTCAACAAGGCAAACATCACACTTAGTCTCGTCCATTAATCATGCCTAGTTGAACTAAAAAGAACAGATGCTTCTGTTCATCTAAGGGCTTGGTGAATATATCACCTCTCTGAAGGTCTGTGGATATGAACTCAAGGCTGATCTTGTTCTTTTCCACACAATCTCTCAGGAAATGGTGTCTAATCTCAATGTGCTTCGTTCTAGAGTGGTGCACTGGATTTTTTGCAATGGAGATAGCACTTGTACTGTCACACATGATTTTAGTGTTCTTGTGTGAGTACCCATAATCCAAAAGCTGATTTTGTATCCACAGAATCTGTGAACAACAACTGGCAGCTGCTATATATTCAGCTTCTGCAGTTGAAGTTGATACAGAGGCCTGCTTCTTATAGAACCAAGAGACCAATCTCTCTCCCAGGAACTGACAAGTTCCTGAGGTACTTTTCCTGTCAACTCGACAACCAGCATAATCAGAATCAGAATATCCAATTAATTCAAATTCTGACTCAGCTGGGTACCAAAGTCCTAGATTTGGACATCCCTTCAGGTATCTCAAGATTCTCTTTAGAAGAATCAGATGAGATTTCTTGGGGTTGACCTGGAATCTAGCACAAAGGCATGTAGCAAACATTATGTCTGGCCTACTTGCAGTTAAATACAATAGGGAACCAACAATGGCCCTATAATTCTTTTGATCTACAGGCTTTCCCTGATCATCAGAATCAATAACTGCATTAGTAGCCATAGGTGTATGCATTGCTGAAGCATCTGCCATCCCAAACTTCTTTACCAATTCCTTGGCATATTTGGATTGGGATATGAAGATGCCATCAGCATCTTACTTTACTTGGAGACCAAGAAAGTAAGACAGCTCACCCATACTACTCATCTCAAACTTGGAATGCATCAAGTTGGAAAACTTTTTGCATAGTTTGGGATCAGTGGAACCAAAAATAATGTCATCCACATACACTTGAACTAACAGGATTGTGTCCTTGTGGTGCTTGACGAAGAGGGTTCTATCAACTACTCCCCTAGTAAAGTTGTGCTCTAACAGGAAACTAGCTAAAGTCTCATACCAGGCTCTGGGAGCTTGCTTTAGTCCATAAAGAGCTTTCTGTAACTTAAATACATGTGAGGGCTGAGTTGAAGAAACAAACCCAGGTGGCTGTTCAACAAACACCTCTTCCTTTAGCTCACCATTAAGAAAAGCACTTTTGACATCCATTTGAAAAACCTTAAACTTCATGTAGGCTGCATAGGCCAAGAAGATCCTTATTGCTTCTAGCCTTGCAACAGGAGCAAAGGTTTGGTCATAATCTATACCTTCCTCCTATCTGTAGCCCTGAGCTACAAGCCTAGCTTTATTCCTTATAATGATGCCATTTGCATCCAACTTGTTTCTATACACCCACTTGGTGCCTATGATCAGTTGGCCTTTAGGTCTTGGAACCAAAGTCCAAACTTTACATCTCTCAAACTGATTGAGTTCCTCTTGCATAGCAATGATCCAGTGGGGATCTAGCTCTGCATCTTTAATGGTGAGGGGCTCAATCTGTGAGAGGAAACAAGCATGCATCACATCCTGTCTTAACTGATGTCTTGTTTGAACACCAGCTGATATGTCTCCTATCACTTGAGATGTAGGGTGATCTCTAAGTGTGACAATATCAGCAGGTGGGATGTGATCTTCAGCAACAGTTGGGATTAATTCCTCAAGAGGAATTTGATCTACTGTTGGTGGAACAACAACAGCTTCAACAATGTCTTCATCACTATCTGATTCAGTGATATGAAGAGTTGAAAGATGGAGGATATCTTGAGTGACATCTTTGGAAGAATCTTGTACCTGTAATGAACTTGAGGAAGGAGAATTTTCCTTCTCCTTGTAAAACATTTGGGATTCATCAAAGGACACATGAACAGACTCTTCAATTTTAGAAGATGATTTATTAAATACCCTATAAGCTTTGCTTACTTGGGAATATTCTAGAAAAATTCCCATTGAAGCCTTTGCTTCAAACTTTCTAAGGTATTCTTTATTGTTATTATGAATATAAACTACACAGCCAAAAACTCTAAAATAATTTATTTTAGGTTTCTTTCCTTTAAGTAACTCATAAGGAGTTTTACACTTAAGCTTGTGTATCAGACTTCTATTCAAGACATAGTTGGCTGTACTAACAGCTTCTGCCCAATAGGAAAGAGGCATATTAGCATCTGCCAACAATGTGCCAGCAGCTTCAATTAGTGTTCTGTTCTTCCTTTCAACTACCCCATTTTGTTGGGGAGTTCTAGGAGCTGAGAAGCTATGTTTGATACCTTCTATCTCACAGAATTCTTGCATGAGAAGAGAGTCAAACTCAGTACCATGATCACTTCTGATCAAGGCCACATGAGTAGAGTACTCAGTCTGCACACATAATAGAAAGTCTGTAAGGGCTTTGAAGTTATCAGCCTTAGTTCTCAAAAAGAACACCCAAGTGAATCTAGAGAAGTCATCTACAATGACTAGGGTGTAATACTTCCCTCCTAAACTCTGTACATTTATTGGGCCAAATAGGTCCAAATGTAATAAATACAGGATTCTAGGAGGATCACTTTTATTTACTGATTTAAAAGAATTCTTGGTTTGCTTGCCTAGCTGACAAGCCTTGCATAGGCTCTCCTTCTTGTAGGGGCAAGAAGGTAAACCTCTAACAAGGTTGTGTTTAGATAACCTAGATATGTTCTTGAGGTTAACATGGCTAAGCCTTTTATGCCACAAGGTGTTATTATTAGTTACTTCATTAAACAGGCAGATTTCAGAATCAGTTGAATTAAAATCTACTAAATAAATGTTACCTTGTCTAATGCCTACCAATACAACACTATTATTTAAAGTAATATTACAGAGAGAGTTAGAGAATGATACTTGGTATCCAGCATCACATAATTGACTTACTGAAATTAGATTGTGCTTCAGTTCAGTCACATAAGCAACTCTCTTGAAAGTAACAGCTCCAATGGTCATCCTGCCATAGCCTTCAGTTTGACCACAGCTTGAATCTCCAAAAATTACCTTTGGGCCAAGCTTTGCTTTGAACTTTGACAGATGTTCTTTGTTTCCTGTCATGTGCTTGGAGCAACCACTATCCAAATACCACTTATTTTGAGTGATAGGATAGGTCTTCACCTGCAATTAGAACAATTTAAACATTGTGGACCCAGGTAACCTTGGGTCCCTTGTTTTTCACATAAGAAAAACTGGAAATAAAAGAGTAAGCAGGCTGAGGGTGATAACCTAATGGGTAAGATCTCCTAGGTGGGATTCTCCATGCAGATGATGGGTCAATGAACCTAGGGTTTCTATTCATATTCGGGTTTCTAAGGTTCTGGGTGTAATTTTGAAATTCATATTGGAAACGTCGACCAGCGTTCGACGATGGCTGCTCAGATCGTTGATCTCCGTTCGACCACTGAGCTTGCGATCGTCGATCGACGTTCGACGATAGATGCTCAGATCGTCGAGCTTCGTTCGACCACTGAGCCTGAGATCGTCGAGCAGCGTTCGACGTTTTTTGTAATTCTTTAAATTTCTGTTTTCTTTTCTCTCTTTTAGCTTTATTTAAAGCTCTATTTACTTGATTGACTTACTCAGTGTTCTTTATCCCATCAGCTGAGATAAAGTTCACTGGAGTTGAAAGTTGGTTTTTAAGAATGATTGGGGGCTCGCTAGAAGATGCTCCTAAGCCTAATTTGTTATTGCCTGTCCTAGTGTTAGACATGCTGGTTATTTCAAGCAGCTTAAGGCTTCTACCATTTAGAGACTCTTCTAGCCTTTTGGATTTAGCTAACTCATTCTTAAGAAATTTAATTTCTTCACTAGAATTAGTGAGATCTTCCTTTAACTTAATGTTTTCAATAGTTATGATTTCTGATTCAGCTAGCCTATGTCTAAGTTCTTTAATCTCCTTTTCAGAACTAATTAAATCTAAACATAAGGATTTAAATTCTAATTTAAATTCTGCAGAAGTGAAATCATAAGAAGATAGTACCTCATCTTCTGTTGGCATTTCTTCATCTGAATCTGAAATCTCTGCAGCAGAATGATTGCTGCAGGCATCAATTGCCATTAGGCAAGCTTCCTTTGTCTTCTTTTCTTCTTCATCCTCACTGGAGCTTGAGGAAGAGGATTCCTCATCAGAATCACTCCAGGTTTCAGCAACAAAACCTCTCTCCTTCTTTTTATTCTTGTAGGAGGATGGCTTGGAGTGCTTCCTGTGCTGATCTTTATCTTTCCTCTTTTCTTTATTCTTTTCCTCTGGACAATCTGGAAGGATATGTCCAGGCTTCCTGCAACCATAGTAGATAATTTCTTTAGAAGGGGTGCGATCATACCTTGGCTTTTCTTCATACTTTGAAGACTTCTTTCTGAATTCCTTCCTTCCCATCTTGAGAAATCTTTTGGCAAATAATGCCATCAGTTCCTCATTAGACTGGCTTCCTTCAGAAGTGTCAGCAGCTTTAAGAGTAAGAGTTTGCTCTTTTCTTGTAGGAGTTGGTGTCTTTGCTTCAGCTTCAGCTTCCCTGGACTTCAGCACTTGCTCAAAAGACTTGAGCTTGCCGAGAAGGGCTTCTGTTGAGATTTCATTTGTGCTTCTGGCCTCCTTGATAGGCCAGATCCTCAGATCCCATGTGCTAGGGAAGCACATAAGAATCTTATCATTGACCTCTGTCCATGAAATGTCCTTGTCAAGGGTCCTCAGCTCATTGATGATTGAGCTGAGCCTTGTGTACATGGCTTCAACTGATTCAGCATCAGTTTTCTTGAAATTCTCATATTGTGAGATAAGGTTGGACCTCCTGTCCTTCCTTTCATCAGCTGAACCAGCTACAATCTGGTTCAGTGTATCCCACATAGCTTTTGCTGAGGAGCAGTCAGCAACTTTCTGGAATACTTCATCAGACATTGTCTGAGCCAGAATGTTCATTGCCTTGGCATCTGCTATCTTTGCCTTTTTGTACTCATCATTGTAGTCTGGAGGAGGCACTGCACTTATATCAGATGATGAGGCAGTAGCAGCAGCAGGTGCTCTTGGTGGTCCTGACAAAATAGAAGCAAAAATACTTTCATCAATAGAATTCATATATAATTTGATCCTTGCCTTCCAGATGCCAAACTTAGCTAAATTGCATGCTGGAGGTCTGGTGCTAGAATAATCCTTGGACTGGGCCATGATAGTGAAAGTGAATATCTATAAACTTTGGTATCTGTCAGGATCTTGTGACTTAGGTGTTAGCCTATTCAGTCAGTCAACCTCCCTCTGATACCAATTGAAAGAGAAGAGATAGATACTACTCTAGAGGGGGGGGGGGGGTGAATAGAGTAATCAAAAATTACACTTAGCAAAGTTGACTTTCTACTCAACTCCCTTGGAGTTAAATGCGGAATGAAAGTTATAGATATTTAAGATTAAACCTTAGAGCCTAACACAAGTGTTGTGCACAAACTAAAGCAATCTGTAATTACAGTTTAGCTTTGGATCCTATCCAGCAACTAGCAAACCTAGTTAAGATCTAATCACAGCCACAATGCAAGTAATTAAACAAGGCAATCCAGACGACACAAGGAATTTATAGTGGTTCCCCAAAAACCTTGGGTACGTCCACTCTTCTACCAACAAGGTAGGAATTCACTCAGGTTTTTGATCAGGTGCCCTGCCACCAACAAGATCTGCTTCAGGTAGATCAAGAGACCCTTTAGACTTTTGATCAGGTGTCTAAAAACCAAACACAGGTTTTTGATCAGGTGCCCTGCCACCAAGGGATACTTTTGAAGGGAGTAATAACCCTGTACAGGAGGGGGAAAGGGGGTTAAGGTGTCTTCTTTATTTTACAATAGATTAGAGAAGCACAATAACTTGCACTGAGCTAGACAGCTCTAAAAGAATCAAGGCTCCCTTGGCTCAAAGAACGTCTAGGTGAAGTCTTGCTTCAGTGCAGAAACACTTCAGTAAATACTGAAGGAAAAAGAGCTACAAGAAGATATAAAATAAGAAATGAAAATCTTCTAGCAGCTATCTTCTTCTTCTTCTTCAAAAGGCTCTGAGTCAGAACTTCCTGGAAACAGGAGAACTCAGGTTGAAGAAGAGCAGAAGAGCTAACACTTCTCAGCTGAGTGAAGATTGCTGAGAGCAGTTAAACTTGTTCTTGCTGTAAGCTTGCTGAAATGAACTTCTTATCTCTGTGAACTAGTTGATTTCTTCTTCAAAGAAGTCTTTATATATCAGCAGCAGCAACGACTCTAATTGAGTTTGAATCTTGTCGTTTTCTGAACTCTGCAAGCTGGGCTGCAAAAAGCATAAAGCAAAAACAAACTACAGCAGGCAGATATCCTATAAAAGGATAAAGCTTTCTAAGAAGCTGCAAATACTTTTGATGAAATAATATAAGAGAAAGTCACATCAGAAAGAACTCTTTACGGCCAAGGAAGACTTTTTGAGTCTAACGGCTATAAAGGACAGCCTGGCAGATAAAGCAGATTGCATATCTCAGCTATAAGACAAACAACTTTGTCAGAAAAGATTAGCTCATGCATATAGAATAGAACTGATATTGCATGGAAATAATGTCACAAATTATTCAGATAATCTTTTATAAAATATGCCAGAATAGATATTAAATTAGTCACATCATAGAAGACGACAAACTAAATAAGAGCATACAGCAAAACATCGAACGACCTTCAGAGATCGTCGAACGGCGCACGGAGATCGTCGATCTATCAGACAGATAGTCGAACGATCCGGATAGTCGAACTATCAAAGAAGATAGTCGAACTACCTCGGCAGATAGTCGACCTATCAGAACAAATAGTCGAGCTATCAGATAGTCGATCTATCCGGACAGATAGTCGAACTACCAAACAAAAACGGATAGTTGACCTATCAAGCAGATAGTCGACCTATCACAGAAAACAGATAGTCGACCTATCAACAGATAGTCGACCTATCAAAGCAAAACAGATAGTCGATCTATCAATAGATAGTCGAACTATCAGATAGTTGAACTATCCAAGCAGATAGTCGAACTATCAAAACAAAACAGATAGTCGATCTATCAACAGATAGTCGAACTATCAAAGCGACACAGATAGTCGACCTATCAACAGATAGTCGAGCTATCAAAGCAACACAGATAGTCGACTTATCAACAGATAGTCGAGCTATCAGATAGTTGAACTATCAGGACAGATAGTCGAACTATCAAAGACGATAGATAGTCGACCTATCAACAGATAGTCGAACTACCAAGACAAACAGATAGTCGATCTATCAACAGATAGTCGAACTATCAACGCAGACAGAACGTCGACCAACTGATAGACGATCGTCGATCAGCCGATAGACGATAGTCGAGCGACGTTCGACTATAGTCAAACGAAAAACTACTTAACCAAATATTCATCTGGAAAAGCAATTCTACACAACTAGGGAATCTAACCTATCAACTAACCTTTGACCATAGATAAATCTTGGGTCAAGAGACAGAAAGAGAGGACTGAACTCAAATCAAAACCTAGGGTACCAATAATGTTTGTGGAAACCTCAGGCCTAACCTATGTGATGGATGATAGTCCAATCCCCAATCTAGATGACTTGATTGCTCTAGATGTAGCCCAAGAATTTACATAGACCCAGATTGATCCTGAGCTGAATGATTTCCTGGTTGCTAATAAATATATAGAAGATTATCAAATGATTACTGAGAGTATTGCACCACCTACAGTTGCTGAACCTCAAGTACTTCCTCAGGCTAAAAGACAAATCTCAAAGGAAACTTTGAAAGAGATAGATGCATTATATGATAACCCTCAAGGTTCTTTTGATAAGGACATAGATGATGATGACTCTAATGGATCTGACGATCCTAAATCTAAGAAGAAAGCTACAAAGAAGAGCAAAGTGGTTCCTAAGGCTGCTCCAAAGCCAAACCCCACTCATGACATCGCTTACTACATCCTGAATAAGATCACACCATACCCAGGGATGCCTCAGTGGATGTGGCTATCCAAGAATGAGCAGAAAGAAAGGAAGAAGAGAAGGAGGTATAAGTCACCTCCTAAGTAATTTAGGAAAGACCCTCCTCCTCCTCCTCCATCTTCAGGTGCCTCTGGCAATGTATCTCAAAGATCTGCTCTAGTTACCAAAACTTATCAGAGATATTACAGGTAGGGCAGTCAGCAGCATTCTTCTCAAATTCATCCTCCTCCAGCTTCAGTCAAGAGAAATCCTACAGACTCCGTTGATGAATCACAGAAGGACTCAAGTCCAAAAAGGCCAGAATCTCATCCAATTCCTTTTGTAGATCCAGAATAGGAGACTTCAGCTAAAATGGCCAGATTTCATGAGCTGATAGGACTTTCACAAATTAACAAAGCCAAAGATGAAGGAAAGGATCCTTCACAATTCTCTACCATGTCTTCATTCAGAAAAGAAGAACTTAAAAGGTATGCAAAGGCAAATAAATTCTTTAATGTTGATTATTATATGAAATTGCATTCAGAAGCTGTGGTTCCCAGAGCAACATCTCTCAACATCATGGTGCATCAGACATGACAATGTCAAAGAGAGAAGCTGCCAATCCAAAAAGAGAAATCATTTTCAAACAGCCTTCTGAGAAGCTAGAGAAAGGAAATCCTAAGCAGAAACAGTGATTTTGTTTTGTGTTTTGTTCTTATTTTTGAACTCTATTTTGTTTAATCATGAAGCACCTCATGTAAATATCTACTGAATGTTTTATTTCTATAAGATATATGTTTTCATGCTTTATGATTGTTTCTTTTATTTTTCTTTAGTGGCCTCACTCAAATATGGGGATATTGTGGGATCCCTAGTTGGATTTGGGATAGGTTGACTAAATTAGGCTGAGTCTGACCCACCTTGTATAGCCAGGGTTAAGTCTAGCAGTACTAGAGTTTAGGCTAAGTCATTAGGTTCAACCTTCTTGGAACAGCCAGCAGAAGACCTCAGAAGACTCATACATAGAAGAATTCAGAGTTTAGAATATCAGTTTGAAGTTCTTCGAACTCAGCTCGACGATCGTCGATCTCAAATCGACGAACTCAGAGTTGTTTCTCTGAGCTGAGCTCGATGATATTTGAGCTCAGGTCGATGATCAATCTGTTCAGACAGATTCTCAGCTCGACGAACTCAGAGCACAGAATTGGCAAGTCATTCTTTAAAGCAGTTCGCAGAGCTCAGGTCTACGAACAGGAATTCTCAGGTTGATGATCTTGGAACTCAGGTCGACAAATTCCGTTCAGAGGTCGACAATTTCTGTCCCACTCCAGAATGAGAAGTTTTTCTGATTTCTGTCCCTTACTTTCTATATTATTTAGTAGTAATATTTCTGAGTAATTAATGCTCATATTCCCTTGAATATAGCTGTTATTGGCAGCATTAATTATGGTCTTCATCAGGATAATTACTTGCTTATTTTATTAAGGACAGTTGGGGAAATTCATTTAAGTCATATTCCAGCCGTTTGTATTCTCCAGATCTTCCAATAATTAATGCAAGCTTTTCAAATTCAAAGGAGAATGTTTTTGAATACAGAATATAAAAGAGATTCTCTTTTTCAGAAGAACACACACAAGGCAAGAACATTACAGAGGTTCACAGAGAAGAGAATTTTTACAGATACACAGAAAATATACAGAAGAAGATCTGCTTCTTCTCTGTGCAGAAATACAATCCTAGAATCTACAGAGACATCTATTCAACATCTGTCTACTGGATTCCTGGACATTGACAAGACAAGGCTGAAGACCTACACCCTGAAGCAAAGCTTCCAGTCTTCCTGAACCATTCAACTTCTCAGGGGGAGCTTTGTCAACATCAAGATCCACTAGTATTCTCTGTTGATTAGAGAAAGAGAATACACCATCACCTCCTCTCACCTCCTGTAAAAGGATTTTAACTCCCTTCAAAAATTATCCACATGGTTTTTATGTCACTTGATCAAAAGACTTGGGTTGGGATTTTGGCACCTGATCAAAAGCCTAAAGGGTTGCAATATCTCCCTGCAAATAGATATTGTGGTGGTAGTCACCTGATCAAAACCTGTTAGTGGATTCCTACCAGGGTGGTAGAAGAGTGGATGCACCCAGTTGGGGAACCACTATAAAACTTCTTGTGTTGTCTGGTTGCCTTTTTCTTTCTGTACTGTGCTGTGTTATTTTAACTTAGTTCTTTTTACATAATATTTATTATCACTTATTTTTACTACGAGTTAATCAAAACATTTAAAAGATTTTAAAAACACTCTATTCACCCCCCCTCTAGAGTAAGTTAGATCTATCCCCTCCATTCACCTTGATCTGTTGATCTAATCTTGCTCTGAATCACAGAAATCAGAGAAGTGCGGCGGCGAGATCGTCGATGAAGAGAGCCAGCGGCTTCCCGATTTAGAATATTAGACGATTTAGAAAACTTTATATTTCTCAGGTTTTTCTTCTGATACTCTTCTTAGGGTTAGTCGAAATGATTAGACCTTTTTTAAGAATAGTCTAACAGTCATAATCATAATGACATAACGCGTGGATCAATAATCATGGAGATTAATTTCTAAATCTGGTCCCGTCAGACTTAACGAATTTTCAGAGAAAAAATTATCTACATTACTCGAGTGAAATATAACTACTCGAGTAATAACTTTAACTTCTCAAGAAAAGGATGTAAAGTTCTCGAGAACAATCCTTATAGAAAAACCTGGAAATAACTTCTGGCTACTCGAGTAATAGAATTGACTTCTCGAGAAGTAGCTGGACTTCTCGAGTACTAATGCTTCACTACTCGAGAACTAGATATACTTCTCGAGTACTCTACTTTTGTTACCCGAGACAAGGATAAATTTTTCGAGTACTCGACTTCTGTTACTCGAGACAAAGTCTTGTACTACTCGAGTAATGGCCTTAGCTACTCGAGTACTACACTTAGAAAAATTCTAAACTAGACTTTTCTGATAACTCGAGAACAAGCAAAGATGTACTCGAGTACTACACAGCTTCTCGAGAACTAACTTTAAATCATCTCGAGAACTACTTCAGTTACTCGAGTGCTAGACTTAGCTTACTCGAGAACTGACTATAAATCTACTCGAGTACTAAAGTTGTTTCTCGATTAAAACACTTAAAAAAATATTGCTTTCTGAAAATTTTCTTTCTTCAAGGAAATCTGCAAGTAGTCTTTCTCCTATAGGTTTAGTGCTTGAAAGTGAAGTGTATCCAAATAGAGAGGCTACACATGAGTCAACACCATGGATCACATAATAAGGGATTACATTGTATGGTCATGCATTTGGTGACTTATTGTAGACTGACATTGGTCTACACATTGGAAATTAAGTCCTGCAAACAGAACTCAAACAAGACATCAAATACAACTTAATTCATCTTAGTTTAAGGGTGACTTCATACAAATCTAGGTTATTGTGGATACAATACCCAACAATCTCCCCCTATTTGTAGAAGTAAGAACCCTCTACACTAAGGTGAATTATATCAAGATAAACAAACAAAGTGACTAGCTACCACAGAGATAATAGAAAAAAAATGCTAAGTAATGAAGAGAAAATCAGATCATCAAAATTAAAGATTTATATCTATATAGAATTGTCCATGAAATCCATTTCAACACAATCTCAAAACACAATCTAGATCATTTGTCATTCCTTGCTTTGCTGTTGTTGCTATTGATGTTGTTGTTGATGTTGCTGTCTTTCCTTCTTCTCCTGCTGTCTCCTCTGATAGCTGAAGGGTTTAGGATAGTACTTTGGGGGTCTAGGAGGAGCATTTGGATTGTTCCTTCCATACTCTCTATCATAAATTCTTCTCTTAGTTAAGGATTTCTCATACAGTTCCCACTCAGAGGATTTACAATGATTAGTCCTGCTTTCATTGTAATCCATAACTAGTTTGAGACTATTAAGGATTAAAGACTTTGAAGTAGGGCTCCAAATTTCAGCAAAATCTTATGCTCTCCTCTTTTCAGCTTCTTGATTAGGGATGGACTTGCTTGTAGATGCTCCATCACCATACTTTCTTCTCTTCGGAATTTGAATTTCAGGAGGTGCTTGATGAAGCACATCTGCCTGATCAGTTTCCCAAACCTGAGCATAAGTATCTAGAGGTGGTGTTTTTGAGCCTTCAGGTCTTGGAGAAAAAGTTTACTGTTGAACTAGAGGATGCTGAGCAAGAGGGTTAAGATGATGAGGGATAACATTTGGATCATCTTGGAAATCAGAGAATATTTGATTATGCATCCACATAGTTGTATCATAAGTATGAAACTTTACACCATCTATTTGATCTTAGACATCAGCATGAATTTCCTTCAACTTTTTTTCCCAGAGAGTTTTCATGTTTGCATCTGATTTTTCTAAGTATTCTTTTACTAAGCTCTCCCCCTTTCTGACTTCTATAGATAGGTTGGTAATAGCAGCTTCTTTGAATGTACCAACTTCTTCACAAGCTTTGAAGTTATGTTCTTGGGCTTTATTTTCTAACTGGATTTGATTATTAGCAAGAGTTACTGACTGGTCCATCACCTGACCAATGCTGATTATGGCGTAGTCCAGAGCTTTCCCACCTATTTGGAATAAATGTTCCAGCTCATCAGTGTTATGCTGGATCTCTATAAATCCTTTGCTCATCTTTTTTTCCAGAGCAGTTACTTTATCAGTCACAAATTTTAGAGATTCATTAAAATACTTTCTATGTTGTGCTAGCAGTAATTCAATCTTACCCAAAATATCATCAGCAGTAGGAGTTTGAACTTTAGGAGCTGAAGGAGGAGAAGCAGTCCATGGAGCAATTTATTCAATGACAAGTGTACTCTTGGATCTTGTAGTTTAAATCAAAATATCATCTTCCTGACCAAGAATGGTGGGAAGAGAAAATCCAAGCTCTTGAGAGGAGCCTCAGCTAGTTCTAGGGTGGCTTCTTTCTCATCAGAAATAAGAACTGTTTCTTCCTCTTGAATGTCTACAGCAGGTTATTGATGAGGAGATTCTTATTCAAAAAGATGATGAGAGGGAAATGGTTCTGGAGAGGGAGACTTCTCTATATGAAAAGGGGAAAGAGGCTCTTTTGAAGTCAATTCCTCAATCATTTTAGTTATGTCTTCCTCTGTGGATAGAATGTTCTCTTGGACTTGGGCATCTGAGAGTGGCTCTTCTGGGGTAGCAAGATGGAGTGCAACAGCTAGAGGAGGGGTAGAAACTCTTTCTACTGGAGTTGAAGGAGTAGGCTCCCCCTCAGCAGCTGTACCAGATGTGCCTGCTACTTTAGGTAGAGGAGGAGATGGAGTCCTGTCCTCATTCTCTGAATGATCTTGTGTATTAGCAGCTTGGGCAGGATTCTTGAGCTTAAGCTCCCATCTTTGTATAGAAGATATATATACTTTCTTCATGTGATGAAGGGTTGTACCTTTGGATAAGTCAAAAATCTCTGGCTTGAACTCATGCAGAAGTAGAGAAATAATCCTTGCATAGTTAGGTGCTTTAATGCTTTCTCTTATCTTATCAAAAATCATCATTCCAAACTGAAATTTCTTCCTACATATAATTGTTGTCATCATATAAAAGAAGTAGACAGTGATGAAGCTTATAGAAGTAGTCTTGCACAGAAGTACTTTGCCAAGAATATCAACTAGAATTTTGCCCTCTGTATTTAGGTCAGGTTGACGAATGGTGTTTATAACAACAGAAATTCCAAGGAAACTATAAGCTCTGTCATAGTCCTCAGTAGTTAGGTCATCTTCTTCTTCAATCGCAGGTAGTCGAAGAAGTGTAGAAACAATTGTCTTAGAGAGTTTGATTTTGATTCCACGAACTCTTGTCTTATGAATCTTTCCATTTATCCTTACCTTTGCATTCTGAAAGAACTCTTCAACCTCTGGAAATAAAATTTTGCACGGTTGCTCTAAAATGAAGGATAATCCGGTGGTTTCCAGAAGGAGAAGAAGATTCTGAAAGTCATCTGAAATCTCTGCAATCCAAGTCAAAACAAGTTCGCTTCCAATCCCTATCTTGGAAGTAGGAGCCATCGATCCAGAGAAGAGCAAGAATTTACTGCAGGGAGAGAATTGAAGGCAAGTTCTGCGACGGCGGCAGAAAGCAAAAAGTTTCCTTCTTTTCTCGAGTAATAACTGGAAGTTCTCGAGAAGTATCTTATTACTTGAGAAGCATTTCTCGAGAAGTATCTTATTACTCGAGAAGCATTTCTCGAGAGGCAGACTTGTTTCTCGAGTGGTACAAATTAATACTCGAGTAGTAAGGGTCTTACTCAAGAAATGAAGTCCAAACTTAAGAACTTCAGAATTTTTGAAGTGTTGTCTGATCCTTGAGCTTTGTTGTGAGTTCTCCTTCTTTATTCTTCTTTATTGAGCATGTCAAGTTCTGTTTTGAAGAATGAGAACTTGGACTCGTCCGGCGGCTTTATGAAAATGTTGGTAACCTTCTTGTCAGTTGGGACATATTGGAGGTTGATGTCTCCATACTCCACATGCTCCCTGATGAAGTGATACCTCAACTCTATGTGCTTTGTCCTGCTGTGAGAGACTAAGTTGTTGGCGATTGCAATTGCACTAGAAGAGTTGCAAAACAATAGAATATTTTAGAACTTTATGTTGTAATCTTCAAACTGATTATTTATCCATAGTAGTTGTGCACAACAACTGCCTGCAGAGATATACTCTGACTCGACTGTTGAAATTGCGACACAGTTCTGCTTCTTGCTACTCCAGGATATTAGACTTCTTCCTAGGAATTGACAAGTCCCTGAAGTGCTCTTCCTGTCATCTTTGCTTCCTGTAAAATCTACATTTGAGAAACCAATTAGTTTGCTATCATTACTTCTTAGGTACCATAAGCCAAGATTTGGCGTACCTTTAAGGTATCTCAAAATCTGCTTTGTAGCAGCGTAGTGAGATTCCTTACAGTTCACTCGAAATCTAGCACACACACATGTTAAAAAAATTATGCCAGGTCTACTAGTAGTAAGATAGAGCAAGGATCCAATTATGCTTCTGTACTTGGTTTTATCAAAAGGTTTCCCTTTCTCATCCTTGTCCAGTGACATGGCTGAACCCATTGGAGTCCTCATAGAGGTTGTGTTCTCCATTCCAAAATTCTTAATTAACTCCTTGGTGAACTTTGTCTGAGAGATGAAAATTCTATCTTCAGATTGTTTCACCTGAAGTCCTAAGAAATACTTCAGCTCTCCCATACTGCTCATTTCAAACTTCTCTTGCATAAGTTTTGAAAACTTCTTACAGAGTTTGTCATCAGTAGAGCCAAAAATAATGGCATCAATATAGATTTGCACTAGCAAAATCTTGCCTTTTATTTCCCTAAGAAATAATGTCTTATCTATCTTTCCCATTGTGAACTTGTTCTCAAGAAGAAAGCTAGATAGTGTCACATACAAAGCTCGAGGAGCTTGTTTCAAACCTTATAAAGCTTTAAACAAAGATAAATATGATCAGGAAAGTTAGAATCAACGAAACCTGGAGGTTGTTCCACATACACTTCTTCCGTTATATCACCATTAAGGAAGGCCGACTTCACTTCCATCTGATAGACTGTGAAGCCCTTAAGTATAGCATTAGCTAGGAACAACCTGATTGCCTCTAGTCTTGCCACTGGAGCATATGTCTGGTCGAAGTCGATTCCTTCTTCTTATTGGTATCTTTTGGCAATGAGTCTGGCTTTGTCCTTTATGATGGTTCCATCTTCGTCCATCTTGTTTCTATAGACCCACTTGGTTCTAATAACGTTCTTACCTTTGGGTCTTGGAACAAGCTTACAGACTTGGCAATGCTTGAATTGATTCAATTCTTCTTCCATTGCCATTATCCAAGATGCGTCTGAGTTTGCCTCCTCAAACTTCTTTGGTTCAACCTGTGAGAGAAAGCTCAAATATAAATTTTCATTAGTTGTACCTCTACGAGTTCTGACACCGTCCCAGGGATCTCCGATGATTTGATCAATTGGGTGATCCTTCAAGTGTCTGAGCTCTAGGTTCCTTGTATCTGGAGCTTCTTCTATCCCTTGAGTGACTTCATTAACTTGAATGATATCTTCATCATGGTCATCAACCTCTCCAATTAAGGTTGGAGTGGTGATCTTGATGAACTTTTGATCTTTTTCTTCAGTCGGCTCATCCCAGTTTAATTCCTTTATTCTTGAGCCTACATCTTAAATGAACATACTAGAAGAACTGCCTTGCAGCAAGCTCGTCTCATCAAAAAAAACATTGATTGATTCTCTACAACCAGGTTTTCTTGTTGAAAATCCTATATGCCTTACTATGGCTACTATAACCTACGAAAATACCTTCAAAGCTCTTTTCACTAAATTTAGTGATATGATACTTACCATTGTTAAGTACGAAGCACTTAATACCAAAGATTTTAAAATCTGAAATAGTCGTTTTTCTGCCCTTTAGTAGTTCGTAAGGCGTCTTATTATGGTTCTTGTTTATGAGTGCTCGATTTTGCACATGGCATGCAGTATTGACGGCTTCAACCAAGAAGTATTTCGGTAGTGAGGCATCACTCAACATGGTTCTGCAAGCCTCTATGAGTGTTTTATTCCTTCTCTCAGCTACTCCATTCTGTTGAGCAGTACGTGGAGAGGAAAACTCATGAAAGATACCTAGGCTTTCACAGAATTCTGTCATGGCCCCAGACTTGAACTCTGTTCCATTGACACTTTTGATTTTGACAACAGAACAATTATATTCATTCTAGATCTGCCTGACAAAATTAGTAAATATATCAAAAGTATCTGACTTGTGTTTTAGAAAGAACACCCATGCAAAGCAAGAGTAATCATCAACAATAACCAATGTATAATCCTTACCTCCCAAACTTCTAATTTGCAGTGGACCGAACAAGTCTATATGAAGTAGGTGTAAACACCTATTAGAATCTTTGCATATAATGCTTTTAAAAGTAGCCCTTGTTTGCTTACCTTTTATACATGCGTGACAAGGTCTATCTTTAGCGCACTTGATATTTGGGGCATCACACACTAAATTAAGAGAAAATAATTTATGAATAGTTTTGAAATTTATATGTGCTAATCTCTTGTGCCATTGGTCAGCAAGAGACGCACTATCTTTTGCCAAAAAACACACTGGTGTAGACGAGTCTATGCAAATAAAATTTAAGCAAAATATATTCCTACTACGAGTGCCTGATAAAATCGTTTTTAAATTATCAACCGATTTTATCAAACACTTGTCTGCATGAAATTCTACGATGTATCCTTTATCGCAGAGCTGGCTTATGCTTATAAGATTGTGTTCTAATCCTTCAACATAAGCCACATCGGAAAAGGATACACTACCATTAGTGATCATACCGTAGACTTTAGTAATCCCACTGTCAAAACCTCCAAAGATGACCTTTGGCCCATTCATAACTGGAGAATAATCTTGGAAAAGGCTTTTAGTTCCGATCATATGCCGAGAGCATCCACTGTCCAAATACCAGGTGGGATTTTTTGTGGCCTTTGGATATTCCTCCAAAAGTAGAATCAAGTTGCCTTAGGAACCCAAACTTGTTTGGGCCCTTGGTCTCTAGTTAGCATACTCCCCCTACGTATGTTAACATTGTGAGCGGTCTTTCTCACATTATTAACTTGAGGAGTTTCATAATATCTGGGATTAAACCAGTAATCTATGGCGAAGTTACCAACCTTGCCACAACACCAATAGTCAAATCTGTTGTATCTTTGCCTAATTATCTCCTGCTTGACCTTTTGAGATTGTTGTCTTGTAGGGGCAGTAGATTTGGAAGTAGAAGTTGTTGGGTATTGCATCCACAATAGACCTGATTTGAGGAAGCCCCTAAACAAGCTAAGGTGAATTGAAAATGTATCTGACAATTCTATCAAGTTGTGCTTGCAGCTATTCCATGCTAAGTATACGCCAATATAAGGGTGCAGTGGGTCAATATATACGGGTCTGCGCAACGTAATCCTTCGTTGCGTAGATCAGTTTGTTGATTCACGTGTGCTCTCTCTATTGGAGTGTACTTATTTTCAAGTACATGGTCAAGGTAGATCAAGAGCAGAAGAAGGAGCAAAGATGGGTCAAAGACCAAGTCATCAAAAGAAGGAAGAGAGAAAAATCTTCTAAGTCAAAATCGACGGGAATCGCTAAGTGATTCCCGCCGACTTCGACGGGAATCTCTAGTGATTCCCGCCGACTTCGACGGGAATCGTTAGTGATTCCCGCGGATTCGTCGAGAATCAGTTAGCCTCTCCCCTTGACTTCTTCCGGCTGACAGTTTTAAAATAGGGATTCTTCCAAGGAAGAATCGACGAGAATCGTGAGTGATTCCCGCCGACATCGACAGGAATCACCAACGATTCTCGTCGATTTTGCCTTAGGCAAATTTCCTCGTTCTCTGGACCGAACAAACTTGCACAAGAGATTGGAACCATTGTCCAGACGTTGCATCTCTCTGTGAACAATAGCACAAGAGATTGGAACATATTTATTTCAAAACTATTAGTATGTTTTTTTTCTAAGAATTTAGTAAGGGATGCCCCTACTATTAAGTTCATCAAAGATAGCCCTTGTCCTGCATGTCAGAAGGGCAAACAGACTCGGGCTACCTTTAAGGGCATTGCTGACAAAGACTCTTCTAGATGTCTTTATCTTCTGCACATGGACTTGTTCGGTCCAGTGCAAGTTCATAGCTTAGAAGGCAAATCCTATACGCTAGTGATTGTTGATGATCACTCTCGGTTTATGTGGGCGTTCTTCTTGAAACGAAAGTAAGATACGTTTGACATCTTCACTAATTTTATCAGGACAATTCAGAACGAACTTAACTGCTCCGTGGTCAAAATCAGAAGTGACCATGGAACAAAATTCGAGTCTGGAGCTATGACAGAATTCTGTGAAGAACATGGTATCTTTCATGAGTTTTCCTCCCCGCGTACTCCTCAGCTAAATGGATTTGCGGAGAGGAGGAATAGAACGCTCATTGAGGCATGTACAACAATGTTGAATGACGCTTCTCTCCCAGAGTACTTCTGGGCAGAGGCTGTCAATACATCCTGTCACATGCAAAACCTGGTCTTGATCAACAAGAATCATCGTAAGACGCCTTATGAGCTATTGAAAGGCAGGAAACCGACCATGTCCTATCTAAGGAGTTTTGGTTGCAGATGCTATGTACTCAATAATTGGAAGTACCCACGTACTAAATTCGGAGAAAAATGCTTCGAAGGCATCTTTATGGGCTATAGTAGCCACAGTCGGGCATATAGGGTTTTCAATAAGAAAACCCTAGTGGTAGAGGAGTCCATTAATGTTGTATTTGATGAAGAAAGCCTGCTTCATAGCAATTCTTCCAGTGGTATTCTTGAAGATGCAGGTGCAAGGCTTGAACAGCTAAGTCTAGATGAGACTGCTAAAGATGAAACTCCCAAGTACGTCAAGGTCTCCACCTCAACGCCACCTGGAGAAGATGACGGTAAGGATAGAGAAATTCTCCCAGAAGAGGGAGGAGCCCGAGAAGCTTTTGGAGCTCCAGATGCCAGACTCTTAGAGCTCAAACACGTGAGGGATCACCCAAGAGATCAGATCATAGGAGATACTCGGGACAGTGTCAGAACTCACAGAGGTACAATTAAATAGATTATGCACCTAAGTTTTCTGCCACATGTTGAGCCAAAGAAGTTCAATGAAGCGAACAAAGATGCGTCATGGATATTGGCAATGCAAGATGAACTGTATCAATTCGAACGATGCAACGTCTGGACAATTATTCCCAGACCAAAGAAACAGAATGTGATCGGCACTAAGTGGATCTTCAGAAACAAACTGGATGAACACGGGGTCATCATCAAGAACAAGGCCAGACTGGTGGCTCAAGGTTACAGACAAGAGGAGGGGATTGAACTTCGACCAAACCTTTGCACCAGTTGCAAGGCTCGAAGCGATAAGATTGTTCCTGGCGTATGCCTCTCACAAAGGATTAACTGTCTATCAGATGGACGTGAAATCAACTTTTCTCAATGGAAATTTAAAAGAGGAAGTATAGATCGCGCAACCCCCAGGTTTTGTTAATCCAATATTCCCTAATCATGTTTACTTTCTTAACAAAGCATTATATGGCTTAAAACAAGCTCCTCGAGCTTGGTATGAGACTCTGTCTAGTTTTCTTCTTGAGAACAAGTTCTCGAGAGGAAAAATAGATAAGACATTGTTTCTTAGGGAAGTCAAAGGCAAGATTTTGCTGGTGCAAATCTATGTCGATGACATAATCTTCGGCTCAACGGACAACAATCTTTGCAAGAAGTTCTCTAAACTTATGTAAGGAAAGTTTGAAATGAGCAGCATGGGAGAGCTAAAGTATTTCTTGGGACTTCAAGTGAAACAGTCTGAGGATGGAATTTTCATTTCTCAGACGAAACTTACAAATGAACTCCTCAATAAATTCGGAATGGAGAGCGCAACCTCTATGAGGACTCCAATGGGATCCACTGTGTCTTTGGACAAGGATGAGAAAGGGAAACCTTTTGATGAAACCAAATTAAGAAGCATAATTGGATCCCTGCTCTACCTTACTGCTAGTAGACCGGATATTATGTTTTCCACATGCGTTTGTGCCAGATATCAAGTTAACACTAAGGAATCTCATTATGTCGCTGCAAAGCGGATTCTTAGATACCTTAAGGGTACACCAAATCTTGGCTTGTGGTACCCAAAAAACAATGATGTCGAGCTGATAGGCTTTTCAAATGCTGACTTTGCAGGAAGTAGGGATGATAGGAAAAGCACTTCTGGGACGTGCCAATTCCTAGGAAGAAAGCTTATATCATGGAACAGTAAAAAGCAGAACTGTGTCGCAACCTCTACGGCTGAATCTGAGTACATCTTAGCAGGCAGCTGTTGCGCACAACTTCTATGGATCAGAAATCAACTCGAAGATTATGACTTGCAGTTCAGATAAGTTCCTATGTATTGTGATTCCTCAAGCACAATTGCAATTGCGAACAATCAAGTGTCGCACAGCCAAACAAAGCATATTGAAGTGCGCTACCACTTCATTCGGGAGCATGTGGAAAACAAAGATATATCTCTCTGCTATGTTCCCCATGGATAAGCAGATTGAAGATATCTTCACAAAGCCCCTAGACGAGGCCAAGTTCAGTCTCTTCAAAACTGAACTCGGCATGTTGAACTATGAAGATTGAAGACTGAAGGGCTCAAGGCTCTTGGATCAATGGAAAGCATCTGCTAGGAACTCAAGATCGAGCACAGATGAAGGAACTGAGGGGGAGCATTTTGCTCCAAGTGAAGTCCCAGATTTGTAGAAGCCGAAAAGGGGGAGATTACTCTCTCGGCCAAGACTAAGGTGACTACCAATGCTAAGTAGGCCACAAAGGCTATGTTGCTCTCAGTAAAATGGTAATGAATCTCACTCTCAACTGAACTTTCAGTTTATGATTTTCATTCCCATCTGTTCTATTCACCTTACCTTGTAGGGTTTAGGCTTCTTCAAATAGGGGGAGATTGTTGGGTATTGCATCCACAATAAACCTAATTTGAAGAAGCCCCTGAACAAGCTAAGGTGAATTGAAAATGTATTTGACAATTCTATCAAGTTGTGCTTGCAGCTATTCCATGCTAAGTACACACCAATGTCAGGGTGCAGTGGGTCAATATACTTGGGTCTGCGCAACGTAATCCCTCATTGCATAGATCGGTGTGTTGATTCACGCGTGCTCTCTCTATTGGAGTGTACTTATTTTCAAGTACAGGATCAAGGTAGATCAAGAGAAGAAGAAGGAGCAAAGATGGGTCAAAGACCAAGTCATCGAAAGAAGGAAGAGAGAAAACTCTTCTAAGTCAAAATCGACGGGAATTGCTAAGTGATTCCCGCCGACTTCGACGGGAATCGCTAGTGATTCCCGCCGACTTCGACGGGAATCGTTAGTGATTCCCGCCGATTCGTCGAGAATTAGTTAGCCTCTCCCGCCGACTTCTTCCGGCTGACAGTTTTCAAACAGGGATTCTGCCAAGGCAGAATCGATGGGAATCGTGAGTGATTCCCGCCGACATCGACGGGAATCACCAACGATTCCCACCGATTTTGCCTTAGGCAAATTTCTTCGTTCGCTGGACCGAACCAACTTGTCATGCGCTGTTTCGGCCGGGGCTAGGGTTTCTCCTTGTGGGCCCCACAACGGTCATTAGGGTTGGCTCCTTGTATATATATATACGCGTATTTTGAACCTCAATAGAAAGACATTCACGCAGAAACGAAAGCAGTCGACGCCGTGCCCTAGATGATCGCGGAAACCGCCGATCGCATGTATCCGCTCACAAGCTCGTCGTCGTCGCTGAACTCCGATCTTCTTTGATCTTCCAACGACAGTACCGAGGCAAGCCGAGCAACTCACGCATCTCTCTTGAGATCTCTTGTCTTCCGATTCGTTGAACGAGATTTGTTCTCCATTTCGAATTGGTTGAGACGGCTGATCCAACTGAGATCATTCGTAGACCTTGCTTGCTTTGTCAAGAAGTTTGGATCTACAAAGTATCGCCGCCGCAATCACTTGCCGCCGCCAATCTTGAGAAGACCCATTCCAAGAGAGAAATCCGGTTGTGGACACTTCGTATTTTTTGTGCAAGCTACAACGAACGAAGAAGGACATCGTAATCTCCAAAAGCTTTGTTTGTATTTTCTTTTACCTTCAATTTTGGTTTCTTGTAAAGGAATTTTCATTCCTTGTTGTAAGGGTTGGGTGCAACCCGTGGTGGTGGAGTTGTGACTCCTTTGTTTGAAGGGTTCCTTCCGTAGTGTGAGGATTGGATTTCAATCCGTTTGGAGAAGTGACCGAGTCGTCCTTGGTGGGAGATAGGTCGAAGGGGGAAAGTGGACGTACCCAAATCGGGGAACCACTATAATTCTTTGTGTGTTTTTTGTGCTCTGTTTGTTAATTTGTGCAGGTAAATTTAATTCCGCAAAAGACTGCACGACACCTATCCCCCCCATAGGTGGATTTAGTCGACACTAAAGACTTTCATAAGCTTCATGGTGATGACACTCACATGGATTCTTCTCCATAATAGGATTTTCTGCAACGGGTTTGGCTTTTGGATCATTCTTGATGTTGTGACCATGATTATAAGGTCCGTTGCTCTGAAGAGTGATCTCCTCATAAGGTGCCTTGAAGACACTCTCGCCAAAGTTCCGGGGATGAGTCCATACTTGGTACCGAGACTTGGGCTCTACATAAGTAGGCCTAGCAAAGTGACCGTAGGATGAGTCAAGATCAAACTCGTTCTTTATAAATATAACCTTTTTGAAAGGAGTTTGTTCTTGAGGATATTTCCCCTTCTCGTTGGCTAGAGCCTTCTTGGCAGCCTTATTTCTTCTCTGGGCTTTATTTCTCCTAGAAGATTTACTATGAGCAACCACATAGCCTAAGCCAGCACCTTTGGCCTGAGCAGAGAATTCAGCAATAAGCGAAAGGACTATCTTGGGCTTGGAGAAACTTTTAATAAGTTTATTTTCAGCTTTAAGTTATTCTTCTAATTCCTTGATGATTTTCTCCTTCAGATTTAGATGCTTGAGAGCCTTATTATATTCTTCCATCGCATTATGGAGGTTCTTTCTGAGTGAGTCCATCAATACAATTTCCTCCCTCAGATTGCTCTCTTCAGCCTTACGAGATTTGACCTCCTTAGCTTGAGATCTTGCGACTCTACGACATATGTCGTAGGCTTTGATGAACTCTTTTTATTGAGTAATGAGTTCAAATTCATCATCAGACGAACAATCCTCATGATCATAGTCAGAAGCATCAGATTCATAGAGAGGGGTATAAGAATTTACCTTCCAAGTGAACTGGGGTTCTTCTTCTTCATCTGTCTATGTCATGAGCCCAAAGTAGGCTTCCTCCTCATCACTAGACTCGGATGAATCAGTGTCACTGAGGGTCTTCCCCTTCTTGTCTACCAGGATTCTTTCAATATTCTTCTTATTGTAAGAAATTTTCTTTTCCTCTCTTCTTCCACCCTTCTTCTTGTGAGGGCAATTAGCGATGACGTGTACTTGCTTATTGCAGCAATAACAAACAATGTCAGTAGAAATGTGTTTGTTCTGTTTGGAGTAATATCTGTCTTGGCTACTTGAGCCTTTCTTGTGGTGATCACCATCGTGATGTGATCTTTTGAATGAGACATCCTTGCCTTTCCATTGCTTCTTCGTGTTCAAGAATTTCTTGAACTGCCTTGAGAGAAGAGAAAACTCTCCTTCAGATAATTATGAGCCTGAGGTGCTTGGCTCTGAAGATTCTTCTTCACTTTCTTCTTATGCTGGGGCAGGAGAAGCAACCTTAGACTTCCTTGAAATGTCTGTCTTTAGAGCGAAAAACTTCTCCTTGGATGAAGACAGGTGGGTGCGTGCTAACGGATAAGTTTAAGAGAGATGTGTGATTATGATATAATTTTTTTGAAAATAAAATGGTTTGCGGGGTTCCTATTGTACGTAGGGCGGGCCGAAGGATGTGCGGTGGGAGTGCATTTGCATATCTTATCGAGTGTCGTGCCCTTGGAAATGCTCGTCTAGAATATTCACCATAACACTAAGATTTTCCAACCCTTCTCGCACTTGGTATTATGCTTTCGGCTAACGTCACCATTTGGATATGCGTGGTTGTAATTCGATGATTGATATAGGTTTTGAAAGAGGGTGTGGTGCCCAATAGTTGAATGTGTAATCTATATTTATGATATCATCCTTGATGGATACGCGGATAGTGTGGCAGGTCTACGAGCTCGCCAGGTGCTTGAGAGTCACCGGGGAGCGGATGTGATAGCGCGGGTCATACTGGAGGGCAGACAGGCCAGGGTGACAGGGCCTGATACGACGTTACCTTGTTAAGCTGATCCTTAACTTATAAATCTATATGGACATTTTTATAAGTTAAGTTACTTTCATGTTGTAGATCTATATAATTTGATGGATGGATATTATTTGTGTAGAACTGCTAGTGTAGAATGTTGATATTGTTGTTATTTAATGCTTCTATTAAAACTCATGATACATAGAGATATACCACATGCTTGTTATTACAGCTTATATATATTGTACCCTTTTCTTTTCTCCGTCAGGTGCTTGAGAGTCACCGGGGGAGCGGATGTGATAGCGTAGGTCATACTGGAGGGCAGACAGGACAGGGTGACAGGGCCTGATACGACGTTACTTTGTTAAGTCGATCCTTAACTTATAAATCTGTATGGACATTTTTAAAAGTTAAGTTACTTTCATGTTGTAGATCTATATAATTTGATGGATGGATATTATTTGTGTAGAACTGCTAGTGTAGAATGTTGATATTATTGTTATTTAATACTTCTATTAAAACTCATGATATATAGAGATATACCACCTGCTTGTTATTACTGCATATATATATTGTACCTTCTTCTTTTCTCCGTCAGGTGCTTGAGAGTCGCCGGGGGAGCGGATGTGATAGTGCAGGTCATACTGGAGGGCAGACAGGCCAGGGTGAAAG